>CM061534.1:131977643-132374520 GCA_030545055.2 Neoaliturus tenellus
TCCTTTCTCCTCGTGGGCATCACATCTTTTGGCGAGGCTTACCATGTTATGTCGTACATGTATCAGGCTGAGGAGTATGTACTGGTTAAATATTGTCAAAATACCTAACCTTTTGAATATAGGTCTGCAGTGTTCTTGTCTTGTAGATGACTGAATGTTAAGATTCTTAGAGCCTTTTTCTGCATGAGAAGAACATCTGTCGAGCCTGTGGCATGGCCCCAAAGTTCAAGACCATAGTTAGGCCTTTTATGGAAAGGCCATGGTATATTATCTTTAGGTATTCCTCCGTCATTTCATTGATCATCCAAGCATTTATCATTACATCATTCCCCATAGCACGCGTAACACAAGTAACAGGTCCAGCGGTTGTAAGATACAAGCAACACGGGGAACCATGACCCAGAAAGCTGGTGAGATACACACACAACATCGCGTGCTCCGGCGACATACCGGCCTGTGTACTAGCAGAGCGGCGCTGCTCCGTTACGCTAATATCTCGGTAATTAATTAAACCATAGTTGCCCCACATGTTTCATAACCGGGTCTCAATGTTATTCAATTCTTCGCTGCGTCTATGTGAGCACACCGCAACATAAGCGAATTTGGTCTAAGTATTTGTTTACCAGAATTATAGCTCAAGAATGTGGTAGCGACTGAATAGTTAAATGTTAAATATTACAGTTACTTTAAAAGTTTAATTTAATTGTAATTTCTCAGTAGTGCAGAATGTCGAATCTCGATTTTAATTATTTGTTTGTGGCAATAAAACGCCAAAGACTCTTCCGCCGTCTAGGAATATAAAAACATGACATTAGATGAGAGCAGCTAGTTTCACTCATCGTTGGAGAAAAATTCTGCTAACTGTTCATTATAGTTGTTAAAATTAGAATGCTTCATTTTAAATAATTTAGTGTTTTCTTTAATGGTACGAGACACCTAAACATAAGTAATTCAACAACTGTTTGAAAGAAAACTTAACATTGATGGACAGCTGACAGTCCGGAGAGTATGGCTGGCACCGCGCCTGGCTCTGGTGATATCAACGCGCTAGCAGGTCAGAAGAGGCGGGCGTGGATAGTTACAGTAGCTAAGAATTGGTTTTAGACAGAAAAAAGAAGAAAAACAGTATGGCTAAATCATCGATGCATCATTGTAGCCTACACAGTCACCAGCAGACTAAAAGTTAAGGGATGAAGGTGACACATTCTTTCAAGCATTTTCAGGCCGGTCTCTAATATTATTAAAAGTTTTAACAAAGTGCTTAACAATACGAGATTTGTACAGGATTTTGTATTGATAAATTATATAGATTGGAAAGGAAAAATAATCCTGGAAATATTAGAGCACTCATCGATGCCCTTTGAACTTTATATCATACTAGCTTTTTCCTGCGGCTTCGCTCGCGTTACTCACCGTCTGGTCTAGCTGGTTCGCTACGCTCACTCGCCGTCACGCTCACCCTAAATATAAGAAATCGCTTGAATACCAAATGTTTGAAGAACTTTAATAAGAACATTTTCATTGAATTTGTTTCTTGGCAACCAATAAAAGAAAATAAAATCAATTTTCGAATTATTTATACAAATTTTTTTATCATTCGTAAAAAATGATTCTTTAAAAATAAAAAGTATCGTATGTTACTTCTGATACCTCCAAGAATATGTGTACAAAATTTCATGATGATCGGTTGAGTAGTTTTCGCGTGAAAGTCTAACAAACAACAGGACATTTAAATTTATATAATAGCCTATTAAGTAGGATACCGCAAAATAAAACAAATGAATCGACATAAAAATATCATGACCTTACAATAACTGGTATAGTAAGAACAATTCAGCATATTATTGCGTCCGAAAAATTAAATGTTCACTAATCAGTAATAAAAGAAAAATATTAGCGGAAAGAGCCCGTAAAAATGAGTTAAGCCAGGATTAGAGTGGCTTTAAGATATTGAAATTCAACGCCCCGGAATGCCTCAAGTAATTAGAGTTTTCATCTCGCAGGCTAACACCAGATAATTGAAGGATTACAAGTTAGTTGATCCCGTGTGATGTTACTTTGTACCTGCGACGTTGTGCGAGGGGAGCCAATATTTGTTGAAGTGTGCAAACGCGCTCACATTTGAGGAACGAAAACACAAACATGTTCACTTGTTTACAACTCAACACTCGACACAGGTTCGCAAACACCGTCTTGTTCGTATTTGTTTCAAGTGGCTGGCTTTCCGAAGCCAGTGCGGTGAACTACAACGTACATTCACCTCGGTTGCAAATTGGTTTACATTTGAATAAAGAACTAAAATTCATACCGTTTTAGTTGACATATAATGGAAATGTTACTAATAGTACTCCCTGGATCACTAAAAATTTGACAGATAATTTGCAATCAATTTTTTATATTTTTAAATAAAGTAAGAGCAACATTCAATGAAATAAATAATAAATATAACTATGAATAATATCCAAGATTGTTTTGCAATATACATCGAAACTAATAAGTAGCTAAAATAAAAAAAAAAAATAGTTTGATAAACTAGTTAGGTCCTACCTATAGTTTTGCCAGTCCTATAAGTTGTTTTGAAGTGCAATTACTCCCTTACTTCATTAATAAAATCTTTAGCTACAAAAAATCAAGCAAACAAGAACTGCTGAAAAATATAAAATTAAATATTCAATTTGAATTATTATTTTAATGTTTTATTTTTTCTCAGACAAACAAAACGCCAAAAACATCTTTGCAAATGTAATAAAGATTAGGTAGTCTGAATTGATTCGACTACCTCATTTATAAGTTTGCAAGTTCATTAACAAGGTTTTTTTTAGATAGTATTTGTAGAATTGTTTGATTATAAAGGTTAGTACGAAACTACCGTTTCATTCATGGAAGACTATTCAATTAAATCTTCACTGTAGGTATTCATTTTGTCTGTAGCATTTTATTATTGATTCGCCATTGTGTGCCAAAAGAGAGTAGCAATGCCCTGGAGTGGGATGGCCCACATTGAATTGGTCAAAAGTCCTGTTATCATTGTGCTGCTTGAACAACGGTCCTTTTTGTCCTGTCTAAAAACAATTAAGTATTACATTTCCTGATACTGTATCATTCTTAATTGTAGCAAGAAACGTTTGGGGTTTTATTAAAATTAAAGTAATCTACTTAGTTTTACGACTGTATAGAAGAATACAATGTTATTTTGTATTGTGGAGCTTTATGCTTGAACTGAAAATATTTGAATATTTTAAATTAACTAACATGTAAATAATACTTATTGGTTCATAACAACCGTAATACATATTTTAACAGTGGAAGCAGACAAACACAAATAGGGAATTTGTTTGTTTAATATAGTTAACTGGGACTTATATTATTGTTGTTCTGTGTGCTACTTTAATCATACTATAACCTTGATAGATAAATATGCACATCGATTATATTAATTTTTATTATTATTAGAGAGTTTTTGCACATAGAGTAAATGGATACGGTAAACGCTAAACTCTATTAAATAAATGCGGATTTAGGTACTTTAATTTGCTGTTTGAAGCTACAAAGGCTCATTGAAAAGTGATCAAATAGTAACCAATAGACACCATTAATACGGTTGAACTATTTTGTGCAACGTAATATACGTTAATTTGCCAACTTAAAAAAGCGTTTAGCGTTTACAGTATGATTTACCGTACGTTGCAAAAACTCTCTATTAACCGAATAGAAATAATCATAATATGACTTCTGAATACTTGCGTATATAGAATGAATTCTCCTGCTTGAAACTATGCATGTCTACAACCGACCAGCAAACAAGTAACTTTGAAGTCAGCCAACCAGAAACGTCATCACAAACATAAACGGATAAAATTAACACACTATCTAACTAGTTGTTGGGACAGAATCGATTTTCAATTGTTGGCCCGCGAGAACTGTGCAGCAGACGCAATCATTCATGCGCCAAGATGGATTACACTTCAATATTGGCAATTGAATATTTTACTCGTACCTGCGCCTCCATGACATATTGCCCATCGACATTCTGTGCTCCACTGCGAATCTCGTTGGAACAGTGTCGTATGTAATATTGGTTGAGTGGTGCTGACGGGAGTGTCAATAAATAACCCGTCGCAGAACCATACTGCATATAATGTTCATTGCATCTGTGTGGGCTGTTTAATGTCTGTGCATGGTCTTACTGATATATTATCACTTACATAATTAATTTAAAACATCAAATTTATAAACTTATATCCTATTTTGTTTTTAAACACATTTATGTACAGAGTTACTTGAATTGTTACAGGATTCCAATAATTCATTGCATTTAGTTGGATCAAATTTAAATTACACTGAATTATGCGTTTTATGTTGCCATTTGTGACTATTTTATTTCTATTAAATGTAATATTTCAACAAAATTGCGACTCGTGGTGAGAAAATATTTGGATACCATTTTATAGGTATTAATGATTCGGGAAATCATAAATGATGAAATTCCGACCCATTTAAACCAAACATGTTCAAGTGTGTAAATAAAATGCTATGCATTGCCTATACTATTTCTAAGAAATAAATGACAAAGTTTAGATATGAATTGAATATTTTAGGACGATTTTCATCCGATATTCATAGATTTTCATCCGGGTCAATACTTAATGTATTTTCCATATGGAACCAGTATATTATTGACCTCGAATGAACAACTATGCCATGACCCATTTCTAAAACAGCACTGTTATAACATATGATTTCATCGTTCCGCATGACTCGTGATGGGTTTTCACCGGTAGGATTTGCCCAACCTCCTCTCGTGCCCTTGAGATGCCTTACTAGGGATGATGCAAAAGGAAGTGGTGGTCCTGGTGCTGGCTACGGTCGGGTGTCCGATGTGATGCGAGCGAGTGAGAGCGAGAGTGCCGCTGGACGGAATGGCCACCGCGGAACCGGTCACGGTGGACGGTAAGCCGCGCTTTCTAGCTATAATGCAACTGCGGCTGCGTAACGCCCGGCCACGCCCCCGCCGGAGATGATCAGTCGTGACGAGTGGCTGCAGTTTGTGTTTGTAGGAGACGATATTGAGGAGTATGAATGTGAATTCTCAAATATGAATTCGTATCTTGAAAGACTTCGATCTCACGACTGTATCCAGTCATAGTATGAAATATGGACCTCCTCGGGAGGTGGTTTGTAGCTAATTTATCTTAACGGTAACTTTTCTCTACGGTAACCTTCCTTTACGGTAACACTTATAAATTTTAGGTTGGGTTAGATTGGGCATAGATGACCAGTTACCACATTGAAAAGTTACCTGCAAGGCCGATTGCGAAGTCCATCTCCCCGGTAACTGTAAGTTTGAGGAAAGTTACCTTCCAGAATAAACGATCCCGTTCTTTCCCAGCGACCAATACCATATGGCTCATATACTGCATCCAATGATAGTGCCTGGTCGCTGTCCGCGCTCGGTTCGGGCTCTCCGTGACAGGGAAAGGGTAGTTGGGCATATTCCTTTTCTTCGTAATTTGTTACCAGTATATGTCGATAGCCTACAGCTGTCAATTCATAACTTGTAACCATAAAACTTAATAAGAACTGTACTACTAAATGTGTGTTTATAAATATTGACTAAATGTCGGTTGTTTGATATGAAATCGAAATTTTGCAGCCTACACTTGACGACAGACTAAAAGACTGCCTTTTGAGACCAGTACTCTACCAACTTTTAAGCGTAATATCGTAGAGGCATCAATTGCAACACTCAGCGCCGCACTAAATCAACCCCCTTACTGATCATATCGACTCCATCTTGTGCTGAAGTACGCTGCTTTGTGCTTTGTAGTAAGGGTAGCTGAGAGAGGGTGCTGATGACATGATTAAATTTGGCGCTAATAACTAAATGCGTTATGACAGAAACTCAATAGAAGGCAGATAACAGTGTCGTCCCTAATGTTTTGCAAGATTCACGAAGATAGAATTTACGTCGTATTACTACAAAGGTTACAATTTTAAAACTATTGGTTTATAAGCTAATTAAAAGGGTGTTTATATTTATACGTTATGCAATATGTACATAAATATAGAGAACCAGATTTGTTAGGATACATTTTAATCTGTACTTGATCATACAAATATAACAATATAGAGCTAAAAAAGTTTAATAAAAACATTTCCACTAAAATATTTTGTTGATACCGTAGAACCTCGATAGTTCGACTCTCGATAGTTCAACACCCCTTATAGTTGACAACTTAACATGTAAAACGACTGTTATTGTCCATGTTGGAGACTGACAAAGGTGAAAATAGAAACAAAGGCGAATAATATGAATATTGGTTGTGTTAAAGTGCAATTAAGTTATGGTTTCATTAAAATTGAGTGTTTACTAAATTCAAATAATGATTTTTATGCTCCCATTGTTAAGATTTACAGTATACTAACTATAGTTCGACATTTCGAACATATCACATAAATTCTTTTCTTTGTGGTTATTTTTCTCTACGGTAACTTTTTTCAAAACTAATAATTACGTTAAGTAATTGTAATTGAAAAATTCAGTGAACATTTTTAAATATATCTTTAATAAACAAATGAATTTTTTATTTAATGTTATTCCATTAAATAATACAATGCCCTACGGATAAACGTCATTTCATTCCACATTAATAAGGGTTTCCACTTCCTAGGACAGAATTTCTTAAAACAAAAAATAAAACATTTCTAAAGGAACCCAAAGAAGTAATGATAACATAATATAAACGGTATTGCAAATGTATTCTGAATTCCATTTACTTATGAATAAAACATATTTCAGTGAAAATGTTGGAGTGTGGTTTTTGCAGGATGAACATTAGAGCGTTGAGCCAACCGTACATCAACGGTGGCTGATGACTACAGACAACATGCAGTGAGGGAGTTAGCGCACACACACACCCACACACACATCACCCCATACATACAACACAGAGCACACACACACACACACACACACACACACACACACACACACACACACACACACACACACACACACACACACACACACACACACACACACACACACACACACACATCACCCCATACATACAACACAGAGCACACATGTTCCCGATGGTCTAACGAGGCCTGAGCGTCTATTACCAGTTTACAGCTGTCGTTCGCTTGCAATAACTCACGGTTACGGCTCCGTACCGCAACCTATAGTGTAAATCAAACGGCGCTGTAGTAAAATAGAAAACAGACGCCGGGTTCTTTGAACTGTGAATGCAGTAAGGATAGTAAAATCCTATATCAGGAAATATTATGGACATATCTTATTAACATGGGTAGCTTTAAATTTGTTGATAGTGTGATGAATCTTTACAGAAATAACAAATGAATCAATAATGAACAATATTATTTACGCACAACTAGGGGTGAAGGAGCTACTATATTATGTCACTCTTAACACATTTTCCAACTGTCCATATGTTTATAGATGAAGAAAGATACATACACTCAAATGTGTTATCACCAAACCTTATGATTATTAATGATTGTTTTCTTGGAACAAAAATCAACTATTTTAAATATTTTGTAAGGTTTATACGTAATATTAAGTGTATCGATAATCTCAATGTGATATTTTAGCCAGCCAACACCAACATGATAATTACCTTATTATACATTATTTTTGTTATTAAATAATATTAAAGCCCGTATTACACTATCATAATTAGTCCTATGACATATATCTATTATCATATATTTGATAATATAACAATGATAGAAATAATAACTGCCTGTCAATTACACCTTAGGAGAATTTTTCACATTTTTATGATAAAATGAATGAAACTAAATTTTGTTTGTTTTTATTGTTTTGTAATGTGATGATTAATTACAGTTGGTATATTGTATGTATAATCAATATAAAAATGTTTCTGTAGCAGTAAATATGGTCATAGACACTTGACTATTGGTGAACTATTATAATATTTTACCTATTACACTGTAATATTTTTGATCCTAGATACATTATAATTGATCTATATCATAGAACTATGATAGTTTTATACCGGCCTGATCTATAATTAAATATAATATATGCATTTGTTTATATTACTGTTAATTTTATTTTTGTTAAGGTTATTTGTTAAGTTTATTAAGAACTACCTTATAAATTGTATATTGTAAATTTGTATTATCTTCATGTGATTATTTTTACAACTCTGTTATCATGAAAACTTAGATATATTTCTCTTGTATACAATTTCTTTTAGATATTTGTTTAGTATTGTTATTTTCATTGTTTTTTACTGTTAAATTATGCTCTGTACCCAGAAAAAACTCTAAATAGAAAAGCCAAAAGATGAGCATACGCACAATAAATATACTCTGTAGTACTATAAACCAAATCATAAAATAATATGTGAAAAATAATGAACAAAATACAAATAAATGTAATGGAGTAGGTTGGAAAAAATCACAGAAACCTCATGCAACTTACTTAAGTAAGTAGCTATTAGCCAGTAATAATTTTTCTTCTCTATGATGAATTGTGGTTTCCACGATGTAATAAGTAAATAAACATAATTCCAATATAATCATGGTTGCTTCAGTTTATAATTTTAAAACAGGTAATTTGCGTGTGAATTTATGATAGAAGACGGAAAAATAAATCAATCACATATGAAAATGTCAGTAAAAAGTCCTCGAGCATTGAGATAACTATTATAGTAACGGGCGTTATATAATTTACTTACAGGCGTTCATTGGCAGGTTATTTAAACTCTGAAATAGTATTTACTGTAGTTTAATTATTTCTACAAGAATAGCACTCAGTCGAAACCCCTCGGGCTTTGAACTATAATATTGCAATACTAATAACAGGGAGTTAAACGTGTTTATTGAATTCCCAGTTTAATTATATTTCTCCCAGGCAATTATAATGGAGCTTTTCACTTCTTGTCGTTGTAATGGGTTCATTAGGTTTATGAGTCATTGTTGGTTGCCGCTACTAATAGTAGGTTTCTTTTAAGCTGTTTGTTTTTCTTAATCCTTCCCACTATTTAATTTTCAGCAACGAAAATTTGCTATTCTTGAAACCATAAAACAATAGCATATAATGTAATTAAAATTAAAGATACGTTTATGCTGATAACATGCATTCCAAGAGGTGTGAAATCCGTAATTATGTGCCAGATTCGATCTCTGTGATAGGGTTGAGAGTCCCCTAGATTAGTTGTGCACATTATTCAGTTTATAAAAGTATGCCAAACGACTTTTAGCAGAAAAACATAATCGAGACCAGCAAATACAGTCATTGTAGTAATTAGGTTGTGGAAGGACTCGGTTAGAAATAAGCCTTCAGACAATAATTTTTATATGTGTTACTTATTTTTAACTAGGCAAGTTGTTTTGACGTTAGAAAAGGCTCATATTATTTTTAATACACTATTGCAAGCGTTTTTCATAGCTATTTCCATATAATTGTTTTTTTCTTTTTTCTTTTTTTTACACTAAATTTAGACATAAGGACAAACTACACCAAAATAAGAGAGTGCAAAAGACACCCAAGACACTTTTTTATCTTGAAACAAAGTATTGTTTATTAACTTTAAATGATCGTTTCCGTACCCCCTCGCTGTGACCTCGAGGAGTCCCTCGTCGGTCGAGGAGCCCTCTCGGATGCAGGCAGGATGTTTTATACATGGGTCCCGGTTGCTGTTGCTGCTTTCCCTTTGTCATTGTTATTTTGGCCACGCTAGTTTTTAACGTTCACCAGTTGCACCGTGCTTGGGTGTCGGTTCCCATGGAGGTTCTGTTTCTAAAAATGAATATATCGTTTTTGTCAGAACGTCTTATGCCAAAAGAGAGAGTTATTTTGAACCTGTTGTGATAAGAAATTTAAACAATGTAACACTGTTCATATAAAAAAATTAGATGTAAAAAAATTCCACTGCCTGACAGGTTCTTTTACATGCCAGCATTAGCTTGCTCTGCATAATAAAACTCTTATTCAATTAATTAGCTCAATCTAAAGTTGTTAAAAATCTAGTTTTATAACATAAAATGAGTCTTTACTGCCATCTTTTCCAAAAAATCAAATACATCAAAAATCAACCCAAATTCTTCTGTGTCCCCCAGAACAATGACTATACATCACTCGTAAAAACGAGTACAGTTGTTTTTACACATTTTCATAGATAAACATACAAAATTTATATTTATTTGTAGTACTGGATTTACTCTGAATTTTTTATCATATATCTTTTGTAGAATATCTATCTTACTTACAAGTAGATTCTAGAGAAAACATAAAAGTGCATTTGTTTAGCTTATAGATTCAGTTATCATAATATTTTACTGATTATTATATTTAAAACTATCGCTGAATTTTTTGTGTGAACTATTGTTATATAAAATTAAAAAACGACTTCGAGGATCAAGTTGTCAAAAAATTGCCATAGCCTTTTTTGTTATAAACATTTCTTTGAAAACTGATTATTTTACATTACAAAAGAATACGTTCATTTTCTTTACCAAACACGAAAGCCAGATAGAGACGCTAACGAAGATAAAAAAAGCAAAAAGTCTCTTTCGGATTTAGATTCTTTGTCCTGATTAAAAACCTTCTGAACGGACAAATGAAATCAAGGGGTTTGTTTATAATCTCGTATTTCAGATTGTTATAAAAGTACTAATTAAAATTCCCCGTGTATACCATTCTATGACGATATTTTTCGTCAATTTTTCTCAAATACAGGGTTATTACAAATGATGGTCCCGATTTCTATAAAATTAGCCTAATAATGCTGGGTCAATTTGTATTAAAACTATTTTAATTTGTTACCACTGGAAAGAAAATGCAAAAAGTTTGATATGTATTGGTTTATGTGCATATCAGCTGTTTTTAAAGTCAGCTGTCGTTGTGGTTGTTGTGCAATGGATGAATTTGGAAGAGAAGAAAGTTTTTTGTGTGTTGGATTATCACATTGACCAATCTGTTATTACAAAGAAAATTTATAGAACAAGGCTTAATGAACTTTATATCCTGATAATAATGAAGAAAATTCTGCAAGTTTCATTCTACAATTGGATGACGCATCTCCTCGCTGGGTTGTTTGGGCTGGACAATAGATGAAGCATAAGTAGTGGCAAAGTAGGGCTGCTGGCTCAGGTCAATGACCCCTGAGGAATGCTGACGTCACCAAGGTCACTGACGTCACGAATGACGTCATCGGTGACGTCATCAATGACGTCATTTCTATGACGTCATAGGTATGACGTAATAGAAATGACGTCATGACGACGTCATCACCGCTGACGTCACCATAATGACGTCATTGACGTAATTAAGGTCAAGGTCACGCGGAAAGACAAAAAAATTTTTCTTTGCACTCTTGTGGTTCCTAGTATTCGGCTGTGGAGTGAAAATCCACGAGAAACCACAAAAGTGCAAAGAAAAATTTATTTTTCCAGCGACCAGACCGAAAAACCTACCAAATGTGACGTAAGGCATTCCTCAGAGGCCATTGACCTGAACCCCAGCAACCCCACTCTTAAAACTAAAAAAATAAATAATTTTTATTTCCACTTACCCACTGGAGAAACCCGAAGCCCAACTGGAAACAAAATTGCGAACAGCCGACGGTGGTGGTGTCATCACCGTGCGGGAGCCGGACGCCGACTGACTGGACAGCACCGCGCCGTCCGGGTACCAGACCGCGTGGTGGGGGTAAAGTGGTCAGATGCGAAAAAATAAAAAAAAATTATTTTTTTCCAACAACTCATTCGAGTTTGTACTTGTTGGAAACATTATGAAAAAAAAATAATATTATTTTTTCTCAGATGAACTTGGGACTTGTAAAATTTTGAACCATATGAAAATAAAAAAAAAAAAAATAATTTTTTTTTTTCGCGATTTTTAGTTTCGCTTAAAACTTGTGAAATATGTAAGTTTTAGCCAAATATTTCATTTAGAACTCCAGTTATGTAAATTGAGCGGAAAAAGTGTGATGTGCACACTGCAAGAGTTGAATAGCGACTGACCAAGTCACTCCGTGCATCCTAGGTACCCAGTTATGTGGTGGGGGTTAAGTGATCAGATTGAAGAAAAAAAAAATTTTTTTATTCTTCATCCATATTCTTCAACATGTTGAAACCTGTTCAAGGTCAACCATTTGAAGTTTTAAAAAAAAATTTAAATTTTTATTTACAAAAATCCGCCTTCATCCTCATATGAGCTGGATGGACTTGTGCTTGTTGTTGTTGAAGTGCTACTTTCACAGCAACAAGTTTCTTCTTCTGTATTGTGGACCACTCCTTCGGGTATATCCATACTGTCGATGGTTGGACAGTCGTATTCCAAATCCATTTTAATTATTAAGAGTAAAATTTTTGCTGGCAAAGCAAAATAATTCTGTTAGGGTGTCCAAGACTTCCACTTTGACAAAAATGAAACGCTGCCTTAGGAATAATCCAAAATTTTACTCAAGGGACACCAAGATCACTATGGATGATAAAATGTTTCAAAAACTTTTAGACGAGCTAACTTTTGCCAGTAAAATAACGCTGGTGACTCCAATTCCAGACTAAGTGTCAAGGTCACTTAGAAATTAATAAAAAACTTTTATTCTCTTAACAAATATTTCCACTCCAAGTAACGGAGGTCCAGCAAAAGAACAAACTCGGATGAGTTGTTGGAAAAAAATAATTTTTTTTATTTTTTCGCATCTGACCACTTTACCCCCACCACGCGGCCTGGTACCCGGACGGCGCGGTGCTGTCCGGTCAGTCGGCGTCCGGCTCCCGCGCGGTGATGACACCACCACCGTCGGCTGTTCGCAATTTTGTTCCCAGTTGGGCTTCTGGTTTCTCCAGTGGGTAAGTGGAAATAAAAATTATTTATTTTTTTTAGTTTTAAGAGTGGGGTTGCTAGGGTTCAGGTCAATGGCCTCTGAGGAATGCCTTACGTCACATTTGGTAGGTTTTTCGGTCTGGTCGCTGGGAAAATAAATTTTTCTTTGCACTTTTGTGGTTTCTCGTGGATTTTCACTCCACAGCCGAATACTAGGAACCACAAGAGTGCAAAGAAAAATTTTTTTGTCTTTCCGCGTGACCTTGACCTTAATTACGTCAATGACGTCATTATGGTGACGTCAGCGGTAATGACGTCGTCATGACGTCATTTCTATTACGTCATACCTATGACGTCATAGAAATGACGTCATTGATGACGTCACCGATGACGTCATTCGTGACGTCAGTGACCTTGGTGACGTCAGCATTCCTCAGGGGTCATTGACCTGAGCCAGCAGCCCTACTTTGCCACTACTAGCATACTCCCCTTTGGGAAAATTTTCATAATGTTCATTGCTATCACAATAATCTAGATTAAGTTTGGTTCTAAAATGTCGTTGTAATAAGAGATTGGTTAATGACATAATTAAACACACAAAAAGCTTTCCTCCCTTCCCCTATTACACAACGCTTACAGCAGCTGACTTCACCTAAACCAATGTAAATCAAAACATTTTGAGTTTTTATTTCCAATGATAAGAACTAAAACAGTAAAAAAAAACAAAAAAAAAAAAAAAAAAAAAAAAAAAAAAAAACAAGCCTACCTTTAATACCTTTAATACCTTTATTGAAATGGCGACCTAACTCAATAGGTAGTTTAAAGCCAAGTATGAATGAGGGATGAGTGTAGGATGATTGTGGCGCGATCTTGTAGTCTTGTTACTGACTAAGGCCGACATTCTCCTTAGACAGGACTATTAATTCATAGCCCAATAGCCAATGGTATCTAGGGACCTACAGTTTAACGTGGGATCCGAACCACAATTTCAACCTCCCATATACGAATTGGTCTAATTATGAGGATGGTACTTATGGATGACCTAGTATTCACTAGTGCGGACGTTAATCCCCACCAGGGAATATCGCATCCACAAGCCATCGCTCATAACTATCCACAATTCGTGACCTCCAAGTAGCTGGATTACAGGACGTCGCCACCGTCCCAGTCTTGTCCCAGCCTGCCTACTCAGCGAATTTCCAACAGAATTTTATACTCTTTCTATTTTTCCATTAAAAGTATGGGTTTAGTACGTAGGTTTACCTCTTTTTATGCGTTATAAGCAAACATAAGTTAAACACTTCCTAATTCATTTACGTACCAAATTTTACCAAGATATGTTAATAAATAAGCAAGTTAGGTTTTGTTTATTTCTCCATAAGAATGAAATGGGGTAACATATTTTTGGATTTTATCCATATTATTTAAGCCGATTCCAAAGCTCAAAATACTAAATTGGTTTTTTATAAACTCTTTTAAATGGTTCAAGTAAAAGTTGTTGAATTACAAAAAAATAAGGTAAAAAATTCAAAATCCCATTTTTTACTATTTCAAAACCCCATAAAATTGTATACATAAAACCCCCATGTATACATACATATATATCAATGTGAACGTAGGGTGTTTTTGGCTTCTGGGGACCTCAAAACAAAAAAGTATCATAGTACCGCGCTTGGGTCTTTCCGTGATCACTGCCGTATTTCCTGTAGAGAAATAATCATTGAAACATTTGGAACATTGTTACGAGTTATTTAAAAACAACAGAATTTTAACAGTATTTGGATTGTACATTTATGAAATGGCAAAATTTTATTTAAAGAATAAAGGATTGATACATGAAGAATGTAAATATAACTACCAGACCAGAAATTCAATGCTAATTCCTACAAAATTTCATAGAACAGTTTTATATGAAAAATCTCCCCATGAAATATCACGGAAAATTATAAATATTATTAAAACAAATTATAAATTGGAAATAAAATCATCAAAAGAATTGAAAGTGTTAAAAAATTTACTTGAGGAAGAACCTTTATACTCACTTGAAAATTTTTATGAAAAAAAGAAGAAAACAAAGAATTTATATTGATGAAAAAGAAGAAACCATATGGAAAAAATTAGCATACAAAACCTATGTGTTATAAATTTAAGTTAGATTAAGTATGCCTAACGCATGTTTACATGTCTGAGGTGAATAAATTTATTTATTTATTTATTTATTTATTTATTTATTTATTTAATCTAAACCCAGTAATATTTTCAATAGAAATCGGGAGCATAATTTGTAATAAACTTGTACAAGACAAATGTTTTTGAATGAAAATGCCACGTTATGAAGTATTCAAAGCAGAGACCGAGTGCTACATTGAAACTCTCATTTGCGAGAGGCCTGATTGAGGCACTCGGAGATAGTGAAAATATGCACCGAGTGTTATTGGAGGCTGGTTGCAATTAACTGAGTTAGAATATTCCCAGAAATTGGCTTCATATCAACAGAAGCACACGTTGCCCTGGAGCGATTCATTAAACAAATACCTCGATGACGCTTAAATATATATTGGCGGAACAGAATACCTATTGTGATAATGGGATTCGTGTTATAGGTTTGACAAAAATGATCAAAGCTACAATATTATAATTAAATTGTTATTAGTCTACTTACTATTCACCAGGTACTTGTGACCCGTGATGTTTATATGCAGAATACAGTATTTTGCTGCTGAATAATTATTTAATTTGAACTGAAGACATAAATATGTTGGTTGAAATAGTGTTAACAATAGAAATTTTTGTTGTGCATGCCGCACTTTTAAACAAGCCATTTTGGATAATTTGTTCAAAAAATGTCATCCATTTTCTGCTTCTGCACGCACCTCGAACCAGCAGGGCCTCTGTGCGTATTTATGTGTCTGACTGGTATCAAGATGTGTCTGCTCCACCCCCGCTACCGCCCCCGCCGCCTGCCATGCGCACCATATGGTTATGGCCCCCTGGCAGTTGCAGTTTATTTATATGAATCGATAAAATATTGCCTGCATATAATGAAAATATATGCGTAATGACTGTTGTAATGGTTTTCAATTTTACCCCTCACTTCACTTTCACTAATGTACCAACTAATCGATGGAGTATTTCTTAACAGTTGGTTGATTGCATTTTACTACCTTGGAAAGTTATTTTATATCTGCGGTTTTCCACGAATTTGGAAAGACTGATGACTTATGAAAGGCAAATGCAAGTGACATGCACGCATCTAATAAGGTACCCGATCGGGTTATTTCATTAATACCAAATAAAGTTCTTTATATTATACAAAAATCTCAAATTTCAATTCAATAATTGTATGCTTCCATACTATTACCTCATGATTTTTTTTGTGCAAGTAGGCTTTCCTTATCTTTATTTTTTTAAGAGGTTGGTAACCTTCTTTTCGTCTTACTATGCCCCTTCCTCATAGACTGTGCGTGGATCATATTTGACAAAGTAAGGGGGTGAATCGCTACAGTACTGGTTGAATGTACTGATAAAAATTCCTGTCACTTGCATTTTAGCCCCAAAACATTGCTGCCATGTTCCCGAGGTCCGGTGCGCTGACTACCACCTTATCAACTCACTCAATCCGTAATGAATTAGGCTGAAGTGGAGCCTAGTTTGTGGATAACCTTTATAAAAATAAAACAACATTTAAAAGCTATCATATTAAGTCCTGTCGTTGTTAATATCGCTGTAATATAATAAATGTAAAAACAATAAAATGTAGGCTATAACTTAGCCGTTTACTGGTGGTAAATGACCTACTACCATTCGCCCCATTCCTAACTGTCCCAAAGTGGCATCAAACGTAACAAGTGAAACGAGCCGTAGGTCATGTGGGACCGGCACTTTCACGCGCGGTTACACACGCACCGCTCCGCTAGCTCTACGCGTTCGCTCACTGGCGGAGAAAGTGAAACACACCAACACACGGAGCACAGTGACGAATTCATTCCTCAGTGTTATTCTGGACTGAAAGTAGGCCACGTTTGTAGGATGTATGACATTCAGAGAGTCGCTGATTGCTCCCCAGCCCTTGGCCAAACCGCCGGTAATGATGGTGATGGTGGTCGTGCAGTCGCCGCAGATTTCCTTGGATGAGAATTACAAGTAATAACATCATACAAGCTGTTTCAACCTCTGAAGCTGCAAGGCTCCATTTCTCGTGAAGACGGGGGCCATATTTGTACAGATTAGGAGCCCGTTTTGCAATTCCCTTGGAAGTTCTCGAATTAATTTTGTACGCATTAGGCCTTCAACAACTACTTCGTGGGTATTAATTTGGGAAGATACATAAGCACTCTCTCTACCTATGGCAAGTAGCGCTTTCCCCAAACACGGTTTAACTTAAGTTAGGTTTCATTCAAGCTTTTTAACCAATCCCAAATATATTAATCGTCATTAATAATCCCAAAGTCATTTTAACCTTTAAACCAAGTTTAAACGAAAGTTTACCATGTGTTTAATAATAAGTTAAACTAAGTTTAATTAAAAAGTGTTTCGAGAAAGTGCCAACAACTTTTATATTTATTTAACCCCTATGATTAATAACAAATTATACGTTTTAAAGATTTCGTGAAATGATGACAATTTTACAATGTAAAGTGACTTATTACAAATTATATTTTATTTTAATGTATAGAAGATGTTTACTAAATAAAATTGCTTAGCTCACAAAAAATACTTTTATATTGCAGAATAAAATTGTCATGGTGCAAAAGTTGTTTATAGTTATTTCTAATTCCCTTATCAATTCATTTTTGTACAATGTTAGATAACTGCGTTCCACTGAGTGGAAGACATTAACTTATAATTTTGTAAGTTCACTTGACCATCGTCCGCACTGGCCGAACATGTTCACCTAGCAGTGTTCAGTCGAATTTTTGTTTGTTTGATTGTTGGTATTTATTTTAAATGTTAATGGTCAGTAATTCTTTAATAGACATGTTTGTTATTTTTTTGTGTTCGGCGAACAAAGTAGTGCAAAATTGAGGATGCTGGCCCAGTTCAAGGTCACCTGAGGGATGACGTCATCGAGGTCAATGACCTCACCGATGACGTCATCGATGACGCAATCGATGACGTCATCACTAATGACGTCATTTCGATGACGTCACACCCATGACGTCACAGAAATGACGTGCTGATGACGTCATCACCCCTTACGTCATCAAAACGACGTCACCGACGCCACTAAGGTCAAGGTCACGCAGAAACTTAAAATTTTTTGGCACTTTTGCCGTTTCTCGCACTACGCTCCGAGTTTCAGTCAGAGTCCCCGTGACCTTGACCACTTGGAGCGAATTTTCGACGAGAAACGGCAAAAGTGCCAAGTTAAACTCGAGTTTCTGACATGACTCTGCCTAAATGGGCAATCGGTAATACCTCAGGTGACCTTGAACTAGCACAACACCCCCAATTTCATATTACTGTGACCTTGAAAACTTAACAACGGAGCGCCGACACCGATGCGCACCCCACGACAGCCACCGAGTGACTGACTGTCAGGCTCTGTGTACTCTAGGTATATCGGCTTGAGAGACTAAGACTCTAAACTGTCAGGAATGGGAGTAACTAACTGAATTTTGCAAGGAAAAGTCATTTCATCTAATATTCTAAACAAATCTTCATCAGTAAAACTGACATTAGTCTGTTTGGTATAAAACCTAGGGTGTCCACGCAACAGTTTGCGCCACTTAGCTAAAGTCGAAACCTTCTTAACTTTGAGTGGTGGAGAGTGAGCAACTAACAAAGTCTTAACACGGCTAAGTTTCTTACCTAAAGCGTCCCGCGACATGGCTTCCCCTCACAAAAGTCCGCACAATACTGAGAGACTGCTTGTAGCGCATGAGTCAAGGGAAAAGAGGTGGGGGAAACAGCAGGAGTGGGGGAAGGTCACAGTGGTGGGGGAAGGTGAGGTGGTACGCTGGAGTATCGCATCACTTCACCATGAGCTGTCCTACAGTCAACACACTGTTCTCTTGGCCCGAGTTGGCACTAGAAGAAACATTTCTGTACAGCTTAGGCTGTGAGAGCCGAGGAAGCAAAGTCAAAGTGGAAATTGTGTTAAACTTCAAGATGAAGAGTCTCCTAAATAAACTAATTGTATCCCTGCAATCTCCTATAACTTTAGAGAAATACAACTTTATTAAGCGACACCTCATACTTTGGCAAAACGAAGCGGAAATGGAAAAGATTACAGTAAAATTAATGTAACTTAAAACTTGGACTGGACACTCATGGCGATACCACGTGGCGTGCAAACGCCACCCTAAACATTACAAGTTAGGTTATTGAGCACCTCTGGTACGATAACCGATGTGCTAGAGTTAAAGTGTGATGACCTTGAGTCAAAACACTGAAATACCACAAGTCGATATCGTCCCAAAGTTAAAGTGTAGTGACCTACATTCAGAACTTGTAAAATTACTTACATATAGAGAGCTAGAGAACAGCGAGACGCACCGCATGGAAGCCGGAGACATACTGGCGAAGCGGTGTTGTGCAGCCTAGGGACCCAGTTGTGGTGGGGGTATAGCCAACACTTAGAGTACAAGTGTTGTGGGTGACCTTGACCCACTTAACTTACCTGACCCCCCCCCGACAAAAATGCGAACCCCCCCCCCCGACAAAAATGCGAACCCCCCCCCCCACCCCCCACCCCCACCCCCACCCCCTCCCCCACCCCTGATATCCTGGGCGTGGCAGCCCCGGCGGGGATATAAGGGGGTCCAGCCAGAGCCGGCTCGCAGTCCGCTCCCGCGCGTTGAACGTGAACGACCGGGACGGACCGCCATAGGCATCACTAAACATTGAATGGCGCCTTCAGTGTTTAGCGAAGTCTACTCTAACTTTAAGACTTGTATTAGTTGTAAGATATTGCGCTTGCGTTTGGATATTGCGAATTTTTTTATATGAGAGTGTTTTACTTGTACCCTCTGTCTCCTGTGTCTTCTATCCTTTGTGTCTTGTTTGTTATATGTGTTTAATGTGTATGTGCTTGTTCCAGCATTGACTACGTTGAGCTCAATTGTGTGTTGTAAGTGTGTCATATGTTTCTAAAGTGTATACGCTTGTTTTAGCAATCCCCCCTTGAGCTTTTTCAATGCTCAAAGTAAATTGTAAAGTCAGGGAACGGGAGTAGGCCCCCGTGTAAAGCCACTTTTAATAATTGGTAGGCTCCTGCCAGGCATGCAAAAGGTTGCGGATGGCATTTGGGAGCATGTCCGTTTGTACGCTGGCAAGCAAAAGGTTGTGGCGGCCTCTGCACTCGGACCGAGGACGTAAGCCATTAGGGTGTCCTCAGTATGTTTCCCTTCTGGAAACTCAAAATTATGTAAATGAACCTTTGTTAGCTATTTGTGTTTTTAGTCCCCAAGGCCCCCGAACATTCGTGGTTCGCCATGGATGTACGGGGGCCGAAATTTTTTAATGTCCGTGTGGCCTTGACCCACAAAGACTTGTAAAAATTCAATGCATTGTAAATTAAAAATATTAAAGATAGGTTACGGGAGTAGGCCCCCGTGTAAAGCCTATTTTAATTATCGGTAGGCTCCTGCCAGGCATGCAAAAGGTTGCGGATGGCATTTGGGAGCATGTCCGTTTGTACGCTGGCATGCAAAAGGTTGCGGCGGCCTCTGCACTCGGACGAGGACGTAAGCCACTAGGGTGTCCTCAGTTTGTTTCCTTCTGGAAACTCAAAATTATGTAAATGAATCTTTGTTAGCTACTGAAAAGACAATGCAGTAAATGTTTACAAGTCTTGCGTGGCGAAGGGTACACGACATTGGATGTTGCCTTGTTGTCATAGTTGGGTCTCTTCGGAGGCTACAGCGATGACAACCCAAGTGCCCCACACCCCCATTGGGGGTGTGGGGCTTAATTTTTTTAAAGTTTTTCCGTGACCTTGACCTAAATAGAAAACGTAAAATTTTGTAACGGTCATGTGTCTTTTAAGACACTAAATATATTAAAGTACTTTGTAAACACTAATGGGTAGGCATTACTAACACACAAATCTGGAGTTGTGTTTCATTCACTAGGGATCCAGTTGTGGTAAGGGTATAGCCAACACTTAGAGTACAAGTGTCGTGGGTGACCTTGACCCACCTAAACTACAACCCCCCCCCCCCCCGACAAAAAGTGCGAGCCCCCCCCCGACAAAAAGTGCGAGCCCCCCCCCCGACAAAAAGTGCGAACCCCCCCCCCCCCGACAAAAAGTGCGAACCCCCCCCCCTCTCCCACCCCTGATATCCTGGGCGTGGCAGCCCCGGTGGGGATATAAGGCGGCCGGGTTGCACACACTTCTCATTGCAGTTTGAGCTGCCGTGCCGACTGGTCCTCTCGCTCTTGAGAATTTTATCATCACTTAACTTCTTTATTCACTCGTATTCTTTCATTATTTCAATTCATTACAATGGGTAAAATGGGTCTGAAGCTTAAGAACTACCCATCTGCTTCAACCTCGACCGACACGTCTCAACCCTCATCATCCTCCACTTCGATCCTGGATTACTTGATGACAGCGAACATCTTGAGCTTCCTGACGATGCCGCCGCCGCCGCCACCGCAGCCACAGCCCGCCTCAATGCCCAGCCTGTCGCCATTGCCGCCGACAGTGGAAGAGGCTGATGCACCACCATCGTCAGGACAAGCTGTCTTCAAGTCGTCAAGTCGAGTCCCGGTAGCCTCTCCAGCACTCTCGCTGCTATCGGACTCAGGATCGGAGTCTGCGGCTTTTGAAGAGACGTCTAGGTCGAGGATCACCCCATACAGCAGAACCCGGAAAATCCTCTCATACACTACATCCCAATGTCCCTCACCTATATCCCCCATGCCACCTACACCAACCAAACCACCCCGTAAATCCATCTTCTCCCCTGATCTTCCCACCATAGACCTAACACGCTCTCCTACCCCGCCCAAAATTGTTTGCTCCATCCCGCTTGAACAATCTTTGCCCCTTCTACCTCCTTCCAGCCCCATCCCTTCTAGCCAGCCTAATTCAGAGAAGCTCCAAGACACTCCGCTAAAGAGTCCAACACAGAAACGTAAACGCGTTAAAGCCCCTGCTGGCAAGGGTAAGAAATGCGATTACGCTTGGATGTCTAGTAAGTTTGGGGTTTTGTGTTGCCAGAAACTTGCTTGTGCAGAAGGGGATCGCTGCCAACGACACCTCAAAAGTACAGTCAAATTTCGGCAATTCAAACCCTATACTCTGTACATTAAGCCTAAAACGTTCAAGTTCAGACATCCCCACGGTCCGCAACCGCGGGATATTAGAAGGCTAAAGGTTGATGAAAAATATTATTTCATTGGTCAGACATATGGAGCAGGTAATAAGAAGTAGAAATCGTTGTAAAAGGTGAAGGCCACCTTTGTACAATGCAAGTACCACCTCGGATGGTACAAAGAGAATTTTTCATCCCTAAAGCCTATCTAATACGAAGGAAAGGATGTGAAACCGTGTGGGAAATGGACTAGGACATGGGCCCACCAAAAAAACAAAATTGTTAGGCTGTGTTGGACAATATTTAAAAAGTCTTTTTCCAAATTATGTTTCCAAATTTAGTCTTAACCCTCTTAAAGTAAGGGAGAGGGGTATTATACAAGTCAAGTTATATATAAAAAAAAAAAACACTTGACTTGTATAATACTTTAACCTGGCGGTGATGTAAAGTCACTGGGACAATCTCAAACCGTGTCCTTGAGGGCGAAGACTAAGTTACAAAAATCTTTAACAAATAAAAACTTACCTCCAAACACTTGTAGCTTGCTACAAGTGTTTGGAGGTAAAAATTTTTCAAAGTTTGAATGACCTTGACCCATATAAATTACTGTTTAAAGTAAAGTGCTAACCTTACAACTAATGTTGTGTATCACGTGATACCCCCACTCTAACGCTCTTACTAAGCTTGTATGAGCCGTTCATTTGCTTCAGTCTGTTTCTGTGCTCCGTGGTAAACATGTCACGGTACAATTACAAAGGTGGTCACTTCTTGATAGATCAACACAATGCTTGGGAAGTGCTAAACCAGCATAGAATGGAAGTTGAGTATTGTATAAGACGAGACGGGTCTACATTTTATCTATGTATTATAAACAACCAAACTCATAAGTATGAACACTGGACAAAAATTAATTATAACAACATAGATGAGCTGTTTGCTTGGGTGTTTGAGGTGTGTAAAGTTATAGAAGAAACCAAAATAATGGGTGTGCTAAAGGTATGTAAAACTGATGACCGGGAAGACTAAGCAAAATTTCTTTTAACCCCCCCCCCCCCCGTGTTATCCCCACCACTAAAAATGGGTATATATAGGAGTGGTGATCAACCGTCCTCTCATTCTGCTTTACACCGTTAAGCTGAACACCACCATGTCTGCTATGAACGTCCCAGCCTCTACCTCTGGCCCGGCTGCCTCCAACTCCAGTTCGAGCATTGGACCAATCCGATCGGGGCCTTCGTCAAGGAGTCGTGTCCGATTCTCCGGCTTTGGTCCTGTGAGGAAGGAGTTGCGGAGCAGCGGAGCTTCTCAACCAACCACGATGGACGCATCAACCCAGACTCCACCAAACATCATCGAGTGGTACGACGAAGTCATAGAGCAAAGGGACAGAATGCTAGAGAATACTCGCAGGGAGCTACTTTATATCCGGAGTAAATGGAAAAACTAATTAAGAAGTGTGAAAGCCTGTTGGACAGTGATGATAGTGAGGATGAGAGTGGATAGGTGTGTGGGTAAAGACTTGGACTGGGACTTGTGTGTATGTATGAATGTGTGCGTGAATGTGAAATACAGAGCGGGGGATAGATCACTCTGTGGCAATGACTAACATGCCACTTAGTGATCTATCCCCCGTTCTGGTAATGTTTTTGGATGGCCTTGACCCACTTTACCAAGGCTAGCTAGTACCCCCACCACTGATAAGTGTATATATACGGGTATTAACGTGCAGTTTGGTTATTCTGCTTTGTACCGCTTAGCTGAATACAGCACTGTAACATGGCTTTCAACTCCAAAACTTCTCAGGCTTCCTCTTCTTCTTCAAGAAGGCGTGCTGCCAACGTCCTGCCTGCTACTCGTGGACCTGCTCGACCATTCCACAGCATAACTGTTGCTCGGGCAAACGCCTGCAAAGCTCCGATGCTACGGACCTTGCTGGAGGTAAGCCAAGACGGACAAGGCTTGCTCAGTCCTGGTCAACGGCAGGAGCAAGAAAGGCGTATGGCGTACTCCAGGCTGCAGGGTGTAGTTCCCAGCTTGAAGTTAGGCGATCCGAGAGTAGCAAGCATCAACGAGGCAGCGGACTACATATCACACCTTCACAGTGTTTTAGAAGTAAAGGACCAACAAATTGAAAACTTAAAAGAACAATTGAAACAATTTAACTTTAATCCTGTGGAGTTTGTGGAAGCAGTGATGAGTGATAGTGATGATGAAGGAACTGAATATATATTGGGTATGTAATGAAAGACTTGGACAGGGACATGTGTGTGTGTGTGTGTGTGTGTGTGTGTGTGTGTGTGTGTGTAGAATACAGAGCGGGGGAAAGACTACTTTGCGGCAATGGACTAGCATGCTGCTTAGTGGTCTATCCCCCGCTCAAAGGGTAGCATTGGATGACCTTGACCCACTTTACAGCAAGGACAACCGGTTAACTGGTATAAAAGAGGGGGTCTATACATCTCGACTTCATTCTGCTTTGGACCTTCCAGTGGAACGCTAGAAACAATGAGTGGATCGCTGCTTGGTGCTAACTTGGACAGGTATTCTGTGATGGTACACTATGAAGATTGTAGAGACATGTTGACGGCTGTGTATGATTGTTTGGTGAGAAAAATCTTTCAAGAAAACTGCCAATTTATGTTAGCGTGGAAAAGAAACTTGTTTGTTGATGGTCATGCTACAATGCAAAGCATGAACCACCTTCATGTGTTAAAAGTAGGACATCATAATTTGGACGAACTGGACGATATGTTTAGGGAGCTGGAGTGTTTGATACATCAGGAATGTAAACCATGTGAAATTGAAATTTTTAAATTGGATATGGAATTAGAATAAAATGTGTTAAACAGGACTTGGACTTGGACTTGATTGAGGTTTTGTAGAACAGAGCGGGGGATAGATCACTTTGCGGCAATGGACTAGCATGCTGCTTAGTGGTCTATCCCCCGCTCAAAGGGTATCTTTACGTGACCTTGACCCACATAAATTGTATAGTTGGTGGGGGGTATAAAAAGGGTAAGCAAATTGGATGGATACAACACTTCCATACCATGGCTCCACTTGACAACACCGTGTTCCATCGTGACAGAATCCTTTCAATTCTGGAGGTAATACCTGTAGAAGTTATAGAAGCAGAGGACCAACTACCCGCGGTTGACCAGGAAGAGGAGGAGGAAGAAATAATGGATACTGAAACTGACTCTGACGAAGGTGGTTGGGACTCTGACGAAGCTGGTTCAATGGACAATGAAGTGGACCTGCACGCCTACGAAACATTAGAGTCATCATCTGAGTCGGAAATTGAAGAAGAACAAGACACTCCTCATCGTTCAATGGATAGGGTGTTGGTAGCCAGAAGAATTATGTATTGTCATCGTTACCTATTTCGTGATGAGAATGATTCCGACTCTGATAATGATGTTTCACCTTTGTAAAAAGATTAAACAAAAGAATGTGAGCGGGGGATAGAGCACTTTGTAGTAAATGATGCTGCTTAGTGCTCTATCCCCCGCTCAAAATAATAATTTCAAATGACCTTGACCTATATAAATTTTGCTCAAACAGACGTCTTTAAAAAAACTTGTACAAATTATTGAATCTACACCAAATACCATCAATTTATCAAGCCTACTGATAAATTTATTACAAACGGTTGTGTAAAGGCTAAATTTAGCACATGATTGATAACCTGTTTCTATATGACGTCACTTTCCCCACTTATCTGCCTCGGATATAAAGGGTCCCGGTGGAGCGCGCTGCTCATTATTGCGTGGACATTCACAGAGTGTGCATTCAAAGCCAAACTGTTTGAAATGGCTCTTTGCGACATTTGTGGGGAAATCTTTGAAGACGAAGATCTTTTCACCCTACACAGAGAATTACATGAAGACGAAGATAGAAAAGAAGATATTACCATGGATGAAATAGACTTAGACTCAATTGACCGGTTTCTGGAAGAGCACCAGAAGCAGATGGACTACTGGGACAGCTATCTACAGCAAATGCAAAGAACAAGACCTAGTGTGATCCAATTTGCTGGTGCCGGACCATCTACTGCTACAAGACCTATTGAAGAAGAGGACACTGAAGAAGAGGATATGGAAGAAGAAGAATTGGAAGATGTAAGACAACTGCGCACCACGGCCTTGCCAGGACGAGTTGTAACACATTTCAAAATTAATAATGTTCAATTGGAACTGGAAACATTCATAACCCAGGCTAAGGAACTTGTTGGTCAAACTTTGAGGGAAGAATTACAAAGGCTAAATTTAATTAAATTTGGAATGGTGTTAGAGGCTATGTTTAACAATACTGATGGTGAAACAGCATTGAGAGCATTCATTACCAAAAATCGAACCCTTACCTTCACCTCCAACATCGATGATATTATTGAAGAATGCTTGGAAGAACTTATAACAAAACTTCAAGAACATGAAGGAAGAGGATCTGGATGGACTTTGTCATCAATTGAAGGTATGGATGTAAGGGTTCACAAGCATGGATATGGTTTAAGGGGTAGTAGTTTTATCCCTCTACCAAAGAAAATCCAAAACACTAAATCGTGTAGGAATGTGCAAAATGAAGGTAATGAATGTTTCAAGTATGCAATGTTAACCAAGTATGTTAAAGATCATCCTGAAAGAGTTGGTAGAGAATATTACGAAAATGAACACCGCTACAACTTTCAAGGTCTCACCTATCCAGTTACCTTGAAAGACATTGGCAAATTTGAAAAGAAAAATCCTGGCGTTTCAGTCAATGTTTTTGGTCTGGATGATTCGAACAACGTTTATCCTTTGCGGGTAGTAAAAGTTGAACAGAGAAACCACACGGATTTGCTATTGATAACTAAGGGTGAAATTTCCCATTATGTATGGATAAAGGACTTTGTAGCCTTGGTATGGAATCAGTTATCAAAATATAAACGTAGGTTAACAGTGTGTAAAAGATGTTTCTGTTTCACATATAAAGAACTAAGACGTGGAGGATCTGAATGGATGACGGAACATAAAAGACTCTGTAACGAGAATTATGAAGTGAAGGTTAGTCTGCCACCACCATCTCGAGCGTTTATCCAATTCAACAAAACAATCCACCAATATCGTATTCCACTGGTCATCTACGCAGATTTTGAATCTACGTTAATATCACAGGAGCTGCCGGACGGTGAGGTGACTAGAAGAACAAAATACCAGCTGCACCAGCCCAATAGTTTTTGCCTATTGGTGAAGTCAACCTTGTCTGAGAAACCAATTGCAAGACTATGGTTTAACATCCACTCCAATACTCTACCGTGGGGAAGAAGCCGCTAAGTATTTTGTAGACCTGTTGTATGACATTGCTGAAAAGGTGCAACGCTTATACGGCAATGTTGTACCTATGGAACCTTTAAACCAAAAGCAACAAGAAGAATACAACGTAGCGACAAGATGTTATCTATGCAAGAAGACCTTTAGTGAAGAAAACCAAAAAGTAAGAGACCACGATCATCTGACAGGGTTATACAGAGGAGCTGCTTGTAATTCATGCAATATAAATTACAAACTGCCAAACTTTATTCCTGTTGTTTTACACAATCTTAGCGGCTACGACTCCCACTTTATTATACCAGAGTTAGGAAGAGATGACGGTAAAATTGATGTTCTTGCTACAACATTGGAAAAGTACATCGGTTTTTCAAAAACAGTAGGTAAAATTAAACTTCGCTTTGTAGACTCTTACAGATTTATGCCATCAAGTTTAGCCAAATTGTCAGAGAACCTAAGAAGAGAAGACTTAAAAGAAACAAGCAAAATTGTACCTGAAGATAAATCGGACCTAGTATTAAGGAAAGGAGTTTTCCCCTATGATTATATAACTTCTACAGAAAAGTTTGAAGAAACTAGTCTTCCACCGATTGAAGCCTTCAATAGCAAATTAAACGAAAGTGAAATCTCCGTTGAAGACTACAATCATGCATGTAATGTGTGGAATCAACTAAACATTCAAACCTTGGGGAATATTCTGACTTTTATATAAAATTGGACGTAACTCTGCTGTGCGATGTGATGGAAGAATTCAGAAACACCTGCTTCTCCGCCTATGGACTGGACCCTCTACACTCGTACACATCTCCAGGATTAGCATGGCAAGCTATGCTAAAGTCAACCAACTGTCGACTGGAACTTCTAACGGATATTGATATGGTGCTCATCATGGAATCTGGTGTACGGGGCGGTTTGACACAAGCTGTAACACGTCATGTCAAAGCCAACAACAAGTACATCCCCGGCTTCGACGAGCAACAACCATCGGTCTACCTTGGCTACTTTGACGCAAACAACCTTTATGGTTGGGCAATGTCAAATCCGTTTCCCTACGCTGACTTCAAATGGATCGACCCGGCCACCATCGGAGACATCTCACAGATTCCAAAGGATGGTCCAAAAGGCTATATTTTGGACTGTGATTTTGAATACCCGGAGCACCTTCATGACCATCACTACGACTTGCCTCTCCTAGCCAAGACTGAAGTTTCACCGACAGGAAATTGATGATGACCTTGGAGAATAAAGATCGTTATGTGGCTCACTACTGGGTAGTTCAACAGGCTCTTGAATTGGGTCTACGTATAGTAAGAATTCATAGAGCAATTGAATTCACCCAGTCTTGTTGGTTGAAACCATATATTGATTCCAACACTACAAGAAGAGCTGCAGCGACAACAGCATTTGAAAAGGACTTCTATAAATTAATGAACAATGCCATCTTTGGGAAGACCTTGGAGAACAAAAGAAAACACAAAAATGTAAATTAGTGAGTGATCCTAGGAAATTGGAAAAATTAGTGCAAAAACCAAATTTCGGAACATCCATGATTATAAACGAAAATCTAGTCGCTGTCAGTATGAAGAAAACAACAATAGTCATGGACCGTCCGTTATACATAGGTATGTCGATTTGGACATAAGTAAAACCCTGATGTATGATTTCCATTATAACAAAATGGTTAAACACTACGGAAGGGAAAACATTGGAGTCGCATACATGGATACGGACGCGTTTATCTACTGGATAAAGGACTTTGGACATGTATGAAGACCTAAGGACTTTTCATACAAAGAAGATTTCGACTTTTCTGACTATCCGAAGAACCATCCAAATTTTAATGAAAAATATAAAAAAGTAATTGGAAAATTCAAAGATGAAGCAATGGAATGCCTTTAGAAGAAATAGTGGCGCTGATGGCGAAATTGTATTCATTTAAGATGTACCACGAGAACAACACACCGACAGTCAAGAAAGCAAAAGGAGTGAAGACATCTTATTTGAAAAAACACGTACATTTGACCACTACAAGACTTGTTTGTTTGAAGATACTACGATATCAGCAACATTCAACAATATCCGAAGCTTCAAGCATCAAGTCTACAGTGTCACCGAAATTAAAAAAGCACTGTCAGCTCGGGATGATAAAAGACATATTTTGCCCGACAAAATCCACACTCTTCCTTTCGGCCATTACTCCTTAAACCCTATCAACTAGTAATCTATTCTTCGTCCTTCTACAACTTCGACCTTATTCCTTTCTCCTTCCGTAAAAAAATGGGGAACACGGCAAGTCCAACGCCGTGTTCCCCATTTTTTTTACACAAGTTTGGATGACCTTGACCCATATAAATGATGTGAATATTTAAAACAACATTCATTGTGATTATACATGTGATACAACAAACATTGAAACCTGCAATATGAAGGACTTGAAGCAACAAATTGTCAACGAACTTCATAAACCTGCAAGAAGAAAGTTTCCACGAAGAAATACGGTGATAAAAGGAATTAATGATTTATATCAAGCGGATTTAATCGAAATGATTCCTTATAGCAAACAAAATAAAGGATATAAATACATATTGACTGTTATTAACTGTTTTTCAAAAATGGCAGATGCTTTACCACTAAAAGATAAAAGTGGCAAAAGTGTTACAAAAGCAATGGAAACAGCTATACAAAGAGACAAACATACTATTAAACATTTACAAACAGATGATGGAAAAGAATATTTTAATAAGGAATTTGCAAATTTAATGAAAAAACACAATATAAACCATTATTCAACCAATTCAGAGTAAAAGCCTCAATAATCGAAAGATTCAACAGAACTTTAAAAAGTGCAATGTATAAAATGTTTCCAACAGAGGATCGCACATATGGATTGATATGTTACCAAACTTATAAACGATTACAATAACAAATTTCATAGGACTATCGGGATGAAACCAAACCAAGTAACTAGTAAAAATGAAAACCTTGTATTAAACGTATAAAAACGAATACTAAACCAAAAGTTGAAAAAACTAAAGCCTAAAAAATTTAATGTGGGTGATAAAGTGCGAATAAGTAAATATAAAGGTGTATTCAGTAAAAGATATCTGCCAAATTGGACCAATGAGGTTTTTACTGTATTCAAAAGTACAACCTACCAGTACCTGAGACATATATTTTAAAAGATAATAAAGGACAATTGCTTGAAGGAGGGTTTTTATGGACATGAAATGTAAAATCAACAGTAGGCGATGTATATTTAGTTGAAAAGGTGTTGCAACGGAAAAAAGATAAGGTCAAAGTACGATGGTTAGGATTTAATAAGACGGAAGATTCTTGGATACCTAAAAAGGATTTGATATAACGATAGAGAATCATTTTAGGTTGAACATTACAAAGGATGGAGATAGTACCACAAAAAGAGAGTTTTACTATTAATAATATAGATGAACTCACAGTGGATAATTCAGAATTCAATAGTGGGAAACATGGCAATTTGTTACCAAACACCGTTCGTTGTCTGGTTACCGGACCTTCCAACTGTGGAAAAAACTAATGTAGTATTCAATTTGATTACAAACCCTAAAGGATTACGATTTAACAATCTATATGTATTTTCAAAATCACTACAACAACCAAAGTATCAATTATTGGAAAAGATACTGACTAATGTGCCTGAAGTTAAATATTTAAAGTTTAATGCAAGCGAGAGTGTCATGCAGCCACAAGAAGCTAAACCATTCTCCGTGTTATATTCGACGATGTATCTTGTGAAAACCAAAACACAATAAGGAATTACTTCGCTATGGGTCGACATAACAACATAGATAGCATTATATTGGGCAAACTTACAGCAAAATACCTAAACAACTCATTAGAGACAATGCAAACATGTTAATTGTATTTAAACAGGGACGAAACCAACCTAAAACATATATATTTTGATCATGTAAATGCGGATATGACATTTGAACGATTTAAAGAGTTGTGTGGAAAGCTTGGGCTGAAAAGTATGGGTTCCTAACAATTTTGAAGGAACAACCGCTAAACAATGGTCGATACAGGATAGATTTGATAAATTTATATTAATACATTAAACGCGGTATAACACATTCATTGTTGTACAACACGTCTTGCTACAAACATGGTTAACCAAGAAAAATTAGTAAAAGAAATAAAATCACTTAGTGATTCTATTCGGGCTAAAACAGAGCATTGAAACTAGGTATTAGCGAGAGGGAGAAATTCCTTGAATCTACTTTTAAACCTATTACTGAACCCTTGAAACAATTAAACAAAAAATTTGCTAAACCTGTATTGGAAGGAGATGCGATTGCACCTATTACGAAGTTTGAAAGAGAAAATGTAAAATCAGAAGAGTTTAGTGATGAAGACCCGGAATCCTCTACGTATAGTGGTTTTACCGGTGGAGAACCTGAAAGAGAGCTAGAATCACCGGACTATAGTGGAATAAGAGAATTATATGAAGTAAAAGCCAAAAGAGGACATGAAGTTGTATCAACTGCTAGTGAAGAGGAAAAAGAAGAAGAGACAAGGGAAGGTCCGTCAAACATAAGCTTGTTGGGTGAAAACATTCATAACAAAGGACCTTTAGAAGGAAATATATGATAAAAATGTTAGCTGGAACAAATCCTAATAAAAACTACCATAGTTATGGGGTAAGACTACAGAAGACGGTTTAATGGTTGGTAATAGCCCGGTAAACATTGATGAACATGATAATATTATTGTTGGTAATCAAAGATATAAGGGCACAAGGGGATTATTTGAATTATTATTTGAAAATAAGCCTTTAGAATTGTTAGTTATAAGAAAAAGACATGGAAGCATATAAAAAGATTTTGGAACAAACTAATGCATACAGGAGGAAGTATTCAGCTGACCACCTGTTTTTAGATCAAAGTCTTTAAAATATAGAGAATTTGTATCCAAGTTAATACCAACAACGAGAAGACAACCAATGCCAATAATACCAAGAAAACCTGTAAAACGAAGGTTTGTGTCATCCACTTTGGATATAAGTGCTACAGAACCAAGAAAAAGAAACAAGTCTGTACAGGTACAGGTTTAATGAAGAAACTGTATAACACAAATGTGATTTATTACAATAATATCAATAAATTGGTTGATAGAATGAAACTAATACATGAAGCTAAAGAAGCGGGTCATACTGGATTGGAAAACGAATGGGTGGCTTTAGTGGATGAACTCCGAAACCGTGGGGTAATCTCATAAAAATGCGTACTCCCTAGAATACTATTCAGTTGCACCATGAGTGTCGACAAGTTCGGACGTTACTCCTCGGATGGGTTATATTATGCCAATAGTTTAAAAAGAAGTGCTGGTTTACCACAAACACCTGATGGAGATTATGATATGAGTAATAAAAGGTTAAAAAACATAAAAGATCCTACGGATGAAAACGATGCAATAAATTTAAAAATATTAAAGGAAAAGATATCGCCAAAATTCAAGACTACAAAATAACACATATGACGCAGAAGATCATAGAATCATCAACGTTGGTAAACCAAATCAAAACGGTGATGCAATAACAAAGGTTATTTGTCATCTGAATTAAAAAATACGTTAAAATTCAATGGGAAAACGTATAGTGCTAACAATAAACGTATATCCAACGTAGATGACCCTAAGATGCAAAAGACAGCGTAATAGACGCTATTACATTCTTTGATACCTGAAAAGACAAAAGATGGATTTTCTTTTTATAAATTTGTTATTAATGATATAGGCTATCCAAAAACTGAAAACGATGCTGTAAATCTAAATATATTAAAGATCATTGCATCATACGTGATGTAGGGGTTATAGATTGTTTTAATAATTGTTTAGCAAATGTTAAAGATGGTCGGCGCCATCAGATGGTGCAACAGTGGGTCAAATGATGGAAACCTTAAAACAAGAAACAACCTCTTTTGTAAAACAAGATCAAGTAGTATCGAAGCAAGGGGATGAATTTGTTCAAGGTAATGAAAAATTTAATTTATTAACATACAAAAATGATGCTTGGGATTGCATGGATAAAAAGTTATCAAATATGGGATGGGGTTATGAAAAACATGATGCAGCTGCTTTATCACAAACCGTACATCTAGATCCAGATAAATATTTTAGATGGTTTACATGTAATAATAGAGTGATAAGAGACTTGGCACAAGGAAGAGAAGCAAATGATGCTGCAACTGTAGGACAGACCATTACAACATCATTAAAGGATAGTAAAGTGTATGATTGTAATAATAAACGTATAACAAACCTTAAAGACCCTGAAACATGTAGATAATGCTGTCACTGTTAATTTCTTGTAAAAGTTTTAGGTAATGCGATATTTGATTTACACAATCATTTTACACCAGATATTCTTCAAGGAAAATCAGGTCATAATACTTATGCTGAATCCATGAGAGGTGAGTATATTAAACGAGAAATTTATAATAAATACTTTATTAACCCTAAACAAAACAGTTTAGATCATCAGATTGGGGTGATATTGATATTTAAGTAAATAACTCATAAATGACTTCATTTATGTGCAACCTGTCATAGAGTTAACACATGAGTTGCACATTGCCATTATAAAAGGACAATAATGACGTTCAAGTACATCAGTCCATATCGAGACACTGCAAGAAAAGGAGGTGGGATCACGTCCACAGCGGTTTCTCTGTTTAAGTAAGCTTTAAAACAAATTCCAGTAGGATCATAGTAAATAGAGCAATAGACGCATTACCATACGAATTTCATATACCAGGAGGTTATCAGTATTGCGGACCAGGAAACTAAATTGAAAAAACGACTGGAAAGAGGCGATCCTGGCATAAACAAGTTAGATCAGGCTTGTAAAGAACACGATATCGCATATTCCACGTTTTGCCGATTCAAAAAATAGATCAATAGCTGACAAAAAGCTTGCGGACATAGCTTGTCAACGAGTAAAATCAAGTGACGCTAGCATAGCAGAAAAAGCAGCAGCTTAGCAGTAACAGCAGGTATGAAGGCTAAAACAGCAGTAGGAGGTGGAAGAAGGAGGAGAAGGAGGAGTAAAAAGGAGGTCAACCACAAGAAAACATGGAGGAAATATAAAAGAAGACGACGATCTACAAGAAAAGGCAGGAAGAAGCCCACCGTGTGGTCAATGGTAAAAAACGGGGCAGGTCTTTACTAGACCTTATCGTGCATATTAAATGAAAGAAATCAATTGGTCATACCACATAAAGCATTAACCAATATTGAATTATTTAATATATTTCCTGTTTAAAAATACCATTTTTTCCGCGGTGTGTTTATGAAAGACAGTTTACCAAAGAAATGTGGCAAAATGAGACTGGAATTGTAAATTTGGATAATACTGAAGGGCCTGGCACCCATTGGTTTGTTATAAGAAACTAAATAACAATGTATATTATTTTGATAGTTTCGGTAATTTGCCACCACCAAAAGAACTTCAAAATTACTTTAAATCTGCTAAAAACAATATATTATAACTATAAAAGAGAACAACCTGATAATACTTCAATATGCGGCCATTTATGTTTGGAATTTCTAGCTAAAAGTATCAGTCACTATTGAGATGTCATCCTATACGGTATCATTAACAGGAAAATCGTCCACTTTACGAAGTATCCTTTTTCCAGCGTTACGCTTGCAAAAAGGAAGGTTTTGGGAGGCGGCACTATTGGATTTTACAACGTACAACTCTATTCCAATGTTACGGAAGGTAAAAATAACATATTGCATTATTATAAGGGAAAGGATGCCAGTGGAAAATTTACAGACTTACAAGAGTGCAGGTTACCCACAGGTTCTTATGAAATTGATCATATAAATGAATTTTTGCAAACTAAAATGGGAAAAGACAATATAACATTAAAGGTAATAATAATACGATGAAAGCTGAAATTACTTCCAAATATTATATAGATTTCACTCAACCAAACTCAATTGGTGATTTATTAGGATTTTCCAACGATGGGCCTGTATTAGAACCAGATGTAACACATTCCGGTAAGAAAACAGTAACAATATTAAAAGTCAATAGTATAGACATAACTTGTAACATTATACAAGGTGCTTACAGGGATGGGGCTAACACCCACATCATACATACTTTTACCCAAGTGTACCACCTGGATTTAAAATTGTTGAAAAGCCACAAAACCTGGTATATCTACCGTTGAACACCACTTTCATTTCAGACATCGTGTTGAGCGTATTGGATCAAGACGGTAACTTGGTAGACTTCAGAGAAGAGCCTATTACGATTAGATTACATTTAAAATCGACACTTTAATACAAAACCATGGGTTTAACATTTAAAAGCGAACAACCTACGGAAACCGCATTAGTAGCTCTTCAGCTGTGGAGGAGTAACACGCGATGAACATCCGTTTCTTAGAGAGAATTGGATTAAAATTAACCGATTATGGATAACTGGATATAGCGCAGGGTCCAACATTCGACGAAACCCTATGGGAAAAAGAATATCACACCCACAACCCTTACACTTCATCGAAATTAAACAATAACGATGAAATTCGTATTCCCATACAAAATCAAGACATTTACACACTACCATGTGAAAGTTACTTGTATATTGAAGGACAAGTTACTAAAAAGGACGGTACTACTGTTGGTACAACAGTTCCATTTATAAATAATCTATGGCTTTCCTATTTGATGAAATTAGATATGAAATATCAGGTGTAACAGTTGATTCCACTAAAAAAGTAGGTATTACGACAACTTTAAAAGGATTAACATCTATAACACCCAATGAAACCAATTTACTTAAACCTGCCGGATGGGTATTACCTACGATTGACACGATCACTCCAAATCCAAATGGATATTTTGATTTTCATATTCCATTACGTTTGCTGCTTGGTTTTGCTGAAGATTATAGAAAATAATATTAAACGTTAAACAAGAATTAGTTTTGTTGAGATCTTCTAACGATAAAGACATTATAAAGCTGCAGATGCTACTACAGATGCGACTTTAGAATGGAAATTAAAATTAAACAAAATTGTATGGAGAGTTCCACATGTTAAATTGGCTGACGAGCATAGAATGCTACTTTTAAGGAAATTAAAAGCCGATCGTGATATTGTTATTCCATTTAGAAGTGGGAATTTCATGAGCATCCCAGTTTACCTACTACGGATCGACACACTTGGACTGTTAAAACATCAAATTATGTAGAACGAGCCAGGTATATTATATTTGGTTTACAAACAGGTAGAAGAGACGCCATTACTAAACATGCAGGACAATTTGATCATTGTGACTTGAAAAATATTAAAGTTTATTTAAATTCACAATTCTTTCCATACGACAATTTAAATGTGTCATTCTCTAAGAAGAAATACAGTATATTGTACGGTATGTACGCGAGATTCCAAAGTTCATATTACGGTAAAACAAATACACCTTTATATCACCTGACAAATATTTCGATGCCTACCCAATAGTTGTAATCGATTGTTCTAAACAAAATGAATCAGTAAAGTCATCAAGTGTGGATATAAAAATAGAAATGGAATTCAACGATGCTATACCGGCTAATACAACTGCATACTGTTTAATTCTACATGATAAAATCGTAACATACACACCTTTAACTGGAATTGTTAAAATGTATTGTAAGAACCGGTTTGTTTCATTCCGCGAGTATAAAAGCAGAGCGTACAGACCGCTCCTCATCAGTTTGTTGCCTACTGTTGTATGGGGTAGCATCGTATTCAATATGGCTTCTCCTAGTGGTACACCTGAAAATGTGGTAGATATTGAGAAGGAGATATCTGAGTTTTTAGATCCTCAAGGTCACCAGGAAGGAGGTGAACAAAACGTTTGCGGACAACTTCACGCCAGTAATAATGTTGAAGAAAAAGGTAAAAGAAGAAAGACTATACAAAAGAGGAAAAAGGGATATTGAAGATAATATTTCTCCAAACATATTGAGTGAGTATTTTTGCGAATATTTTACCCAATCTCTTCCAGTTTGGATAAAAGTGTTTTTAATCGGTGTTATGAAATCTACAGATTATTCCCCTACTGTAATTTTAACTCATGGACCCAAAATGATTTTGTTACGGACAGTGCTTGGGAATCGTTTATGAAACATTTGCATCTGCTAGAATGCTATTTAAGTAGTAACATGTTTGGAAGAAAGACAAGAGTAGGACTTTTGGATTCAAATGTGGAAATTGATATTATTAAACAACGTGGTGATCATCAGCTACGGTTTAGAGACACAACAAGACATGATAACAAAATTCAACTTAATCGAGAGGAGTTTTTCATTTTAACTTGTGCTACTGAACCTATAACAAGATACTTGAGACAACTGGTGTTTTCAAGTTCGATTATTAAAGATTATCTGGAAGACACTTTGGACAAACAACCGGACGCACCTATATTATACGGACCTGTAGATACTTCTATATTTAATAGAGTTCCTCATGAAGTACAGATGTGGAGACAATTGGAAAAGTACGCTCAACTACATAAGAAATCAGTAAAACAGAAGAAGAGGAAGATGGAGGAGAAGAATCAAGTGTTAGTGATAAAAATGAAAAAAGATGGAGGAGAAGAATCAAGTGTTAGTGATGAAAATGAAAACAAGGAAAATATAAAGATGGAAACTTAAATAACAATGGTTAGTTTTTAAAACAATAACCAAAATTTTGTGGGGTTAGGCCTATTGGGGACGGTGCCCACGTTAAATATACACCAACGCGCCAACAACTGTACGGCCGGGTATAAAAGTAGTACCTACCGTGGTGTGGAAATCAGTTGACCTCCTGACTTCGTAATGAGCAGACGTGTGACCTTCAAAATGGACAAGGGAGAAGAACAACAAGTAAAGTCCAAGCCTGGTATTATTGAGTTTCAAGCGTTTCGTGGTAATGATGATAGATTCATTATAAAAGAACTTGTGTTTTTGGACATGAATATAAGTGTTCCTTATTCGTTTTTATTTAAACCACCATGTTCTTATTCGTCTTTAACTAGTAAAGCCGCTACTACCAACAGATGGATTTCAAAACACTTCCATCATATCGATTGGTATGATGGTTTTACAAGTTACACGGACTTGTATCACATTATGCATCACTTTTCAGACAAGTTTACCAATATTTACACAAAGGGGCTGGAAAAGAAAAGATGGATCGAAGGATTTACTCATGTTCCGGTTAATGATGTGGAATTGGATAAGAATTATCAATACATGCTGGAAACCATATGTATTTGTACAAAAAGCCCAGAACATGATAAAGATAGACATTGCGCTTTGAAAAATGCCTATAAACTCGCCTCTTACCTTCAAAATGGGGAAGTGGGGAGTGGTGGGGGTAACGGAGAGTATATAAGTGGGGAGCAGACAGGGACCTGGCATGAGTATTACTCGAGATTCCGAGACGACAACATCTCCGAGCAAGAAGACGATCTGTAACCTGACCATGGCATCTCACCAGTTCCTTCAGACTTTGGTCGAGCAGTTCAATGCTCACTCCAAGTCAACAATATTACCTGTAAAGAAGTGCTCGGAACTAAAAGACGAGAAGCACTACATAATCCATGCTATGAAGAAGATGGAGACTACAGTTGGGGAGGCCATCTGCTGCAGTCTCAGCGAGGCGCCGTTTACTCCGGGGGATGAACCAAAGTTCCAGGTGTACCTGCCCAAGAGATTCGTCCATCTTCTACAAAACGAGGATCTTCGCTCTATTCAACCCGGGTGTCTATACCTGGTGTCGCACGGCTGCACGGGTAGCAATTCTACAGAGTTGACCATCCACATCGCTGACAAGCAGCAGTGTTAGATTTAAGTTTTAATGTTGTACATATGTTGTTGTTGTAATGTTTTATAAATAAACGAATCATAAAAGACAAAAAAAAATAAAAAAAAACAAAAAATGCAACATATCAATATGTGACAAACTTCACGTATTGATATGTTGCATTTTTTTAAACTTCGCGGGTGACCTTGACCTTTGACCTTTGCATTTCACAACTACCCCCACTACCGTAATTACCCCCACTACCGCACTAGGATTCAAACCTGCTTGGATGCGAAAAACGGTCATTCTGTTGCCAACTAGCAAACGATGAGCACCTTGTACGAGCTTTGCTTACAACGAGTTATAACTGACGCATCTTTATTCCAGACGGCTTTACGATTTAATATCCCTATAACAGTAAAACAGGATATCGAAGAGTACAAGAAAGATAATAGAGGGTATTCGGGATACTCCTGGTATAGGTTCCAAGACGGGGAAAAGTTTTGTAGGCCTTGTGGCAATGCTGCCGTCAGAGACCTTCGACGGTTCGTACAGGAAGGTGGTAGAAAACAGTTTGGATTTCTAGCACCAATGTTTAGATTTGAAAACTACAAGGACACCTGTGCTATTTGTTCCATCCCTTTGTATCAATGGAAAAAGTTTAGAAGTGTTTAATTGCATCTTCCATACCCCCACCACCATTACCCCCACCACTTTTCCATGTACCTCCAAACGCTGTGCCTCGGCTTCATTTCTACTCCAGCAGCCAACCTAGCAACATCAGGATGTCTCTCAACGTCAGTTGCGCAAGTTACGAGGAGGTGAGCATCAAGACTCAGCAGGAGCTAAACGACTTATACAAGGAGTTGCAGCTGATGGTGGCACGAGGCTACCGTATAAATGTGCAAGTTTACGCTTGCAATATACGGAACACCCGGCAGTCAAAGGAAGAGCCTGGACACTCCTCAACGGCTTCCTCACCAGCATCCATGAAGACCGAGCCAGACAACTTGGACTACTTCAGCTGACTAGCAGTTGTATTTCTTGTCCTAACCATTGTAGAATATGTATATTTTTTCATTATATTAAAGAAGTAAAAGAGCAAAAACACCTATCTTGTGACTGACATATAAGCTCAGTAACAAGATAGGTTTTTTTAAAACACAATTTGGATGACCTTGAAACTTCCCCCTCCACTGCTTTGTTACCCCCACCACTTGACTATTGGTGTACATGGCACATCGCAATTGGAAACCTCATTCCATCTTCAACAGCCACATCGACAACATCAACAATGGCAAACCTACCAACAGATGAAAGATGTCCTCACGCATGTTGTGACTTCGTCCACGAGTTGGAGAAGAGGATGCAGGAGAGGGCGATAAGAAGAAAGCAGATCCACTCAGAAAATATCATGATAGTCAACGGCTATCTTTTATTGTTCGGCCTTATTATGGTTGTACTTTTCATACTGTATGGCATAGTCACATGTGTCGGCAAGGTTGCAGAAGAAAACGCTCGCCACCATCAATTGGAAAGTTTCAATGTTACTTTGTAGGTTTTCCTTTTTTTTAAAACTTCGTTTGGATGACCTTGAAAATACCCCCACTACTCCACCACACCCCCCCACCACTTCACCATGTTCCTGCATGAGCATCACATCAACCGTCATTCCTTGTCCGACAAGCAACCATGGCAGACAACAACACCATCAGCCAAGCTGACTCCACTACTGATGTCGGTACAAGTACGGGTTGGACACTGTCGATCGATAGTGTACACTATTTGGAAACAATTTGCGAACGGATGAAGGAAATACTGCGGGACAACCCTGGAATCATAATACAAATGAATTTAAATTATGATTGGTCCCAAGTCAGAATGCAAGGGGACGATAACAACGGTCAACAATCTCCACAATATTCGCCCATGTCCCCGATCTACCCTTACGGCGAGTCTGACGTCGATGAAGATGAGGCTAATGAGGATGTGGGGGACAACGAGGCTGAAGAGGAGTAACCTTCATTCCTTTTTTTTAAAACCCAAATTGGATGACCTTGAGAATTCCCCCTCCACTATTTCCTTTTTTTTAAAACCCAAATTAAATGACCTTGAAAATACCCCCTCCACATACTTTTGGTTTACCCCCTCTACTTTTCAATACTGTTACCACAGTCTGTAGCTCACATCATTCCTTGCTTAGCTATCATGGCGGACAGCACTCTTTCTCGAGTTGACTCCACTACGGATGAAGAATGGCCATTTTCCTGGAATGTTCATCTGCAAGACTCGGCAGAAGTGGATATGTTGCATGAGAAATTGGTGTATGTATTAAACGAAAACCCCAACATTGAATGTAGAATGACTATGGATTTCGATGCGACAGGGGTCCACACTCAACCTTCTACTTCCAGCCAGCCTGAACCTCAGCTACAGCCGAAGAACTTTACACATCTTTACACTCCAATACGGCCGGAGGATGTGGTTATCAGCGAGGCAGACTCTACTACAAGTTATATTGAACCAACGAATTGGAAGCTTGTTGTTGACACCTTACACAAGGTCGACTTAGTATGTGACAAATTAAAGGAATTGATGATGCAAGATCCTGGTCTTCGTTTTAAAATTGATTTGTTTTTCATCTGGGGAGCACCTGCACGGGGCTCTTCGTCTGACAGCTCTCTAAGTACAACGGATGAGGAGGAGGAGGAGGACGACTAGTTATCTTTTTTAAAACTCCGTTTGGATGGCCTTGACCTTTCCCCCTCCACTGAGTTTATTTAAGGTGCACTCTCAATGACTGCAGCATCATTTCATCGCGCACCTTCACCACAGCAACATGGAGAGTCAACTCAACTACTGTTGCGAACGGAAATGTTTTTCATGGCCGAATGACATTGATGTTGCGGATGGCCTGGCGTGTAGAAATTGTGAAGCTTTTGGTCAATGCATGTGTAAGTGCAAGTCTTGGAAGAAGCCGAAACCGGAGTTGAAGACATTCCATGTGTACCAGATGAGAGGGCATAAGTACACTTGTTGCCCTGAACGTTGCATTGAATTCACATTAAAACAGCTAACTGGCTGCAAATTGTGCAACAATCATTTTGCAGGTTTTTGCAAACATTATTTAGGAGCCTGTCAGTACAGATCAACTTGGCATACAGAAGCACTCACTATCAATGAAATCGCTATAGATACACAAGAGTAGTCTTTCTACTCTTTTCTTTTTTTTTAAAACTCCATTTGGATGACCTTGACCTTTCCCCCTCCACCCACCTTAGTTTATATAAACCCCATTCCCACTGACCACAGCATCACTTCATCGTGCTCCCTCGTCAAAGCAACATCAGCTATGGAAAGTAAGCGCATCTCATGTTGCGAGCATAGGTGTTTGGAGATACAAGGCGTCACATATTGTGCAAAGAAGCGTTGGGAGGAAGAGACGGGGACAACCTATTGCTGTGAGGATAAGTGTTTCCTCTTACCAAAGTGGCAAGTGGATGGGCTGGCCTGCCGGCAATGTGAATGCTTCGGATGTTGCAGGTGTAGATGCAAGAACCAACAGCTGCCACCACCGGTACTACAAACTTTCAAAATCTACAAATCCAAATACTTTTATACTTGTTGTCCGCAGCGGTGTATTAAATTTCACTTCTCCAATCTTACCAATTGTCGGAAGTGCTACGGACAACCTGATGGGTGGTGCACCTGTTTTCTGGACTCCTGCCGCTACAGATCGGATTGGTTTACAGATCCGTTGGAAATTGATGAGGTCGCCCAGGAAGCACAAGAGTAGTCTTTCTACTCTTCAACTTTTTTAAAACTCCATTTGGATGACCTTGAAATTTCCCCCTCCACTTCCCCATATACCTAGAGTACACAGAGCCTGACAGTCAGTCACTCGGTGGCTGTCGTGGGGTGCGCATCGGTGTCGGCGCTCCGTTGTTAAGTTTTCAAGGTCACAGTAATATGAAATTGGGGGTGTTGTGCTAGTTCAAGGTCACCTGAGGGATTACCGATTGCCCATTTAGGCAGAGTCATGTCAGAAACTCAGGTTTAACTTGGCACTTTTGCCGTTTCTCATGTAATATTCGCTCCAAGTGATCAAGGTCACGGGGACTCGGACTGAAACTCGGAGCGTAGTGCGAGAAACGGCAAAAGTGCCAAAAAATTTTAAGTTTCTGCGTGACCTTGACCTTAGTGGCGTCGGTGACGTCGTTTTGATGACGTAAGGGGTGATGAACGTCATTTCTGTGACGTCATGGGTGTGACGTCATCAAAATGACGTCATTAGTGATGACGTCATCGATTGCGTTATCGATGACGTCATCGATGACGTCATCGGTGAGGTCATTGACCTCGATGACGTCATCCCTCAGGTGACCTTGAACTGGGCCAGCATCCTCAATTTTGCACTACTCTGATAACACACCATTTGCCCATTGTATATGCCATGGTTCTAAATGAACTGGTAAGGTGTCTAAAGATTGAAGCTGGATACATTGTATATATACATATATTTATTTTAAAACTATTTACTATTTAACTATTCTGTGATAGTCTAACGTTAGTGCGGTATTGCCGGTATAGTCATAGAGTACGCTCACTGAGACACGCCCTGTCTCTGCCATCACTGCACAGTAGCGGTCAACAAAACGGTCGCGCCGCCGCCGCCGCCGCGCCGCGTGTCTCTGACCTCGAGAATGTGTCCGGTGGTGACTGGGGCATTGATTGTTGCTTCCTTGCATCGTAGGCCTACGTTTCCACTATATTCTCTTATTTTTTTATGTAAAAAATGATTGGTTAAAGACGTAAATCGAATTAAACTTCTAACTAGACAACATAGTAGCCTACCAAAAAACATGTGTTTGTTTTGTTGCTAAGTTTTATGTGCCAGGAGTCGATTTTATAGACTTTGGTTTTCCAAATATCTAAATTTTTATTTCATGTAGGTAGCTGACTTAAGGTTTTTTTATCCTTCCTTGCATTTACAGCAGTACCATTTTGTTAACAAATAATTGTAATACCATACTTCAACCATATTAACCTTACTAAGTTAATATTGTTTTGACGAGTTTCTAAACTGCTTTATCAGCACGTACGAATATAGAATTATCTCCTGTAGATATGTTAGTATATCATATATTAATGTAGGCCTATTTAATGAAAAGTCGTGTAAGTAACAATTTAAATGTAGTGCAAAAGGTTAAGTCTAAAAACATGAACAGAAATAGTGGGGGAATAAACCTTAAAGTCAACAGCACTTTTTATAATCTAATAAATCAGCTGATAATTTATTTATATTAATGCAATAAGTGTTGGCGTGTAGTGGGCTAGTCACTACATCCCCTCATCGATTCGTAATAGGATAGAATGAGTTTAAAACATTGAATTGTTTGTACATTATTTATTTCTTGCAAGAAAACATGTTTTTTCTTTTATCTACATAGCTTTATCCGACATTTTTTGCAATGCCAACTTGAGAATTTTTGCCCTTCAGGAGAGCTCGTTCGCTACGTTCTCACTCGATGTCAGGTTTAGCTCGTTCGGTATGATCACTCAGGACTGTAGAGACAAGGGCTAGCCCACTCCTTTGATGTTGACGCTCGCCGCGCGATCCCGACCCCCCTTCCCCACCCCGCCTAGCCGCATCACCCAGTGACGTATACTTGGGACAACCTGGCCGTACGCGCCGCGCTGTTAGCGTTGTACCTCCCTATTCTGCTATGTTTTTGGTGGTTTAAAAATTTTACGTAGTGATTAAGTATTTGTTTTAACACAGTATTATATCATACTTGTATTTAAAATAAGAGATTACATTTTTAAATTTACGAGTGAAAACTACTGAACGGATTCTGTCATTTTGGTGTAAATATATTTTTCCTTTTCTCTGGATGATTCGAAATATATGTGTAAATACTATATAAAGATGTAAAAATTTGAACTTGGCAAATTGATAAATTTGTTTGCGATTTCTGATCGATTTTATCATTTTGCTAGTTCTGTCCAAAATTTAAGTTTAACATCATTTGCCGATTATGATTATTGTTTTTGTAAACAAAGCTGACGATTTGTCAAATAGTATACTAAAGCAAAAAAAGGCTGATGTTGACAACGAGCTAAATAAAAGTGGATGGTAAACAGTTTGTCAACTTAACAAATTACATCTATAGATGTTTACCTTTAAAATTGGCTTTAACAATGTAAACAGGCTTTATGAACAACGAAACATGGGAATTAAACCTGTTTATATTTTATTGTATCTACTATTTTAGCGTCATGTTTAAAGTCTTTAAATTAATTTAACAATCGTAGTATAATGAAATGCGACGCTTTAAGTTTAACTGATTACAAGGCTAAGGACACTTTCAGTTTGGTACAATGTAATTTCAATTTGGCATTGGTATTGGTAATCAATTTGGTATTTGGTACAATATAATATAATTGGTATTGGTTCAATATAATTCAAATATACAAGGAAATGAACTAAAATTATTAAACACACAAAAAGCTATCAAATAGGCCTAACCATACTAATTAGTTATAATAATCTATTACTATTTTCCATACTTCCTGGAAACCTGATATTTAACAAGAAAACAGTCCTTTATACTATTATTGGATGTCAAAAATTATTTAAAGGGTTGGAAAAATTTGCTGAAAAAACGTTATTTCCACTCGCCAAACTCATTTTTTTTAATGCCATACTTTAATCTTTCAAGAAAGTACAAACGTAAATAACGCTTTTAGATAAACATAAGAAAAAAAATTAATTGCGTGTGAAATCAAGAAAAACTAAAGTTTATCAAGAAATTTGTCCAGTATAATCTAATTTTTACTTGAATATTTTAGACCGTTAAATCGATGAGTATATTGATGTATTCTCTGCCTTTAATAAATTCTTCAATCATAAAGTTATTTCATTTCAAAGTTATGCAATCAGCAAGTGTATTATAATTAATTGTTGTTACCGTTGTGAAAAAAAATAAGATTATATAATGCATAAGATGGTGCAGTCAAAATATTTATACAATGAAAAATTAAAATCCCATTTTAAGATCTAAATAAAAATACTACATAGTAACCACTTTTTAATGCCCTTTTTATAAGTCCTAATATTGCAATTTCGTGGTCGTCAAGAATAATGTTAAGTTCTATAAAACCGTAATGGAATAAATGATGAATGTTCGTAGATAACCAATATAATGTATTTAATCCAAAATATGCGACAGAGCAAGCGCCAACACAGTGCGAGTATGCGGCGCTGTAGAGTGATGTCCCAACGCTACGTCACAGCAGTCACAGTGGAGGGGGGAGCGGGATCGCGTTCCGAGCGCTCGTGGGCTAGCCCTTGTCTCTACAGTCCTGATGATCACTGGCCGCAAGTCTATAATGTCCTCTAGATTTTATTACCATTCTTCCCTCAATACTTTGAATGAGATCAGTTGTTTATGGAATTAATTTTCCTAAATGTAATTATTTGAATACAAAAATGTTTCTTCCATTATCATGGTAACTGGTAACTTTGAAGACGTGTGAAACAGAACCCTATAGAAGAATTAGGTTAAAAAGTAGCCTATATATTCTTCCTGGTTCTAAGCTACATACCCAAAAATTTCAACCAAATCGGTTCAGCCGTTTTTAAGATATATGTGGTGTAACTAACACTACTTTCTGTCATAGATACAGTATAGATTTACCTTGCATACATTTATTTACGCTGACATAAATTAGGCCATAGAGTTTGGTGTGATAATATAGAAAACAGTAATTAGTGATTTTAACTTGATTTGTAAAAAAATGGTTTCTCAGAGAATACCTGTATTTAATAAGCCCAACCGCAAAAGTTTCCAAGAATCATAACAGGATCGATCAATTATCGTCGACATTAACGATAACCGAACAACGTGATGTTCATTAATGATAACAAAGTGATGTAATTTCCCAAGCAGGCGGATGTTCAGAAATTGCATACTCCAACTTAATTTACTTTAACTTAGTTGAATATTATATTTCTAGAGTAAATAAATTTAAAATATCGGTAAACAGAATGTGATTATCTTGTTTTTGAAAACAAGGCACATATTAGTATGACAGTGTGGCATTAGGATCCGGTTCCGGAATAACATAACATTCTTCGGAATTCAACTGAATATTCTATATTTATTTCTTTCTTTAATTTTGTATATAATATAAATATATTGAAATTCAATCGTTAACTCCGTCGCAACCAATTTGACTAAAAAAACAAAACAAACAAAAACAATAAAAATAGATAGACTATAAAATAATGAAATAACAGTAATTTTTATTTTATATTTTAAAGGCCTGTTTAAGAAGAAATGCTGGAGGGTAAAATTCCATACCGTATGGAAACTAAAATATGATTCAAACAACTAAAAACAAAAATCCACCATCCATAATAACGCCGATCCATGAAAAGGAAACAATGAAACTACTGTACGTTACATTTGAGAAGACAAAAGACAATAAGTCTGATGTAAGATTCAATTTAGGGAAAAGTGATTAGTACCTGACAATTTTAACCAAATACTCCATAAAATTCTATTTTATCATTCTATTAGTTCAAATTCGATGTCTAACTCCAAAATGTGTTTGGAATTCACTGTGTATTTCTCGTGCCATTGCTGTTAAAGATTCATGATCTTCCTCTAATAACAAACGTGAATGAAGGAATGTAACTTCATTTTAGTCACCTAACTATCATTGAAAACTTTTTAGGTGAATTTAATAATTTACTGGTTCCTTTAGTAAATTGTTTATTGAAACTTTCAATCAGAGTCCCATATTCATTTATTGAAAATTTTTTATGAAGTTTAGATGAGGTTCTAATACAATCTTGATCATTGTGTGGACTTATGAAGTGATGATTTTTGTGTTACTGTAGTTCTGATCATGGTGCATCATGGTCTGATTAGTTCCGTTTGATATCAGAGCGTTGAGAGGACTGTATTACTGTAGTCGTCATTACCCGAATCTGACCATGAAAATTCTAACAGCTGGATCAGGTTAAACTGATTGGAAACTGTCCTATGATGTAGGGTTTTATAAAAGTATAATAACCTATTCTGGATTTTGGGCCACTTCTTTACATAAAGAATTTTTCACTAACAAATCCATACGGCTGAAATAAATCATATATTAAATTAACATTCTACCCTGGAGGGGAATTTTCTGCACGGCATGGAAAGAGGACGTCACGGTAGCCGGTAGATAGTTTGTATCATAATTAGGCTGGTGAGAGTTTCCAGTTCACGGTTGTCTACAGTTGGCAGGCGTTCGCTCTGACGATATGGCAACGTCGCCGGCGGGCACCACTAATAGTTGTGTTTTCCACTCGGAAAAGTTTTAACTTTGTTTGGCAGGTCTAATTTAACAGTTATCTCATGGCCCATATTGTTTGTAATCCAACAATATTATTGTGGCAAATATTATTAATATTATTTCCACTTGGTCGGTCGGTTTCGCAATGTATTTTTATGTATTATTTTTATGTACCTATTATTTATTTATTAATCTATTTTTATTTACATTCATGACAGGATGAAGATATTTAGGTGAGAAAAAAGTTTAAAATAGATAGGCGTCTAATCTATATAAACACAGACTAGATATGCTAAATCATCAGATATGCAACAACAACAAAACAGAAATTCTTGGTTGCATGATGAAGTAGAGAAGCAACCTGTGCATGGCTACATCGGGTGCCTCACATTTAGTTCACCAGAGAAACATTTTTACATAAATTTGGTTTTAAAAGAATCTATATTTAATGTATATATGCCTACATAATTCTGTCAGCGAAATTTTTTTAGCACAATTGTGAGGGAGTCCAAATTAAAGGTCTCGGTCCCATGCACGCGAGGGAAAATTATTGGTGTATCCATACTGTTACCAATAAATGAAAATAATTAAGGTAAAACGTCCCCATAAGAATAGTATGGGGATTAAAAAAATGTCTGCTTTTTGTAGATAAGTACATGTGTTTTGGTTTCATTTTGAAAAGAGATAGGTGAAATACAATGAGTGAAAAAGATCGTATATTATACCAATTACGGTAGCCTACCAAAAGTGGCAACACTATAATCAAAATTGTTTTTGCGTCGAATGAGTACAAAGTCCACTAGGGGCTCATATAGGGGCAATACTATAATCTTAAATATTATTAAAAATTTAGAGTTGATGTTTACGTAATTAATTAAATAAAGAAAGCTTTAAAATCTAGCGTAGGCCCCCCTACATATGCGCTAAAAAATCTTTTGATCGTGAGTTGAGTACAATGAGCGATGAGTTTCTTTGTTTACATTAAAGCTTGTGTTTTAGTTTGATTTTAAAAAGAGAATAATATAATCACATTGACTGAAAATTAAATATTAATGCAAACTTTTAGTGTGGCAGCCAACTAAGTTTATTGATTCTGAAAAATTACCCAAGACAATGTTTGTGGGTTTTACAAATAGTAGATTGATAGAATTGAGAGAGATTAAATAAAAGATATCCCAAAGACTATGGAAAACAGCAACATGCCCATAACCCTCCAATTAAATGAGAAAGAAAGAAGGAAATACTCCTAAATAAAAATAAAAATAGGGGATTAAAAAGTTTTTTTGTTTTTACGAACATACGTGTTTTTTTAGGGGAGCTGAAAATTGACAGTGAGTGATGACGGTCTACTTTGAGGTAGTGTGTTAAAATTTTGTGACACTCAAAAATTAAAAAAATCTGATATGAGCAAAAATACTAAATTTCAAATTATGGACAAGCAAGATAATCAAATAGTTTTAAAAAATGATGGTAACTGATGAACACTATTAAACGAGTAAATTGTAATCCTGAAAAGGGTGCTTAGCATCCGTCACTTTTTTCTCATTGCTACTTTTTTACATTATGTAAATTTTTTTTCTTAGCCTAGCTCAAGTGCTATGATTTCTTAAAAAACCAATTTTTTCAATCGACGTTCAAACAATTTACAAAATTAAGCATTCATTCATAACGTGTTTCTCAAGGGTGTATGAATTTAATATGTTATACAAATTAAAAAATACAGACGAAAAATTTAACCAACAAACTAAATATAAAAATATAATTTTTTACAATAAAAACTCAGTTTTAAAAATAATTATTTTCATTAATCACATTTTTAGTCCGTTTCACGCATTGCTACACGTAGTTCTAGAGCACGTCATACTGTCATCCTGTTGAGATAATAGGTTACTCCTTCAGCGTCACCGTCAGCCGAGGATGGGATTCAATGGATTTTAATTGATTAAGGCAAGGAGTTCTAGAGACGACCAAGTCGTGACGACAAAAGATCTGTTGAAAACGGTTGTATTGTTATGAGGAATTGTAAAGAGTGTTTTGGAAGCAGAGGGCCTATGCAAACGATATTGCAAAATATTGCCTATAAAAATTAAATCTCCTGTATACGTTCTTAGTTTTAATTATGATTAATTTCTTTTGCTTCTGAAGCAAACGTACAAGCATAATATAACATAATAATAAACGTATAATATATTTGGCATATTGTATTTGGCATATTAGGCTTCACTTCATCTTCATCATAAGTAGGGCTACAGATAAGCCGTGTCGAAAAAAAAACTATGTTGGTACACATGATATCGAAGTAGTCGGAAACCTCTGGACTGGTTTCCATAAAACCCTACATAGGTCTATATGAAATATTTCATGGAATATTTTTAAGTTTCTTATAGCCTTCATCAGGGTTTAGCCCTACAGGACTTCCACTAGTGTCATAAAGGCACACATGTCATGATTTTTTACAGTTTTTTGTCTGATTTGTTAATGAACACAATAGATTACACATACTTGATTATAAAAATAAAAAAAGATTGGCGTTTTACTATTCCGGCAAGCTGTTGAGCAAAAAACTCTCCAGTGGAAAAAACTTAAGCTATTAGCCTATATTGCATTCGTGTATGACTTTATAATTCTTATAATCGAACTAAACGAACCCCGTGCGAAGAAAGAGTAAACAGCTAGTAGAATTAAACGTTGCATTTTAGAGTGATTTGGCCCAAAAATAAGTTTAAAAACAGCCTCAAGCCGGTACCCGTAAGTACCGTACCGGGTTAACTGAGACTTGCTCGTTGATTTTAATTCACTTTTTGTTATGTTGTAATGTTAGGAAAGCTATTACAGTAAATTTCCACCAACAAACAACTATACCTCTTCACAGTTAGCACCTGTTACAAAAAGACTGCTTATCATTAATGTTCCTTTATATTTGTCTGCCTTTCGTCGTTTTTTCGTTACCAAAATTGCAACCCATAAGACCAAAGTGAAAAATTACGATTTTTAAACTTAAATTTAGACCAAATTCGATTTTTCCCAGGATAGAGGCTGTTTTTAAACTTATTTTTGGGCCAAATCACTCTAAATGCAACGTTTAAGCAAAATCTACCCACTAGATTTCGAGATCGTGGAACACACATCGCTAAAGACAGTGCTCGTATTATAATATAGGATATAGCAAGATGGATAAAATCTTCAGTTATAAAAACGATTAGGCCTAACTTTATTAAATATATGGGTAACCTCACAGTCTCCAGCAATCCAAAATTGTTTCAATTAGTGAAAAATTGTTTCGCCCTTATTTCCCAAGGACATCACCAGCACTGAATACTTGAGGTTAAATCATGATCTTGAACTTGTTAACATTTAAAATACATATGTAAGTGTATACATATGTAAAAATTTTATTTATGTATTTTTAATGTTATTTTAACTTTTGACACGAAAAACAAGTTCAAGAACATGATTTAACCTAAAGTATTCAGTATTTATTAAAGCAATTCCTGGTAGCCAAAAATTACAACTTTATTACCATAACATTTTTACTGATGTTTAGGTAATTTATAACTGCAATTTACTTCAGTACCGCTAACAATTATTATCTCATAAAGCGTTTCCTAAAGACTTTTATTTCTTTAAAGTTACCTTACAGCAAATCATTATGCTTTTAATAATGACGTGAAGGAATTTGTTCATTTGCATCATCGTCCGTGTGACCCATTATGAATATTACGATATACACGAGTGAGCACGTCTTCAATATGAAATCGAAGCATTCACTACGTGTAACGTGGAAGCTATAGAGCTAAACAGGGACAGAACCTACTTAAAGCTTGAAGTTCAATCATTTCTGACATGCAATCAAACTATTGAATGAGTTACATAAAGTAAGTTTCATAAAAAAATTCGTATACTTAGATTTTTAAATCCTTTTTTAATAGGCTTAAAAATTAATCATAGAATGTGTTTAATCTTTAAATAATTGAATAAACATCTTGATTAACGTGCTACTATCTTTAAAAATAAAAATAAACTATAAAAAAAATTGAAATAGTGTTAAATAATAGCTTACCAGTCTTAAGGAATATCCAAAATATCCACCATGTATTCCAAACACACTTCATAATGAGTTTTCACTGAAAACACACGGAAGTAAACAATAGAAACCTGTTATCTAGATGTGACGAAACTCGCAAACGGTACTTAAGTTCCAGCATGTTAGGATTGTCTTGACGTCTGACACCGTCCACCGTTCAAATCTCCGTCTTCTGGTCAACCTTGCTGACAGGATTGGCCTGGCAGTTCACTGACCTCACTGTTTCTACGTTACCATTTTGGTAAATTATCTTAACACTTGACTCCAACGTGAATTCCACTCACGCGCACACCCACACTCTCGCTCACTCAGTGGACGGCCGCGACAGACTGAGGCGCGCTCGACGCCACCACCAGTGAGTGGCGGCCATCTTGCCGTGCTGGCTACAAGGCGGAGGCAGCGCTACACGGTGAGGGGCTAACAGGTCGTGTGGGGGCCAGTGCGTTTGCCGCAACATGTAGAGGGGGCCGAGTGAAAGGCACTTGCGGCGGGGCAGAGCCCTAAAAACGGCTCCCGTCACGCGCAGTACCGTCGCCGTCGCCTCGGTGATGGACTAGCATCCGTGAAATGCCACGAAATTCAACGTCGTTAATCTTAAGATTTTTCTTGACGATTTTAACGATTGTGTAATGTTTATTGGAAAAACAATAAGTTTTTACAACTGTATACTTTTATTTTGTGTTTCTAGAACATAGAAACCAAAATTAGATCTTTACAGCCTAAGGGTAGATCATTTATAGCCATGTGGGCCGAATGTAATTTCGTTGACTTTAAAAAATACAAAATATTTAGGTCCTACTCGATACTCAGATTTTATGACATTGAAGCGCTACAGTGTTTTTTTTTTTTTTTTTTTTTTTTACAAATACAATGTAATTTTAAAATTTTGCAGCATGTTGTAAAATAATTCTTGCAACTCTGTAAAGGGTTTTGAATAGCCCTCGACTGGCCAGAACACCGCTTCCTTTCGAACCTTGAATTGTCTATACAATTTTTGTCTATACAAGCCTCCGATATATTTTCATTTAAACGATCATATACTGACATAAATAAAAATAATCTTTGAACAACAAACGTATTTAATATAACTTAATAAAAATAATAATAAAAAACCATTTTTATATATAGGCCTAAACGAATTTAGTTAAATCGAATTGATAGAGGAAAGTACCCAAAAGTGGCCCCCCATTTTTTTATATTAAAAAGATAATAAATTATCAAAAAATCCTGTTTCAAAATTATGTAATATTTACTTTACTATGTTATGTACCATTTGTAATTCACTTTTGACAAATATACATATGAATTACAGGAGCAAAAAAATGTTTTCGTAGACCTTACCATTTTGTGATTTTAAAAAAAGGCGCTAAAAGTGGCCCCCTTGTAAAAATTACAAAAATGATACTGAAATGAATGGAGAAATGGGATTAAATCACAGAAAACAATGTTAAGATGGTAAAACATTTATTGTCACAGAAAAATTGGCATCTATAGCCTATTACACAACATTTTAAGTCAAATTTAATTTTTTTTTTAAGTTACAGAAAACAGAACTGATTTTTTGACACAACTGGCAAAAATCACAGGCATGAATGTACTTTTCAGCTCCAGAACAGTCTTCATGGGCCCATTGCGAACACATAATACACATTATCCACAGTTCTCCTTTAGAGTCTAACGTGTTAGACAAAAGAAAGAGACTTCCATCGCAAGGCCGAATTGAACTAACTCTTTTTCAACATCTTTCCCCAGAATTGTAGGTTTACTTCTAACAACTCTTGCTGTCTCCTTAGGAGTGCCGTATTTCATTTGCGACAACCTACTGAGGTTTGATTTCGCTACATTAAATTGCTTTGAATCCTTCTTCCAGCCTTCTTTTTGTTCGGACTGCGTCAATAGCTTTAGCCATTTTAAACAGATTTCACTTCCTGTGGTAAACCTTCCCCATTATCATCCTCTTTAAACCTGAAACGGAATTTCAAGAGAATAATAGGATGAGGAGACATATACACAGGTATTTAGACATGAATAACGAGGGGGCCACTTTTGGTCACTCACGGGGTGCCACTTTAGGCTACTATAACCTAATTATTTTTTACTTAATAAATTTTTAACGGAACGTATTTATGAGATAGCTTATTGATAAATATTATCTCTAACCCTTACTATTTAAGAATATATAGTTGTATAAGTCTTACCTTAAATATTTTAGGAGAAATGACGAAAAATATCAGACACTGCAAAAAGTTTGATTATCAATAAATTACGTAATGGCGGACTGACAGCCGGCATGTGAAGCAGATGATGCCAGCGCTTCACCTTGTAGTGGTAGATGTATGAACTACTTGTTACACTTGGATTTGATAGAGTTCAGCACCGTACAGAGTAGAAAAGCCGGGGTGCCACTTTAGGGGGAGGGGGCCACTTTTGGGTACTTTCCTCTAAATTTTATCGGTCTCATTACTTGATTTTGATTGATTTACTGACGATTGAAAGTCCTTTAATTTCCTTGGCTGCAACAACGTAGAAATACGCAAAATAAAGACAAACCTTAAAACCCACATACACATTTTTTATAGCAATGCAAATAAAAAATGCAAAATACATTAAAAATTATATCAAGTGTTGCATGAGTATTGTGCTTGAATCTCAAAAATTTAATATTAACTGTGTAGCCTCTAAAGGTCTGATTTAATTTCAATATTCATCTCACGTAGCAAAGGTTTAATAGTGAGTGAAGGGACATTAAACTTTCGCTTTTGAACGTCAATAGAGCTCTCACAGAAGGCGCTTTCTACCGTCATATAATCGATGCATTCCAACAAACGAGACTCAAAGAGTTATCGAATCGTTCGCATGAGACACATAAAGCTCATAATACCCCTGATACGACCAATACATTACAGGGTCACATACAGGGTGACTCAATAAGACTCAATAAGACTTTATTTTGCCATTAGATACATTTTGTACAATAGGCTCGTCATACAATAATTAGATATTAATACTAAAATAAATACAAACACAAGCCATGCATGTTTAAAATGCAAGTTCATGCAATGAAAAAAAAAAACAATGAAAAAAATAATTTCCATGCACAAGCAAGCAAACAAAATCAAACTTGTCACAAAGGAGAAAGTGAATCATGCTTGAGCAACATACCTTGTGTGTGGTAAATTATGGTGTTGTTAGTGGTGTTTTAACTTAATTAGTTGCAATTGTTTTGTCTGCCTGAAAGTATTCTGTGAGATTGTAAAAAGGATTTTGTTGGAGCCATTTCTTCATAACTATGGAAAATTTGGGTTGAGGCAGGTTACGGATTGGAGGAGGAAGCACATTGAATAATTTTATACCTGTAACAGGAAAGCAGTGAATGGTTTTTGAGAGTCTATTTCTGGGAATGAATATGTTCATGTTATGTCTGGTATCGTGACTATGTACATCATTGTTTCCAAGATAGGAGGATTGTCTGCTTTTAATCATGTTGATACACTGTAAAATGTACTCATTGACTACTGTTAAGATACACTGTTGCACAAACAGGGGTTTACAGTGTTCCAGAAAACCAACTCCGGAAATCAGTCTTACAGCTTTTTTTTGCAGAATGAGAACTTTTTGAGCATTATGTGAATGACCCCACAGCCTGGTACCATAAGCCAAAATCGAGTGAAAGAAAGCGAAATAGGCCTGTGTAAGAACATCTTGAGAAAGGTCTGACGTTAAGCGTCTCAACAAATAAATCACTCTGATCAATCTAGTACATAAAAAATCAATGTGGTCATCCCAGGATAACTTACCGTCTAATACAAATCCTAATAATTTTACAGATTGACTTTTCACTGTTTTAGTTGACAGACTACATGTTATTTCCTTAGTTTTAGACTCCTTAAAGCTAGCCTGTTCTTGATGAACCACCTCTGAGTAATATCTAAGGTTTCTTGAGCTATTGACTTGGCAAGAGCTATGTCAGTGTGTGATGCAAACAAAGTTGTGTCGTCTGCAAAAAGCACTACTTTTCCAGCAACACTATAGTGCAGATCATTTATAGCCACAAGGAAGAGCAGAGGGCCCATAATTGAGCCCTGTGGCACGCCAAATCTGATACTCTTAGCACTTGAGTTCTTACCATTTAAGCTGACAATCTGTTGCCTATCAGTGAGATAATAGTTAATCACTCTGTGAGCACCCTCTTCTAGACCATACTGTCTCAACTTTACCAACAGAATATCGTGCGGAATGCAATCAAATGCACGCGAAAGATCGCAGAGAATTATGTGAGAATTTGTGACTGTGGATTTCTCCCTCCTGAAACCGAACTGAGACGGTACTAGGAGGTTGTGCGTCTCAAATTAATTGTACAACTGCATGAACATTACAGCTTCAAATATTTTGGCAAACACTGGAATGAAGGATACCGGCCTATAGCTCGAAATATCCTGTCGGGGCCCCTTCTTATAAATTGGACGGGTCCTGGATATTTTAAGAACATCAGGAAACACGCCCACGACAAGACAAGAACTAATCAGTCCGGCAAGAACAGGAGCAAATACATGAATCACCCGCTTCATGAGATTTGTGGTCATGTCATAAATATCTTTGCTGTTTGAAGTCTTAAATCTATATACAATATTTATAATATCTTTGTCAGTTACATTATTCCAATAAAACTCTGTTTCAACATCTGGAACATTTACAAGATCAGTGTCCAAAGCTGGCACAAGGGGAATCTGTTCAACAGATTTTACAAAGTAGTTATTCACCTCATCTGCACTAACCACTAGTTCATTGGTGAGTTTTAAATCCCACCCCCTTCTACTTTTTCGCATTTCTTAAGATCGACTCCCAACCACTGCGAACAGTATTACTTATCTTATACGTTTTATGTTGTTTATATTTTGGCCGCCATCTTGAATCCACCATATTGGAATAAACTTTAATTTCTTTTTTACATATTATGTAGGCTTATGACCAATCATTTCAAACATTTTTTGCGTTGAAAACAAGGCCACAATTCATTTAAAACTATCATTTTCTTTCTCAAGATATTTACAGTTTTGTAAAAAAATTTAAATGATCAAAAATCCCTAGTTTTTCCCATTTTTTTGAATATTGCATTTCCATCATCAATTATCAAATTTTAGTAGTTGCTAATATATTTCTTTTAAGTTAAACATTTTAACTGTCATCTTGGGTGGGCAATATTGGATTGTAATGTTTATTTTAAGTTAAATTTAGTGATATGAAACATGATTATGTAAAAAAGCTCACAATCCAATATGACTTGAGAACGAAAAACGAAAGTTAAAAACTGATTGCGGCATTGTATGTTCAACGCAAAAAGTTACATTGAAATTATGGGTCACAACCCATCTTTACATAAAAAATAAGTAAAAGTTTATTCCATTAGCGGATCTAAGATGGCGTTCAAGAATGAGAACCACATAAAAAAGAAGTATAAGGTACTCAGTAATATTCCAGGGTGGTTAGGATCAATATCTTAAGATATGCGATAAAAATTATTGAGGGGGGGGGCAATTAAAACTCACTCTGCATATTATATTCATGTACATAAATATACATACATGCTTATTACTCTTAGGGCCATTTGCAACATTTTAATTTTAACCTGATTTTCAGTTTATACCAAAGTTCAGCCTAAAGTTATATTGCCAGAAAATTACAGATCTTCTTTACAATTTACTAGTGCAAATAACCCTTACATTTTTTAACACAAAATCGTTTTCAGATGAAATATTTGAGAGTGATAACAAATTCTAGCGTGTCTTTTGCGTTCTTTTAGGCCTATGAGTTTTATTATTTTTCAAGCAAATAAAATGGGCATTTAAATTAAAGAAGACCATATTAAGCTTTTCATTAAGCTCAGTAAAATTTATATTATATACATTGTTCTATGAATTAAGATAAATATATTGAATAAATTATTACTATTTGATTTTAAAAAATACAGATGATATGAGACATGATTCCTTTATCAAAAGAAATTCCATTTACTCGTGAAATGTATATTGAAGTTCTCTTTCATATTTTGAATCTGATTAATTTGAAAGAAGCACATGCATTGGTTGTCCGGGCTATCAATCGTCAAATAGTGCTGGGATGCAGTTTCATTCGCAAAGACATGACTTGCAAAAAATAATAACTGTGTTTGTTCTTATACAATTTATTTGTGATAACAAAACATACGAATGATATACGTAATAGCTCATTTGTTCGTCTTTTATTCCATCTTCTACTTTGAATAACTATATAGAGCTTGGTAAAAAATGCAACTAATGAAACAAGTGGGGAATTAAGCCTTGATTAGTTTATCATGTTATAAATAATATATTTATAGAAAGCTCCACATTTTAAGTTTATTGTTGTACTGATACATGTTTGAAATAGAGATACTTGAATATTTTGTACTGATGATTTAAGAGGCAGTTGATGTGCGACCAATAATAATTTAAGGAGGTAATAATAATTTAATAATTTTTTAATTCTCCGTCGGAAGCTATTCTCTTATATACATTATTATTATTAATTACTGGAATTCCTCCAATTAATCCACTAAAATATTAAATTAATATGTTCTTGATGGGCATGGTTACACCAACCATACGAAAAAAATCATTCAAGCGGAAGAAAAATGTTTTGATCCAATTAAAAATTATAAAGCTAAAGAACCAATTCAGTTTGCAATACGAGGCAGTGTGAAAGGCTTAAAATAATTGTCAAACAATCTTAATTTAATTTGTATTGCACTGTTTTACTGGATAATAAACAACGAATCGACAGTGCTTTGAGACTCAATTATTTTACAAAAAATAAATTGTTTCTTTATATTAATATTATTTATTACATTTAAGGGGTTTCCCTCTGACAAATAACTTTTACCGATCCTTCTCCACGGTAAAACTTAAATTATAATATTAATGTTAGTATACGATAGTTGGGCGAGTCGGTGCATGGCGTAGTGGTTAGCGAGCTAGTCTTCGACACTATGGCAGCGATGTCGTGGGTTCGAATCCACGTTCTGTTAGTGACTTTTATCCAAGGTCGGTAGAGGAAAAACACAACTGTTTCTTAAAGTCTGCGGAATAGCTGTTTTTTGTATTCCGTATATGAAGCTTGGAAACTAAAACGGAAGAAAAGTTAAGTTTTAATTTACTATCACACAGCTGACTAAATAAACGGATGAAGCAGTGTTGCTACGGGTACGATATTTATCGTAACAACACAATATTACTCTATTTTCAATTTGGATTATTAGTTAATAACAAACCATTAGGTAATGATTAAATTACAAAATATCGCAGAAAGTGACACCATTGCTCTTATGGGATGTAGTTCACATGGGGCTTTACAGTCATCTTGACTTTTATTAGTAATATTATATATGTAATATTATATTTATTATTAATATCACCTCTGTACTGTAGCGGTCTACCCCTTTGCTTTGTTTAATAGGATCTACGCACGTCACACAGATCAATAGTATGTGTGGATGGGGCAAATTAAGGCAAAAAAGGAATGCCAAGCTCTAAATAAATGAATAAAAAAAATGAAGATGATTAGTTACTACACAAAAGAGTTACCTGTAAATTGGATTGACAAATCATTCTCACAGGTACTAACTGCACCGAAGAGGAAAGTTACCTTCTAGAAGGGGTAGGCCTACCTATTTAAGTTCTAGACTGTATATTTAGTTTATTTATGGGTGAGTCGGTGGCGTAGTGGCTAGCGCGCCGGACTTCGGAACCATGGCAGTGATGTCGTGAGTTCTAATCCGCGTTCTGCCAGTGACTTTTATCAGTACCTTTCACCTTGTGCTGTAGCGGCTCACCCCCTTACTTTGTCTAATACGATCCACGCACAGATCAATAGTCTATGTGGACGGGGCAAAGTAAAGCAAAACAGAGGTCCGCCAACCTCTTTTTTATAAAAAAAAAAAAAATTGACTGGTCTCTATTACTATTAAATTTATACCATTGAACAATTTTTCAAGAAAGCAGTTGTGATATAATATAATTTAGATCTGAATGATTTATTATTAAATTATTTCAATTATATATATATTAACTGAAATAGCTATGGATTTGTGGAAAGATAAATTTATAATTGATAAGGTTATTCCTCTTTTATTTCAAAATTAAGTATTTAACAGATTTTTTTCCTAATTTTACACATCCTTTCAGTAAAAATATCTTAAATTATAAATACTGCTATAACAACTCGGGCTTCCGCACAGACCATTCACGGTCCATGTGGGCCCATTTCCTTATTGTTCAGGTATCTCTGTTTCTTTAATTTATATATTTTTTTGTCTTTATGTAAATTGTTTGTGTCAAGGATATTTTTTATTTTTGGAAATAAATCTGTTTTGACTTTGATTTTGGATTTGAAACTGAAGAATACGTTAAGTAGTTTTAAAACAAGAAAAATGCCTATGTGTACATCTCAATAAAAGATTCGGTGAAGTAATTTACACTAGTCTGCGAAATTCCTGAATATAACAAATACAACTAATGTATTTACTTGCGTAGAACGATGATTCTATAATAACCCACAAATTAAACGAGTTGTGATTTGTAATGTTTGTGAACTCAAAAACAAGAAACTACAATGTCAAAAAGAAGACTGAGATCTTTCAGACCTAAAGTAAAGGTCGATGTAGTTCACAGAGTATACATGGAAATTCAAGAAAATTTTGTACAATTAATATTTCAACTATGTTAAAGTTTTTGTTAGCGCCTACACTCAGTATATAAAGTCCATTACAAATAGTGCAGTGCTTTTTGAGAAATGTTTGTATTATTGCGTTCGGGCAAAATTTTGGAATATTCAAATAACTGAGATGCTGTGCATTGGGCTGGAACTAAGGCATTTATGTATTTCGTTTCACCGCTTGTTATAAACATTTAAAACCCAATGATAATGGTTTCATCATATACTCTGCAACGAGTAAATTTAAAACATCGTTTCAACAACACGTGCATAAACATTTTTGTTCTTTGACCCGTAATATTGTGTAGTTTGTACGATAGGACTACAGGAAAATATTTTAATGCACTTTATTTTTAGCCCAGTCATACTAACTTAAACTGAGGGTTTTGTTATTAAAATCACTCATTTTAATAACAATGAATTATTATTGTTATCAAATAAATTGTTATTTGCTGACAATATGGCAAAACCAAAGCGATGGCATCATTTTGTTTGTTTAAACTTTCATATTAAATCCAAGCTTTGGGGAATACTGCCTATATTTTTTATTTAATATAATTTTTGAACTGTATTTACATAAGTGTTATATAAATCATTATGTTACATTAGTAGTGGGGTTTGGGCACTCCTGGCTCAGGTCAAGGTCACGCAGTTGTAACGGTTGTAGGGGCTGGGGTTTTTTGACAGTGATGGGTGGGTTTTGGAAGTGGGTCAAGGTCATCTGGAGGGGTTTTTAAAAAAGGTGAGCCCCGAGGGGTTAGATTGAAGGTGGGTATAAATTTATTTAATCAAAGAAAAGTAGTGGTTTTATTTGAGGAGGTGTTGAAATGTTGTTTACTGGTGATGGAGTGGTAGACGCCAAAGGTGATAGCGATGAGAAGATAAAAACATACTATCCACAGTACGCATTTGAATAGTGGTAAAAGCTGAATCATTTCTTCTTGATTCTTTGTTTCCAATTGTAGTCTGTTGATTTCGAGTTTGAGTTTATCCTCTTCCAATCGTGATGTAAATGAAAAATCATCCATCATCTTCGTGTATTAAATGTGTGCAGGTAAAATGGGAGTGGTGTTGACGGTCAGAAAGTTGGCGATGAAATGAGAAACAGAGATAGGGACAGGTTATATATTACTGTAAAAATGGTGGGGGGTAAAGAAAATAATTGTAGTCGACTAAACATCATTATTAGCTGTGTCGGGTGTTGCAGCTTTGGAAGATGGAAGACTATTGTCTGGCAGCTGTAAAACTTCGACGTCTTCGCTTTCCATGTTTTCGTAATCAGAAGAATTGTAGGAAACTTCCACAGTGATAGTAATGGTGTTATTTGGAGTGTTTATTAGATCACTTAAAATTTGAAAAATATTTTGTAAGTCTTCCTGTGATTGAATAAGAAAAGTACATTTACTTGTTGTTAAAGGAGAAGAGCTCATTGTTCGGAAGTTGGCAAACAAATGGTGAGCGATGGTCAGAGGGTCGCTTATATGTGGGCAAAGGTGGTGGAGGGGGAAGTAGAGGGGTGGGGGTGGTAGAGTGGTGGGGGAAGGATGATATAATCATATGCGAACCGGCGGCCAGAGCATTTTGCCGCAAAATCCCATTTGGATAGGTTATGGGTGGTGTGTAGAAATAAGTATTAGCTGTAATATAAATTAGAAACACTAATAATTTTTATAAATTAAATATTAAATTTATATTTAACCAGAGCTTGCATTTCTTGTTCCTCGTCGTTTAATTCAACAATTTTAACACCATTAGTTGTCTGTTCCTCTTCCTCTGCACTTTGCGACGATGAAGACATGGAGGTGGCAGAAGAAGATGATGAGGATGAAAATATTTTGGTAGGATTGACGTATTGCACTGTGATGTTGATCCATCTTAAAGGATAGTTATCAATGAGTGTGAGTAAGTTTTGGAATAGGGCTTCCATCTCTTCTCTGTCAGTAACTAAATGTTGAAAGGAAATGAATTTATCATCCATGTTGTTGTCAGTGCGAGTAATGAAATAAGAATGAGAAGCGTATCGAATGATCCGTAGAATATATGTTGTAAAAAATAAGTGGTGGGGGTAATCTCAAGGTCAATCAAATGGAGTTTTAAAAAAGGGCTGCAGTCAGTGACTACAGCTATACATCTGAAGCTTCAACAGGATCAGTAGACCAATCAGATCTGTACTTGCACGCATTTATGATGCATCTACAAAAGTCGTCTTTATAACATGCATTACACTCTCGGCAATTAACAATTTTTTCTGGATGAAATTTGATACATCTCTGGGGACAGGAAGTGTGGAAGTATCTTGATTTATAAATCTTGAAGGTTCGCAATTCTGGTGGTGGTAGTTGTTTTGTCTTGCATTTGCAGTAACAAGATCCGAAGAATTCACATTTTCTACAAGCTAATCCGTCTACCATCCATCTTCCTATATCGGTACATTTTTGTTCACAACAATAGCGTGGTTTGTACTCGTCTTTCTTGTTTTCCATGTTGACGCTTCTAAGTTTAGCCAAGAAATGAAGGTGTATAGTGTAGGATAGTGTGTTTTATAGACTAGAAAAAGTGGTGGGGGTAATCTCAAGGTCATCCAAATGGAGTTTTAAAAAAGAACATCTTACAAGTGTATGATGTATTTATTTAAGATAGTGAGTTTTCATTCTCTTTTTCTTTCTTTATATCCTGTTTGTATTTTTCTTTTTCTTCTTTAGCCATAGCAATGAGATCTTCAGTGGATAGTGGATGTACTTCAGGAAATTTTAGAATTAATTTTGGTTGGAATCCTTCTTTAGTCAATACTTGAAGATCGGACGTCATTTGTTCTACACTTTGATAGTCTTTTCCGTAGATTTTTCCATTGAATTCAATCATCATTCTGTACAACATGGTAGTGGTAGTTGTTTTCGCTGCGTCAGTTGGGAAGCAAATGATGATTCTGTTTAGGTTACGCGTTCCTTTTATAGATGCCACAGCGACCACTCAATATTATTCAACATCAGTAATATTTCTGGAACTTAACATTACTTTGAGTAGATGGTGTTGTAGTTGAAAGTTGTGTGGAAACAAATACTTCTTCATTGCAGAATTTTTGTTTAGGAAACATTCTCATGTTGTTAGCGTAAACATCAATATTTAAACAATAACCACCGGCAAGTAACACTCGCAATTCATTAGTAAAATCGTCGAGTTCTTCAAAAGTTGTGATGGTGGTGGTATCATATGATGCACACTTAACCTTAAGAGACATGTTGTTATTCGTAATAACTGGAGAGCCAACAGAGATGTGTACAGCACAAAAGGTAGTCGTAGACTGATGAGATCCTCAAGAAAATTACGGCCTTTATATACCCTCAAAACTAGGTCAAGGTCACCCAAACGTGTTTTTAAAAAAGGAACATATCGATAGTGCAGAAACACTATCGATATGTTGCCTTTTTTATTTTTTTTTAATTTTTATTTTTTATTTATTTATAATCAGTTACATACATGTACAACAGTATATATAAACTACAGATTAGTTGCTAGTAGGCATAACATGAAGTGTAAGTTCAGTAGAGTTGCTTCCGCTAGGACCGTGAGCTGCTAAGTAGAGTGCGCCGGGGTGAATCAGTCGTAAATCTTCATTCTGCAGCAGTTGAACGAAGCGTTTGGGAAGAAATACTTGAAATTTTGGTTCATCACCAGGTGTGTAGGTTGCTTCACTTAGTGTACAATTGATAGCGTCTCCCATTGATGTTTAAATCTTCTTAATAGTGTGAATAATATAATGTTTTTCTTCCTTTAATTCTGAACATTTTTTTGTCGGTAGTATAGTAGATTTAGAATGTTTGTTAAATTGATCAACAAGCGATTGTAGAAAATTTTGTGATGCCATTATCGTCTTCTTGCTATTGTTCGTCTTCTTCTTCTTGTGTTTGCGCGTCAGAGGTGTTGACTCCTCGGAGGTTAGAGTAATACTCATGCATGGTCATAGTGTCTCTCTCACTTTTATACCCATCGCTTCCCCCACCACTTTGCTGGAGATAGGCATTCAAACGATATGCGTTCTTTAAAGCACATTGAGACTGTTGATGTTTAAAGTTTTTAGATGAAATACAGATGTTAGCAAAGTAGCAATAAAAATCCTTCTCTATTTGCACATTTATTACTTCATGGTTTGTATATGCTTGTATCCAATTTGCTTTTTCCAATCCTTTTGTGAAAATAATTTTGAACTCTTTGCAGAAATGATTCATAATGTGTGGCATCATATTGTAAGTTATAAAACCTTCATCCCATCTTAGATTATGAAAATGTTTTATCAACCATTTGTTTGTTACTTTAGCTTTGGTTGTTAATTTGTTGAACGGCAAAGGAGGCATAAATAAAAAATGATAAACAACAGATGTTATCATATCTAGTACTACTAACTCTTTGATTATAAAATTTCCATCATTACCACGGAATGCCTGAAACTCTATGATACCTTGCTTTACTTCCATTATTTCCGTCTTCTTAGAGAATGAAACTCGTTTATCCATGATGACGTTCAGTAGACAACTGGTATGTCAATGCAGATTGGCAGCCTTTTATACTCCAACATTCTTCTTCTTCTTACTTACAATATTCTTTGTCTGTTTAATTTGTTGTGGATTGTTGATTGTTGAAATGTGATTCGTTTTCCTTGTTTTCTTGCTTTTCTTCTTCATCTAAATTAAAGTTGGTTTGATTATGGTGTAACTGTCTCCACATCTCTACTTCATGCGGTATCCTATTGAAAATTGAAGTATCTACTGGACCGTATAGGATTGGAACATATGGTTGTCTATCCAATGCATCAATTAAATAGTCTTTGATAATTGTACTTGAGAATATTAGCTGTTTTAAATATCTTGTTATAGGACCAGTAGCACAAGTTAAAGCGTAAAATTCTTCTTTTGTCAAATGTATTTTTATATTATATTTAGTTAAATCTCTAAATCTAACTAGTTGTTGACCACGTTGTTTAACAATATCGATTTCAATATTTGATTCGAACAAACCTAGTTTTGTTTTTCTTCCAAACGTATTGTTACTCAAATAGCACTCCAAAAGATGTATATGTTTCATAAAAGATTCCCAAGAAGATTCAGTAAAGGTTACCATTTTAGATCCGTGATTCAAAATAACAGTTGGAGAGTAATCCAATGATTTCATTACTCCAGCAGACACAGTCTTTGTCATACAAGAAGAAATAGGATAGAATATTCGAAGAAATACTTCCATTAAGATGTTGGCGGGAATGTTATCGTCAATTTTCCTCTTTTTTGTTTCTTTTTCAACTTCCTCTTCTTTTTCTTCTGTCTTCTTATGTTTAAACTTGAGGAACTCATCCATTTCCTGTTCAACTTGTCTTTCTATATCCAAACTATTGTCAGCCATAAGAGGTGTAGTTTCTTCATTAGCACTTGAGTAGTAGAACTCATCTTGCGGACGATGTTACCCATACGACAATCAAAGATGAAATGAATTGTTAGCTCTTCTTTCTTGCTTTTATACTCGCAGATGACCTAGATATTGTTGATCTTTTGTAAAAACCTTACAAGTCATGCAAATGTTGTATTAATCCTTCTTAAAGTACATTCTTCACAATTCCTGTCAGCGGTGTGTAAGTAACTATTTTATCATGTAGAATTAAACAGTATGCTGAAGTTCCATCTGGTATTTTATCTTCAAATTCCATTTCAACTTTTATATCTACACTTGAAGATTTTACGGATTCATTTTGTTTTGAACAATCGATTACAACAATTGGAGCTTTTGAATAAAATTGTTCTGGTGATAGTAGTGGTGTATTTGTCTTACCATAATATGACGATTGAAATCTTGCATACATGTCATATAGAATGGAATAACGTTTCTTGTCAAATGAAACATTTAAACTGTCATATGGAAAGAACTGAGAGTTTAGAAAAACTTTGCAATTCTTTATCTTGCAATGGTCAAATTGACCAGCGTGCGCAGTTATAACATCTTTTCGTTTAGTTTGAAAACCGACTATTATGTACCTTGCTCGTTCTAAATAAGTAGAGGTTTTAACAGTCCATGTTTGTCTTTCTGTTTGAGGCAATATGGGGTATTCATGAAATTCCCAACTTCTAAATGGTATTACAATATCACGGTCAGATTTTAATTTCCTCAATAATAATACTCGGTGTTCATCCGCCAATCTGACATGAGGTACTCTCCACACAACTTTATCCAACTCTAATCGCCATTCCAATTTATCTTCTGTAGTTCCATCTGGTGCTTGTATTACATCTTTATTCGTTGAAGATCTAAGTAGTACCAGTTCTTGCTTAACGTTTATTATTATTCTCTTGTAATCTTCTGCAAATCCCAAAAGTAATCGTAAAGGTACATTAAAATCAAAGTAACCATTTGAATTAGGAGTAATAGTGTCTTTATCAGGAGTTACCCATGCAGCCGAAATTAAAGAATTTTTTTCATGTGGTGTTATTGAAGTTAATCCTTTTAAAGTTGTTGATATACCAACTTTTTTTGTTGAATCAACTGTTACTCCAGATATTTCATATCTAATTTCATCAAACAGATATGCCATAGGGTTATTTATAAAAGGAACAGTTGAACCAGTTTTTCCATCCAATTTTGTTACTCTTCCTTCGATATATAAATAACTTTCACATGGTAAAGTATAAATATCTTGTTGTTGAATAGGAATCCTTATTTCATCATTATTATTTAATTTTGATGAAGTGTAAGGGTTGTGAGTGTGATATTCCTTCTCCCATAGGGTTTCGTCGAATGTCGGTCCTTGTGCTATATCCAGTATATCCATGGTTGGCAAGTTTTAGTCCGATCTTCTGTAGGAAGCGTATGTTGTCCGGTGTTAACTCGTCGAATGTTGAGGAGCTACTGAGCTCCCGGCTCTTCCGTTGTGGTTTAAATGATAATCCCATGTTGACTTTATGTTGCCGCTCTGATATGTAATCGTATAGTTATGGTTTCTCCTCTAAAGTCAACACTAATGCCGTCTTGATCCAATATGTTCAGTACGATGTCTGAAATGAAACTGGTGTTTAATGGTAGGTATATCAGGTTTTGTGGCTTCTCAACTATTTTAAAACCAGGAGCTACTGTTGGGTAAAATGTGTGTAATATATGTTGATTTACTCCATCTCTATATGATCCGTGTATAATATTACACGTTACATCAATACTGTTCACCTTTAATATTGTTACTGTTGTATCGCCAGTATAATCATTTCCAGGAGCTAAAATTCCTTTCTTCTTTGAAAATCCGAGCAAATTGCCGATTGAGTGGTCTAAGCTAAAATCTATATAATACTTTGAAGTTATTTCTGCTTTTAATGTATTATTATTACCTTTTATAGAAATATTTTCTTGTCCAAGTTTCTTTTGTAATACTTGGTTTATATCGTCTATTTCATATGCTCCTGTAGATAATGGAATTATTTTTAATTGTGAATAATTTCCTTTTTCATCTTTACTCTCATAATAATGTAGTAAATTATTATTTCCTTCTGTAACATTGGGAATTGAATTGTATGTAGTTAAATCCAATAATGCTGCTTCCCATAGTTTATCCGTAGATAAACGTAACGCTGGGAAAAGTGTATTTTTTAATGTTGATGAATTTCCGCTTAGCGACACTGTATACGATGACATCTTAAAGCTGACTGACGCTCTTCGCTAGGAACTCTAAACATAAATGTCCGCATATTTCCGTATTGCTAGGTTGCTCTCTTTTGTAGTTGTAGAATATATTCTTAGAGTTCCGAAAATAATGTTGAAGTTCTTTTGGTGTTGGTAAATTTCCAAAACTATCAAAGTAGTAAACTTTTTCTCCAAGTTTTTTATAACATACCCAATGAGTACCTGGTCCATAATTAGAGTCTAAATTTACTATTCCAGTTTTATTTTTCCACACTCTATTTGGTAATGTATCTTTCATAAAAACTCCTCTAAAGAATGGTATTCTTAAACATTTTACATATTTTGACAATTGATGATTTGTTAATGCTTCATTTGGAATTATCAATTTATTTTTCTCATTTAATACACACGGTATGGTCTTAAGTAAAGACCCGATCCGTTTTTTACCATTGACCATATGGATGTTTTCTTGACTTTTCTTTTAGGGGTAGTGCGACGTCTTCTTTTAATGTTCCCGCCTCTTTTTGCAGCTTCTTTTTTGTTAGGTTTTCTCCCGCGTCGTCTTCCACCACCAAACTTAGCTTTCGTCTTCATGGCTGTTGTTACTGCCCAAGCTGCTGCTTTTTCTGCAATACTGGCGTCACTTGATTTAACTCTTTGCCAAGCTTTTTCCGCTAGCACTCTATCTGCTATTGATCTATTTTTTGAATCTGCAAACTTGGAATACGCTATATCGTGTTCTTTGCAGGCTTGATCCAATTTATTAATTCCAGGATCTCCTCTTGCTAAACGTTTTGCCAACTTAGTTCCAGGTCCACAATATTGATAACCTCCGGGCAGATGAAATTCGTATGGTAGAGCGTCTATTGTTCTATTTAGAACAGCGCCAACAGGAATCCGTCTGAGCAGGGATAACGCAGCTGATGTAATACCACGTCCTTTCTTGCCGCTGTCTTGACGAAGACTGAGCGGTGCGGTCTTCATTATGTCGTCTTATATAACCAGCGTGTTTACTCCACGAGCTGCTTTACATAAATGAATACCTTATGCACAATTTTTATATTTAAATATTTAATTATTCAAATTAATTACATACTGATTTATGATTCTATTTTTAATCCAAGCTTCTCGTTCATCGGGTTGAATTATTACATGACTCGTTGTACTAGCTATATGATTGTAGGTATCAAGAAGTAAATTGCCCACTATTCTTATTAAACAATCTAAAGTTACAGCATCTTTCGGATGTTGAGGATCGTGTAACTGCATAATACGTTTATCATTACACGTGTAAGCGGTCGAATCACTTTTTGATGTTGTTATGACTTGTCCAATAGTAGCGGCATCATTAAAATCTTCACCTGGTGAAATATTAATTATTTTCTTCATTTTAGCATCAAATTTGGTTCCATTGCGTTTATCCCAAGTTATTGTTTGTTTCACTGTAACACAATCATTTTCTTCATAACCAGGTATTATATTTTTTATTCTTCTATTATGACCTTCATATGTGCCTAATAAAGGACCGCCCGCAATTAATGTTTGTGCCATTAAAGGTACATCCGAACTTTTTTGACCAAATCTTCCATTTGTTATTCTTTTACCTCCCGCATCCCATTCATCATTACTTCCTTGCATTAAATCAAACTTTTCATTTCCATGTATAAATGTATTTCCTCGCTTTAGCACGGCATCTTCATGTTTTACAAAATTTGATGTTCCCCTTTTTAATTCTTTAGATAATTGTTCCATAGTAACAGCGTCTTTTGGTTGAGAACCAAATTTTACATTTGACAATGCTTTTCCATGACAATCTATTTCATCAGCATCTTGTAAAATACAGTTGTCCTTGATGTATTTCAAGTTTACAGCATCACCGTCTTCCTTTGGGTATCCAATGTCATTTATAATAAACTTATAAAAAGAAAATCCTCGTTGAGTCTTTTCCGGTATTATAGAATGTAAATATTCTTTATTAACTGAATCTTTATCATTTTTTTGGATTTGCCACATTGGTTATCCTATGATTTCCAGCATCATATGTTTGTCCATCTTTTAAATTGTTACCCCACTGCAATTTTAAAGTGTTGGAAAGTTCAGATGATAAATACTCTTTAGTAATTGCATCAGAACTGTCAGTTGGTTTACCAACATTAATTATTCTATGTGATTTAACATCGTAAGTATTCTTGTTTAATTTTAATGATGTTGAAGTTGCTTCTTTTACTGTTTTTAAATTTGCTCCATCAGTATCTTCTTCTGGGTCTTTAACAAATTTTAAACGTTTGTTACTCATATCATAGTCACCTTCAGGTGTTTGTGGCAATCCACTTCTTTTTCTGTTTTCTCCTCCTTGTACTCCTAGCCCGGAGTACCGTCCGAACTTGTCGACACTCATGATTGAACTGATCCACTGTATACTCACAGCCCTCTTATATATCCGTAATGATTTATACAACTATTCCACGATTTCGAAGTTCGTCAACTAAAGCCACCCATTCATTATTTAAACCTGTATGACCAGCTTCCATGGCTTCATGTAATAGTCTCATTCTATCGACCAATTTGTTTATATCATTATAGTAAATCACATTTGTATTATATAGGTTTTTCATTAAACCTTTACCAGACGTTGAAGATTCTCCTTTTTTCTTTTTACCATATTCATCCATAAGTGATAAGTCCATAAGTGATAAAGATTTCCTCTTTAGCGGTTTCTTCAAAGCAGGCGCAGTTCGTAATGTTGGTAGTTTTCTCAGGGGAAACAATCTTTTTATTACAACTGTATATTTAGTTGCGCGTGTTCTATTTATCATTGAATCTTTGGAGTAATTCTTCTTATGAGCATTAGTATTTTGCAAAATTTCTTTAAAAGTATTTAAATCTTGTAGTGTATATTTTATAGGTATATTTTTAAAAATCAGTTCAAATAATCCTTTTGTTCCTTTATATTTATGCTCACCAATAACAATAACATCATCTTCAGTCAAATGTACTTTTGAATCTCCTATTTTTAATTCATTTCCATCAATTCTCGCTCCATATACATGTGACTTGTGTAGTTTTGGGTTAGCTTTTATTTCATGTAACATCTTCATGATATACTTTCTTCCAAGAGGTCCTTGTTGCAATATATCACTACTTAATTTTGTTAGATTTGGAATTGATTGTTCTGCTTCAGGTATATGTTGTTCTTGTTCTTCTTCTTTTTGAACATTTATTTCTGGTTCTTCTTGTCTTGTTTCTTCTTCTTTTTGAGAAACTTCACTATCACTTGTGTAAGAATCATCATCTTCTTCCTTTTTCAAAGTCTTTACTTCAAATTTAGAAACGGGTAGTAAAACATCTCCTTCATAATGAGGTTTACCAATTAATTGTTTCTGTTATCTGTTTTAAAGGTTCTGTAATAGGCTTAAATGTAGTCTCCAGAAATTCTTCTCTTTCATTCAAACCCATTCTTAATGCTCGATTTTTAAGTCTAATCGAGTCACTCAGTGATTTTATTTCTTTTAATAGTTTTTCTTGGTTCACCATGTTTATGCTGCGAGGTCCAATCTATTACTAAACGTATCATCAATCGTTCAATGGATTAATACAAATTTATCCAATCCTATACGATATCTTCCATTTTTTATAGCTTCTTCTTTCATAATAACAAGAAATCCATATTTTTCAGCCCATGCTTTGCCACACATTTCTTTAAATTTATCAAATGACATGTCTGCATTCACATGATCATAATATATGTGCTTTAAATTTGTTTCATCTTGCTTAAAGATAATTAGTAGATTTGCATTATCTCTTATTAGTTGTTTTGGAATTTTACTGTAAGTTTGACCAATATAAATGCTATCAATATTGTAATGTCTTCCCATGGCAAAATAACTTCTAATAGTGTCATGGTTTTCACAAGATACATCATCAAATATAAATATAGAAAATGGTTTAGCCTCGTTTGGCTCCATTATAGTTTCACTAGCATTAAACTTGTAAAAATTAACTTCAGGTACACTTGCAAGTACTTTATCCAGTAATTGGTATTTGGGTTGTTGCAAAGATTTAGAAAAGATGTAAATGTTGTTGAAACGTAATCCTTTAGGATTTGTTATTAAGTTAAAAACCACATTTGTCTTTCCACAATTTGATGGTCCAGTTATTAAACATCTTATTGTGTTTGGCAGTAATTCACCATGTTTTCCATGATTTAACTTGTCGTTGTCAACTGTTAATTCATCAATATTATTAATAAAAAATCGATCCTTTTGTTGCACAATCTCCATCTTGTGTAAAGGTTAAACATGTAATGACTTCATAAATTGCTACACTAAGTCTTTTGTAGGGATCCAAGAGTCTTCACTTTTATCAAATCCCAACCAACGTACTTTCACCTTATTCTTTTTTCTTTGTAAAATTTTTTCAACAAGATATACATCGCCAACTGATGATTTTAGCAATTCATGTCCGTAGAATCCACCTTCCAGTAATTCACCCTTGTTGTCCTTTAAAATGTAGGTTTCAGGTATTGTTGGTTGTACTTTATAGATTGTAAATACTTCATTAGTCCAGTTTGGCAGATACCTTTTGCTAAATACTCCTTTATACTTACTTATACGAACTTTATCATCAACTTTAAATGTTTTGGGCTGCATTTTTTCATGTTTAGGAGTAGTATTATTTTTAATACGTTTTAATACCATTTTAGCATTGGCACTATTTACTTTATTAGGCTTCATACCAATGGTTCGATGATACTTATTGTTATATTCTTTTATAAGTTGTGGTAATATATCATACCAAATATATGATCCTCGTTTGGAAAATGTTTTATACATTGCTCCTTTTAACGTTCTGTTAAATCTTTCTATTATTGAAGCTTTAACTTCAGAATTTGTAGAATAATGATTTATTTTAAACTTCTTCATTAAAGCTGCAAAGTCTTTGTTAAAATATTCTTTTCCATCATCAGTTTGTAGATGTTTGATGTTGAAATTATTTCTTTGTATAGCCATTTCCATACCTTTTGTAACACTTTTACCAGTCTTGTCCTTTAGTGGTAAAGCATCAGCCACTTTAGTAAAACAGTCTATAATCGCTAAAATGTATTTGAATCCTTTATTTAATTTACTATGTGGTATCATTTCAATAAGATCGGCTTGGAAAAGATCATTCATTCCTTTTATAATTGTATTTCTTCTAGGAAATTTTCTTCTTGCCGGCTTATGAAGTTCATTTACAATCTTGTTCCTTAAATCTTCCATCTTCAGTTGTGTCTTCCACACCGCTTGTAAAAGTACTGATCTCTAAAAATGGTTTATCCTCTTTTATATGGTTAGATTATAGGTCAAGGCCATATTACATTGGTGTAAAAAAAGAGGGAACATGACATTGAGCTTGTCATGTCCCCTCTTCTTTACAGAAAGGAAAAAGGAAGAAGGTAAAGGACGAAGAATAGGTTTACTGGTCGATAGGGTATAATGAATAATGTCCAAATGGTAGAGTTTTTATATTATCTTCCAGGATATACCTCTTATCATCCTTACAACTCAAAGCCCATTTGGTTTGCTTTACACTGAAGAGACGATGGTTGAAGCTTCTTATGGTGTTAAATGTTGCTGTTGTCTCAACATGTTCAAATAAGCATCTCTTGTATTCTTCAAACTGTACATTCTTCTTCAGGTATGAGGTTTTTATACCTTTGGCCTTCTTCACGATTTCATGTTTTCTTTTTTCATTTTTGTACAATTTAAATGAATACAATTTAGACATTAAAGCAACAACCTCTTCCATTGGCACACTATTTGTTTCGTCTTTAAACTTTCCCAATACTTTTTTATTTCTACCGTTGTCGTAGTTGGGATGGTCTTGTGGATAATCAGAAAAGTCAAAGTCGTTATTGTAAGTAAAACAGCGTAGGTCTTCGTACATATCTTCAGTTCTTATCCAATAAATAAAAGCGTCCGTATCCATGTATACAATGCCGATGTTTTCTCTTCCATAAAATTTAACCATCTTGTTGTAATGGAAGTCATACATGTGGGTCTTTGAAATATCTAGAATAGACATCCCCACATATAAAGGACGATCCATTGTAATTGAAATTTTGTTCATGGAAACAGCTACAAGATTTTCGTTGATTATTATGGATGATCCGAAGTTAGGTTTTTGTACCAGCTTTTGTAGTTTCACCGGAACACTAACTAATTTTACATTCTTATGCTTTCTTTTGTTTTCCAGTGTCTTGCCAAATATCGCATTATTCATCAATTTAAAAAAGTCCTTTTGAAAATTAGATGTAGCTGCAGTTCTTCTTTTTGTGTTATTGTCAATATATGACTTTAACCAACAGGATTGAGAAAATTGTAAAGCTCTATTAATTTTTGTTATTCTCAATCCTAATTCTAGGGCTTGTTGTATTACCCAATAATGAGCAACATATCTTGATTTGTTGGTTAAAGTCATCATTAATTTAGGCCATCTGCCGGTTGGTGATATTTCCGTCTTGGCCAGTAGAGGTAAATCATAATGGTGGTCATGCAAATGTTCAGGGTACTCAATGTCTACATCCAAAATATAACCTGTGTCTCCATGTTTTGCTATATTCATGATGTTTCCAATAGAATCAGGGTCTACCCATTTGAAGTTGTCATATGGGAGAGGATTCGACATGGCCCATCCATAAAGGTTATTTGCATCAAAATAACCTAAATATGTACTTGGTTTTGATGCATCAAAATTTGGCAAATATTTGTTATTTGCTTTTACATGTCGTGTTACGCTTTGAGTTAGTCCCCCTCGAACACCTGATTCCAACATCAGCACCATGTCTATATCTGTAAGAAGTTGGAGTTTACATTTTGTTTCCTTTAACATTGCTTGCCAAGCTAGTCCAGGTGATGTACAAGAATGCAGAGGGTCTAATCCATATGCCTTAAAACATGTATTTCTAAACTCTTCCATTATATCACAAAGTAAAGTTACATCTAGTTTTACATAAAAGTCCGAATATTCTCCAAGTGTTTTAAATCCTAATTCATTCCATACTCTACACGCATGTTCATAATCTTCATGGGATATATCTGTGTCGTATAGTTTACTTTTGAATTCTTCTTTTGGCGGAAGGGATGTTTCATTAAATTTTTCTAAGCTATCTATATAATCATATGGGAAAACACCTTTGCGAAGAACCAAATTAACCTTATCATTACTTACAATCTTCTTGGTTTCTATTAAATCTTCTGTTCTTAGGTTTTCAGAAAGCTTCATTAAACTAGATGGCATAAAACGGTAAGAGTCTAAAAACCGAAGTTTTATATTTCCAACTTTTTTAGTAAAACTTATAAACTTTTCCGTGGTTTCTGCTATGACATTAATTTCTCCATTATCTCTTCCTAATTCTGGAATGATAAAATGCGCATCATAACCACTAAGGTTATGTAATATTACAGGTATATTTGTAGGGATCTTGTAGTTGATATTACAGCTGTTACATGCAGCACCTCTATAATACCCTGTCAGTTGGTCATGATCATGAACCTTGTGATTTTCTACAGTAAATTCATTTGTACATAAATAACAATGAGTTGCATTTTCATGTTGAATCTCTTCTTCTTCATCCAAAGGTATCATCGGTATAATATCACTGTACAATCTTTCAACACTTTCCGCTATTATATACAACTGATCAAGGAATATTTTAGAAGCATTAACACCACGATAGACAATAGGTTTTAAAGTTAAATTAAATCTATTTAAATGTTCTTCAGAAAGAGTAGATTTAACCATTAAACAAAAACTGTTTGGATCGTGTATCTGATACTAAACACTTTTCCTTGCTACATCGCCATCATTATCTTCAATAGGCACTAGTGTAGATTCAAAATCAGCATAGACAACAATAGGAATTCGGTACTGATGGGAGATTTTTTCAAATTTTAACTCCGCCTTATTTACACATGGTAAGATAATTTTTGCTTCGTAGTTTTTATCACACAATTGTTTATGCTCTTCTAACCATTGTCTTCCTAGTCTTGTTTCTCGTTCAAAATTAAAACATCTCTTGCAAATTACTTTTTTACTTCTATGCTTAGATAGTTGGTTGCTTACAAGAGTTTCAAATTTTTTAATCCATACATAGTGAGAAACATCACCTTTTGTAAGTAGTAATAAGTCTGTATGATCTAGAAGTTCATTCTTTACCACACGCAATGGATATACTTTATTCGAACTGTCCAACCCAAACACATTAACAGATGTGCCAGGATTTTGTTTTTCAAACTTTGGGATGTCCTTTAAAGCCACTGGGTAAGTCAATCCTTGGAAATTATATCTAAATCTGTGTGTTTCATATTCTTCACTGGGTCTTACTGCATTTTCAGGTTGTACAAATTTTGCCGTCATTGCATATCTAAAACATTCCATATCTTGATTTTGAATATTTATACATGATTTAGTGTCTGAAATTTTCTTCGGAAGTGGAATATAACTGCTACCCCTTAATCCGTAGCCATGTTTATGAGTTCTGATATCCATACCCTCAATGCTAACCAAACTCCAACCAGATCCTCTTCCTTCATGTTCTTGAATTTTTGTTAAAATTTCTTCCAAACAATCTTCAACTATCGAAGTAATATTTGAACTTGCCATGATGGTTTGGTTTTTTGTTATAAATCCTCTTGGTGACATTTCTCCTTCTACATTAGTAAACATAGCATTTAATAATATGCCAAATTTAATAAAGTTTAGTCTTCTTAATTCTTCTGTGAGTGTTTCACTTACAATTGTTCTTACTTCTTTAAAAAATTGCTCCAATTCTAATTTTTTATTTTCAATTTTGTGGTGCATTACTACTCTACCTTCTAAGGCAAATATTTTTAAACTCGGTATAGCATTAGATGGTCCTGCTAAAGGTTCTTCTTGTTGTTCTTCCTGTTGTTCTTCCTGTTGTTCTTCTTGTTGTTCTTCTTTTTGTTCTTCTTGTTGTTCTTCTTGTTGTTCTTCTTCATACAGTTTTAAATCTTCATATTCGGTTTCTGTTACGTTTTCATTATTATTATGGAATAACTCTTTGTGTATTTCTAGTAAAATATTATCATGAAAAGTTTCTAAGCAAATTTCACATTGATGCATCTTGTGTTCTTCTTGTTGTTCTTTTTGTTGTTGTTCTTCTTCTTCATACAGTTTTAAATTTTCATATTCGGTTTCTGTTACGTTCTCATTATTATTATTATTATTATTATGGAATAACTCTTTGTGTATTTCTAGTAGAATATTATCATGAAAAATTTCCAAGCAAATTTCACATTGATGCATCTTGTTGATGTTTACTCTTTGAAATTTAGCAGCAAAATGAAATGCTTCTCTCTCCTGCTCCCTTTATATAATGCTTCCCCCACCATATTTGTAAGGTTTTTTAGTTAGATTTTAAAATTAGTAGTTTAAGACTAAAGCTGAAAAGTAATGATACAAGCCTATATTTTCTTCTAATTGCAAATACTCCGCATACGCCTCCGCCCATAGCCATAACAGATTGCTGTTTCTCCAACATACACCAAATGTGTGTCTACCATTAACTAAAATTGGAGATCCTATATTTACTAATCTTCCATTTTCTATCTATGTCATAACTTCAATTAAAAACCTTCCTATAATATCCATTGGAGAATTTGGATCCACTAATATTCTTGTTACAACATTTTCACTTAACAAAGGTGCTTCAATTTCTTCGTCCTCCTCCAAGACTTATTCAACTTTTGCACATTTGTTGTAAAATATTGAAGCATCTCGCGGAGACATGTTCACTCTAGCTATTATAGGCGAAGAATGTTCCCAACACAAACTATAGCATTCTTATATTGCCATGTCAATAAGTGGGGGATATTCTTTTTATGGTACAATTTTAGTAAAAGAAAATAATACAATTCTGTCTTTACCACAATATTACTCTTAATTAGAGCTTTTCATTGATGTATCACTTGCCCTATTCCGGCAAACCATTCTTAAGTTATTAGTCATTTTCTAATCCGGATTGCTGTTGGGGGGGGGGGCTCGTCAAGTTCAAGTTCAAGGTCAAGGTCACCAAGGTCAAGTTCACTGTCGGGGGGGGGGCTCGTCAAGTTCAAGTTCAAGGTCAAGGTCACCAAGGTGTCAAGTTCACTGTCGGGGGGGGGGGGGGTCATTAACTTAATTGAGGTCAAGGTCACCAAAAAATGATAATTTACCAAAGTGATGGGGACGGCCGTAGCCATCCCCACCACTCTGTTTGCCTAGCACTTCCCCAAATCCCAACCCGCCATAGTTACGTCTTACAAGGGATCCCAATTTTTGGCCCGCACGCACGTGGCGATCCAGTTTGGTGGGCTGTGATACGGGCGGCCGGCCTCGTGCTGGGCACTGGACCTGACCATTCCAATTTTACAATGGGGACTCTGGAACAGCTAATGCAAGACGCAACTCTAACCTCCCACCCTTAATCTAGACCCACCCAAATATGATTATTTCCTAACAAAAATTAAACATTTTAAAGCAATAAAAAAATATGCGCTACCTACGGCACAACGCGCATGTCCCACCCATATTTAATGAAGTTCAACAGAACTTCAATAATTTAAAGTTAAATTTAATCTACCCACCTAACAGCTAGCTGTGAAAGGTTATTAGTACATACACACATATACAATAATTGTACCAACACTCAACATTAAAAACGCATAAAACACATTTTCCAAACATCAACAATACCATAACACACCTTAATGCTAACATCGCAATGCGCAGATTAAAACTAACACAACTTAAAACTAAAAATAACATTTTGCACACACACACACACACACACACACACACACACACACACAACAAGTATTAATATTAAAACCCTAACAGCAAGAGTAACTCAAATATATATCGGCCGCTTATATATTTGAGTTTCCCTTTGATTTCGGAACAACCATCGCGTCCGACGAATTGTTCCGAACTAACTCAGCGATAGTCGCCAAAAAGGTTCTCGGCTCACAAAGTGGTGGGGAGCCATAGGGGTTTAAGGGGAATAGAACGTCCAACGTCAGTGGAAATTTCCAATGATCTATTCGTCACATGTAGGTTGCCGCTAATGCAGGTGGAGCGTTGTACTTTGCAATTAACGTTATTCAACACCTGGTTTAATCCGCCGTTGAGCTTCACTGCGGTTTTCCCATCGCGTAACACCATAATTGTTGCCTGTTATTATCTGAGTAATGGCAGAAAATTATCTGTCCTCTTTTGCCGCTTAACTATAGTTATTAGCTATTGTCAACATCAAACCTAAATTGGTGTTACACAAGCATAACCGCTATCAACTTAATTTATCTTGATAAGTGAAAGTCACTCGGGGGGGGGGGGGGGGTCAGCACTTTTACTCGGTGGGGGGGGGGGTTTCAAGTTTAACATAATTACCATCTACTCTATAAAAGCCGCAACGCGGTCGCGCGTCCGCCATTCACTCCCCAGGTACCACACCTGCTACAACTAATCTGTAAGTCTCTACCACCTAGTAATGTTACATATGCTTTGTTTTAACTTACACCTGTTAAGCTTGCTATTTTTTTATGTCATTTATTTTTTCAACTATTTCTTAACATTTAAAAATACACTTTTATTTTATATATAATATATCAAATAATCTCGCGTTACTATTTTTATTTTAGTTTATACTTATTATACAAGTTTTATGTAATTTATTTTTTTAACTACTTCTTAACATTTAAAAATATACTTTTATTTTATATATAATATATCAAATAATCTCGCGTTACTATTTTTATTTTAGTTTATACTTATTATACAAGTTAACCCCTACAGAATAATTAACTAACTTCTGCTGCTAGACTAAACTACTTTGACTATAAACAGTTAACACCCATATATTAATATATAATTATTACACTGCAAGTTTTGCCTGTACAAATGCTAGATATAACTGCGATTAATCGTCTACGACACAATTCTTAAACCCTTATAAAATAATTAACTAACTTCGACCACTAGCGGTAATTTTTAAAAATTTTACAAAAATTTATTAACTATTTCTTTCCCCCTGCTAGAACCTTTCGCTACGCCGCCGCCCCGACAAAGAATTAAAATCTCCAAAGTTCTTCCCTTTTATCTTATTCTCTTAGGGGAGGGGGTTAGGGGGGTTCACACAACCCTATATAAGCAGCATCGGTACCTCACGCGTGCGCCATTATAATGGCGATAGGGCAACAGTAAACATCTATCCGTAAGTCTCTAACACTATCAAACATTTTTTTAACTTACTCTAACACATGTTTGCGCTTATTATGTTAATTAGTCTCTATATATTCAGACACAATCGCGGGCACCGGTCATATACTCGCTGAATTTTGGAGAGTACACATCTCCCCTTTAAATATTTTATGGCTTCGCACACTTTACATTTAAAACTTTTACGCACGAAACACATTTTACAGAAACAATCTAACTCCACAATTTCAAAACCGCGTACTACATTGGGTAAGCTTAAGAAATACTTCAGTTTTCACCCATTGTACTTTGCAAGACCTAACCTTTGCAATACTTCTTCTACTGATCCTATTTTACACTCTGTCTTAACTGAAATGCTGAAATATCAAAATTTCAATCTTGTTACACCTATTGACGATCCTATCCAATTATTCTTATTCACTATATTACCAGGTTTATATGATTATTCTTCCTCAGACACATGTCTTGTTCTGCTCTATCAACTTGCACTGTAACCACCTAGGACCTCTCCTTTTTTCCAATTATGGACACACAGCGGGATTCACCCATACAGAGTAATAAAATAACTATTACTGCTACAAATAATCACAAAGCAATTCTCCAATCACTGATCAGTTTTTATTAAATAAATATATTTTTAAAAACCCCCTCTGGATGACCTTGACCCACTTCCAAAACCCACCCATCACTGTCAAAAAACCCCAACCGCTACTACCCCTACAACCGTTACAACTGCGTGACCTTGACCTGAGCCAGGAGTGCCCAAACCCCACTACTTACATTATTCTGGTTTTCAATAACAACGGCTAAAAATATGGTGAGAAAATTTTTTTTAAGCAATTTATACCTTTTTCCATTAAAAAAAAGAAATTTGCAAATGCTTACATTTACACTGTCGCAACATGATTTTATATGTTTTGCTCCAGCACAGTAATGATTAATGTGTTGAAACAAATCCCTTGAATAGATTGTGTTAGATTAACTCCATTACTTTAGAAAATACTATATTTTTATGGGGAAAATATTAACCCTAAATTCACTTATACAAGAGAGCTACTTACTTGCTCAGAATTAGAAAGGAGACTCCTCTGTTGAACTTTGTACTGGGCCACAGCTGGGAGGAAACCCTTTGACCATTAGAATGCATTTCCTATGTGGCTCCAAATTTGACTGAGGTTCTGATTTCTTGGTTTGTATTATTATTATAGAAAATGTAAATAATTATAAATATACAACAGAAAACAATGCAGGATGTTATAAATTGAGCTACATTTTGACCATGTATTTTTTCTTATTATTTGACTCTATAGTATAAAATCATGTCAATATAATTAAATATATAATATCATATACATAATATTTTAACCAGTAAAAAGCCATGTTGGAAGTAGGTAAATACAACGATGGAGATGATCATCATCTCCAAGCAAGTACTTTCAATAAATAGGCACCTTCCTCCACACTCAACCATTGCACTGCAAATGGTTGAAAAAAAGAAAAACACACGTAACTGTAAAACGTATCTGAAAAAGACAGTTTTAATGTTGAATTATTTAAGTAATGAGGGATTCTAAGCAATCATAGCATATAATGCAATGAATAATAGTTATCAATAATACCAAAATAAAATTTGAAATAATAATAACAAATTATGTACATACGTATTCATAAAAATTAGATTCTTAGGATTAAAAACTTTTTAACTCTTAGAGGACCTGTACAACTACTCTTAAAGAAGGTGTGAAACGCTAGACATTTTGTTTAATATTTATTTTTTTGACATCGCCCAATTAAAATTTAATGTAAATTATTATGTTTTTAAACCTTAAACAGTAGGTGGAAAGTTATTCAGGTCTGTAAAAAAAGAAGAAAAACAGAATTCTGACAATCGGATTTTGTCGGAATTCATTTTCTGGTTGCAAGAAAAGCAACGCGTATGCTTTCTACCATCGACCCAATCCAAGTAAGTTGTTTGATCAGTAGGTTTCCCTTTATTATGTTATTTAAATAGTTGAAACCAACGCATCTTCTGCTGAAACATTAAATATCATCTGAACCGTCTAAAAAATCAGTTCTCCAATGAAGTGAAAAATATTGTAAACCCTCTAAAAGAAATATTATTTTATTATTTTCCAATGCATCTCATGGAGCATCCGTACAAATTCTACAAAATGTTTATATGATTTCTCATAACACATAAATTGTTAAGCCTAAGCATTGTGTTTTAACAAATTCAAAATCCAATTCTGAAAAGAAAGTCAGACGTCAAACCAACGCCTTGTTTAATTTTGAACGCAAAATGCGACGGACTGGTGTCTTTAGTTTTGTTTTCTTGTTATTGAAGGTGTTAATCCAAAACGTGAGGTATATACTAAAATGTTGTGTTTATTTTTCTGTACGAAATGATTTTATTTTTGTTTAAGCATCATTTCTGAAGTACCCATGATGTAAATAAATGAGAAGTAAAATACACGTGTGAACCGGCAAAAAGGAAAATGTATTTTAAAACCTAATTTTAATTTGTAAAACTTAAAATTACACGTTACAATTTTAAAATTTTCATAACTAATTTTGAACCTGAAGTAGTTGACAAAATATTTAAGGCATTTAAAAAATGTTTAACTATATCTATTAAAAAAATCAAAAATGTAAGGATAATAGTAGTGTGAAATTGTTGGTGCTGGGCCAGTTCAAGGTCACCTGAGGGATGACGTCATCGATGACCTCACCGATGACGTCATCGATGACGTCATCGATTGCGTCATCGATGACGTCATCACCAATGACGTCATTTCGATGACGTCATACCCATGACGTCACAGAAATGACGTGCTGATGACGTCATCACCCCTTACGTCATCAAAATGACGTCACCGACACCACTAAGGTCAAGGTCATGCCGAAACTTAAAATTTTTTGGCACTTTTGCCGTTTCTCGCACTACGCTCCGAGTTTCAGTCCGAGTCCCCGTGACCTTGACCACTTGGAGCGAATGTTGGACGAGAAACGGCAAAAGTGCCAAGTTAAACTCGAGTTTCTGACATGACTCAGCCTAAATGGGCAATCGGTTATCCCTCAGGTGACCTTGAACCAGCACAACACCAACAATTTCATATTACTGTGACCTTGAAAACCTAACAACGGAGCGCCGACACCGATGCGCACCCCACGACAGCCACCGAGTGACTGACTGTCAGGTTCTGTGTACTCTAGGTATATTGGCTTGAGAGACTAAGACTCTAAACTGTCAGGAATGGGAGTAACTAACTGAATTTTGCAAGGAAAAGTCATTTCATCCAATATTTTAAACAAATCCTCATCAGTAAAACTGACATTAGTCTGTTTTGTATAAAACTAAGGGTGTCCGCGCAACAGTTTGCGCCACTTGTCTAAAGTCGAAACCCTCTTAACTTTGAGTGGTGGACAGTGAGCAACTAATAAAGCCTTAACACGGCTAAGTTTCTTACCTAAAGTGTCCTGCGACATGGCTTCACCTCACAAAATTCCGCACAATACTGAGAGACTGCTTGTAGCGCATGAGTCAAGGGAAAAGAGGTGGGGGAAACAGCAGGAGTGGGGGAAGGTCACAGTGGTGGGGGAAGGTGAGGTGGTACGCTGGAGTATCGCATCACTTCACCATGAGCTGTCCTACAGTCAACACACTGTTCTCTTGGCCCGAGTTGGCACTAGAAGAAACATTTCTGTACAGCTTAGGCTGTGAGAGCCGAGGAAGCAAAGTCAAAGTGGAAATTGTGTTAAACTCCAAGATGAAGAGTCTCCTAAATAAACTAATTGTATCCCTGCAATCCCCTATAACTTTAGAGAAATACCACTTTATTAAGCGACACCTTATACTTTGGCAAAACGAAGTGGAAATGGAAAAGATTACAGTAAAATTAATTTAACTTAAAACTTGGACTGGACACTCATGGCGATACCACGTGGCGTGCAAACGCCACCCTAAACATTACAAGTTAGGTTATTAAGCACCCCTGGTACGATAACCGATGTGCTAGAGTTAAAGTGTGATGACCTTGAGTCAAAACAATGAAATACTACAAGTCGATATCGTCCCAGAGTTAAAGTGTAGTGACCTACATTCAGAACTTGTAAAATTACTTACATATAGAGAGCTAGAGAACAGCGAGACGCACCGCATGGAAGCCGGAGACATACTGGCGAAGCGGTGTTGTGCAGCCTAGGGACCCAGTTGTGGTGGGGGTATAGCCAACACTTAGAGTACAAGTGTTGTGGGTGACCTTGACCCACTTAACTAACCTGCCCCCCCCCCCCCGACGAAAAGTGCGAGCCCCCCCCCCCGACAAAAAGTGCGAGCCCCCCCGACAAAAAGTGCGAGCCCCCCCCCCGACAAAAAGTGCGAGCCCCCCCCCTCCCCCACCCCTGATATCCTGGGCGTGGCAGCCCCGGTGGGGATATAAGGGGGCCCGGCCAGAGCCGGCTCGCAGTCCGCTCCCGCGCGTTGAACGTGAACGATCGGGACGGACCGCCATAGGCATCACTAAACATTGAATGGCGCCTTCAGTGTTTAGCGAAGTCTACTCTAACTTTAAGACTTGTATTAGTTGTAAGATATTGCGCTTGCATTTGGGTATTGCGAATTGTTTTACTTGTACCCTATGTCTCCTGTGTGTCTTTTACCCTTTGTGTCTTGTTTGTTATATGTGTTTAATGTGTATGTGCTTGTTCCAGCATCGACTACGTTGAGCTCAATTTTGTATTGTAAGTGTGTTATATGTTTCTAAAGTGTATACGCTTGTTTTAGCAATCCCCCCTTGAGCTTTTTCAATGCTCAAAGTAAATTGTAAAGACAGGGAACGGGAGTAGGCCCCCGTGTAAAAGCATTTTATACCAACGTTAGCATGGGTCCTCTCAGGCATGCAATATTGCGGCTGGGTTGGGAACCGGTCCGTTCGTACGCTGGCATGCAGACCACAGCTGTGGCCAATTTGCGGCGGCGTCTGCACTCGAACCGAGGACGTAAGCCACTAGGGCTGTCCTCAACCTCTTGTTTCCCTTCTGGAAACTCAAAATTATGTAAATGAAAGTTTGTTAGTTACTTGTGTTTTTGCCCCAAGGCCCCCGAACATTCGTGGTTCGCCATGGATGTACGGGGGCCGAAATTTTTTAATGTCCGTGTGGCCTTGACCCACAAAGATTTATAAAAATTTACTGCATTGATAAAGTTAAATATTAAAGGTAGGGTACGGGAGTAGACCCCCGTGTAAAGCAATTTTAAACCAATGTTAGCATGGGTCCTCTCAGGCATGCAATATTGCGGCTGGGTTGGGAACCGGTCCGTTTGTACGCTGGCATGCAGACCACAGCTGTGGCCAATTTGCGGCGGTCTCTGCACTTGGACCAAGGACGTAAGCCACTAGGGCTGTCCTCAACCTCTCTCAAAATTAAGTAAATGTTTTGTTAGCTATTGAAAAGACAATGCAGTAAATGTTTACAAGTCTTGCGTGGCGAAGGGAACACGACATTGGATGTTGCCTTGTTGTCATAGTTGGGTCTCTTCGGAGGCTACAGCGATGACAACCCAAGTGCCCCACACCCCCTTAGGGGATGTGGGGCTTAATTTTTTTAAAGTTTTTCTGTGACCTTGACCTAAATATATATAAAAGTTTTCAAATTCTTTAACAGTCAGGTCTTATTAACACGGTAAATATATTAAGGTCTTTTAAAAAAATGTACAAGTCAGGTATAAGTAACACACAAGGTTTGAGTCGTCTATAAGTGTGTCTTTTTTGGAGGCTTCAGCGATGTTAACATAAATACCCTAAGTGAGGCTTATTGTTTTAAATTGAACCCCCCCCCCCGACAAAAAGTGCGAACCCCCCCCCCCCCGACAAAAAGTGCCCATCCCCCACCCGACCCCCCCCACCCCCACCCCCACTCCTGATATCCTGGGCGTGGCAGCCCCGGTGGGGATATAAGGCGGCCGGGCTGCACGCACTTCTCATTCCGGTCCAAGCTTCCATACGGACAGGTACTCCCTTACTCTCGAGATTTTTATAACCACTTTACTTCTTTCTTAACATCTACTCTTTTCATATTTACTCTTTATTTGCTTCATCAAGATGGGTCTTAAGCTCAAGAACTACCCACCAGCTTCATCTACCTCGGCCAACACGTCTCAGCCCTCATCGTCCTCCGCTCCGATCCTAGAATATCTCATGACATCACAGATTCTGAGCTTCCTGACGATGCCACCGCCGCCACCGCAGCCTGCCTCGATGCCCAGCCTGTCACCATTGCCACCAACATTGGAAGAGGTTGGGGCACCTGCAGAATTGGAAGATGCTGGCGCACCTGCGGCATCGTCAAAAAACCCCAGCGGACGAGTCCTGATAGCTTCTCCAGCACTCTCACTGCTATCAGACTCAGGATCGGAGTCTGCGGTGTTCGAAGAGGCGTCAAGGTCGAGGATAACCCCCTACAGTCGCACGAAGAAAATCCTATCCTACACCAAATCCCAATGTCCCTCACCCATATCCCCCATGCCACCTACACCAACCAAACCACCCCGTAAATCAATCTTCTCCCCCGAACTCCCCACGATCGACCTAACCCGTTCACCTACCCCACCCAAAATTGTCTGCAGCCTACCTTTTGACCTACTTAAACCTTCACCTCCCACCCCCATTCCTTCTAGCCAGCCTAAACCTGACAAGCTCCAAAACACTCCAGTAAAGCGTCCAACACAAAAACGTAAGCGTGTTAAAGTCCCTGCTGGCAAGGGTAATAAATGCGATTACGTGTGGATGTCAAAAGACTTTGGGGTTCTTTGCTGTCAGAAGTTTGCTGTTTTAGATAAAGACCGTTGCCAAACGCACTTGAACAAAAATATCAATCTTCCGAGAGTAAGACCCTACAGTCTTAACAACATTAGGTCTAAAACATCCCAACCCAGACATCCCCACAGTCCGCAACCGCTTGATATTAGAAGACTTAAAGTGGATGAAAAATATTATTTTATTGTTCAAACTTATGGAGCTTTTGATGCCAAAGTAGAAATCATTGTAAAAGGTGATGGCAGCCTTCATACAATGAAAGTACCCGTTCGGATGGTACAAAGACAATTTTTCATCCATAAAAAAGGCTATCTAATACGAAGGGAAGGATACCAATCTGTGTGGGAAATGGATTAGGATGTAGGCCTACCAAAAGAAATTCTAAATTGTTAGGTTGTGTTGGACGATATTTAAAAAACAAAAATTCTTCTTCCAAATTATTTTTTCCAAATTTAGTCCTAACCCTCTTAAAGTAAGGGAGAGGGGTATTATACAAGTCAACTAATAAAAAAAATACTTGACTTGTATAATACTTTAACCTGGCGGTGATGTAAAGTCACTGGGGCAATCTCAAACCGTGTCCTTGAGGGTGAAGACTAAGTTACAAAAATCTTTAACAAATTAAAACCTACCTACCTCCAAACACTTGTAGCATGCTACAAGTGTTTGGAGGTAAAAATTTTTCAAAGTTTGAATGACCTTGACCCATATAAATTACTGTTTAAAGTAAAGTGCTAACCTTACAACTAATGTCGTGTATCACGTGATACCCCCACTCTAACGCTCTTACTAAGCTTGTATGAGCCGTTCATTTGCTTCAGTCTGTTTCTTTGCTCCGTGGTAAACATGTCACGGTACAATTACAAAGGTGGTGACTTCTTGATAGATCAACACAATGCTTGGGAAGTGCTAAACCGGCATAGAATGGAAGTTGAGTGTTGTATAAGACGAGATGGGTCTACATTTTAATTATGTATTATAAACAACCAAACTCATAAGTATGAACACTGGACAAAAATTAATTATAACAACATAGATGAGCTGTTTGCTTGGGTTTTTGAGGTGTGTAAAGTTATTGAAGAAACCAAAACGATGGGTGTGTTAAAGGTATGTAAAACCGATGACCGCGAAGACTAAGGGAAATTTATTGCAAGTCCTTAAGCCCCCCCCATAACCCCCACCCCCTCCCCCACCCCCTCCCCAACCCCCTCTCCCACCCCGCCCCCCACCACTACAAATAGGTATATATAGGAGTGGTAATCCACTGTCCGCTCATTCAGCTTGCAACCGTTAAGCCGAACGCCATGTCTTCAGCTTCTTCTTCTAACTCCACCTCAGGTGTTGGGCCAATCCGATCGGGGCCTTCATCAAGGAGTCGTGTCCGGTTCTCCGGCTTTGGTCCTGTGAGGAAGGAGTTGCGAAGCAGCGGAGCCTCTCAACCAACCACGACGGACGCGTCAACTCAGACTTCACCAAGCATCATCGAGTGGTACAACGAAGTCATAGAGCAAAGGGACAGAATGCTAGAGAATACTCGCAGTGAGCTACTTCATATCCGGAGTAAATGGGAAAAACTAATTAGGAAGTGTGAAAGCCTGTTGGACAGTGATGATAGTGAGGATGAGAGTGGATAGGTGTGTGGGGTAAAGACTTGGACTGGGACTTGTGTGTTTGTATGAATGTGTGCGTGAATGTGAAATACAGAGCGGGGGATAGATCACTCTGTGGCAATGGACTAACATGCCACTTAGTGATCTATCCCCCGTTCTGGTAATGTTTTTGGATGGCCTTGACCCACTTGACCAAGGCTAGCCAGTACCCCCACCACTGATAAGTGTATATATACGGGTATTGATGTGCAGTTTGGTTATTCTGCTTTGTACCGCTTAGCTGAATACTACACTTTTAACATGGCTTTCAACTCTCGGGCTTCTTCTTCTTCAAGAAGGCGTGCTGCCAACGTCCTGCCTGCTACTCGTGGACCTGCTCGACCATTCCATAGCATAACTGTTGCTCGGGCAAACGCCTGCAAAGCTCCGATGCTACGGACCCTGCTGGAGGTGAGTCGAGACGGGCAAGGCTTGCTTAGTCCTGGTCAACGGCAGGAGCAAGAGAGGCGTATGGCATACTTTAAGCTGCAGGGTGTAGTTCCCAGCTTGAAGTTAGGCGACCCAAGAGTAGCAAGTGTCACCGAGGCAGCGGACTACATATCACACCTCCACACTGTTTTGGAAGTGAAGGACCAACAAATTGAAAAACTAAAAGAACAATTAAAACAATTTAACTTTAACCCGATGGAGTTTGTGGAGGCAGTGATGAGTGATAGTGATGACGAAGGAAGTGAATATATATTAGGTATGTAATGAAAGACTTGGACAGGGACATGTGTGTGTGTAGAATACAGAGCGGGGGATAGACTACTTTGCGGCAATGGACTAGCATGCTGCTTAGTGGTCTATCCCCCGCTCAAAGGGTCCTTTTGAATGACCTTGACCCACTTTAAACGAAGGACAACCGGTTAACTGGTATAAAAGAGGGGGTCTGTACATCCCGACTTCATTCTGCTTTGGACCTTCCAGTGGAACGCTAGAAAATGAGTGGATCACTGATCATTGGTAAGGAGTGGGAGTATGTGACCATAAACTATTTAAATCGTAGAGGGATGTTGAAGAAGGTGTACGATATTGTTAAAAGAATGGTTGTTGAAGAAGGTAGGGTAGTGATTGTAGCGTGGAAGAAGAAGCAGTATACAGGACAACAAGTGAGAGCAAGTGACTTTGGGGGGAATAGTGTGTTTCAAATTGGACGAGCGAACTTGGTTAATTTGGACATTGTGTTTTGGGATTTGGAAAGGTTAATTGAAAATAGCGGCAAACATGGGGAACTCTTAATTGGCAGGGAGGACAGAGTATATGACTAAGTGTAAAAGACTGGGGGCTTATGTGTGTAAAGACTAGGACTTGTGTGGAATACAGAGCGGGGGATAGATCACTTTGCGGCAATGGACTAGCATGCTGCTTAGTGGTCTATCCCCCGCTCAAAGGGTATTATTGGATGGCCTTGACCCATATAAAGGTAGAAGGGGAATGAGTAATGGGAGGGGGAAATTGGTATATATGTAGGACTGATGAATAAAGCATTTAGTCAAGCATTTGTCTAGACACTATCAACAACAATGGAGAGCTTCAGTGTTGAGTTCATCCTCTTGGAAGAAGACATCAACGAAGTGGTGGAACTTATAGAGGATAAGACCAGCCAGGGCACATTGGAACTTGTGAATTGCGAACCGTTGGACAATGCCGCAATCGATAAGATTGCATATTTCATGATGCATTTGTATAACGAACAAACAACCAATATGGAGTTTGTGCAGTACCTTTATCAAAACCAAGTAAACGTGCGAGTGACAATTACTCGGTGGCAGTAATAATAAAGTGTAACATATGGATGTGGACTTGGATGTGGACTTGGACTTGAGTGTGGTCTGCGGAATAGAGCGGGGGATAGATCACTTTGCGGCAATGGACTAGCATGCTGCTTAGTGGTCTATCCCCCGCTCAAAGGGTATCTTTACGTGACCTTGACCCACATAAAATGTATAGTTGGTGGGGGTATAAAAAGGGCAAACCAATTGGATAGATACACCACTTTCATACCATGGCTCCACTTGACAACACCGTGTTCCATCGCGACAGAATTCTTTCAATTCTGGAGGTAATACCTGTAGAAGTTATAGAAGCAGAGGACCAACTACCTGCGGTTGACCAGGAAGAGGAGGAGGAAGAAATTATGGATATTGAAACGGACTCTGACGAAGCTGGTTTAACGGATAATGAAATGGACTTGCACGCCTACGAAACATTAGAGTCATCATCTGAGTCGGAAATTGAAGAAGAAGAAGAACAAGACACTCCTCATCGTCCAATGGATAGGACGTTAGTAGCCAGAAGAATTATGTATTGTCATCGCTACCTATTTCGTGATGAGAATGATTCCGACTCTGATGGTGATGTTTCACCTTTGTAAAAAGTTTAAACAAAAAGTTAAAAAAAGAATGTGAGCGGGGGATAGAGCACTTTGTAGTAAATGATGCTGCTTATCGCTCTATCCCCCGCTCAAAATAATAATTCCAAATGGCCTTGACCTATATAAATTTTGCTCAAACAGACGTCTTTAAAAAAAACTTGTACAAATTATTGAATCTAGACCAAATATCATCAATTTATCAAGCCTACTGATAAATTTATTACAAACGGTTGTGTAAAGGCTAAATTTAGCACATGATTGATAACCTGTTTCTATATGACGTCACTTTCCCCACCTATCTGCCTCGGATATAAAGGATCCCTGTGGAGTGCGCTGCTCATTATTGCGTGGACATTCACAGAGTGTGCATTCAAAGCCAAACTGTTTGAAATGGCTCTTTGCGACATTTGTGGGGAAATCTTTCAAGACGAAGATCTTTTCACCCTACACAGAGAATTACATGAAGACGAAGATAAAAAAGAAGATATTACCATGGATGAAATAGACTTAGACTCAATTGACCGGTTTTTGGAAGAGCACCAGAAGCAGACGGACTACTGGGACAGCAATCTACAGCAAATGCAAAGAAGAAGACCTAGTGTGATACAATTTGCCGGCGCTGGACCATCTACTGCTACAAGACCTATTGAAGAAGAGGACACCGAAGAAGAGGATATGGAAGAAGAACTGGAAGATGTAAGACAACTGCGCACCACGGCCTTGCCAGGACGAGTTGTAACACATTTCAAAATTAATAACGTTCAATTGGAACTGGAAACATTCATAACCCAGGCTAAGGAACTTGTTGGTCAAACTTTGAGGGAAGAATTACAAAGGCTAAATTTTATTAAATTTGGAATGGTGTTAGAGGCTATGTTTAACAATACTGATGGTGAAACAGCATTGAGAGCATTCATTACCAAAAATCGAACCCTTACCTTCACCTCCGACATTGATGATATTATTGAAGAATGCTTGGAGGAACTTATAACCAAACTCCAAGAACATGAAGGAAGAGGATCTGGATGGACTTTGTCATCAATTGAAGGTATGGATGTTAGGGTTCATAAACATGGATATGGTTTAAGAGGTAGTAGTTTTATCCCTCTACCAAAGAAAATCCAAAACACTAACTCGTGTAGAAATGTTCAAAATGAGGGTAATGAATGTTTCAAGTATGCAATGTTAACCAAGTATGTTAAAGATCATCCTTGTAGAGTTGGTAGAGAATATTACGAGAATGAACACCGCTACAACTTTCAAGGTCTCACCTACCCAGTTACCTTGAAAGACATTGACAAATTTGAAAAGAAAAATCCTGGCGTTTCAGTCAATGTTTTTGGTCTGGATGATTCGAACAACGTTTATCCTTTGCGGGTAGTAAAGGTTGAGCAAAGAAACCACACGGATTTGCTATTGATAACTAAGGGTGAAATTTCCCATTATGTATGGATAAAGGACTTTGAAGCCTTAGTTGTAACACAATTGACCAAAAGAGTAAATAGGATTACAGTTTGCAAGAGATGTTTCTGCTTTTCTTGGAAAGATTCAAGACGTGGAGGATCGGACTGGTTGTTGGAACATAAAAGACTTTGCAACGAGAACTATGAAGTAAAGATAAGTCTTCCACCGCCTACCCGAGCTTCAATACAATTTAACAAGACGGTTCACCAATATCGAATTCCACTAGTGGTCTACGCAGATTTTGAATCAACGTTAGTACCACAGGAGCTGCCGGACGGCGAAGTGACTAGAAGAACAAAATATCAGTTGCATCAACCCAACAGTTTTTGTTTACTAGTTAAATCAACCTTGTCTGAAAACCAATTGCAAGACTATGGTTTAACATCCACTCCAATACTCTACCGTGGTGAAGAAGCCGCTAAGTATTTCGTAGACCAGTTGTATGACATTGCTGAAAAGGTACAACGCTTGTATGGTAATGTCGTACCTATGGAACCTTTGAATGAGAATCAACAAGAAGAATATAATCTGGCATCAAGATGTTATCTATGCGAGAAGAGTTTCAGTGAAGAAAATCCAAAAGTAAGAGATCACGATCACTTGACAGGTTTATACAGAGGAGCTGCTTGTAATTCATGCAATATAAATTACAAACTGCCTTACTTTATCCCTGTCGTGTTACACAATCTTAGCGGCTACGACTCCCACTTCATTATTCCAGAGTTAGGAAGAGATGATGGTAAAATTGATGTTCTTGCTACAACATTGGAAAAGTACATCAGTTTTTCAAAAACAGTAGGTAAAATTAAACTTCGCTTTGTAGACTCTTATAGATTTATGGCATCTAGTTTGAGCAGATTGTCTGAGAATCTACGAAGAGAAGACCTAAAAGAAACCAGCAAGATTGTACCTGAAGATAAATTGGACTTAGTATTACGTAAAGGAGTGTTCCCCTACGATTACATAACTTCTGCAGAAAAATTTGAAGAAACCAGTCTACCACCGATTGAAGCCTTCAACAGCAAATTAAACGAAAGTGAAATCTCCGTTGAAGACTACAATCATGCTTGTAATGTTTGGAACCAACTAAACATTCAAACTTTAGGGGAATATTCAGACTTTTATATAAAACTGGACGTAACTCTGCTGTGCGATGTGATGGAAGAATTCAGAAACACCTGCTTCTCCGCCTATGGACTGGACCCTCTACACTCGTACACATCTCCAGGATTAGCATGGCAAGCTATGCTAAAGTCAACCAACTGTCGATTGGAACTTCTAACAGATATAGATATGGTGCTCATGATGGAATCTGGTGTACGGGGCGGTTTGACACAAGCTGTAACACGTCATGTCAAAGCCAACAACAAGTACATCCCCGGCTTCGACGAGCAACAACCATCGGTCTACCTTGGCTACTTTGACGCAAACAACCTTTATGGTTGGGCAATGTCAAATCCGCTTCCCTACGCTGACTTCAAATGGATCGACCCGGCCACCATCGGAGACATCTCACAGATTCCAAAGGATGGTCCAAAAGGCTATATTTTGGACTGTGATTTTGAATACCCGGAGCACCTTCATGACCATCACTACGACTTGCCTCTCCTAGCCAAGACTGAAGTTTCACCGACAGGAAGATGGCCAAAATTGATGATGACCTTGGAGAATAAAGATCGGTATGTGGCTCACTACTGGGTAGTTCAACAGGCTCTTGAATTGGGTCTACGTATAGTGAGAATTCATAGAGCAATTGAATTCACCCAGTCTTGTTGGTTGAAACCATATATTGATTCCAACACTACAAGAAGAGCTGCAGCGACAACAGCATTTGAAAAGGACTTCTATAAATTAATGAACAACGCCATCTTTGGGAAGACCTTGGAGAACAAAAGAAAACACAAAAATGTAAAATTAGTGAGTGATCCTAGGAAATTGGAAAAATTAGTGCAAAAACCAAATTTCGGAACATCCATGATTATAAACGAAAACCTAGTCGCTGTCAGTATGAAGAAAACAACAATAGTCATGGACCGTCCGTTATACATAGGTATGTCGATTTTGGACATAAGTAAAACCCTGATGTATGATTTCCATTATAACAAAATGGTTAAACACTACGGAAGGGAAAACATTGGAGTCGCATACATGGATACAGACGCGTTTATCTACTGGATAAAGACTTTGGACATGTATGAAGACCTAAGGACTTTTCCATACAAAGAAGATTTCGACTTTTCTGACTATCCGAAGAACCATAAAAATTTTAATGAAAAAAATAAAAAAGTAATCGGAAAATTCAAAGATGAAGCAAATGGAATGCCTTTAGAAGAAATAGTGGCGCTGATGGCGAAATTGTATTCATTTAAGATGTACCACGAGAACAACACACCGACAGTCAAGAAAGCAAAAGGAGTGAAGACATCTTATTTGAAAAAACACGTGACATTTGACCACTACAAGACTTGTTTGTTTGAAGATGCTACAATATCAGCAAGATTCAACAATATCCGAAGCTTCAAGCATCAAGTCTACAGTGTCACCGAAATTAAAAAAGCACTCTCAGCTCGGGATGATAAAAGACACATTATGCCCGACAAAATCCACACTCTTCCTTTTGGCCACTACTCTCTAAACCCTATCAACTAGTAACCTATTCTTCGTCCTTTTACAACTTCGACCTTATTCCTTTTTCCTTCCGTAATAAAATGGGGAACACGGCAAGTCAAACGCCGTGTTCCCCATTTTTTTACACAAGTTTGGATGACCTTGACCCATATAAATGATGTGAATATTTAAAACAACATTCATTGTGATTATACATGTGATACAACAAACATTGAAACCTGCAATATGAAGGACTTGAAGCAACAAATTGTCAACGAACTTCATAAACCTGCAAGAAGAAAGTTTCCACGAAGAAATACGGTGATAAAAGGAATTAATGATTTATATCAAGCGGATTTAATCGAAATGATTCCTTATAGCAAACAAAATAAAGGATATAAATACATATTGACTGTTATTAACTGTTTTTCAAAAATGGCAGATGCTTTACCACTAAAAGATAAAAAGTGGCAAAAGTGTTACAAAAGCAATGGAAACAGCTATACAAAGAGACAAACATACTATTAAACATTTACAAACAGATGATGGAAAAGAATATTTTAATAAGAAATTTGCAAATTTAATGAAAAAACACAATATAAACCATTACTCAACCAATTCAGAAGTAAAAGCCTCAATAATCGAAAGATTCAACAGAACTTTAAAAAGTGCAATGTATAAAATGTTTTCCAACAGAGGATCGCACATATGGATTGATATGTTACCAAAACTTATAAACGATTACAATAACAAATTTCATAGGACTATCGGGATGAAACCCAAACCAAGTAACTAGTAAAAATGAAAACCTTGTATTAAAACGTATAAAAACGAATACTAAACCAAAAGTTGAAAAACTAAAGCCTAAAAAATTTAATGTGGGTGATAAAGTGCGAATAAGTAAATATAAAGGTGTATTCAGTAAAAGATACCTGCCAAATTGGACCAATGAGGTTTTTACTGTATTCAAAGTACAACCTACGGTACCTGAGACATATATTTTAAAAGATAATAAAGGACAATTGCTTGAAGGAGGGTTTTATGGACATGAAATGTTAAAATCAACAGTAGGCGATGTATATTTAGTTGAAAAGGTGTTGCAACGGAAAAAAGATAAGGTCAAAGTACGATGGTTAGGATTTAATAAGACGGAAGATTCTTGGATACCTAAAAAGGAATTGATATAACGATAGAGAATCATTTTAGGTTGAACCATTACAAAGGATGGAGATAGTACCACAAAAGAGAGTTTTACTATTAATAATATAGATGAACTCACAGTGGATAATTCAGAATTCAATAGTGGGAAACATGGCAATTTGTTACCAAACACCGTTCGTTGTCTGGTTACCGGACCATCCAACTGTGGAAAAACTAATGTAGTATTCAATTTGATTACAAACCCTAAAGGATTACGTTTTAACAATCTATATGTATTTTCAAAATCACTACAACAACCAAAGTATCAATTATTGGAAAAGATACTGACTAATGTGCCTGAAGTTAAATATTTAAAGTTTAATGCAAGCGAGAGTGTCATGCAACCACAAGAAGCTAAACCATTCTCCGTGTTCATATTCGACGATTTATCTTGTGAAAACCAAAACACAATAAGGAATTACTTCGCTATGGGTCGACATAACAACATAGATAGCATTTATATTGGCCAAACTTACAGCAAAATACCTAAACAACTCATTAGAGACAATGCAAACATGTTAATTGTATTTAAACAGGACGAAACCAACCTAAAACATATATATTTTGATCATGTAAATGCGGATATGACATTTGAACGATTTAAAGAGTTGTGTGGAAAGGCTTGGGCTGAAAAGTATGGGTTCCTAACAATTATGAAGGAACAACCGCTAAACAATGGTCGATACAGGATAGGATTTGATAAATTTATATTAATACATTGAACGTGGTATAAAACATTCATTGTTGTACAACACGTCTTGCTACAAACATGGTTAACCAAGAAAAATTAGTAAAAGAAATAAAATCACTTAGTGATTCTATTCGGGCTAAAAACAGAGCATTGAAACTAGGTATTAGCGAGAGGGAGAAATTCCTTGAATCTACTTTTAAACCTATTACTGAACCCTTGAAACAATTAAACAAAAAATTTGCTAAACCTGTATTGGAAGGAGATGCGATTGCACCTATTACGAAGTTTGAAAGAGAAAATGTAAAATCAGAAGAGTTTAGTGATGAAGACCCGGAATCCTCTACATATAGTGGTTTTACCGGTGGAGAACCCGAAAGAGAGCTAGAATCACCGGACTATAGTGGAATAAGAGAATTATATGAAGTAAAAGCCAAAAGAGGACATGAAGTTGTATCAACTGCTAGTGAAGAGGAAAAAGAAGAAGAAACAAGGGAAGATCCGTCAAACATAAGCTTGTTGGGTGAAAACATTCATAACAAAGGACCTTTAGGAAGGAAATACATGATAAAAATGTTAGCTGGAACAAATCCTAATAAAAACTACCATAGTTATGGAGTAAGATTACAGAAGACGGTTTAATGGTTGGTAATAGCCCGGTAAACATTGATGAACATGATAATATTATTGTTGGTGATCAAAGATATAAGGGCACAAGGGGATTATTTGAATTATTATTTGAAAATAAGCCTTTAGAATTGTTAGTTAAAGAAAAAGACATGGAAGCATATAAAAAGATTTTTGAACAAACTAATGCATACAGGAGGAAGTATTCAGCTGACCAACCTGTTTTTAGATCAAAGTCTTTAAAATATAGAGAATTTGTATCCAAGTTAATACCAACAACGAGAAGACAACCAATGCCAATAATACCAAGAAAACCTGTAAAACGAAGGTTTGTGTCATCCACTTTGGATATAAGTGCTCCAGAACCAAGAAAAAGAAACAAGTCTGTTACAGGTACAGGTTTAATGAAGAAACTATATAACACAAATGTGATTTATTACAATAATATCAATAAATTGGTAGATAGAATGAAACTAATACATGAAGCTAAAGAAGCGGGTCATACTGGATTGGAAAACGAATGGGTGGCTTTAGTGGATGAACTCCGAAACCGTGGGGTAATCTCATAAAAATGCGTTACTCCCTAGAATACTATTCAGTTGCACCATGAGTGTCGACAAGTTCGGACGTTACTCCTCGGATGGGTTATATTATGCCAATAGTTTAAAAAGAAGTGCTGGTTTACCACAAACACCTGATGGAGATTATGATATGAGTAATAAAAGGTTAAAAAACATAAAAGATCCTACGGATGAAAACGATGCAATAAATTTAAAGATATTAAAGGAAAAGATATCGCCAACATTAAGACTACAAAATAACACATATGACGCAGAAGATCATAGAATCATCAACGTTGGTAAACCAAATCAAAACGGTGATGCAATAAACAAAGGTTATTTGTCATCTGAATTAAAAAATACGTTAAAATTCAATGGGAAAACGTATAGTGCTAACAATAAACGTATATCCAACGTAGATGACCCTAAAGATGCAAAAGACAGCGTAAATAGACGCTATTTACATTCCTTGATACCTGAAAAGACAAAAGATGGATTTTCTTTTTATAAATTTGTTATTAACGATATAGGTTATCCAAAAAATGAAAATGATGCTGTAAACCTCAAATATATAAAAGATCATTGTATCATACGTGATGTAGGGGTTATAGATTGTTTTGGTAATTGTTTAGCAAATGTTAAAGATGGTTCGGCGCCATCAGATGGTGCAACAGTGGGTCAAATGATGGAAACCTTAAAACAAGAAACAACCTCTTTTGTAAAACAAAATCAAGTAGTATCGAAGCAAGGGGATGAATTCGTTCAAGGTAATGAAAAATTTAATTTATTAACATACAAAAATAATGCTTGGGATTGCATGGATAAAAAGTTATCAAACGTGTCATGGGGTCATGAGGATCATGATGCAGCTGCTTTATCACAAACCGTACATCTAGATCCAAATTTACACTTTGCAGTTTTTACATGTAATAATAACAATATTACAAACTTGAGAGCAGGAAGACACCCGAATGATGCTGCAACTGTAGGACAGACCATCACAACATCATTTAAGGATAGTAAAGTGTATAATTGTAATAATAAACGTATAACAAACCTTAAAGACCCTGAACATGTAGATAATGCTGTCACTGTTAATTTTCTTATAAAAGTTTTAGGTAATGCGATATTTGATTTACACAATCATTTTACACCAGATATTCTTCAAGGAAAATCGGGACATAATACTTATGATGAATCCGCGAGAGGTGATTATATTAAACGAGAAATTTATAATAAATACTTTATTAACCCTAAAACGCAAAAGTTTAGATCATCAGATTGGGGTGATATTGATATTTAATTAAATAACTCATAAAATGACTTCATTTATGTGCAACCTGTCATAGAGGTAACACATAGGTTACGCTTTTCGAATATAAAAGACAATCATGGCATTTCATTACATCAGTCCATATCGAGACACTATACGGAAAGGAGGCGGTATCACGTCCACAGCGGTTTCTCTGTTAAGTAAAGCTTTAAACCGTATTCCAGTAGGATCTATCGTAAATAGAGCAATAGACGCTTTACCATACGAATTTCATATACCGGGAGGTTATCAGTATTGCGGACCAGGAACTAAATTGAAAAAACGACTGGAAAGAGGTGATCCAGGCATAAACAAGTTAGATCAGGCTTGTAAAGAACACGATATCGCATATTCCACGTTTGCCGATTCAAAAAATAGATCGATAGCAGACAGAAAGCTTGTGGACATAGCTTGGCAACGAGTAAAATCAAGTGACGCTAGCATAGCAGAAAAAGCAGCAGCTTTAGCAGTAACAGCAGGTATGAAGGCTAAAACAGCAGTAGGAGGTGGAAAAAGGAGGAGAAGAAGGGTAAAAAGGAAGTCAACCACAAGAAAACATGGAGGAAATATAAGAAGACGACGATCTAGCAGAAAAGGCAGGAAGAAGCCCACCGTGTGGTCAATGGTAAAAAACGGGGCAGGTCTTTACCTAAGACCTTATCGTGCATATTAAATGAAAAAAATCAATTGGTCATACCACATAAAGCATTAACCAATATTGAATTATTTAAATATATTTCCTGTTTAAAAATACCATTTTTCCGCGGTGTGTTTATGAAAGACAGTTTACCAAAGAAAATGTGGCAAAATGAGACTGGAATTGTAAATTTGGATAATACTGAAGGGCCTGGCACCCATTGGGTTTGTTATAAGAAACTAAATAACAATGTATATTATTTTGATAGTTTCGGTAATTTGCCACCACCAAAAGAACTTCAAAATTACTTTAAATCTGCTAAAAACATATATTATAACTATAAAAGAGAACAACCTGATAATACTTCAATATGCGGCCATTTATGTTTGGAATTTCTAGCTAAAAGTATCAGTCACTATTGAGATGTCTTCCTATACGGTATCATTAACAGGAAAATCGTCCACTTTACGAAGTATCCTTTTTCCAGCGTTACGCTTGCAAAAAGGAAGGTTTTGGGAGGCGGCACTATTGGATTTTACAACTTACAACTCTATTCCCAATGTTACGGAAGGTAAAAATAACGTATTGCATTATTATAAGGGAAAAGATGCCAGTGGGAAATTTACAGACTTACAAGAGTGTAGGTTACCCACAGGTTCTTATGAAATTGATCATATAAATGAATTTTTGCAAACTAAAATGGGAAAAGACAATATAACATTAAAAGGTAATAATAATACGATGAAAGCTGAAATTACTTCCAAATATTATATAGATTTTACTCAACCAAACTCAATTGGTGATTTATTAGGATTTTCCAACGATGAGCCTGTTTTAGAACCAGATGTAACACATTCCGGTAAGAAAACAGTAACAATATTAAAAGTCAATAGTATAGACATAACTTGTAACATTATACAAGGAGCTTACAGGGATGGGGCTAACACCCATATCATACATACATTTTACCCAAGTGTACCACCTGGATTTAAAATTGTTGAAAAGCCACAAAACCTGGTATATCTACCGTTGAACACCACTTTCATTTCAGACATCGTGTTGAGCGTATTGGATCAAGACGGTAACTTGGTAGACTTCAGAGAAGAGCCTATTACGATTAGATTACATTTAAAATCGACACTTTAATACAAAACCATGGGTTTAACATTTAAAAGCGAACAACCTACGGGAAACCGCATTAGTAGCTCTTCAGCTGTGGAGGAGTTAACACGCGAGAACATTCGTTTCTTAGAGAGAGTTGGATTAAAATTAACCGATTATGGATATACTGGATATAGCGCAGGGTCCAACATTCGACGAAACCCTATGGGAAAAAGAATATCACACCCACAACCCTTACACTTCATCGAAATTAAACAATAACGATGAAATTCGTATTCCCATACAACATCAAGACATTTACACACTACCATGTGAAAGTTACTTGTATATTGAAGGAAAAGTTACTAAAAAGGACGGTACTACTGCTGGTACAACAGTTCCATTTATAAATAATCCTATGGCTTTCCTGTTTGATGAAATTAGATATGAAATATCAGGTGTAACAGTTGATTCTACTAAAAAAGTAGGTATTACAACGACTTTAAAAGGACTAACATCTATAACACCCAATGAAACCAATTTACTTAAACCTGCCGGATGGGTATTACCTACAATTGACACGATCACTCCAAATTTAGATGGATATTTTGATTTTCATATTCCATTACGTTTGTTGCTTGGTTTTGCTGAGGATTATAGGAAAATAATATTAAACGTTAAACAAGAATTAGTTTTGTTGAGGTCTTCTAACGATAAAGACATTATTAAAGCTGCAGATAATACGACTGATGCGACTTTAGAATGGAAATTAAAATTTGACAAAATTGTATGGAGAGTTCCACATGTTAAATTAGCTGACGAGCATAGAATGCTACTTTTAAGAAAATTAAAAGCCGATCGTGATATTGTTATTCCATTTAGAAGTTGGGAATTCCATGAGCATCCCAGTTTACCTACTACGGATCGACACACTTGGACTGTTAAAACATCAAATTATGTAGAACGAGCCAGGTATATTATATTTGGTTTACAAACAGGTAGAAGAGACGACATCACTAAACATGCAGGACAATTTGATCATTGTGACTTGAAAAATATTAAAGTTTATTTAAATTCACAATTCTTTCCATACGACAATTTAAATGTGTCATTCACTAAGAAGAAATACAGTATATTGTACGATATGTACGCAAGATTCCAAAGTTCATATTACGGTAAAGCAAATACACCTTTATTATCACCTTCAAAATATTTCGATGCCTACCCAATAGTTGTAATTGATTGTTCTAAACAAAATGAATCAGTAAAAATCATCAAGTGTGGATATAAAAATAGAAATGGAATTCAACGCGGCTATACCGGCTAATACAACTGCATACTGTTTAATTCCACATGATAAAATTGTAACATACACACCTTTAACTGGAATTGTTAAGAATGTACTGTAAAAACCGGTTTTGTTTCATTCCGCGAGTATAAAAGCAGAGCGTACAGGCCGCTCCTCATCAGTTTGTTGCCTACTGTTGTATGGGTAGCATCGTATTCAATATGGCTTCTCCTAGTGGTACACCTGAAAATGTGGTAGATATTGAGAAGGAGATATCTGAGTTTTTAGATCCTCAAGGTCACCATGAAGGAGGTGAACAAAACGTTTGCGGACAACTTCACGCCAGTAATAATGTTGAAGAAAAAGGTAAAAGAAGATAGACTATACAAAAGAGAAAAAGGGATATTGAAGATAATATTTCTCCAAACATATTGAGTGAGGTATTTTTGCGAATATTTTACCCAATCTCTTCCAGTTTGGACAAAAGTGTTTTAATCGGTGTTATGAAATCGACAGATTATTCCCCTACTGTAATTTTAACTCACGGACCCAAAATGATTTTGTTTACGGACAGTGCTTGGGAATCGTTTATGAAACACTTGCATCTGCTAGAATGCTATTTAAGTAGTAACATGTTAGGAAGAAAGACAAGAGTAGGACTTTTGGATTCAAATGTGGAAATCGATATTATTAAACAACGTGGTGATCATCAGCTGCGGTTTAGAGACACAACAAGACATGATAACAAAATTCAATTTAATCGAGAGGAGTTTTTCATTTTAACTTGTGCTACTGAACCTATAACAAGATACTTGAGACAACTGGTGTTTTCAAGTTCGATTATTAAAGATTATCTGGAAGACACTTTGGACAAACAACCGGACGCACCTATAATATACGGACCTGTGGATACTTCTATATTTAATAGAGTTCCTCATGAAGTACAAATGTGGAGACAATTGGAAAAGTACGCTCAACTACATAAGAAATCAGTAAAACAGGAAGAAGAGGAAGATGGAGGAGAAGAATCAAGTGTTAGTGATGAAAACGAAAACAAGGAAAATATAAAGATGGAAACTTAAATGACAATGGTTAGTTTTTAAAACAATAACCAACTTTTTGTGGGGTTAGGCCTATTGGGGACGGTGCCCACGTTAAATATACACCAACGCGCCAACAACTGTACGGCCTGGTATAAAAGTAGTACCTACCGTGGTGTGGAAATCAGTTGACCTCCTGACTTCGTAATGAGCAGACGTGTGGCCTTCAAAATGGACAAGGGAGAAGAAGAACAAGTAAAGTCCAAGCCTGGTATTATTGAGTTTCAAGCGTTTCGTGGTAATGATGATAGATTCATTATAAAAGAACTTGTGTTTTTGGACATGAATACAAGTGTTCATTATTCGTTTTTATTTAAACCACCATGTTCTTATTCATCTTTAACTATTAAAGCCGCTACTACCAACAGATGGATTTCAAAACACTTCCATCATATCGATTGGTATGATGGTTTTACAAGTTACACGGACTTGTATCACATTATGCATCATTTTTCAGACAAGTTTACCAATATTTACACAAAGGGGCTGGAAAAGAAAAGATGGATCGAAGGATTTACTCATGTTCCGGTTAGTGATGTGGAATTGGATAAGAATTATCAATACATGCTGGAAACAATATGTATTTGTACAAAAAGCCCAGAACATGATAAAGATAGACATTGCGCTTTAAAAAATGCCTATAAACTCGCCTCTTACCTTCAAAGTGTTGAAGTGGGGAGTGGTGGGGGTAACGGAGAGTATATAAGTGAGGAGCAGACCGGGACCTGGCATGAGTATTACTCGAGATTCCGAGACGACAACATCTCCGAGCAAGAAGACGATCTGTAACCTAACCATGGCATCTCACCAGTTCCTTCAAACTTTGGTCGAGCAGTTCAATGCTCACTCCAAGTCAACAATATTACCTGTGAAGAAGTGCTCTGAACTAAAAGATGAAAAGCACTACATAATCCATGCTATGAAGAAGATGGAGACTACAGTTGGGGAAGCCATCTGCTGCAGTCTCAGCGAGGCACCATTTACTCCGGGGGATGAGCCCAAGTTCCAGGTGTACCTGCCCAAGAGATTCGTCCATCTTCTACAAAACGAGGACCTTCGCTCTATTCAACCCGGCTGTCTATACCTGGTGTCCCACGGCTGCACAGGTAGCAACTCTACAGAGTTGACCATCCACATTGCCGACAAGCAGCAGTGTTAGATTTAAGTTTTAATGTTGTACATATGTTATTGTAATGTTTTTATAAATAAATCATAAAAGACAAAAAAATAAGAAAACAAAAAAATGCAACATATCAATATGTGAAGTTTGTCACGTATTGATATGTTGCATTTTTTTTTTAACTTCGCGGGTGACCTTGACCTTTGACCTTTGCATTTCACAATTACCCCCACTACCGTAATTACCCCCACTACCACACTAGGATTCAAACCTGCTTGGATGCGAAACACGGTCAGTCTGTTGCCAACTAGCAAACGATGAGCACCTTGTACGAGCTTTGCTTACAACGAGTTATAACTGGCGCATCTTTATTCCAGACGGCTTTACAAGATAATATCCCTATAACAGTAAAGCAGGATATCGAAGAGTACAAGAAAGATAATAGAGGGTATTCGGGATACTCCTGGTATAGGTTCCAAGACGGGGAAAAGTTTTGTAGGCCTTGTGGCGATGCTGCCGTCAGAGACCTTCGACAGTTCGTACAGGAAGGTGGTAGAAAACAGTTCGGATTTCTAGCACCGATGTTTAGATTTGAAAACTACAAGGACACCTGTGCTATTTGCTCCATCCCATTGTATCGATGGAAAAAGTTTAGAAGTGTTTAATTGGATCTTCCATACCCCCACCACCGTTACCCCCACCACCATTACCCCCACCACTTTTTCATGTACCTCCAAACGCTGTGCCTCGGCTTCATTTCTACTCCAGCAGCCAACCTAGCAACATCAGGATGTCTCTGAACGTCAGTTGCGCAAGTTACGAGGAGGTGAGCATCAAGACTCAGCAGGAGCTAAACGACTTGTACAAGGAGTTGCAGCTGATGGTGGCACGAGGCTACCGTATAAACGTGCAAGTTTACGCTTGCAATATACGGAACACCCGGCAGTCAAAGGAAGAGCCTGGACACTCCTCGACAGCTTCCTCACCGACGTCCATGAAGACCGAGCCGGACAACTTAGATTACTTCAGCTGACTAGCAGTTGTATTTCTTGTTCTAACCATTGTAGAATATGTTTATTTTTTCATTATATTAAAGAAGTAAATGAGCAAAAGCACCTATCTTGTTACTGACATATGAGCTCAGTAACAAGATAGGTTTTTTTAAAACACGGTTTGAATGACCTTGAAACTTCCCCCTCCACTGCTTTACTACCCCCACCACCTGACTATTAATGTACATGGCACATCACAATTGGAAACCTCATTCCATCTTCAACAGCCAAACCGACAACATCAACAATGGCAAACCTACCAACGGATAAAACATGTCCTCACGTTTGCTGTGACTTCGTCCACGAGTTGGAGAAGAGGATGCAGGAGAGGGCGATACGAAGAAAGCAGATACACTCAGAAAATATCATGATAGTCAACGGCTATCTTTTATTGTTCGGCCTTATTATGGTTGTACTTTTCATACTGTATGGCATAGTCACATGTGTCGGCAAGGTTGCAGAAGAAAACGCTCGCCACCATCAATTGGAAAGTTTCAATGTTACTTTGTAGGTTTTCCTTTTTTTTAAAAACTCCGTTTGGATGACCTTGAAACTTCCCCCACTACTCCACCACACCCCCCACCACTTCACCATGTTCCTGCATGAGCATCACATCAACCGTCATTCCTTGTCCGACAAGCAACCATGGCAGACAACAACACCATCAGCCAAGCTGACTCCACTTCTGATGTTGGTACAAGTACGGGTTGGACACTGTCGATCGATAGTGTACACTATTTGGAAACGATTTGCGAACGGATGAAGGAAATACTGCGGGACAACCCTGGGATCATAATACAAATGAATTTAAATTATGATTGGTCCCAAGTTAGAATGCAAGGGGACGATAACAACGGTCAACAATCTCCACAATATTCGCCCATGTCCCCGATCTACCCTTACGGCGAGTCTGACGTCGATGAAGATGATGCTAATGAGGATGTGGGGGACAACGAGGCTGAAGAGGAGTAACCTTCATTCCTTTTTTTTAAAACCCAAATTGGATGACCTTGAGAATTCCCCCTCCACTATTTCCTTTTTTTTAAAACCCAAATTAAATGACCTTGAAAATACCCCCTCCACATACTTTTGGTTTACCCCCTCTACTTTTCAATACTGTTACCACAGTCTGTAGCTCACATCATTCCTTGCTTAGCTATCATGGCGGATAGCACTCTTTCTCGAGTTGACTCCACTACGGATGAAGAATGGCCATTTTCCTGGAATGTTCATCTGCAAGACTCGGCAGAAGTGGATATGTTGCATGAGAAATTGGTGTATGTATTAAACGAAAACCCCAACATTGAATGTAGAATGACTATGGATTTCGATGCGACAGGGGTCCACACTCAACCTTCCACTTCCAGCCAGCCTGAGCCTCAGCTACAGCCGAAGAACTTTACACATCTTTACACTCCAATACGGCCGGAGGATGTGGTTATCAGCGAGGCAGACTCTACTACAAGTTATATTGAGCCAACGAATTGGAAGCTTGTTGTTGACACCTTACACAAGGTCGACTTAGTATGTGACAAATTAAAGGAATTGATGATGCAAGATCCTGGTCTTCGTTTTAAAATTGATTTGTTTTTCATCTGGGGAGCACCTGCACGGGGCTCTTCGTCTGACAGCTCTCTAAGTACAACGGACGAGGAGGAGGAGGACGACTAGTTATCTTTTTTAAAACTCCGTTTGGATGGCCTTGACCTTTCCCCCTCCACTGAGTTTATTTAAGGTGCACTCTCAATGACTGCAGCATCATTTCATCGCGCACCTTCACCACAGCAACATGGAGAGTCAACTCAACTACTGTTGCGAACAGAAATGTTTTTCATGGCCAAATGACATTGATGTTGCGGATGGCCTGGCGTGTAGAAAATGTGAAGCTTTTGGTCAATGCATGTGTAAGTGCAAGTCTTGGAAGAAGCCGAAACCGGAGTTGAAGACATTCCATGTGTACCAGATAAGAGGGCATAAGTACACTTGTTGCCCTGAACGTTGCATTGAATTCACACTAAAACAGCTAACTGGCTGCAAATTGTGCAACAATCATTTTGCAGGTTTTTGCAAACATTATTTAGGAGCCTGTCAGTACAGATCAACTTGGCATACAGAAGCACTCACTATCAATGAAATCGCTATAGATACACAAGAGTAGTCTTTCTACTATTTTCTTTTTTTTAAAACTCCATTTGGATGACCTTGACCTTTCCCCCTCCACTCACCTTAGTTTATATAAACCCCATTCCCACTGACCACTGCATCACTTCATCGTGCTCCCTCGTCAAAGCAACATCAGCTATGGAAAGTAAGCGCATCTCATGTTGCGAGCATAGGTGTTTGGAGATACAAGGCGTCACATATTGTACAAAGAAGCGTTGGGAGGAAGAGACGGGGACAACCTATTGCTGTGAGGATAAGTGTTTCCTCTTACCAAAGTGGCAAGTGGATGGGCTGGCCTGCCGGCAATGTGAATGCTTCGGATGTTGCAGGTGTAGATGCAAGAACCAACAGCTGCCACCACCGGTACTACAAACTTCCAAAATCTACAAATCCAAATACTTTTATACTTGTTGTCCGCAGCGGTGTATTAAATTTCACTTCTCCAATCTTACCAATTGTCGGAAGTGCTACGGACAACCTGATGGGTGGTGCACCTGTTTTCTGGACTCCTGCCGCTACAGATCGGATTGGTTTACAGATCCGTTGGAAATTGATGAAGTCGCCCAGGAAGCACAAGAGTAGTCTTTCTACTCTTCAACTTTTTTAAAACTCCATTTGGATGACCTTGAGATTTCCCCCTCCACTTCCCCATATACCTAGAGTACACAGAGCCTGACAGTCAGTCACTCGGTGGCTGTCGTGGGGTGCGCATCGGTGTCGGCGCTCCGTTGTTAGGTTTTCAAGGTCACAGTAATATGAAATTGTTGGTGTTGTGCTGGTTCAAGGTCACCTGAGGGATAACCGATTGCCCATTTAGGCTGAGTCATGTCAGAAACTCGAGTTTAACTTGGCACTTTTGCCGTTTCTCGTCCAAAATTCGCTCCAAGTGGTCAAGGTCACGGGGACTCGGACTGAAACTCGGAGCGTAGTGCGAGAAACGGCAAAAGTGCCAAAAAATTTTAGGTTTCGGCATGACCTTGACCTTAGTGGCGTCGGTGACGTCATTTTGATGACGTAAGGGGTGATGACGTCATCAGCACGTCATTTCTGTGACGTCATGGGTATGACGTCATCGAAATGACGTCATTGGTGATGACGTCATCGATGACGCAATCGATGACGTCATCGATGACGTCATCGGTGAGGTCATTGACCTCGATGACGTCATCCCTCAGGTGACCTTGAACTGGCCCAGCACCAACAATTTCACACTACTGATAATGTTAGGTATTTATAAATTATTTTTCCCCACTCATCTTATTTTAAGCTATTTTTAGTTATTTTTTTAATCATAATTTTTCTTAAAATACTACAAATAATGTTAAGTTTTCCAGTTTTAGAAAATAATAATTATTGCAATTGAAATACAAAGGCTTTCTATTTTTTATCCTCTAATTTTTCAACATTACACTATTTGATTTCAAATGCTAGTCTGATTTCTAGTTTTGAGACTAATATTTTGCTCCTCAATAACTCATTAATTCTGGCAATAAAAGTACATTTTTAATTTAATTTCTTAGTAGTCGAATAAAAACTAACCTTCCATTAAATAAAGGAAATTATGTTTCAAATTTACGTATATTTTTCCAAAAATTTTGACAAGTAAGATTTTATATTGTAAAAATGGTTTTTAAGTATTTTGACTAAGTACTTGATAGCAGAAAGAGACATAGTGTTCTGTGATATATTTTTTAGATTGAATTTTTTCCCATAACTCTTACGAAGCAGGGTATATTGCCTCTTGCCTCTATAAAATTGCATTAATTTCCATTTCATATATTTTATACTCCTATTTATAATACAGAAACCTATTTTTATATATGTTAATTATTATTCATTTACTTCTTAATGCTGGTTAGTGCTCCTTTTGAAACATACCGTCAGATCTATGATGGTACCTCTGCTCTTTTCTGTATCAATAAAATCAGGTTCTCAAAGCTTTACTGAGTGGCATATTACAATAATATGATAGTAGCCTACTCATAGTTCACAACTGTTGGCGTACAGATATTGAGTTAAAGTTTGTCTACAGGAGCAGGATAAGTCGGAGGTGGTGGTAAATCTTACAGTTTGTCTTTGCGTAATTCACTGTCTTGTGTCATAAGATAACGCTCGTCTCCTCACACAATCTGACGTTATCCAGCTGAGTATGTACGTAAACAGTTTCCTTCATATCGATCGGAATTTATTATTACCACAACTTGCTTGTAAATGTAATGATATGTATGATAGTTGTAATTTACATAAATGTAGAGAATGGTGAGAGGAAAACAATACTAGTTTATAAGGATATTTTTTATCTATGCAGTATAGCCACCCACAATTATTCTATCGAAGCTTCATATTCTACTGTATGCTTTACATAATATGTTAACATAATTTTAATTAATTGGAGATCACATTGAAACATTTTATAAAATCTTATTACTTAAGGTTTTACAAATTCTATTGTGTGGCATTATAAAATTGTCTAAAATTCTTAAGATGGAGTAGAATGTTTTACATTAGTCCATGTTTATAGTAGCCAATTAATAAATGTTTAAATATTTAAAACTTTTTATTGTTGGGAAATTACGTCATATAAAACCATAGAATAAACTATTTTATCTACATACCAATTGAAAAATCATGTAGACAGGCTGAACTTGCTATGGGACGGTATAAAATTAAATTTACTATTAAAGAACATTACTTTTTTATTTGTCTCTAAGCAAAGTATATGTTTCCCTATATTTAAGTTAAATATAGGCTAGTACCTTTTCATGGTGGCTATTATTATGTTTTATATATACAAAACATATAGCATTATAATATTTGTTCTATGTTAAACATATGTCATACAGTATGTTTTTCCTAAAAATGAACATTGGTGCGATAAAGGTTAGTGAAAAACAAGGTGACTGTAGGCCAGGGCCAGGTGAGCTACATCCCATAAGAGCAATGGTGTCACTTTCTGCGACATCCGTAGATGTCGCCACAGAGGTTTTGTTGGTTAAAAAAGTGTTAAAAAAACCAACATTTATTCTTTGCAAGAATAAATGTTACCTGCAAGTGTTGCCAACGCTGCAGGAAACAACAATCCTTCTCGTTTGCGTTGGGGATTTTTTTGTCTCAACTATTATTACTAAATAAGGATTTCAAAGTAAACTAGGGTAGAATTTATGGTTTTATATTTACCTTGATTGCTAATTGTTAACTTGGTCATTACCTAATTGTTTGTTATTAACTGATAATCCGAATGTAAAATAGAGTAATATGGTGTCGTTACGAAATATCGTACCGGTGGCATGACTGCTTGATTCTCTTTTTCAATCAGCTGTAAAATGTTAAATATTATAACGTAGCTTGACTTCCGTTTTAGTTTTGACGATTCATATCCGGAACACAAAAAATAGCTATTCAGCTGACCTTAGGAAGAAGTTATGCTTCTTCCTCTACAGACCTTGAGTGCCAAATATGAACTTCACCTAATGATCTGGAATGGAGATAAAAATGATTTATTGTAAAAGACAAAATGGCGGCTAGCGGCTAAACGAAAGATTTTCGACATATGTCTAGGTGAAATTTTTGTTCAGATCGACGAGTACTATCCATCAGCCCAAAAAGTTTTGTGACATCTTTTGATGAACACCCTGCATATATATATATATATATATATATATATAAATATATTTTAAAATAAACATTTAATTATAAATAGAATAAAAAATTACCATACAAATGGGGATTTTTATTGAAATAAACTACTTTTAATCTGGATAGGGTATTTCTGAAACACCTCTAAACTTAATATTATCGAAAATTGATTGAGCGTTGTCAGTTTACCAACAATGGTATATTTTTATGTGTAAAATTAATTCTGTTATGCTAAAGAGAGTGTATGTGTTGTATGGGATATCTGGTACTGTATAAATAATTTATTTTAAGCGAAAGCACGTTTGTAACAACAATCATTCATTTCGCCGGCTGCACCGCTACGACGCGACGTCTACGTGTTGGGCTTGTTGATATTCTACAAGCAACAGACTGATATATGCTTAAACTTCGCCTCGTTCATCAGCTGCAACAAAATTGCCGTGAAGTCTAATACTTTTTATACTTACCGCATTAAAGGGAGTAGTGATATGAATACGTAAGTTTAGAACTCATCAATAATTCATTTCAAAATGCTAACGTGTTATGAATTAAAGGTGGGATTTTTTTTAATGTATCTAGTGGGGTTGCCGCAGTTTAGGCCTTGAAAAGTTTTAATTCTTGAGATAGTTTGCTATACCGGTGTTTTGGGTGAACGTTTCAAGTACGTATGATCACAAACAGAATTAGTTGATTAGCAATTGAGGTATGTTACATTAGTGGTTTGATGGATGTCCTACTCTAATTGACTAAATGATGAGATCTTTGTACAATTAAGTATTATATGATACTTAAGTTACTTGGCTTTAAAATTAAACCAGGATTTATCATAACGTTAGGACGATGGAATTTTAAATACCATACAATTCCTTCCAAGAGTTTAAACTTTTGCAGGAACATTTAATTTGTTTTATTGGATATGTTTACACATCCAGTAACTTCTGTGATCTTATGAATGATATCTAGGCAAAATTGACAGGTTGGCCTGCTTAAAATGTATATTAATCTTGTTTTGATTATTTACATCTAACGATATAATTGAATACATTTGCAACAAGGTTAACAAACTTTATATCATTTTTTACATTTATAAAAATAACTACTTGAACTATTAGGCCTACTGTATACATTTCCCTTCGTTGAAATTAGTCAAAACAGTTTTTAAGATTTAGCAAACAAATTAATCCATTTGAATCCCTTTTAAAATAAACAAGTTGTTTTTATCACAATATGTTTGATCATGGTGATTTAAAAACAATATATTTATATTTTGTGTAAATGCGATATATTCACTTTTATTAAGATATAATCAATCATAAAATGTTTGTTTTATAAAAGTATGATATATTCATGTCGTAACATATCCAGACTATTTTATATTCCAAGACCACTTCCCTGGTAGAATGACGTGCTAAATCTCAAAATCCTAAGACGCCTAAAGGATGTAGAATATTCCTTGGTCTAAGATTTATAAAATGCTACCCTTTTTCACTTTGTAACTTACTATTTTATAATAACCCCAAACAACAACATTTTACACAACAATGAATCCACTAAAATAAATAACATCATAAATTATTCAATATGTACAAAACATGAGTCCAAATTTATTTCCTATTTTCGACTGTCGTGTTTATTATAAACTCGCAGTCATTCCCAAATTTTATTTGTCTATCCTTAAACGCAACTGGTTGGTTGAGTCAATAAATATTTTTAAAATATTTGTTATTTTTTTTATTTTATTGTAAGTTCTTACCAAAAGTTTTAAAAAACATTTTCCATATAAAATCTCTACGGCAACTCCTCTACCTAATTAAGCTTGCATGTTTGTCATTGAAAAAATATTTTATCAATGGATTAAAACACCTTACAATAATTATCTTACAATAATTATACAGCCTGCTTTTTAATGAAGAATTATATGCGTCATAGAGTTACAATGTAAATCTACTTTCCACGTCGACTCTAGGACGTGACGTCATCACGATGGTGTAAGCAATGATGACGTCATCAAAGACGTCACTGATAACCTAGTTTAATCACATTAAAATGTTACTTCTCGTAAATATACGGCAACTTAAACTGTAAAATACATGTACCAAATAAAGTTTTTGAAGATTTTTCATCAGCTGCAACCTCATACCTCATAAGAAGTCGGTTTAACATTTATTTAATATTAATAATGTTATATGGTGAAGGTAAAGGTCAAATTCTTTTTAACAAGTGACGCTCAATAAATAATTTAATAACATAGGCCCATTGTAATTCTGTAGCTTGTATGTTACAATTAAAAACTCATTTTTTCATTTGATTGCAAGGAAGTAAAAGCTACGAACCAAGGGCTTTTAGAAATATAGTAAAAATTGACTCCTAATCTTATTTAAATATACCTACGTAGAAGCCCTCAAGTTCGGTCTCGGATGGTTCGGCCGCCAGATAATCCGGAGGCGGTCTTCCGCGGAATGAAATCTTCAGCCACGGGCGTTTCCCAGGGCCAAAATACACAAGAGTCAATTTGTTCCATGTCATATCATATCACTTAATTCTACAAATTCTACAATGTATCAGTTCAATTGCCGATTTTCAGACTATTCGTTATCGGATGTCTATAATGCAATACAATTAGGTTTGTAAAATAATTTTTTTACTCATGTTAGTTTTAATAATTTTTTTACTCATGTTAGTTTTTAAATTTGTATTTATGAAATAACCTGCATAACAGTTTACTTTGTTGTGGCCTTTGTCGCATCATTCCGTGGTGAAAACGTGAATAAATTTTTCTCATGTCACTTGGGTCCTGAGGAAACCAGGATTTTAGACGCTTTTGCCCCTTGACATTCCACTACCAAAGTAGCAGTTCCCTGCAAATATCACACAATCATGTGTATTATACAGGGTGTCCAGCTTCCACCTTTACAAACTTTTCCAGGTTATTAAGCATGCCAAAACAAACAGAAAAATCATATAAACATATGTCCGGAAATGCTTCGTTAAGCCGCTAGCCGCCATTTTGTTTTTTACACTTAAGAATTTTTCTTTCCGTAACGGATTGTTGTATGAAGTTCATATTTGGCATGTACCTTAATCACACCAATGCTCATTTTTAGAAAAAATATTATTTTTTTCCGATGTATATTTTCAAAATGGCGGCCGTTTTAAGTTTTTAAACTCAAATATCTAAAAAACCGTAAATTTTATAAAAATTTTACTAGACAGAAAAAGTTGACAAATTAAATAATCTAAACAGTGATTCCAAGTTTGTAAGGATTCGGTAACAAATAACGGAGTTATGGTGGTTTTTCTGTACAAAAACACTGATTTTGCACTATGATTAATGCCAATTTAGGTTATTTTAAGAGAAAAATCTCAATAACTCCATTATTTGTTGTCGGATCCTTATAAACTTGGTATCAATGTTTAGATAATTTAATTTGTCAACTTTTTTGTGTCTAGTAAAATTTTTATAAAATTTACGGTTTTTAAGATATTTGAGTTTAAAATTTTAAAATGGCCGCCATTTTGAAAATATTGATCGGAAAAAATACCATTTTTTTCTAAAAATGAGCATTGGTGTGATTAAGGTGCATGCCAAATATGAACTCCATACAACAACCCGTTACGGAAAGAAAAAGTCTTAAGTGTAAAAAACAAAATGGCGGCTAGCGGCTTAACGAAGCTTTTCCGGACATATGTTTATATGATTTTTCTGTTTGTTTTGGCATGCTTAATAACCTGGAAAAGTTTGTAAAGGTGGAAGCTGGACACCCTGTATACAATTTTGTCTATAATACTACACTGTAATCTGTATTAATAAAAACGAAAGTATAGTTTTGCGGCATAAAGGGAGTAAGTAAATCAGCTCACTTTAGGAATTTTAAGTGTGTCTGTCTGTTTGACATTCTTAGTAAACATTTTTTACTTCCTTTTTAGAGTAATACAATAAATTTTAGATGAGATAATGTGTTAGTCATTTATATTTACAACATTTTCCGCAAAATAGACCACCCGATTTGAGAATGGCTGCCCTATAAAACTGTTAAAACTCAGTTACTTAAACATGGTACTTTTATCAGAATAATAAATCTTTACAATGATTTTTTTTAAAGAACAGTACCAAGATTAGAAATATAGAACAATTAATGAAATAATGTATAAGTTTTTTTTTCGAATTTAAAGTTCATTGTTAGTGATAATGAGTTTTTAAAAACAATATAATTTGCATAATTTGTTTAACTAGGCATGTTTTGTCTGAGATACCTCTCATTAAAACTTTTCAATCGTGATGCATTGTGTATTGTTTAAATCTAACCCCAACAACATAGTGACTCTTGTTTAATTTAGATAAAATTTCCTATGTTAATATTATTCATTCCCTAATAAACTAGAAATTAAAACTGTTTAACACATGGGAATTCCCAGTCAAAGTTAGATTCGATATCCATCCCACACATATATAGAAATTTATTATAAAAACAAACTTGTTTACAGAAAGCGGGCAAAAAATCTGATAAGACAATATGATGGTTTTTTTCGGTCTAAAGGAAAAGCTAGTGATTTTTGGATCGGTGGTTTCGGGACACCATGCACATTTTATCTTTATGAAATGATACTAGAGTATTTGTTCTTACCTGGAACTTTGGCACTGTCATCTGAGCGATGACCGTGTAGCTGTTGGTGGCCACATGGTAGTTGGTTTGACATTGTCGTGCAGCGGTGAGCGTGTACGGCCGCTTGCCAGGGCACAAGTTCCGATCATCTTTGTATGATGGCTTGGACGCGCCATTATTTGTTACTTCAATGTGACAGGCCTTCGTACCAGAGAAACCATTGACTAGGAACATATTTCAGACTATTATAATTTTTACGATTTATTAATAAAAAAAAATGTATTTTGCAATATTAAAAAATGTAGATTTTAGTAGGCCTACGATTAGTTTGTTTTCTATCATACAGGAATATTGTTAAATATTTATGAGATATTATATATATTTATGAGATATATATATATATATATATATATATATATATATATATATATATATATATATATAAGTTTCATTGCCTTGAGTTATCTGTTGTTAACAAAATTATAAAAACAAAAGAAAACAAAATTTGAGATTTTAAGCTTCTAAGAAATTTATTTTAACTTTTTATACATCAAAACAAGTTTTAAGGGGCTGATTTAAAATAAAAATTTCATATTGAAAAGTTAATCAAACTCTTACCTACGACAAATGTGAATTGTAATATGACATCGAAGTTATTGTCTAAGTAGCAGCGATTTTTGTCTAAACAGAAACTTCGCCGTCCTTTATCTAGAACCTCCAACTGGAATATCTGATTTCGCTGATAAGACTGACTTTCAACATCGCCTAAAAACAAAGTTATTTACAAACAGTTTTTTATGCAATGATGAACACATACTCTCAGAGCCACCTGCTCTATAGCTTATTTGTATACTAGTGTTTTTTCAAGGACGTACAACATTAAAATATCAGTTAAATAACTCCATATTCCATTTTTTCTTAGATTTTTAAATAAAAAAATGGTTTCATCACTTAGTTTACATGATTTAATTACTTTTTGGTTTTAATGTTCGGGAAGTACAAGTTGTTTATAAAAGAATGTCGCTACTAAAAGACTTTTCAAGATAACTTAACGATTTAAATGTCGATCTGAAGATAAATCAAGGAAATTTTGTTTACCGTATTGTATGAAATCAAACGCGACTCGCTAAACAGATTAAAAAATGCACCTACGCCATGCCTCCCATACAATAGTCCTGATTTGCTTTTGGACTTTTCCCTGGGGTTACATAAAGAACATGCATTCAGTATACAGAAAAAGTTCAGGACTTGAGACATTTACTTGACTTAATTTAAACAATAATTACGACTGTAACGCCAGACATTCTGCTAAACATTTGGCAATAAAGCGTATATACCACTTTCATTTCTCTAGAACAACGAATGGAGTTCACATTGAAACGAATTAAGGTATGTAAAAACATGTTTCTCTCCTCTTCAATAAGACATTTTAATTGTTTAAGTATCTTTAAAACTTTTTTATTAGTACGCATTTTCAAACCCGATATTATTTTAACTGTATTATGTTGGAGAAAATTTATATCAATAGCAATTAATTTGGAAAAGCTATAAATCGAACATTGCGGAGACACAATGTTAACAAACATTAATACAATAAATTCTTATGGGACTTAAAAAAAATTGCTGGGTAAATGTTGCCTTTCCTGAAAATACTACAACTTAGTGACTCTCGGCTATGTCTTAAAATAGCCCTTTACAGAAGTCATATAGAGAAATAAAAAAAATAAATTATTGGTCCTTTACAACTGAAATTGAAACGTGACTTACATCCTTTAATAATAATTGTATATAGCCTATGCGATATTTGGATGAAACTACTTGTACAAGATAATATTTTTTCTTACCTGCTAAAAATAATAACAAAACGACAAATGCTTTGTTGTGAATCATTGTTAAAACGGAAATAAAGTAGACAGCTAGTTAAGTGTTCGAAACATACTCTTGAATATCATTATATATAGCTTATCTCCTACCATACTAATGCCGAGCCTAATTGATTATACATGTGAACTACTTTTAGATATTTTATTGGAAGTGTCTTACACGGAAAGTATTTTTTGTTGCAAGTAGTTTTTCTTTCATCATATTCACAACTATTCACTTATTTTTATGTTCCACTGTGTTTTGTAACACCACATGGTACAATGATAATGGTGTTAAAATTATTAATGTAAATAAATACTTATTGGAAAGGGCTTAAATCACCGTACCAAGTCTAATAGATAAATGACAACACTGAATGTTTCGTAGAAAAACTCACACTACGATCCTCACGTACATCTGTGATTCATGAGTTAACATCTAAAATATTTGTGGTTTAAGCCATTTTAAAACAAACAATATTAAAAAATAAATTAAACAATTATCTTGACTTTCCAAAGTAATCCAGCAAAATGCATCCATCAACTCCAAACAAGAAACAATACGTTTCCATTATTTGAGTTTTGTTGGGGATAAAACAAATAAAAATGTTCTTTTCGATAGTTGTATTAAATTTATTTCTTCATCAGTTCAAATCTTAAAAAATAAAAAAAATATTTTTCACCACAAGGAAGGAAAGTGGTTTTTTTCTGTGCGCAATCACGTTGGAAATAGCGATTAAGCCAAAAATAAAAATAATAAAAAATAAAAGAATAATACAAAAAACAATTTTTCCGAGTAATGAACAGCCTTTTTTATCATACTGTAAAAATGTAGAATTAATAACTAAATTACAGATATATTATTTCAAATTTCATTATCTCTTTACGTTTGGTAGATTTACATCTTTATTTAAATATGTATAAAAAACAGCTGACATGTAAGAGGAATGAATGAAATGGCAAAATATCTTATACTCTAAAACAAGCTCCGTTTGTCCGGGCAACCTTTTTTTCGCTCCAAGGATTTTTTATTTTTTGATTGAATATGGGGATTTTGGCCACCAGAAATCGATTGGAGCTGGTCCCATAGCTGGGAAAAATCTGGTTTTCGCGCTAGAGTCCTTCAAAGTTTACATGTTATCCTTATAGAGATTTTATTAATTGAACAAAAATCAGCTGATAACTGTAGATATAAACCATTGTGTTACATCTTTAACCTGTAGTTTAGGAAATTTATACCAAAGTGCAGCACCCGTCGGATTGGCGAGTGAGCGAAGCGAACGAGCTTTGTGTGAGAACGAAAGTAATAAAATTGCCGAGCTTAAGCTCGGTCCCCCTGGTACTTGCATTAAAAATGTCGTCTGCAAGTTGTTTTTGGTTTACAATGGCCTAATTTGTTTTGGATTAGTAAGGTTTTTGCTATGGAAAAAACTACTTTTTTATCATTCTGCACGAAATCAGCCTATTTTTTTCTCCAAATAGTACTAAAACTGTTTCTTTTTTATCCTTGGCCTGAAAAATCAGCTGGTTGCTATCTATGTATATAATTATTAATCTATTAATAGTTAGATTCAGAATTTTGTAATTAAAACTTTAAAAAGAGCAGTGTTTGTAAAATAACAGAAATATAAACACTGCAAATTACTTACTTTGTAAGTATAACATCGACAATACAACTTTATAGTTAATATTTTAACGATCAAAATTCTAATTTCCCATTATGATAAAAAAAACGTTGTTCATCACTCGGAGTAAAAGTGTTTTTTGATGCTTAATAATTTTTTTCAAACTCGGCTGCGCCTCGCTTTTAAAACACGACTGCACACCAAAAAGGACACTTTTGCTTTTAGTGATAAAAACTATTTTTAAGATAAGCGCATGAAAAAATGAACATGAACAATGTCTTTTCTGTCCACTGTGCACTTTTAAAAGACTACAGTAAACACCAACTTTGAGGACTGATTACAGGCCAGAAAAAAACTTGTCTGCGTGCAGTATGATGAAAATCATCTTTTAAGACTTCATAAAGCAAGTCTACTCGATTTTTTAAATCTAGTCTCAGATACAGAATGACTTATTTTCTTGTAATTTAGCTTTATTAAGCTAAATTAAAATGTTTAACAGCTCTTGTATTACTGTAATTAATTAATAATTAAATATCCTGATGTATTGACTATCCGAGTATGTGTGTTGCCTATTGTCATGAAATGGGGTTACTTTATCAACTAACATTTTAGTTTAAAGACATTTAACTATTTGTATATATATATCCATTGCGTGGTTTTTTTTTTTTTTTTTTTTTTTTTTTTTTTTTTTTTTAGGTACATATAGTTGTATTTTCTTCTTTGGAAATTTCAGCTACGAAAAGTGTAAATGTAAGCTACTTTTGATGTTTAAATGTCCAACCCTCGTCTCCAAAGAAACTAACGAGGTAAACCGACTTAATTGATTCCTGTGTCCGTTGGTAATTAATTGACATTCATTTTATAAACAGGGTAAGCCATTATAAAGAGCATTGTTTGTAAAATAACAGAAATTTAAACACTGCAAATTACTTACTTTGTAAGTATAATCTCGATATTGGGGCATCGAGAATTGGGACATTAATATAAAAAAGTGGGTTTGTCTATCCTTGAATCTGTTCGATTCTAGTGGGAGTAGAAAAAATGAAGCTTCCTATTAGTATACAACAGGCTGACTCATCCTCAAGCATAAGCTTGGCCTATGTGAGGATTATATTTCTTATCATTTTATGCCACATATTTTAGTTAAATAAAATGCGTTTGGATTTAAACTGGAAAAAACTCAGAGTCTGATCGGCTTTAAGTGAAGACAATAGACACCAGACAAGAGGGGTTTAATTTCTTTATTATGAGAAACTGTAAGCTCCGAGATGTTGTAAATTAAATCATATTAAAATTATTAATCACGAATCGAAGACTATTCGTAGTCTCTTTAGGTAAAAATTTTACTGTTTCTTACACACCATAAAAATATGAGGGCATAACATATTTTGTATTTTATTTCTTTTTTCAGGAAATATTGCTTGTTGACAGTAAAAGTAAATATTATAATGTATTTTTTAATAGCTGTTTTATTTTTTATTTAAAAATATAAGCACACATCAAGATGTTAAGGTGAAACATTGCCCCGTTCTTAGGTTTTTCCTTGATCACTACCCTAATAGCGTATTGCCTATAGTCTAGTTTTTCCAAAAGTCACAATAATACTAGGGTGCGGAGAAAAATATAAACAAAAGAAGGCCTACTTCATATTTTCCATGTTTCGAAATGTAGCTTCTGATTCAGGCTGTGACGTAAGCAATCTGATGTACATAATAGTAAATGCACCAGCCATTTTTTCCCTTCAGGCTAGTGACGTAATGTGTCCATCGTTTTACTCGCTAATGAGATAGCCCAAGTCTGAAACGTTAGACAAGTTGCAACCAGTCCTGCAATACTACCTTATTCTGTTCAAATTCTACATTGTCTAGTGACTTAAGAAATATTGACTCTATTTATAGTTTTCAGGTATCGTGTAAATGGTTGCTTTCGGTTAATTTGTGGGAAACATAACAGTTATGATTTTGGATCAGACATTTAGTAATGTTATATTTAAATTAACTTTTAGATAAAATGTTTTGTATATTTTAAATTGCAATTACACATTGAAAATCTATAATGATTTAGATAAAAATTCAATTTTATTTTTATTGAAACTCATCGTTAGTTTTATTAAGTCTTTTATATTTCAAATCTTCGTTTAATTATATTTTTTACTAACCAAATTCTTGGATTTTCAACTCAAGCTGTGTGAAGGAGAAGATTGAGTAATCCCAGCTGTGTAAAAATCAAGCATTTGCTATTACTAGGGGGCCTGTGCAGCGCAATGCGCTGCATTTTTTAGGGTACCTGGTGATCAAATTTTGCTCCATGGTAATACATTGAAAGAAATTTCATTGGTGAAAATCAGATAGAACATTATTGGTGTTTCATCGATCGATCCTCATTACCAATTCTCCAACTTCCCAATGTGATAGTGTTAAGATGTGGTGCTCGTTCTTTTAGGTCTAAATTAGCTACGATTACGTAGTTGTTCTTTTGCCGATACGTCTTAGGGCCTTTGTCTAAACCCTCCTATAAAATTTAGAATAAATTCACAGATGTTGGATCCACATAGTTCATCAAACATAAAACGTAAATTACAACAGTAGTGTAGAAAAGCCACTCCTGGCCCGGAAGTGACGTCACCGGAAGCCACATGCCACGGCACGCAGCTTCCGGTGGGCCAGAAGTGGGGACAATAGATGTCGGGGTGGAGATGGCGAGAGCGTCGGCGGTCGGTTGAGCGAAGAGTGCGCATAAAATAGAAGTTAGTTCAAAATTGAAATTCGACGGTGTTAATAAAAACTCTTATAGTTGAACGAAACTAGAAGTTAGTGTAAAACTGAAATTCAACAATCGGGGTGTTGAACTAAATTCGCGCATAAATTAACCGGGGTTGAAGTAAAACCTCGCATAAATTAAAAGTTAGTTCAAAATTGTAATTCGAACGTGTTAATAAAAACTCTAATAGTTGAACGAAAATAAAAGTCAGTTGAAACATTGCGCAGCCATAACAAGAGAGAGAGAGAAAAGGTAGATAGAAGTGTTAAGTTCCGCGGATAGAACGAGAATGAAGAATGAAACATGACGCGTCGAAATATATGCGTGACTGTAGATGTCAGATGGTGAATTAATCAATGGGGGGAGTGGAGATGGCGCTCGGTTGAACTAAAATTGCGCATAAATTAAAAGTTGGTTCAAAACTGAAATTCAACAATTGGGAGTTGAACTAAAATTGCGCATAAATTAACCAGGGTTGAAGTAAAACTAATATATGTTAGTAAAAGTAATATATGTTGTGTCCGCAAAAGTTTCAATTTCAAACATTGCGTATCCATCACAAGAAGTATGTTAGACGTGTAGAAGTGAGAACAAGACAGATGAATAAGATATAACGTCGAGCACGCGAAGGTGATTCAAACAGGACGACATGTGCTAATGTAAATGAAAGTTCAGGTTAGTAGCAATTAGACTTGTATAATGAAGTTGGCGAAACGTATATATAATGAGTAGGAAGGATGCGAACAACACAAATGCGAGTTAATTAATGGTCGCGGCGCGATAAACAATCTTCTTTTATAACGGTTATCGCGTGAGAAGATCAGTTCCGCATGAGCGCCCAAGTGGAACCTCCCGTGTTCACTCAAGCGGAACCCCCCCCCCCCCCCGGTGACTAATCAAGCGGAACCCCCCCCCCCGGTGACTAATCAAGCGGAACCCCCCCCCCCCCGGTGACTAATCAAGCGGAACCCCCCCCCGTGACTAATCAAGCGGAACCCCCCCCCGGTGGTCACTCAAGCGGAACCCCGCCGGGTCGATGACCGGTCAATGGCCGGTCACGACCGGTTGCTAACCCCATCTAATTACCACACTTCACATCCCATGCCAGCCGTGAACTACTATTGTTTGAATGAAACAGAATTAAACATGGCAGCCACCATGGAAAATTCTAACCTCAAACCTTGGTTTTACGTCACGGCGCATGCGCCGCTCCCACTCCTTCGTTTCATTTTTATGCTGCTATAACTTGTACTGGAGTGAACCAACTTCACGCTACGGCGCCTAGTCCTGTATTACTCACTTTAGCGCTACTGCGAATGCACCTAGTCTGTATTACTCACTTTAGCGCTCCTGCGAATGCAACGAGTTCTCCGGATCGGAATCACTCCTCGCTATTGCGCATGCGCCGAGTCCTGTATTACTCAATTTAGCTCTACTGTGCACGGAAAGTTCTAACCTCACACCTTGGATTTTACGTCGCTGCGCATGCGCCACCCCCACTCCTTCGTTTCATTTTTACACTGCTGCGAACTGGAGTGGATTGAAGACCGTACTGGAGTGAAACAATTCCCCCACCACTGCATTAATTACCCCCACCACTCGAAAACCCGAGGAGCGATACAAGCCCGATTTTCGCGTCAGTCGTCAACGAGTTTTCATAGCGAAAAGTCGTTGGCGACTCGGTAAGAGGTTCAAATATATAGTAGGCTTATATATATTTGAACTTCTTATACTACGTTGCGTTCTTTAATGCAATGTGGTATGTGTGTGTGTGTGTGTGTGTAAATATTAGTTGTAAGTTGCACTTAATTTAAGAATTAATTTGCGCATTGCGATGTTAGTTATAAGTTGTGTTTAGCGTTAAGGTGTATTAATTTTAAGAATAATGATGGTATTTGGTTGCGTTGAATTATTTGATATTTAATAATGATGTGTTGTTAGTTTTAAGTGTAGGTATTAATAATTAATGTTGTTGTTTTGCCTTTCAGCTAGATGATAGGGGGTAGATTAAATGTAAATTCAGAAGTTCGGTTGAACTTCACTTAGAAGGGGTGGGACATCCGCAAATTGTAGGTAGCGGACTAGGTTTTTTGCATTTTGTTTAGGAATATGATGGGTGGGATTAGCTTGGGTGGGTGTTAGAGTTGCGTTTCTGCATTAGCTGTTCCAGTTTCCCTTCGAATTCACGGTTACGGATGGATCCGGACCGGTCCGTTACGGATGGACCCGGACGGGCCAAACAAAATTGCGTCGATGTCCCTCGCAGAACGTAACTAGTGGGTTGGGAGTGGGAACCGTTAGGCAAACAGGGTGGTGGGAACAGTTACTACTGTTCCCATCACCTTGGTTCTTTATAAGTCTTGAATGACCTTGACCCACTTTCGGAAGGGTCAATGACCGACCCCCCCCCGTGTTCTTTCAAGCGGAACCCCCCCCCGTGTTCACTCAAGCGGAACCCCCCCCCCGTGTTCACTCAAGCGGAACCCCCCCCCGTGTTCACTCAAGCGGAACCCCCCCCCCCGAAAATTAAAATACCTATAACTCGATAATGGATTAACGGATTAGGACAAGCGATACACCATTGAAAAGGTCTATGTAAGACGAACATTTTAGTTAAAGAAGAATTTAGTTATCTTATTTTAGTCGAAAGTTGTGCGAATTATTTGAAATAAATACCCCTCTCTTTCCTTCTATCCCACCTTCCCCCACTTAACGGCTAATAACCCTTCTCATTAGCATACTGTTATAAAAGACGCATCGACCACGGCTAACGTTTCATTCTGTTTCCAGACGTTACGATGCGAACTGCGAACACAACTACCACGATGTCATCCCTGCCGACTACAACTTCCACTACAGCCTGCTCTTCTATTACAAGTTCAACTTCTACTTCTACTACGGCTTCAACTCCAGTCAAGAAAACTCTTCGCTTGAAAAATGCTCCCGACTGGTATAAGTGCAAGCTAGAGCGTTGTGTTTCTCCTCCATTATTTTTAACACTCTAAGTCTCGTGATCTACTTTTCTGAGGCCGTTGTACAGTTATATGACCTATCCGACTTGCATTGTTTGCCGGTGTAGCTTCATATAGCGTGCAAAGAATGTTTCCTAATGAAATCTCATCAGCATTCAAAGACAGAGACAGTTGTTTTGCAAGTTAATTAGTCTTGAAATAATGAAGTAGGAAACGTATATGTAATGAGTAGGAAAGATATGAACACCGCGAATGCGAGTTACTTAGTGGTTGCGGCGCGATGAACATTTGCCTTCATTATCACATAACGACTATCTCGTGAGAAGATCGGTTCCGCATGAGCGCCCAAGTGGAACCTCCCGTGTTCACTCAAGCGGAACCCCCCCCCCCGTGTTCACTCAAGCGGAACCCCCCCCTGAAAATTAAAATGGCTATATCTCGATAATGGTTTGATCGATTACGACAAGCGATACATCATTGAAAACGTCTATGTAAGACGAACATTTTAGTAAAAGAAGAATTTGGTTATCTTATTTGAGTCAAAAGTTATGCAAATTATTTAAAATAAATACCCCCTCTTCTTCCTTTAAACCCACCTCCCGGATCAATAATCGGTCACGGCCAGCTGTTACCCCTCTCATTAGCATACCGTTATAAAAGCGGAGCAAGCGTTGTTCACTCCTCATTCCGCTTCTACACGCCACTCTTGTTGTTTCGTCTCTGCTCTTTACAATATTACTTGCTTTAAAAATGCCTCCTCATCTTAGTGAAAATTTCAGTTCTTCCGAAATTTCTGATGTTTTTGAACAACCTGAAGACACTTTAAATAACGACAGTGAAACTGAAGATGATGATGAAGATGATTATTATAGCGTTAAAATTAGTGAAGAACTGAAAGTTATAGCAATTGATCCACAATTCCCATTCGATACAATAGAAAAATTCATGTCTGAAGCTCATAAATGGTTGGATTCAGGATCTTACGTACGAATCGGCTCTTTTATATTGTATGATGATTGTAATTCTTTTCTTGTAACACCAAATGATAGAGACTGCATGCTGCAGTGGGCTCAAACAATGAAGGAATGCTACGAACAAGGTGTGGATGTTGGCAGCTATTTTACAGCGCAAGTGGTTTAATAACCAAATTACCCTTCCCCCACCTTACACCTTATCCCTTCCCAATCCTTATTCCTTCCCCCTCCCCATTTTTAAAACTCATAAAAGGCGGGCTATGAACCTCCAGGTTTCTAGTCTGTACTTGCACCTTGTGCCGTCAAGATGCTTACCACTTTGTCTTTTAATAGTATTACAGGCACTGAGCGGAAATTCTATAGAAAATTTTGTTCTCTACTTGATAAACCGCAAAAACTACCTCCAAATACTTTCACCTACAAGCTACCTCTGATGGACAAGGATGATGTAAGCAAAATATCATTAGTTCAAGCGAAATTTCTGGAAGAAAAAAATCTTGTTTATGTAAGAGAAGTGTATCATAATGAATATTCAAAAAGATTGGCTTACGAATTCATTAAGGAACATGCAGGACGTGAAAAAGAACAGTATCCAGGACCATTTTATTTATATCTTTTTGAGAATGGAGCTAGTGTAACGGTAGAAATAAGTATCAAATTAATGTAATTCTCCCTATCAAATTTGTGGGGTGAGGGTTTGAAGTAGATTTGCGCATAAATTAAAAGTTAGTTCAAAACTGAAATTCAACAATTGTTGGTCGAACTAAATTTGCGCATAAATAACCGGGGTTCAATTAAAAGTTCGCATATCTTCCTATCAAGTTTATGAAGTTAGAATTTTGTTTTGCTGTAAAGTTATTGAAATAGTATTTGTATAAGGAAAATTCATATTGAAATACATGTTGTAATTTAGTCGTAGAGATGTGTACTGTACGAAAGCTGGATTTATAGTGAGTCGGCGCGACAAATGAACTTGTATTTATGCAGATTGTTAAAATGGAATAAAGAGATGATAGTAGCAAAACGCTCGAAGTAGAAAGTGTGAATAATGTTATATAAAGAAATAATAGTTAAACAAGGAAAATATTGAAAATTAAAACTGGTATTAAAAAATATGAACGGACAATCAATTTTGTAGAAGGTTAATATTTTGTTGAAAACGTTTGATTTTCTTGGATAGTGAAGAAGAAGAAGATGAAATAGTGGTAGGGGGACCGTTATAAAAGGAGGATTGTGAGAGCCCATTTCATTTCTCTGCGAAACTTCGAAGAGTAAACATCTCAACATGTATCATTGCGATAAATGTTCGGAATCGTTTCACGATGAAATTCTATTAGACTGTCATAAAGAACTATTTCACAACAACGCAGAAGAAGAACAAGAAGAACAAGAAGAACAAGAAGAACAAGAAGAACAAGAAGAACAAGAAGAACAAGAAGAACAAGAAGAACAAGAAGAACAAGAAGAACAAGAAGAACAAGATGAAATAACAGCAACATCTTCAACTACTTCACCGAATCTACAAGTATTTGCTTTACCCGGTAAGGTAGTAATGCATCATAAGATTCAAAATGAAAATTTGAACTTAGAAGAATTTATTAGAGAAGCAAAACCAATCGTAAGTAAAACTTTAAAAGAAGAATTGAAAAGATTGATCTTTCTTAAATTTAGTTTACTACTAGAAGCTATGTTTATAAATGTACAAGAAGAATTATCACCAAGAGGATTCATAACGAAAAATCGAACTATCATAGAAAGTTCAAACATTGATTTAATAGTAGAGAACTGTATAGAAGAAATATTAACCAAAATTCAGGAACATGAAGGAAGAGGATCGGGATGGAGTCTTTTAAGTATTGAAGGATTAAATATAAGAGTTCACAAATATGGATATGGACTAAGGGGATCTAGTTACATTCCTTTGCCAAAAAGAATTGAAGATACAAAATCTTGTATTAATGTTAGAAACGCAGACAATGAATGTTTTCGTTATGCAATGACAGCTAAATTTGTACCAAATAATGCGTATAGACCTGACCAGGAATATGAAAATCAAAGACATAGGTACAATTTTCAAGGAATTACTTACCCTGTATCACTAGGAGATATGTCAAAATTTGAGAAGAAAAATCCCGGCACGTCTATCAATGTTTTTGCATTAGATAGTTCAAACAAAGTGTATCCTTTACGTATTGCAAAAGAAGAGCTACCAGATCATACGGATTTACTACTACTAACGCGAGGAGATGTGTCTCACTATGTGTACATAAAGAAATTCGACTCACTTGTTAATAAGCAGCTTTCTAAAGATCGACACAGAAAGTTAATTTGCAAGAGATGTTTCAATTTTAAACGAGATGGACTACACGGAAGAGAATGGTTACAAGAGCACAAAAGATTGTGTAACAATAATTATGAAGCAAAGATTACTTTACCTCCGCAAAGCAAAGCATTCGTTACATTTGAAAAAGTTCATCATCAATATCGTATCCCTTTAGTTGTGTATGCGGATTTTGAATCAACACTTGTTCCAGTTGAAGATGGAAATTTTGAAGCAAGAAAAAGTGTAAAGTATCAAATGCACAAACCAAACAGTTTTTGTTTAATGGTCAAATCAACATTATCAGAAGAACATTTAAACATATATGGATTAACTTCGAAACCTCTAGTATACCGTGGTGAAAATGCGGAAAAAATATTTCTTGATAATTTATATTCAATAGCTGGAAATGCACAAAGATTATATACAAATATTGTACCAATGAAACCGATTGACGAAGAAGAAGAAATTCAACATGAAAATGCGACTCGCTGTTTCTTGTGCAAAAATGATTTTACTATTGAGAATTATAAAGTTAAAGATCACGACCACCTCACAGGTTATTACAGAGGTGCTTCTTGTAATAAATGCAACTTGAGCTATTGTTTACCACTATTTATTCCTGTGGTTCTGCATAACCTCAGTTGGTACGACGCTCATTTTATAATACCTGAACTAGGAAGAGACGACGGTAAAATCGATGTGTTAGCTGAAACTTCAGAAAAGTTCATAAGTTTTTCCAAAGAAGTTGGAAACCTCAAATTAAGATTCTTGGACTCCTACCGATTTATGCCGTCGAGTTTGTCCAAACTTTCTGAAAACCTAAGGAAACAAGATTTAATCGAAACGAAGAAGATTGTAAACAACGACAAGCTGGATCTGGTACTTCGAAAAGGTGTTTTCCCATATGATTACATAGACAGTTTAGAACGATTTAATGAAACATCATTACCTCCAAAAGAAGAATTTAAAAGTAAACTGTACGACATGGATATATCTCAAGATGATTATAATCACGCATGCAAAGTATGGAACGAATTAGGATTTAGAACATTGGGAGAATATTCAGATTTTTATGTTAAACTAGATGTGACTTTATTATGTGATGTGATGGATGAATTTAGAAATACGTGTTTTGCGGCATATGGATTGGACCCTCTTCATTCGTTCACTTCGCCTGGACTAGCGTGGCAAGCCATGTTGAAAGAAACAAATTGTAAAATACAACTTATTACAGATATAGATATGGTGTTGATGTTAGAATCAGGAGTTCGAGGAGGATTGACGCAAAGTGTAACACGTCATGTCAGGGCAAACAACAAGTATTTGCCCGATTATGATGCATCAAAACCAACAACATTCCTGGGTTATTTTGATGCAAATAACTTATACGGATGGGCAATGTCGAATCCCCTTCCATATGATAATTTCAAATGGATAGACCCAGAATCAATTGGAAACATAATGGATATACCGAAGCATGGTGAAACAGGTTATATTTTTGACATCGATTTTGAATATCCAGAACATCTTCACGATGAACATTATGATTTACCACTGCTTCCGAAGACCGAAATTCCTCCAACTGGAAGATGGCCGAAATTAATGATGACTTTAACCGATAAGTCTAGGTATGTTGGACACTACTGGATGATACAACAGGCCTTAGACTTGGGATTGAGAATTACAAAAATTAATCGAGTACTACAATTCTCTCAATCTTGTTGGTTAAAACCGTACATTGACAACAACACAAGAAGAAGAGCTGCTGCTACATCAAGTTTTCAAAAAGATTTTTTCAAACTAATGAACAACGCAATATTTGGCAAGACTTTGGAAAACAAAAGGAAACATAAGGATATCAAATTGGTAACTGATCCAGTAAAATTACAGAAATTAGTGCAACAACCAAACTTTGGTACATCTGTAATTATTAATGAAAATCTAGTTCTTATTTCCATGAACAAGAAGTCAGTTAAAATGGATCGTCCTTTGTATCTTGGAATGTCAATCTTAGATATTTCTAAAACACATATGTACGAGTTTCATTATAAGAAGATGGTTAACTATTATGGAAGAGATAACATTGGTATTGCATATATGGATACAGATGCACTCATTTACTGGATTAAAACAAATGACATGTACGAAGATCTACGCACCTTTATATATAAAGATGATTTCGACTTTTCTGATTATCCTAAGGACCATCCAAATTACGACTACGACAGAAACAAGAAAGTATTGGGAAAATTTAAAGATGAAACAAATGGTGTGCCAATGATGGAAATTGTAGCATTGATGTCCAAACTGTATTCGTTTCAACTGTACATAAACGAAAGGAACGAACATCAAGTCACAAAGAAAGCCAAAGGAATAAAAACCTCTTTCCTGAAGAAGAACGTACAGTTTGAACATTATAAAAGATGTTTGTTTGAAAATGTTGAAACAACTGCAACATTTAACACCAAAAGAAGCTTCAACCATCGTCTTTTCAGTGTGAAGCAAACCAAATCGGCATTGAGCTATAAGGATGACAAGAGATACATCCTTGAAGACAACATAAGAACTCTGCCATTTGGACATTACTCTCTAAACCCTATCGACCAGTAAACCTATTCTTCGTCCTCTACCTTCTTCCTTTTTTCCTTTCCGTAAAGAAGAGGGGACATGGCAAGCCCAATGCCATGTTCCCTCTTTTTTACACTAATATGAAATGGCCTTGACCTATATTCAAACTATATAAAAGAGAATGAACTGTTGTACGGATCAGTATTTTTACAAGCGGTGTGCAAGCAACACCTGAAGATGGAAAGTGTGAAGGACAAGATTGTAAATGAACTACATAAACCAGCAAGAAGAAGATTTCCAAGAAGAAGTACAATTATTAAATAAATGAATGATCTTTATCAAGCTGATCTCATTGAAATGATACCGCACAGTAAATTAAACAAAGGTTTTAAATATATTTTAACAATTATAGACTGTTTTACTAAAATAGCTGACGCTTTACCATTAAAGGATAAGACTGGTAAAAGTGTTACAAAAGCTATGGAAACAACGATACAAAGAAATAAATTCAAAATCAAACATCTACAGAACGATGATGGAAAAGAATATTTTAATAAAGACTTTGGAGCTTTGATGAAAAAATATCAAATAAATCATTATTCTACAAATTCTGAAGTTAAAGCTTCAATAATTGAAAGATTCAATAGAACATTGAAAGGAGCGATGTACAAACAATTTTCAAAACGAGGATCATACGTGTGGTATGACATATTACCACAACTTATAAAAGAGTATAACAACAAATATCATCGTACCATTGGAATGAAACCTATCCAAGTAAACAGCGCTAATGCTAAGGTTGTATTACAACGCATCAGAAATAATACAACACCTAAATTGGAAAAGTTGCAACCAAAAAAGTTTAAGGTCAACGATAAAGTTCGTATAAGCAAGTACAAAGGTGTATTTAGTAAAAGGTATCTACCAAATTGGACTAATGAAGTATTTACAGTTTATAAAGTGCAACCAACTATACCTTAAACTTACTTATTAAAGGATAACAAGGGTGAATTACTTCAAGGTGGATTCTACGGACATGAATTGTTGAAATCAAATGTCGGTGATGTATATCTTGTTGAGAAGGTTTTACAAAGGAAAAAAGATATGGTTAAAGTCCGGTGGTTAGGATTCGATAAAAGTGAAGACTCTTGGATTCCTTCAAAAGACTTGGTATAGTAATTTAATAGCTCATTGTGTGTTTAACCTTGATACAAGATGGAGATTGTACAACAAAAAGATCGATTTAATATCAATAATATTGATGAATTGACGGTTGACAATGATAGGTTAAATCATGGTAAACATGGTGAATTACTACCAAATACGATAAGATGTTTAATAACTGGTCCTTCAAATTGTGGAAAAACAAATGTTGTTTTTAACCTTATAACTAATCCTAAAGGATTGCGCTTTAACAATATATACATTTTTTCAAAATCATTGCAACAACCGAAATATAAATTATTGGATAAAGTACTTGCAAGTATACCTGAAGTGAATTTCTACAAGTTTAATGCCAGTGAAACAATTATGCAACCAAATGTAGCAAAACCATTTTCTATTTTTATTTTTGACGATGTGTCTTGTGAAAATCACGACACTATAAGGAATTATTTCGCTATGGGAAGACATCATAATATCGATAGCATTTATATTGGTCAAACATACAGCAAAATTCCAAAACAACTTATAAGAGATAATGCAAATATGTTGATTATCTTTAAGCAAGATGAAACAAATTTAAAGCATATATACAATGATCATGTAAATGCGGATATGCCATTTGAGAAATTTAAAGAAATGTGTGGCAAAGCATGGAATGAGAAATATGGCTTTCTCGTTATTATGAAGGAAGAAGATATTAAAAATGGTAGATATCGTATAGGGTTGGATAAATTTGTATTTATGCGTTGAACTACCGATGCTACATCTAGTTACACGTTGAACTTCACAGTGTAAACATGGTGAATCAAGAAAAACTATTGAAAGAAATAAAATCACTCAGTGATTCTATTTGGATGAAGAATCGTGCATTGAGGATGGGTTTAAGTGAAAGAGAAGAATTTCTAGAGACTACATTTAAACCTATTACGGAACCTTTAAAACAGATATCAGAAACTATTGGTAAACCTCGTTATGAAGGAGATGTTTTACTACCAGTTTCTAAACAAGAAGTACAAGCATTAAAAAAAGAAGAAGATGATGATTCATATACAAGTGCTAGTGAGCAAGAAGAAACAAAAGAAGAAGAAGAACCAATTGTTGAAAAGGAAGAAGAACAACCAATACCTGAAGCTGAACAATCCATTCCAAATTTAACTCAATTGAGTAGCGATATATTACAACATGGACCTCTTGGAAGAAAATATATAATGAAAATGCTACATGACATGAAATCAAACCCGAATTTGAGTAGATCACACGTATACGGAGCAAGAATTGATGGGAATGAATTAAAGATCGGCGATTCAAAGCTTGAAATAACACAAGACGATTACATCATTATTGGTGAGCATAAATATAAAGGAACAAAAGGACTTTATGAATTAATTTTTAAAAACATACCACTAAGATATTCATCCAAAGATTTAAGTGTTTTTAAGGAGATTCTACAAAATACTAACGCTCATAAAAGAAACTACTTAAAGGATGCAATGATTAATCGTTCACGTGCAACAAAATATAACATCGTTATAAAAAAGTTGTTTCCTCCACGAAAATTGCCAACATTACGTACTGCACCAGCGGTGAGACAACCACTGAAAAGAAAATCTTTATCACTTATGGATTTATCACTTCTTGAACAACATAGTAAAAAGAGTAAAGGAGATACTTCAACATCTGGCAAAGGATTGATGAAAAATCTATACAATACGAATGTGATTTACTACAACGACATCAATAAATTGGTTGATAGAATGAGGCTATTGCATGAAGCCATGGAAGCCGGTCATACAGGTTTAAATAATGAATGGGTAGCTCTGATTGACGAACTCAGGAATCGCGGCATAATCGTATAATTGTCCGCGGATATATAAGAATTGCAGGCGTATAATGTGTCAGTTCTAACATGAGCGTCGACAAGTTCGGACGATACTCCGCGTTAGGAGTGCAAGTTGGAGAAAACAGAAAAAGAAGTGGATTACCGCAAACACCTGAAGGTGACTATAACATAAATAATAAACGTTTAAAGTTTGTTAGAGATCCAGAAGAAGATGGAGATGCAACAAATTTAAAAACAGTTAAGGAGGTAACATCTACAAGTTTAAAACTCGACGACAACCAACTGTATGATGCAAAATCTCACAGGGTTATTAACGTTGCAAAACCAGTCAATAATGGAGATGTTGTTAATAAAGGTTATTTTCTATCTGCGATGGAATACGCTTTACTGTTGGAAAAGACTAAAAGTGGAAAAAAGTACAATGCTTTAAATTATAAAATAACTAATGTGGCAGATCCAACCGAGGATACAGATACAATCAATAAGCGTTATTTGCACTCTGTAATACCAGAAAAGAAAAAAGATGGATTTTCCTTCTATAAATATACTATAAACGATATTGGATATCCTAAAGAAGAAAGTGATGGTGTTAATATTAAATACATGAAAGATAATTGTATTTTATATAATGGTGCTGTTATTGATTGTCATGGAAAAGTGTTGTCCAATCTGAAAGATGGTTCAACTCCATCGGATGCTGCTACCGTGAGACAAATGAATGAAAGCTTGAAGAAAGGAACATCCGCTTTTGTTAAACAAAATCAGGTGGTGTCAAAGAAAGGTGATGAGTTTGTGCAAGGAAGTGAAAAGTTTACCTTACTACAACTACAAAATAACAAGTGGGATGGAAAAAATAAAAGATTGTCAAATATAAGTTTAGGCACGGAAGAACATGATGCTGTTATTTTAACACAAGTGCCACAACTATCACCTACTGGTGTTAACTTTATATGTGGAGGTAGACGATTAACCCATGTAAAATCTGGTAAAGATGATAATGATTGTGTTGTTGTGAAACAAACTATAGTTTTAGATAAAATAAATAACTTATATGATGGAAAAAATAGAAGAATATCTAACATATCAGCAGGTATAGCTCCGAATGATGTTGCTACTATTAATCAAGTTATAGCAACCTCTACTAACGATCCATCTGTGTATACATGTAATGGTAAACGTATCACAAATCTTGATAATCCTACACGTAACAAAGATGCTACTAATGTAGAGTATGTAATGAATCTTGTAGGTAATGTAGTTATTGATATGCATAATCATTTGATTAATGCATCGATGAAACACAATAAAATCGAAGATTCTCAGAGAAACCAATGGATTAAAGATGAAATCATTGATAGATACTAGTAAAACTTATGAATATTTAAGTATAGAATACACAAAAAAGGATTCATTATCATAAAGTATTTCATAGAGTGAAGACGTTGGTTACATAAAACAGCATAATGAAGACCGTATCGCTCAGTCGTCGTCAAGACAGCGGCAAGAGAGGACGTGGTTTAACATCAGCTGCATTATCCCTGCTCAGACGGATTCCAATTGGTGCTGTTGTGAATCGAGCGATAGACGCTTTACCATACGAATTACATCTGCCCGGAGGTTATCAATATTGTGGACCTGGAACTAAGTTGTCAAAACGTTAAGCAAGAGGAGATCCTGGAATTAATAAATTAGATCAAGCTTGCAAAGAACACGATATAGCATATTCAAAGTATAAAGATTCAACAAATAGATCAATAGCGGATAAAATTCTAGCGGAAAAAGCTTGGCAAAGAGTAAAATCAAGTGACGCAAGTATTGCAGAAAAAGCAGCGGCTTGGGCAGTAACTACAGCCATGAAGACGAAAGCAAAGTTAGGTGCTGGAAGACGTCGCAGAGGAAGACCTGCAAAAAGAAGCGCTCCCAAAAGAGGTGGAAACATTAAAAAAGGACGTCGTAGAACTCGTAAGGCAAATGTAAAGAAGACTTCTGTTTGGCAAATGGTAAAAAACGGAGCAGGTTTATACCTAAGACCATACCGTGTGTACTAAATAAAAAGAATCAATTGATAATTCCAAATAAAGCCTTAACAAATCATCAGTTAAATGATTATGTAAAATGTTTGAAAATACCATTTTTTCGAGGAGTTTTTATGAAAGATGCATTACCAACTAAAATATGGGAAAATGAAACTGGAATAGTTAATTTTGGATTCCACCTATGGTCCAGGCACTCATTGGGTATGCTATAAAAAGCTCGGACAAACCGTTTACTACTTTGACAGTTTTGGCAATCTACCACCGCCGAAAGAACTGCAACATTATTTTCGAAACTCCAAAAACATTTTTTACAATTACAAAAGAGAACAACCTAACAATACTGAAATATGTGGGCATTTATGTTTGGAGTTTCTAGCGAAGAGTGTCAGTCAGCTTTAAGATGTCATCGTATACAGTGTCACTGAGTGGAAATTCATCCACATTGAAAAGTACGCTGTTCCCAGCATTGCGTCTATCCAAGGAAAGATTATGGGAAGCGGCATTACTTGATTTGACTACCTACAACTCAATACCCAATGTTACGGAAGGAAAGAACAATTTACTACATTATTATGAAACTAAGGATGCTTCAGGAAAATACTCAGAATTGAAAATAATTACATTTCCTACTGGAGCTTATGAAATCGATGATATAAACCAATTATTACAGAAACAACTCGGAGAAGACAATATCACCGTTAAAGGAAACAATAATACTTTAAAAGCAGAAATAACTTCAAAATATTATATTGATGTCAGCTTGGAACAGTCGATTGGCAGTTTACTTGGATTTACAGATACAAAAAAGAAAATCTTAACTCCTGGAACTACTCATTCAGGTGATACAACTGTTACAATATTGAAAGTCAATAGTATCGATGTAACGTGTAATATTATACACGGATCGTATAGAGAAGGAGTGAATCAGCATATTTTACATACATTTTATCCAACAGTGGCTCCTGGTTTTAAAATTGTTGAGAAGCCACAAAACTTGATATACCTACCGTTAAACACCAGTTTCATTTCAGACATCGTACTGAACATATTGGATCAAGACGGTGTTAGTGTTGACTTTAGAGGAGAAACGATAACCATACGGATACACATCAGAGCGGCAAAATAAAGGTCAACATGGGATTATCATTTAAACCGCAACGGAAGAGTCGGGAGCTCAGTAGCTCCTCGACATTGGAAGAGTTAACATCGGACAACATTCGTTTTCTACAGAAGATTGGATTGAAACTTAACAACGATGGATATCCTGGATATATCTCAAGGACCGACATTCGACGAAACACTATGGGAGAAGGAATATCACACGCACAACCCTTACACTTCATCAAAATTAAACAATAACGATGAAATAAGGATTCCCATTCAACAACAAGATATTTACACATTACCGTGTGAAAGTTATTTGTACATTGAAGGACGGGTATTAAAATTGGATGGAAAAACTGCTTCAACAGTTCCTTTTATAAATAACCCGATGGCATATCTTTTTGATGAAATAAGATATGAGATATCAGGGGTGACAGTTGATTCGACAAAAAAGGTTGGTATAACAACGACATTGAAAGGATTAACATCATTAACACCGCATGAGAAGAATTCAATAGTCACCGCCGGATGGGTTGCTCCTGATAAAGACACTATAACACCGGATTCCAACGGTCACTTTGATTTTCATGTACCTTTACGATTGCTTTTGGGATTCGCTGAAGATTACAAACGAGTAATAATAAATGTCAAAAAAGAATTGGTATTACTCAGATCTTCAACTAACAAGGACTTGATACTTGCAGACCCTGCAACTACTGAAGATAAACTGGAATGGCAACTACAATTAGATAAAGTTGTTTGGAGAGTACCTCATGTAAGATTGGCTGATGAACATAGAATCGTACTATTGGGAAAGTTAAAATCTGACCGTGATATTTTGATGCCATTCCGAAGTTGGAAATTCCATGAATATCCTACACTACCTCAGACCGAACGACAAACATGGACCGTCAAGACATCAACTTACTTGGAACGAGCAAGGTACATAATACTCGGTTTTCAAACTAAGCGAAAAGATGTTATCACTGCAAATGCCGGTCAATTTGATAACTGTAAAATAAAGAATTGTAAAGTTTTCCTAAACTCTCAATTCTTTCCGTATGACAATTTGAATGTCATGTTCAGCAAAAAACGTTTTTCCATTTTATACGATATGTATGCAAGATTTCAATCGTCATATTATGGAAAGACTAATACTCCACTATTATCACCTGACCAATATTATTCCAAGGCTCCGATAATTGTAATAGATTGTTCAAAACAAAATGAATCGGTAAAATCATCAAGTGTGGATATAAAAATTGAAATGGAATTTGAAGAACCAGTAGCGGATGGAACTTCAGCATACTGTCTTATTCTACATGATAAAATAGTTACTTACACACCGCTGACCGGAATCGTGAAGAATGTACTTTAAAAAGAATTAGTACAACGACTGCAGATTTTTGAGGTTAGAATTATCTGTCTCAATTTTTGAGGTTAGAATTTCGTTTGTGAAAGACAAGTTAAAAACAAACATTTATGTGAGTGTATAAATTTCAAGGATTCGACGAAAAACATAAAAGCGAGAAAATCATGAGTGGAAAATTCATTATATCTTCGACCGTCGTATGGGAAACATCGTTCGCAAGATGAGTTCTACTAACGGAGAAGAAAATACACCTCTAATGGATGAGAATAGTTCAGATATAGAAAAACAAGTTGAACGAGAAATGGACGAGTTCCTCAAGTTTAACAAACATAAGAAGAGAGAAGAAGAAAAAAAGAAGGAGAAGCTGAAAAAGAAGTAAAAAGAAAAAAGGTTGAAGTTAACATTACAACTAATATTTTAACAGAAGTATTTCTTCGGATTTTCTACCCCATTTCTTCATGCATGACGAAAAGTATTTCAGTTGGAATTTTAAAATCATTGGATTATTCACCGATTGTTATTTTAAATCATGGAAATAAAATGGTTACATTCACTGAAACTTCTTGGGAATCATTTATGAAACATTTACATCTTTTGGAATGCTATTTGAGTAACAACACATTTGGAAGAAGAACAAGATTAAGTTTATTGGAATCAAATATTGAAGTTGATATAGTGAAACATCGTGGAGGACAAATGGTTCGCTTCAGAGATTTAACTAGACATGATGTAAAATTACATTTGACTAAAGAAGAATTTTACACTTTAAGTTGTACTACCGGTCCCGTCACCAGATATTTGAAACAACTAATATTTTCAAGTGCAATAATCAAAGACTATCTAATCGATACATTGGATAGACAACCTTTCGTTCCAATTTTATACGGTCCCGTGGATACTTCAATTTTTAATCGAATACCTCAAGAAGTGGATATGTGGAGACAATTGAACAACTATCACACCAACTTTAATATCGACGAAGAAGCGCAAGAAGTTAAAGAAGAACAATCGTGTTTGTAATACAAGTCAGTTGCTGACGAGACTTCATCATGAACAAACGGGTTTCGTTTTCTAATGCGCCACATATAATGGAAGTTAAAAAAGGTATAATTGAATTTCAAGCTTTTCGAGGAAATGATGGAAATTTTATTATAAAAGAATTAGTAATTTTGGATATGAACACATCTGTAGTTTATCATTACTTATTCAAACCTCCATTACCATTCAATAGACTAACAACTAAAGCGAAAGTTACAAACAAATGGTTGTACAAACATTTTCACAACTTAAGATGGGATGAAGGTTTTATTAATTATAACATGATGCCGCACATTATGAATCATTACTGCAAAGAGTTCAAAACTATCTACACAAGAGGATTGGAAAAAGCTAATTGGATACAATCATTTACAAGCAACGAAGTGATAAATGCAATAATAGATAGAGATTTCCAATGCTACTTCAATGAACTTTGTATTTCATCAAAGAGTTTTAAACATCGAAGGTCACAGTGCGCTTTGAAGAATGCCTACCGCTTAAATAATTTCCTTCAACAGAATGGTGGGGGTAATGTCGGTAATAAAAGTGAGAGCGCTACCATGACGCAGCATGAGTATTACTCGAACCTCCGAAGAGACAACATCTCCGACGGACATTATTATTAACAAGAAGATTAACAAGAAGATTAACAATAACATCAAGATGGCATCACAGAACTTTCTTCAAAATTTGGTTGATCAATTTAACGCTCATTCTAAATCAACAATCTTACCGACGAAGAAATGTTCTGAACTAAAATAAGAAAAACATTACATCATACATACAATCAAGAAGATGGACACTTCAATTGGTGATGCTATTAATTGCACATTGAGCGAGGCGCCGTATACAGTTGGTGACGAACCGAAGTTTCAAATCTTCCTACCGAAACGGTTTGTACAACTTCTACAAAATGAAGATCTTCGAGTTATTCAACCTGGCGCACTCTATTTAGTTTCACACGGACCGAGTGGAAACAACTCAACTGAACTAAATATTCATGTAACACCTACTACTAACTAGTTTGTACATAACATTGTAAATATATGTGTTTGTAATGGTTTCTCAATAAAGATGATATAAAACAAAAAAGAAAAATAAAAGAAGCAACATATTGTTATGTCTTTGTACATAGCAATATGTTGCTTTTTTAAAAAATTCCACGGGATGACCTTGACCCAATTTTGTGTGATAATAAAAGTGAAAATCAACTTGTGAAATTCATCAGTCTACGACTACCTTTCGTACGGTACACATCTCGCTCTCTATAACTAAATACAAAACTTCAACATGTCCTTAAAGGTCAAGTGTGCATCTTACGATACCAACACCATTACGAGTTTTGGACAACTTGAAGATTTAACCAACGAAATGCGAGTTTTACTTACCGGTGGTTATCACTTAACTGTTGATGTTAGTGCTACTAATGTAAGGATGTTTACTAAAACAAAATACTGCGATGATGAAGTATTTCTTTCTACACAACCTACAACATCTTCATCACCAACTGGTCAACATAACATCAAGTTCCACAAGTACTACCAATGTTAAATAGCTTTTATCAAATAAAACTAAGGAATCACGTGATCAATGTCAAGTTGATAAAAAGGGTGTGATACTTGGATAACTAATCATTCGCTTCCCAACTCTCGCTGCGTCAACACCTATTTTTAAAGATGTTATACAGAATGATGATTGAACTTGATGGAAAGATCTATGGAAAAGATTACAACACCGTTGAACAAATGACAGAAGATTTAGAAATATTAACCCGAGAAGGATATCAGGCTAAATTAATTTTAAAATTTCCTGAAGTACATCCACTATCGACTGAAGAACTTATCGCTATGGCTAAAGCGGATAGAGAGAAAAAGTCTGAAGAAAACAAACAGGAGGGAGAGAAAAAGTCTGAAGAAAACAAACAGAAATAAACTTCTTAAGTATTAATTTTCCTTACATTAGTAAGGTATAATTTTTTAAAACTTCGTTTGGATGACCTTGAAATTATCTCCACCACTTTTTGTAGTACATAAAACTGACTATTCAACACTATACACTCTTATTCTTTCACTGGACTCAGCAGCGTCAACATGGAAAAACAAAATTACAAGTACGAACCTCGTTACTGTTGTGAACAACAGTGTACAGATTTAGGACCAATGATGGTGGACGGGTTAGCTTGCACTAAGTGTGAATTTTTCGGATCTTGTTACTGCAAGTGCAAAACAAAACAACTACCGCCACCGGAATTGCGAACTTTCAAATTTTACAAATCAAGATATTTTCATACATGCTGTCCTCAAAGATGTTTCAAATTTCATCCTCTCGATCTAGCTTATTGTCAACGCACCAAGTCTCATCAAGATGATTTTTGTACACATATGATAAAAAGATGTAAATACAGATCAGATTGGTATTCAGATCCTGTTGAACCATCGAATGTGTAATTTCAGTTTTACACTCTTTTTTAAAACTTCAATTGGATGACCTTGAGATCCCCCCCCCTCACCCCCCCCCACCATTGGTTTTTTTTAGATTCCCCCCACCATAAGTCTTTTAGATTTCTCCCCACCATTAGTTTAAGTTTTGTATCTTATTGAATCCACCTTTGAATTATTTCACTTCCAACATTCTAACTAACAACATGGGAACACCTTTCGTCAGGTTACAACATATAATAACTGAGAGGGAAGAAATGGAAGAATTGTTTCAAAACTTGCTCGCTATAATGGATAGATATTATATGAGATGGATCAGAATTGATGTTCAATATTTACGTCCTGGTGAATTATCTTCATCATCACAGAGTGAGGAGGACGAGGCAACTACTACAGCTAAGATATTTGAATTAAAAGACGAAGAAGAAGAACTTAGCTTTTTATTTAATCATAAGCTCGCCGTTAAATAAGCCCCCTCCCTTGGCGGCGTTCCTCATTTACTCGCCAACTCTCCAACGATGAACAACTCTCCATTGGCACGGATGAATTCTAGTTTTGAAATAAACTCTAAAAAAGAGTTACAAGCTATTTTTAATATTTTACAAGAACTTGTAGATAATTATACAACTATCAAAATGAATTTGGAAATAACATACGATTGTCCTATTTGTGATAAGGTTGAAAGTTCAGACGAAGACAGTTTACTAAATCTATCTCCTGCACCATCTGACACTACTGACGGTAATAATGAAGAGCAAAATCTATCCCCCGCCACTTCTTTGTAATTCATCTTTCCCCCCACCACTTTTTTATTTAACTAACATTTCTCGCTTTCACTCCTCATTCCGTCTTCGACTTTTAAACTATCAACATAACTTCTTTTAAAATTTCAAACACTAATACAATCATGATGGATATGATGGATGAAGTTCCCTTTGTAACTAGAATGGAAGAGGATAAATTGAAATTGGAAATTAAACGATTGGAAATGGAGCAGGAAAACCAACTCGGAATATTACGTCTCTTCACACTTTTCAAATACATCATCTGGGGACTCTGCGTTTACCTTTTTCTCGTCGTTGGCGTTTGTTTCTACAACTCCATAGTTCATCACAAAAATTCAACCTGTATAGTTCCTGGTATTGCACATTGATTGTATTTGTTTTTACGAATAAAGTTCAAAACTTAAATCTACCTATCCCGCTATCACCGGGTAGTTCAACTCTCAGAACTATTTCCTGTGTTAGCGGGATAGGCTTTTTTAAAACTTACTCGGGATGACCTTGACATACTTTCCGTAACCCAATTATCAAGTTGAATTTCAGTTTTGTACTTACTTTTAATTTATGCGCAAATTTAGTTCAACCGAGATCTTCTCACGCGATAACCGTTATAAAAGAAGATTGTTTATCGCGCCGCGACCATTAATTAACTCGCATTTGTGTTGTTCGCATCCTTCCTACTCATTATATATACGTTTCGCCAACTTCATTATACAAGTCTAATTGCTACTAACCTGAACTTTCATTTACATTAGCACATGTCGTCCTGTTTGAATCACCTTCGCGTGCTCGACGTTATATCTCATTCATCTGTCTTGTTCTCACTTCTACACGTCTAACATACTTCTTGTGATGGATACGCAATGTTTGAAATTGAAACTTTTGCGGACACAACATATATTACGAAGTAATTCCAAACCTTCTGTTTCAAAGATTAAAACTAATTTAACAAAAGTAAGGAAGAAATTAAGTTTTAACCCGTTATACTCAGCTAGAACTTCGCAAGTTAGCGTTGACGATAGTGTTATTCACAACATTTTGCGTTCGATGTTACGTTTCCACAACTTCGAACTTGTTACACCTATCGACTGTGTTCAACAGGTTTTCATATTTTACCCCCACCCTTCTTTATATAAGCGCGCTCACGACAATTCCTGTTTCATTCTCCTGTACACTCTTCAGCTAACATGAACTAACTTTTAATTTGTGCGAAGTTTTAAATCAACCCCGGTTAATTTATGCGCAAATTTAGTTCAACTCCCAGTTGTTGAATTTTAGTTTTGAACTAACTAATAATTTATGCGAAGTTTTACTTCAACCCTGGTTAATTTATGCGCAATTTTAGTTCAACTCCCAATTGTTGAATTTCAGTTTTGAACCAACTTTTAATTTATGCGCAATTTTAGTTCAACCGAGCGCCATCTCCACTCCCCCCATTGATTAATTCGCCATCTGACATCTACAGTCACGCATATATTTCGACGCGTCATGTTTCATTCTTCATTCTCGTTCTATCCGCGGAACTTAACACTTCTATCTACCTTTTCTCTCTCTCTTGTTATGGCTGCGCAATGTTTCAACTGACTTTAGTAGTGTGAAATTGGGGATGCTGGGCCAGTTCAAGGTCACCTGAGGGATGACGTCATCGAGGTCAATGACCTCACCGATGACGTCATCGATGACGTCATCGATGACGCAATCGATGACGTCATCACCAATGACGTCACTTCCATGACGTCACACCCATGACGTCACAGAAATGACGTGCTGATGACGTCATCACCCCTTACGTCATCAAAATAACGTCACCGACGCCACCAAGGTCAAGGTCAAGCCGAAACTTAAATTTTTTGGCACTTTTGCCGTTTCTCGCACTACGCTCCGAGTTTCAGTCCGAGTCCTCGTGACCTTGACCACTTGGAGCGAATATTTGACGAGAAACGGCAAAAGTGCCAAGTTAAACCTGAGTTTCTGACATGACTCTGCCTAAATGGGCAATCGGTAATCCCTCAGGTGACCTTGAACTAGCACAACACCCCCAATTTCATATTACCGTGACCTTGAAAACCTAACAACGGAGCGCCGACACCGATGCGCACCCCACGACAGCCACCGAGTGACTGACTGTCAGGCTCTGTGTACTCTAGGTATATGGGGAAGTGGAGGGGGAAATCTCAAGGTCATCCAAATGGAGTTTTAAAAAAGTTGAAGAGTAGAAAGACTACTCTTGTGCTTCCTGGGCGACCTCATCAACTTCTAACGGATCTGTAAACCAATCTGATCCGTAGCGGCAGGAGTCCAGAAAACAGGTGCACCACCCATCAGGTTGTCCGTAGCACTTCCGACAATTGGTAAGATTGGAGAAGTGAAATTTAATACACCGCTGCGGACAACAAGTATAAAAGTATTTGGATTTGTAGATTTTGAAAGTTTGTAGTACCGGTGGTGGCAGCTGTTGGTTCTTGCATCTACACCTGCAACATCCGAAGCATTCACATTGCCGGCAGGCCAGCCCATCCACTTGCCACTTTGGTAAGAGGAAACACTTATCCTCACAGGAATAGGTTGTCCCCGTCTCTTCCTCCCAACGCTTCTTTGCACAATATGTGACGCCTTGTATCTCCAAACACCTATGCTCGCAACATGAGACGCGCTTACTTTCCATAGCTGATGTTGCTTTGACGAGGGAGCACGATGAAGTGATGCTGTGGTCAGTGGGAATGGGGTTTATATAAACTAAGGTGAGTGGAGGGGGAAAGGTCAAGGTCATCCAAATGGAGTTTTAAAAAAGAAAAGAGTAGAAAGACTACTCTTGTGTATCTATAGCGATTTCATTGATAGTGAGTGCTTCTGTATGCCAAGTTGATCTGTACTGACAGACTCCTAAATAATGTTTGCAAAAACCTGCAAAATGATTGTTGCACAATTTGCAGCCAGTTAGCTGTTTTAGTGTGAATTCAATGCAACGTTCAGGGCAACAAGTGTACTTATGCCCTCTCATCTGGTACACATGGAATGTCTTCAACTCTGGTTTAGGCTTCTTCCAAGACTTGCACTTACACATGCATTGACCAAAAGCTTCACATTTTCTACACGCCAGGCCATCCGCAACATCAATGTCATTTGGCCATGAAAAACATTTCTGTTCGCAACAGTAATTAAGTTGACTCTCCATGTTGCTACGGTGAAGGTGCGCGATGAAATGATGCTGCAGTCATTGAGAGTGCACCTTAAATAAACACAGTGGAGGGGGAAAGGTCAAGGCCATCCAAACGGAGTTTTAAAAAAGATAACTAGTCGTCCTCCTCCTCGTCCGTCGTACTTAGAGAGCTGTCAGACGAAGAGCCCCGTGCAGGTGCTCCCCAGATGAAAAACAAATCAATTTTAAAACGAAGACCAGGATCTTGCATCATCAATTCCTTTAATTTGTCACATACTAAGTCCACCTTGTGTAAGGTGTCAACAACAAGCTTCCAATTTGTTGGCTCAATATAACTTGTAGTAGAGTCTGCCTCGCTGATAACCACATCCTCCGGCAGTATTGGAGTGTAAAGATGTGTAAAGTTCTTCGGCTGTAGCTGAGGTTCAGGCTGGCTGGAAGTGGAAGGTTGAGTGTGGACCCCTGTCGCATCGAAATCCATAGTCATTCTACATTCAATGTTGGGGTTTTCGTTTAATACATACACCAATTTCTCATGCAACATATCCACTTCTGCCGAGTCTTGCAGATGAACATTCCAGGAAAATGGCCATTCTTCATCCGTAGTGGAGTCAACTCGAGAAAGAGTGCTGTCCGCCATGATAGCTAAGCAAGGAATGATGTGAGCTACAGACTGTGGTAACAGTATTGAAAAGTAGAGGGGGTAAACCAAAAGTATGTGGAGGGGGTGTTTTCAAGGTCATTTAATTTGGGTTTTTAAAAAAAAGGAAATAGTGGAGGGGGAATTCTCAAGGTCATCCAATTTGGGTTTTAAAAAAAAGGAATGAAGGTTACTCCTCTTCAGCCTCGTTGTCCCCCACATCCTCATTAGCCTCATCTTCATCGACGTCAGACTCGCCGTAAGGGTAGATCGGGGACATGGGCGAATACTGTGGAGATTGTTGACCGTTGTTATCGTCCCCTTGCATTCTGACTTGGGACCAATCATAATTTAAATTCATTTGTATTATGATTCCAGGGTTGTCCCGCAGTATTTCCTTCATCCGTTCGCAAATTGTTTCCAAATAGTGTACACTATCGATCGACAGTGTCCAACCCGTACTTGTACCGACATCAGTAGTGGAGTCAGCTTGGCTGATGGTGTTGTTGTCTGCCATGGTTGCTTGTCGGACAAGGAATGACGGTTGATGTGATGCTCATGCAGGAACATGGTGAAGTGGTGGGGGGTGTGGTGGAGTAGTGGGGGTATTTTCAAGGTCATCCAAACGAAGTTTTAAAAAAAAAGGAAAACCTACAAAGTAACATTGAAACTTTCCAATTGATGGTGGCGAGCGTTTTCTTCTGCAACCTTGCCGACACATGTGACTATGCCATACAGTATGAAAAGTACAACCATAATAAGGCCGAACAATAAAAGATAGCCGTTGACTATCATGATATTTTCTGAGTGTATCTGCTTTCTTCGTATCGCCCTCTCCTGCATCCTCTTCTCCAACTCGTGGACGAAGTCACAGCAAACATGAGGACATGTTTTATCCGTTGGTAGGTTTGCCATTGTTGATGTTGTCGGTTTGGCTGTTGAAGATGGAATGAGGTTTCCAATTGTGATGTGCCATGTACATCAATTGTCAAGTGGTGGGGGTAGCAAAGCAGTGGAGGGGGAAGTTTCAAGGTCATCCAAATTGTGTTTTAAAAAAACCTATCTTGTTACTGAGCTTATATGTCAGTAACAAGATAGGTGTTTTTGCTCTTTTACTTCTTTAATATAATAAAAAAATATACATATTCTATTATTGTAAGAACAAGGAAGACAACTGCTAGTCAGCTGAAGTAGTCCAAGTTGTCTGGCTCGGTCTTCATCGACGCCGGTGAGGAAGCCGTGGAGGAGTGTCCAGGCTCTTCTTTTGACTGCCGGGTGTTCCGTATGTTGCAAGCGTAAACTTGCACGTTTATACGGTAGCCTCGTGCCACCATGAGCTGCAACTCCTTGTACAAGTCGTTTAGCTCCTGCTGAGTCTTGATGCTCACCTCCTCGTAACTTGCGCAACTGACGTTCAGAGACATCCTGATGTTGCTAGGTCGGCTGCTGGAGTAGAAATGAAGCCGAGGCACAGCGTTTAGAGGTACATGAAAAAGTGGTGGGGGTAATGGGGGTGGGGGTATGGAAGATCCAATTAAACACTTCTAAACTTTTTCCATTGATACAGTGGGATGGAACAAATAGCACAGGTGTCCTTGTAGTTTTCAAATCTAAACATCGGTGCTAGAAATCCGAACTGTTTTCTACCACCTTCCTGTACGAACCGTCGAAGGTCTCTGACGGCAGCATTGCCACAAGGCCTACAAAACTTTTCCCCGTCTTGGAACCTATACCAGGAGTATCCCGAATACCCTCTATTATCTTTCTTGTACTCTTCGATATCCTGTTTTACTGTTATAGGGATATTATCTCGTAAAGCCGTCTGGAATAAAGATGCGTCAGTTATAACTCGTTGTAAGCAAAGCTCGTACAAGGTGCTCATCGTTTGCTAGTTGGCAACAGAATGACCGTTTTTCGCATCCAAGCAGGTTTGAATCCTAGTGCGGTAGTGGGGGTAATTACGGTAGTGGGGGTAGTTGTGAAATGCAAAGGTCAAAGGTCAAGGTCACCCGCGAAGTTTAAAAAAAATGCAACATATCAATACGTGAAGTTTGTCACATATTGATATGTTGCATTTTTTGTTTTTTTATTTTTTTTGTCTTTTATGATTCGTTTATTTATAAAACATTACAACAACAACATATGTACAACATTAAAACTTAAATCTAACACTGCTGCTTGTCACCGATGTGGATGTTCAACTCTGTAGAATTGCTACCCGTGCAGCCGTGGGACACCAGGTATAGACACCCGGGTTGAATAGAGCGAAGATCCTCGTTTTGTAGAAGATGGACGAATCTCTTGGGCAGGTACACCTGGAACTTTGGTTCATCCCCCGGAGTAAACGGTGCCTCGTTGAGACTGCAGCAGATGGCCTCCCCAACTGTAGTCTCCATCTTCTTCATAGCATGGATTATGTAGTGCTTCTCGTCTTTTAGTTCCGAGCACTTCTTTACAGGTAATATTGTTGACTTGGAGTGAGCATTGAACTGCTCGACCAAAGTCTGAAGGAACTGGTGAGATGCCATGGTCAGGTTACAGATCGTCTTCTTGCTCGGAGATGTTGTCGTCTCGGAATCTCGAGTAATACTCATGCCAGGTCCCTGTCTGCTCCCCACTTATATACTCTCCATTACCCCCACCACTCCCCACTTCCCCACTTTGAAGGTAAGAGGCGAGTTTATAGGCATTTTTCAAAGCGCAATGTCTATCTTTATCATGTTCTGGGCTTTTTGTACAAATACATATGGTTTCCAGCATGTATTGATAATTTTTATCCAATTCCACATCATTAACCGGAACATGAGTAAATCCTTCGATCCATCTTTTCTTTTCTAACCCCTTTGTGTAAATATTGGTAAACTTGTCTGAAAAGTGATGCATAATGTGATACAAGTCCGTGTAACTTGTAAAACCATCATACCAATCGATATGATGGAAGTGTTTTGAAATCCATCTGTTGGTAGTAGCGGCTTTACTAGTTAAAGACGAATAAGAACATGGTGGTTTAAATAAAAATGAATAAGGAACACTTGTATTCATGTCCAAAAACACAAGTTCTTTTATAATGAATCTATCATCATTACCACGAAACGCTTGAAACTCAATAATACCAGGCTTGGACTTTACTTGTTCTTCTTCTCCCTTGTCCATTTTGAAGGTCACACGTCTGCTCATTACGAAGTCAGGAGGTCAACTGATTTCCACACCACGGTAGGTACTACTTTTATACCAGGCCGTACAGTTGTTGGCGCGTTGGTGTATATTTAACGTGGGCACCGTCCCCAATAGGCCTAACCCCACAAAATGTTGGTTATTGTTTTAAAAACTAACCATTGTCATTTAAGTTTCCATCTTTATATTTTCCTTGTTTTCATTTTCATCACTAACACTTGATTCTTCTCCTCCATCTTCCTCTTCTTCCTGTTTTACTGATTTCTTATGTAGTTGAGCGTACTTTTCCAATTGTCTCCACATCTGTACTTCATGAGGAACTCTATTAAATATAGAAGTATCCACAGGTCCATATAATATAGGTGCGTCCGGTTGTTTGTCCAAAGTGTCTTCCAGATAATCTTTAATAATCGAACTTGAAAACACCAGTTGTCTCAAATATCTTGTTATTGGTTCAGTAGCACAAGTTAAAATGAAAAACTCCTCTCGATTAAGTTGAATTTTGTTATCATGTCTTGTTGTGTCTCTAAACCGCAGCTGATGATCACCACGATGCTTAATAATATCGATTTCCACATTTGAATCCAAAAGTCCTACTCTTGTCTTTCTTCCAAACATGTTACTACTTAAATAGCATTCTAGCAGATGCAAGTGTTTCATAAACGATTCCCAAGCACTGTCCGTAAACAAAATCATTTTGGGTCCATGAGTTAAAATTACAGTAGGGGAATAATCTGTCGATTTCATAACACCGATTAAAACACTTTTGTCCAAACTGGAAGAGATTGGGTAAAATATTCGCAAAAATACCTCACTCAATATGTTTGGAGAAATATTATCTTCAATATCCCTTTTTCTCTTTTGTATATTCTTTCTTCTTTTACCTTTTTCTTCAACATTATTACTGGCATGAAGTTGTCCGCAAACGTTTTGTTCACCTCCTTCCTGGTGACCTTGAGGATCTAAAAACTCAGATATCTCCTTCTCAATATCTACCACATTTTCAGGTGTACCACTAGGAGAAGCCATATTGAATACGATGCTACCCATACAACAGTAGGCAACAAACTGATGAGGAGCGGCCTGTACGCTCTGCTTTTATACTCGCGGAATGAAACAAAACCGGTTTTTACAGTACATTCTTAACAATTCCAGTTAAAGGTGTGTATGTTACAATTTTATCATGTAGAATTAAACAGTATGCAGTTGTATTTTCAGGTATAGTTGCAGTAAACTCCATTTCAATCTTTATGTCAACACTTGATGACTTTACTGATTCATTTTGTTTAGAACAATCAATTACAACTATTGTGTAACCATCTAAGTATTCTTCTGGTGATAGTAAAGGTGTATTTGTTTTACCGTAATATGAATTTTGGAATCTCGCATACATATCGTATAATATACTGTACTTTTTATTAGCGAATGACACATTCAAATTGTCATAGGGGAAAAATTGTGAATTCAAATAAACTTTAATATTTTTTAAGTTGCAATGATCAAACTTGCCTGCATGTTTTGTGATGCTGTCCCTCCTACCTGTTTGTAAACCAAATATAATATACCTGGCTCGTTCTACGTAATTAGATGTTTTAACAGTCCAAGTGTGACGATCCGTAGCTGGCAAGCTTGGATGTTCATGGAATTCCCAACTTCTAAAAGGAATTACAATATCACGATCAGCCTTTAACTTCCTTAATAGTAGCATTCTATGCTCGTCAGCTAATTTAACATGTGGAACTCTCCATACAATTTTGTCTAATGTTAATTTCCATTCTAAGTTTGCATCTGTTGTACCATCTGGAGCTTTAATAATGTCTTTATCGTTAGAAGATCTCAATAAAACTAATTCTTGTTTAACATTTAATATTATTTTTCTATAGTCTTCAGCAAATCCAAGCAACAAAGTAATGGGATATGAAAATCAAAATATCCATTTGTATTTGGAGTGATTGTATCATGTTCAGGTAAAACCCATCCGGCAGGTTGAAGTAAATTGGTTTCATTAGGTGATATAGATGTTATCCCTTTTAAAGTTGTTGTAATACCTACTTTTTTAGTAGAATCAACTGTTACACCTGATATTTCATATCTAATTTCATCAAAAAGGAAAGCCATGGGATTATTTATAAATGGAACTGTTGTACCAGTAGTAGTACCGTCCTTTTTAGTAACTTTTCCTTCAATATACAAGTAACTTTCACATGGTAGTGTGTAAATGTCTTGATGTTGTATGGGAATACGAATTTCATCGTTATTGTTTAATTTCGATGAAGTGTAAGGGTTGTGGGTGTGATATTCTTTTTCCCATAGGGTTTCGTCGAATGTTGGACCCTGCGCTATATCCAGTATATCCATAATCTGTTAATTTTAATCCAACTCTCTCTAAGAAACGAATGTTCTCGCGTGTTAACTCCTCCACAGCTGAAGAGCTACTAATGCGGTTTCCCGTAGGTTGTTCGCTTTTAAATGTTAAACCCATGGTTTTGTATTAAAGTGTCGATTTTAAATGTAATCTAATCGTAATAGGCTCTTCTCTGAAGTCTACCAAGTTACCGTCTTGATCCAATACGCTCAACACAATGTCTGAAATGAAAGTGGTGTTCAACGGTAGATATACCAGGTTTTGTGGCTTTTCAACAATTTTAAATCCAGGTGGTACACTTGGGTAAAATGTATGTATGATATGGGTGTTAGCCCCATCCCTGTAAGCTCCTTGTATAATGTTGCAAGTTATGTCTATACTATTGACTTTTAATATTGTTACTGTTTTCTTACCGGAATGTGTTACATCTGGTTCTAAAACGGGCTGATCGTTGGAAAATCCTAATAAATCACCAATTGAGTGTGGTTGAGTAAAATCTATATAATATATGGAAGTAATTTCAGCTTTCATCGTATTATTATTACCTTTTAATGTTATATTGTCTTTTCCCATTTTAGTTTGCAAAAATTCATTTATGTGATCGATTTCATAAGAACCTGTGGGTAACCTACACTCTTGTAAGTCTGTAAATTTCCCACTGGCATCTTTTCCCTTATAATAATGCAATACGTTATTTTTACCTTCCGTAACATTGGGAATAGAGTTGTAAGTTGTAAAATCCAATAGTGCCGCTTCCCAAAATCTTCCTTTTTGCAAGCGTAACGCTGGAAAAAGGATACTTCGTAAAGTGGACGATTTTCCTGTTAATGATACCGTATAGGAAGACATCTCAATAGTGACTGATACTTTTAGCTAAAAATTCCAAACATAAATGGCCGCATATTGAAGTATTATCAGGTTGTTCTCTTTTATAGTTATAATATATGTTTTTAGCAGATTTAAAGTAATTTTGAAGTTCTTTTGGTGGTGGCAAATTACCGAAACTATCAAAATAATATACATTGTTATTTAGTTTCTTATAACAAACCCAATGGGTGCCAGGCCCTTCAGTATTATCCAAATTTACAATTCCAGTCTCATTTTGCCACATTTTCTTTGGTAAACTGTCTTTCATAAACACACTGCGGAAAAATGGTATTTTTAAACAGGAAATATATTTAAATAATTCAATATTGGTTAATGCTTTATGTGGTATGACCAATTGATTTTTTTCATTTAATATGCACGATAAGGTCTTAGGTAAAGACCTGCCCCGTTTTTTACCATTGACCACACGGTGGGCTTCTTCCTGCCTTTTCTGCTAGATCGTCGTCTTCTTATATTTCCTCCATGTTTTCTTGTGGTTGACTTCCTTTTTACCCTTCTTCTCCTCCTTTTTCCACCTCCTACTGCTGTTTTAGCCTTCATACCTGCTGTTACTGCTAAAGCTGCTGCTTTTTCTGCTATGCTAGCGTCACTTGATTTTACTCGTTGCCAAGCTATGTCCGCAAGCTTTCTGTCTGCTATCGATCTATTTTTTGAATCGGCAAACGTGGAATATGCGATATCGTGTTCTTTACAAGCCTGATCTAACTTGTTTATGCCTGGATCACCTCTTTCCAGTCGTTTTTTCAATTTAGTTCCTGGTCCGCAATACTGATAACCTCCCGGTATATGAAATTCGTATGGTAAAGCGTCTATTGCTCTATTTACGATAGATACTACTGGAATACGATTTAAAGCTTTACTTAACAGAGAAACCGCTGTGGACGTGATCCCACCTCCTTTCCTTGCAGTGTCTCGATATGGACTGATGTACTTGAACGTCATTATTGTCCTTTTATAATCGCAATGTGCAACTCATGTGTTAACTCTATGACGAGTTGGACATAAATGAAATCGTTTATAGTGATCTTATATTAAATATCAATATCACCCCAATCTGATGATCTAAACTTTTGCGTATTAGGGTTAATAAAGTATTTTTTAAAAATTTCCCGTTTAATCCAACCACCTCTCGCGGCTTCGTCCCAAATTTTATGACCTGGTCCTCCTTGAAGAATTTCCGGTGTGAAATGATTGTGAAAATCAAATAACGCATTACCTAAAACTTTTACAAGGAAATTAACAGTGACGGCATTATCTACATGTTCAGGGTCTTTAAGGTCTGTTATACGTTTATTATTACAAGTATACACTTTACTATCCTTAAATGATGTTGTGATGGTCTGTCCTACAGTTGCAGCATCATTCGGGTGTCTTCCTGCTCTCAAGTTTGTAATATTGTTATTATTACATGTAAAAACTGCAAAGTGTAAATTTGGATCTAGATGTACGGTTTGTGATAAAGCAGCTGCATCATGATCCTCATGACCCCATGACACGTTTGATAACTTTTTATCCATGCAATCCCAAGCATTATTTTTGTATGTTAATAAATTAAATTTTTCATTACCTTGAACAAATTCATCCCCTTGCTTCGATACTACTTGATTTTGTTTTACAAAATAGGTTGTTTCTTTTTTTAAGGTTTCCATCATTTGACCCACTGTTGCACCATCTGATGGCGCCGAACCATCTTTAACATTTGCTAAACAATTACCAAAACAATCTATAACCCCTACATCACGTATGATACAATGATCTTTTATATATTTGAGGTTTACAGCATCATTTTCATTTTTTGGATAACCTATATCGTTAATAACAAATTTATAAAAAGAAAATCCATCTTTTGTCTTTTCAGGTATCAAGGAATGTAAATAGCGTCTATTTACGCTGTCTTTTGCATCTTTAGGGTCATCTACGTTGGATATACGTTTATTGTTAGCACTATACGTTTTCCCATTGAATTTTAACGTATTTTTTAATTCAGATGACAAATAACCTTTGTTTATTGCATCACCGTTTTGATTTGGTTTACCAACGTTGATGATTCTATGATCTTCTGCGTCATATGTGTTATTTTGTAGTCTTAATGTTGGCGATATCTTTTCCTTTAATATTTTTAAATTTATTGCATCGTTTTCATCCGTAGGATCTTTTATGTTTTTTAGCCTTTTATTACTCATATCATAATCTCCATCAGGTGTTTGTGGTAAACCAGCACTTCTTTTTAAACTATTCGCATAATATAACCCATCCGAGGAGTAACGTCCGAACTTGTCGACACTCATGGTGCAACTGAATAGTATTCTAGGGAGTAACGCATTTTTATGAGATTACCCCACGGTTTCGGAGTTCATCCACTAAAGCCACCCATTCGTTTTCCAATCCAGTATGACCCGCTTCTTTAGCTTCATGTATTAGTTTCATTCTATCCACCAATTTATTGATATTATTGTAATAAATCACATTTGTGTTATATAATTTCTTCATTAAACCTGTACCTGTAACAGACTTACTTCTTTTTCTTCGTTCCTGAGCACTTACATCCAAAGTGGATGCCATAAATTTTCGTTTTACAGGTTTTCTTTGTGTTAACGGCATTGTTTGTCTTCTAGTTGGTATTAACTTGGATACAAATTCTTTATATTTTAAAGACTTAGATCTAAAAGGAGGCTGGTCAGGTAAATACTTTCTCCTATATGCATTTGTCTGTTCCAAAATATTTTTATATGCTTCCATGTCTTTTTCTTTCACTAACGATACTGAAGGCTTATTTTCAAATAATAATTCAAATAATCCTTTTGTGCCCTTATACCTTTGATCACCAATAACAATATTATCATGTTCGTCAACGTTTAACGGGCTATTACCTATCATTAAACCATCTTCTGTTAATCTCGCTCCATAACTATGGTAATTCTTATTAGGAATTGTTCCAGCTAACATTTTTACCATATATTTCCTTCCTAAAGGTCCTTTGTTATGAATGTTTTCCCCCAACAAGCTTATGTTTGACGGTCCTTCTCTTGCCTCTTCTCTTTTTTCCTCTTCACTAGCAGTTGGTGCTTCTTCTTCAGGTCCCCTTTCACTATATCCTGGTGATTCTAGCTCTCCTTCAGATTCTGCTCCGGTAAAGCCACTATATGTAGAGGATTCCGGGTCTTCATCACTAAAACCTTCATATTTTACACTTTCTCTTTCAAACTTTGTGATAGGTGCAATTGCATCCCCTTCCAATACAGGTTTAGCGAATTTTTTGTTTAATTGTTTCAAAGGTTCAGTAATAGGTTTAAAAGTAGATTCAAGGAATTTCTCCCTCTCGCTAATACCTAGTTTTAATGCTCTGTTTTTAGCCCGAATTGAATCACTAAGTGATTTTATTTCTTTTACTAATTTTTCTTGGTTAACCATGTTTGTAGCAAGACGTGTTGTACAACAATGAATGTTTTATACCATGTTCAATGTATTAATATAAATTTATCAAATCCTATCCTGTATCGACCATTGTTTAGCGGTTGTTCCTTCATAATTGTTAGGAACCCATACTTTTCAGCCCAAGCCTTTCCACATAACTCTTTAAATCGTTCAAATGTCATATCCGCATTTACATGATCAAAATATATATGTTTTAGGTTGGTTTCGTCCTGTTTAAATACAATTAACATGTTTGCATTGTCTCTAATGAGTTGTTTTGGTATTTTGCTGTAAGTTTGACCAATATAAATGCTATCTATGTTGTTATGTCGACCCATAGCGAAGTAATTCCTTATTGTGTTTTGGTTTTCACAAGATACATCGTCAAATATGAACACGGAGAATGGTTTAGCTTCTTGTGGTTGCATGACACTCTCGCTTGCATTAAACTTTAAATATTTAACCTCAGGCACATTATTCAGTATCTTTTCCAATAATTGATACTTTGGTTGTTGTAGTGATTTTGAAAATACATATAGATTGTTAAAACGTAATCCTTTAGGGTTTGTAATCATATTGAATACCACATTAGTTTTTCCACAGTTGGAAGGTCCGGTAACCAGACAGCGCACGGTGTTTGGTAACAGATTGCCATGTTTCCCACTATTAAATTCTGAATTATCCACTGTGAGTTCATCTATATTATTAATAGTAAAACTCTCCTTTTGTGGTATTATCTCCATCCTTTGTAATGGTTCAACCTAAAATGATTCTCTATCGTTATATCAAATCCTTTTTAGGTATCCAAGAATCTTCTGTCTTATTAAATCCTAACCATCGTACTTTAACCTTATCTTTTTTCCGTTGCAACACCTTTTCAACTAAATATACATCGCCTACTGTTGATTTTAACATTTCATGTCCATAAAACCCTCCTTCTAGCAATTGTCCTTTATTATCTTTTAAAATATATGTCTCGGGTACTGTAGGTTGTACTTTGAATACAGTAAAAACCTCATTGGTCCAATTTGGTAGATATCTTTTACTGAATACACCTTTATATTTACTTATTCGCACTTTATCACCCACATTAAATTTTTTAGGCTTTAGTTTTTCAACCTTTGGTTTAGTATTCATTTTTATACGTTTTAATACAAGGTTTTCATTTTTACTAGTTACTTGGTTTGGTTTCATCCCGATAGTCCTATGAAATTTGTTATTGTAATCGTTTATAAGTTTTGGTAACATATCAATCCATATGTGCGATCCTCTGTTGGAAAACATTTTATACATTGCACTTTTTAAAGTTCTGTTGAATCTTTCGATTATTGAAGCTTTTACCTCTGAATTGGTTGAGTAATGGTTTATATTGTGTTTTTTCAATAAATTTGCAAATTCCTTATTAAAATATTCTTTTCCATCATCTGTTTGTAAATGTTTAATAGTATGTTTGTCTCTTTGTATAGCTGTTTCCATTGCTTTTGTAACACTTTTGCCACTTTTATCTTTTAGTGGTAAAGCATCTGCCATTTTTGAAAAACAGTTAATAACAGTCAATATGTATTTATATCCTTTATTTTGTTTGCTATAAGGAATCATTTCTATTAAATCTGCTTGATATAAATCATTAATTCCTTTTATCACCGTATTTCTTCGTGGAAACTTTCTTCTTGCAGGTTTATGAAGTTCGTTGACAATTTGTTGCTTCAAGTCCTTCATATTGCAAGTTTCAATGTTTGTTGTGCCACATGTATAATCACAATGAATGTTGTTTTAAATATTCACATCATTTATATGGGTCAAGGTCATCCAAACTTGTGTAAAAAAATGGGGAACACGGCTTTGGACTTGCCGTGTTCCCCATTTTTTTACGGAAGGAGGAAGGAATAAGGTCGAAGTTGTAGAAGGACGAAGAATAGGTTACTAGTTGATAGGGTTTAGGGAGTAATGGCCGAAAGGAAGAGTGTGGATTTTGTCGGGCATAATATGTCTTTTATCATCCCGGGCTGACAGTGCTTTTTTAATTTCGGTGACACTGTAGACTTGATGCTTGAAGCTTCGGATATTGTTGAATGTTGCTGACATTGTAGTATCTTCAAACAAACAAGTCTTGTAGTGGTCAAATGTCACGTGTTTTTTTAAATAAGATGTCTTCACTCCTTTTGCTTTCTTGACTGTCGGTGTGTTGTTCTCGTGGTACATCTTAAATGAATACAATTTCGCCTTCAACGCTACTATTTCTTCTAAAGGCATTCCATTTGCTTCATCTTTAAATTTTCTAATTACTTTTTTATTTTTTTCATTAAAATTTGGATGGTTCTTCGGATAGTCAGAAAAGTCGAAATCTTCTTTGTATGGAAATGTCCTTAGGTCTTCATACATGTCCAAAGTCTTTATCCAGTAGATAAACGCGTCCGTATCCATGTATGCGACTCCAATGTTTTCCCTTCCGTAGTGTTTAACCATTTTGTTATAATGGAAATCATACATCAGGGTTTTACTTATGTCCAAAATCGACATACCTATGTATAACGGACGGTCCATGACTATTGTTGTTTTCTTCATACTGACGGCGACTAGATTTTCGTTTATAATCATGGATGTTCCAAAATTTGGTTTTTGCACTAATTTTTCCAATTTTCTAGGATCACTCACTAATTTTACATTTTTATGTTTTCTTTTGTTCTCCAAGGTCTTCCCAAAGATGGCGTTGTTCATTAATTTATAGAAGTCCTTTTCAAATGCTGTTGTCGCTGCAGCTCTTCTTGTAGTGTTGGAATCAATGTATGGTTTCAACCAACAAGACTGGGTGAATTCAATTGCTCTATGAATTCTCACTATACGTAGACCCAATTCAAGAGCCTGTTGAACTACCCAGTAATGAGCCACATACCGATCTTTATTCTCCAAGGTCATCATCAATTTTGGCCATCTTCCTGTCGGTGAAACTTCAGTCTTGGCTAGGAGAGGCAAGTCGTAGTGATGGTCATGAAGGTGCTCCGGGTATTCAAAATCACAGTCCAAAATATAGCCTTTTGGACCATCCTTTGGAATCTGTGAAATGTCTCCGATGGTGGCCGGGTCGTTCCATTTGAAGTCAGCATAGGGAAGCGGATTTGACATTGCCCAACCATAAAGGTTGTTTGCGTCAAAGTAGCCAAGGTAGACCGATGGTTGTTGCTCGTCGAAGCCGGGGATGTACTTGTTGTTGGCTTTAACATGACGTGTTACAGCTTGTGTCAAACCGCCCCGTACACCAGATTCCATCATGAGCACCATATCAATATCCGTTAGAAGTTCCAGTCGACAGTTGGTTGACTTTAGCATAGCTTGCCATGCTAATCCTGGAGATGTGTACGAGTGTAGAGGGTCCAGTCCATAGGCGGAGAAGCAGGTGTTTCTGAATTATTCCATCACATCGCACAGCAGAGTTACGTCCAATTTTATATAAAAGTCAGAATATTCCCCTAAGGTTTGAATGTTTAGTTGGTTCCAAACATTACAAGCATGATTGTAGTCTTCAATGGAGATTTCACTTTCGTTTAATTTGCTGTTGAAGGCTTCAATAGGTGGTAGACTGGTTTCTTCAAATTTTTCTGTAGAAGTTATGTAATCGTAGGGGAACACTCCTTTACGTAATACTAAGTCCAATTTATCTTCAGGTACAATCTTGCTGGTTTCTTTTAGGTCTTCTCTTCGTAGATTCTCAGACAATCTGCTCAAACTAGATGCCATAAATCTATAAGAGTCTACAAAGCGAAGTTTAATTTTACCTACTGTTTTTGAGAAACTGATATACTTTTCCAATGTTGTAGCAAGAACATCAATTCTACCATTATCTCTTCCTAACTCTGGAATAATGAAGTGGGAGTCGTAGCCGCTAAGATTGTGTAACACGACAGGGATAAAGTGGGGCAGTTTGTAATTTATATTGCATGAATTACAAGCAGCTCCTCTGTATAAACCTGTCAGGTGATCGTGATCTCTTACTTTTGGATTTTCTTCACTGAAACTCTTCTTGCATAGATAACATCTTGATGTCAGATTATATTCTTCCTGTTGATTCTCATTCAAAGGTTCCATAGGTACGACATTACCATACAAGCGTTGTACCTTTTCAGCAATGTCATACAACCGGTCTACGAAATACTTAGCGGCTTCTTCACCACGGTAGAGTATTGGAGTGGATGTTAAACCATAGTCTTGCAATTGGTTTTCAGACAAGGTTGATTTCACTAGTAGACAAAAACTGTTGGGTTGATGCAACTGATATTTTGTTCTTCTAGTCACTTCACCGTCCGGCAGCTCCTGTGGTACTAACGTAGATTCAAAATCTGCGTAGATGACTACTGGAATCCGATATTGGTGAACTGTCTTGTTAAATTGGATACACGCTCGAGATGGTGGTGGCAGACTAATCTTTACTTCATAATTTTCGTTACAAAGTCTTTTGTGTTCAATCAACCATTCTGATCCTCCACGTCTTAGTTCTTTATATGTGAAGCAGAAACATCTTTTACACACTGTTAACCTACTTTTATGTTTTGATAACTGATTCCATACCAAGGCTACAAAGTCCTTTATCCATACATAATGGGAAATTTCACCCTTCGTTATCAATAGCAAATCCGTGTGGTTTCTTTGCTCGTCTTTTACTACCCGCAAAGGATAAACGTTGTTTGAATCATCCAGACCAAAAACATTGACTGAAACGCCAGGATTTTTCTTTTCAAATTTGTCAATGTCTTTTAAGGTAACTGGGTAGGTGAGACCTTGAAAGTTGTAGCGATGTTCATTCTCGTAATATTCTCTACCAACTCTACAAGGATGATCTTTAACATATTTGGTTATCATTGCATATTTAAAACATTCATTACCTTCATTTTGCACATTCCTACACGAGTTGGTGTTTTGTATTTTCTTTGGTAGAGGGATAAAACTACTACCCCTTAAACCATATCCATGCTTATGAACCCTTACATCCATACCTTCAATTGATGACAAAGTCCATCCAGATCCTCTTCCTTCATGTTCTTGAAGTTTGGTTATAAGTTCCTCCAAGCATTCTTCAATTATATCATCGATGTTGGAGGTGAAGGTAAGGGTTCGGTTTTTGGTAATGAACGCTCTCAATGCTGTTTCACCATCAGTATTGTTAAACATAGCCTCTAACACCATTCCAAATTTAATAAAATTTAATCTTTGTAGTTCTTCCCTCAAGGTTCCGCCAACAAGTTCCTTAGCCTGGGTTATAAATGTTTCCAGTTCCAATTGAACATTATTAATTTTGAAATGTGTTACAACTCGTCCTGGCAAGGCCGTGGTGCGCAGTTGTTTCAAATCTTCCAGTTCTTCTTCAGTGCCCTCTTCTTCAGTGTCTTCTTCTTCAAAAGGTCTTCTAGCAGTAGATGGTCCAGCACCAGCAAATTGGATCACACTAGGTCTTCTTCTTTGCATTTGCTGTAGATAGCTGTCCCAGTAGTCCGTCTGCTTCTGGTGCTCTTCCAAAAAACGGTCAATTGAGTCTAAGTCTATTTCATCCATGGTAATATCTTCTTTTCTATCTTCTTCTTCATGTAATTCTCTGTGTATGGTGAAAAGATCTTCGTCTTGAAAGATTTCCCCACAAATGTCGCAAAGAGCCATTTCAAACAGTTTGGCTTTGACACTCTGTGAATGTCCACGCAATAATGAGCAGCGCACTCCACCGGGACCCTTTATATCCGAGGCAGATAGGTGGGGAAAGTGACGTCATATGGAAACAGGTTATCACTCATGTGCTAAATTTAGCCTTTACACAACCGTTTGTAATACATTTATCAGTAGCCTTGATAAATTGATGATATTTGGTCTAGATTCAATAATTTGTACAAGTTTTTTTCAAAGACGTCTGTTTGAGCAAGTTTATGTAGGTCAAGGTCATTTGGAATTATTATTTTGAGCGGGGGATAGAGCACTAAGCAGCATCATTTACTACAAAGTGCTCTATCCCCCGCTCACATTCTTTTTTTTAACTTTTTGTTTAAACTTTTTACAAGGGTGAAACATCACCATCAGAGTCGGAATCATCCTCATCACGGAATAGGCAGCGATGACAATACATAATTCTTCTGGCAACTAACATCCTATCCATTGGACGATGGGTAGTGTCTTGTTCTTGTTCTTCTTCTTCAATTTCCAATTGGAATTCCATTTCTGACTCAGATGACGACTCTAATGTTTCGTAGGCGTGCAAGTCCACTTCATTGTCCGTTGAACCAGCTTCGTCAGAGTCCGCTTCAATATCCATTATTTCTTCCTCCTCTTCCTGATCAACCGCAGGTAGTTGGTCCTCTGCTTCTATAACTTCTACAGGTATTACCTCCAGAATTGAAAGAATTCTGTCGCGATGGAACACGGTGTTGTCAAGTGGAGCCATGGTATGAAAGTGGTGTATCTATCCAATTGGTTTGCCCTTTTTATACCCCCACCAACTATACATTTTATGTGGGTCAAGGTAACGTAAAAATACCCTTTGAGCGGGGGATAGACCACTAAGCAGCATGCTAGTCCATTGCCGCAAAGTGATCTATCCCCCGCTCTGTTCTACACAACCTCAATCAAGTCCAAGTTCGAGTCCTGTTTAACACATTTTATTCTAATTCCATATCCAATTTAAAAATTTCAATTTCACAAGGTTTACATTCCTGATGTATCAAACACTCCAGCTCCCTAAACATATCGTCCAGTTCGTCCAAATTATGATGTCCTACTTTTAACACATGGAGGTGGTTCATGCTTTGCATTGTAGCATGGCCATCAACAAACAAGTTTCTTTTCCACGCTAACATAAATTCGCAGTTTTCTTGAAAAATCCTTCTCACCAAACACTCATACACAGCCGTCAACATTTCTCTACAGTTTTCATAATGCACCATCACAGTATACCTGTCCAAGTTAGCACCAAGAAGAGATCCACTCATTTTTATAGCGTTCTACTGGAAAGTCCAAAGCAGAATGAAGTCGGGATGTACAGACCCCCTCTTTTATACCAGTTAACCGGTTGTCCTTCGTTTAAAGTGGGTCAAGGTCATTCAAAAGTACCCTTTGAGCGGGGGATAGACCACTAAGCAGCATGCTAGTCCATTGCCGCAAAGTAGTCTATCCCCCGCTCTGTATTCTACACACACACACACACACACACACATGTCCCTGTCTTTTCATTACATACCTAATATATATTCACTACCTTCATCGTCACTATCACTCATCACCGTTTCTACAAACTCCACCGGATTAAAGTTAAATTGTTTCAATTGTTCTTTTAATTTTTCAATTTGTTGGTCCTTTACTTCTAAAACACTGTGAAGGTGTGATATATAGTCCGCTGCCTCGTTGATGCTTGCTACTCTGGGATCGCCTAACTTCAAGCTGGGAACTACACCCTGCAGCCTGAAGTATGCCATACGCCTTTCTTGCTCCTGCCGTTGACCAGGACTAAGCAAGCCTTGTCCGTCTTGGCTCACCTCCAGCAAGGTCCGTAGCATTGGAGCTTTGCAAGCGTTTGCCCGAGCAACAGTTATGCTATGGAATGGTCGAGCAGGTCCACGAGTAGCAGGCAGAACGTTGGCAGCACGTCTTCTTGAAGAAGAAGCCCGAGAAGTTTTGCAGTTGGAAGCCATGTTGAAGTGCGGTATTCAGCTAAGCGATACAAAGCAGAATAACCAAACTGCACATCAATACCCGTATATATACACTTATCAGTGGTGGGGGTACTAGCTAACCTTGGTAAAGTGGGTCAAGGCCATCCAAAAACATTACCAGAACGGGGGATAGATCACTAAGTGGCATGTTAGTCCATTGCCACAGAGTGATCTATCCCCGCTCTGTATTTGACATTCACGCACACATTCATACATACACACAAGTTCCAGTCCAAGTCTTTACCCACACACCTATCCACTCTCATCCTCACTATCATCACTGTCCAACAGGCTTTCACACTTCCTAATCAGTTTTTCCCATTTACTCCGGATATGAAGTAGCTCACTGCGAGTATTCTCTAGCATTCTGTCCCTTTGCTCTATTACTTCGTCGTACCACTCAATGATGTTTGGTGGAGTCTGAGTTGATGCGTCCCTCGTGGTTGGTTGAGAAGCTCCGCTGCTTCGCAACTCCTTCCTCACAGGACCAAAGCCGGAGAATCGGACACGACTCCTTGAAGAAGGCCCCGATCGGATTGGTCCAATGCTCGGGCTGGAGTTGGAGGCGGCCGGGCCAGAGGTAGAGGCTGGGATGTTCATAGCAGACATGGTGGTGTTCAGCTTAACGGTGTAAAGCAGAATGAGAGGACGGTTGATTACCACTCCTATATATACCCGTTTTTAGTGGTGGGGATGACACAGTGGGGGGGGGGGAAGAAATTTTGCTTAGTCTTCCCGGTCATCAGTTTTACATACCTTTAGCACACCCATTATTTTTTGTTTCTTCAATAACTTTACACACCTCAAACAGCTCATCTATGTTTTTATAATTGATTTTTGTCCAGTGTTCATACTTATGAGTTTGGTTGTTTATAATACATAAATAAAATGTAGACCCATCTCGTCTTATAAAACACTCAACTTCCATTCTATGCCGGATTAGCACTTCCCAAGCATTGTGTTGATCTATAAAGAAGTCACCACCTTTGTAATTGTACCGTGACATGTTTATTACAAAGCACAGGAACAGACTGAAGCAAATGAACGGTTCATACGAGCTTGGTAAGAGCATTAGAGTGGGGGTATCACGTGATACACAACATTAGTTGTAAGGTTAGCACTTTATTTTAAACAGTAATTTATGTGAGTCAAGGTCATTCAAACTTTGAAAAATTTTTACCTCCAAACACTTGTAGCAAGCTACAAGTGTTTGGAGGTAGGTTTTAATTTGTTAAAGATTTTTGTAACTTAGTCTTCACCCTCAAGGACACGGTTTGAGATTGTCCCAGTGACTTTACATCACCGCCAGGTTAAAGTATTATACAAGTCAAGTATTTTTTTTTTTTTATTAGTTGACTTGTGTAATACTCCTCTCCCTTACTTTAAGAGGGTTAGGACTAAATTTGGAAAAAATAATTTGGAAGAAGAATTTTTGTTTTTTAAATATCGTCCAACACAACCTAACAATTTAGAATTTCTTTTGGTAGGCCTACATCCTAATCCATTTCCCACACAGATTGGCATCCTTCCCTTCGTATTAGATAGCCTTTTTTATGGATGAAAAATTGTCTTTGTACCATCCGAACGGGTACTTTCATTGTATGAAGGCTGCCATCACCTTTTACAATGATTTCTACTTTGGCATCAAAAGCTCCATAAGTTTGAGCAATAAAATAATATTTTTCATCCACTTTAAGTCTTCTAATATCAAGCGGTTGCGGACTGTGGGGATGTCTGGGTTGGATGTTTTAGACCTAATGTTGTTAAGACTGTAGGGTCTTACTCTCGGAAGATTGATATTTTTGTTCAAGTGCGTTTGGCAACGGTCTTTATCTAAAATAGCAAACTTCTGACAGCAAAGAACCCCAAAGTCTTTTGACATCCACACGTAATCGCATTTATTACCCTTGCCAGCAGGGAGTTTAACACGCTTACGTTTTTGTGTTGGACGCTTTACTGGAGTGTTTTGGAGCTCTTCCGGTTTAGGCTGGCTAGAAGGGATGGAGGTGGGAGGTGAAGGTTTAAGAAGGTCAAAAGGTAGGCTGCAGGCAATTTTGGGTGGGGTAGGTGAACGGGTTAGGTCGATTGAGGGAAGTTCGGGGGAGAAGATTGATTTACGGGGTGGTTTGGTTGGTGTAGGTGGCATGGGGGATATGGGTGAGGGACATTGGGATTTGGTGTAGGATAGGATTTTCTTAGTTCGACTGTAGGGGGTTATCCTCAACCTTGACGCCTCTTCGAACACCGCAGACTCCGATCCCGAGTCCGATAGCAGAGAGAGTGCTGGAGAGGCTATCAGGACTCGTCCGCTGGGGTTCTTTGAAGATGCCGCGGGTGCGCCAGCCTCTTCCGAAGCCGCAGGTGCGCCAACCTCTTCCAATGTTGGTGGCAATGGTGAAAGGCTGGGCATCGAGGCATGCTGCGGTGGCGGTGGCGGCGGCGGCGGCATCGTCAGGAAGCTCAGAATCTGTGATGTCATCAGGTATTCCAGGATCGGAGCGGAGGACGATGAGGGCTGAGGCGTGTTGGCCGAGGTTGAAGCTGATGGGTAGTTCTTCAGCTTAAGTCCCATTTTACCCATTGTAATGAATGGAATAAATGAAAGGAATAAATGTGAAGAAAGAAGTAAGTTATAAAAGATCTCAAGTGCAAGAGAGAACCTGTCCGTATGGGAGCTTGGACCGGAAATGAGAAGTGCGTGCAACCCGGCCGCCTTATATCCCCACCGGGCCTGCCACGCCCAGGATATCAGGGGTGGGGGTGGGGGTGGGGGTGGGGGGGGTGGGGGGGTGGGGGGGGGGCTCGCACTTTTTGTCGGGGGGGGGGGGGGCTCGCACTTTTTGTCGGGGGGGGGGGGGGGGGGCTCGCACTTTTTGTCGGGGGGGGGGGGTTCAATTTAAAACAATAAGCCTCACTTAAGGCGTTTATGTTACATCGCTGAAGCCTCCAAAAAAAAGACACACTTATAGACGAGTCAAACCTTGTGTGTTACTTGACTTGTACATTTTTTAAAAGAGCTTAATATATTTACCGTGTTAATAAGACCTGACTGTTAAAGAATTTTGAAAACTTTTATATATTTAGGTCAAGGTCACGGAAAAACTTTAAAAAAATTAAGCCCCACACCCCCCAATGGGGTGTGGGGCACTTGGGTTGTCATCGCTGTAGCCTCCGAAGAGACCCAACTATGACAACAAGGCAACATCCAATGTCGTGTTCCCTTCGCCACGCAAGACTTGTAAACATTTACTGCATTGTCTTTTCAATAGCTAACAAAACATTTACTTAATTTTGAGAGAGGTTGAGGACAGCCCTAGTGGCTTACGTCCTCGGTCCGAGTGCAGAGGCCGCCGCAAATTGGCCACAGCTGTGGTCTGCATGCCAGCGTACAAACGGACCGGTTCCCAACCCAGCCGCAATATTGCATGCCTGAGAGGACCCATGCTAAAATTGGTTTAAAATTGTTTTACACGGGGGTCTACTCCCGTACCCTACCTTTAATATTTAACTTTATCAATGCAGTAAATTTTTATAAATCTTTGTGGGTCAAGGCCACACGGACATTAAAAAATTTCGGCCCCCGTACATCCATGGCGAACCACGAATGTTCGGGGGCCTTGGGGACTAAAAAACACAAATAGCTAATCAAGATTCATTTACATAATTTTGAGTTTCCAGAAGGGAAACAAGAGGTTGAGGACAGCCCTAGTGGCTTACGCCCTCGGTCCGAGTGCAGAGGCCACCGCAAATTGGCCACAGCTGTGGTCTGCATGTCAGCGTACAAACGGACCGAGTCCCAAACCCAGCCGCAATATTGCATGCCTGAGAGGACCCATGCTAACGTTAGTATAAAATGCTTTTACACGGGGGCCTACTCCCGTTCCCTGTCTTTACAATTTACTTTGAGCATTGCAAAAGCTCAAGGAGGGGATTGCTAAAACAAGCGTATACACTTTAGAAAGATATAACACACTTACAACACAAACTTGAGCTCAACGTAGTCAATGCTGGAACAAGCACATACACATTAAACACATATAACAAACAAGACACAAAGGATAAAAAGACACACAGGAGACATAGGGTGCAAGTAAAACACTGTCATATAAAACAATTCGCAATACCCAAACGCAAGCGCAATATCTTACAACGAATACAAGTCTTAAAGTTAGAGTAGACTTCGCTAAACACTGAAGGCGCCATTCAATGTTTAGTGATGCCTATGGCGGTCCGTCCCGATCGTTCACGTTCAACGCGCGGGAGCGGACTGCGAGCCGGCTCTGGCCGGGCCCCCTTATATCCCCACCGGGGCTGCCACGCCCAGGATATCAGGGGTGGGGGAGGGGGAGGGGGTGGGGGTGGAGGGGGGGGGGCTCGCACTTTTTGTCGGGGGGGGGGGGGGGCTCGCACTTTTTGTCGGGGGGGGGGGTCTCGCACTTTTTGTCGAGGGGGGGGGGGGTCGAGGTAAGTTAAGTGGGTCAAGGTCACCCACAACACTTGTACTCTAAGTGTTGGCTATACCCCCACCACAACTGGGTCCCTAGGCTGCACAACACCGCTTCGCCAGTATGTCTCCGGCTTCCATGCGGTGCGTCTCGCTGTTCTCTAGCTCTCTATATGTAAGTAATTTTACAAGTTCTGAATGTAGGTCACTACACTTTAACTCTGGGACGATATCGACTTGTAGTATTTCAGTGTTTTGACTCAAGGTCATCACACTTTAACTCTAGCACATCGGTTATCGTACCAGAGGTGTTTAATAACCTAACTTGTAATGTTTAGGGTGGCGTTTGCACGCCACGTAGTATCACCATGAGTGTCCAGTCCAAGTTATAAGTTAAATTAATTTTACTGTAATCTTTTCCATTTCCACTTCGTTTTGCCAAAGTATAAGGTGTCGCTTAATAAAGTGGTATTTCTCTAAAGTTATAGGGGATTGCAGGGATACAATTAGTTTATTTAGGAGACTCTTCATCTTGGAGTTTAACACAATTTCCACTTTGACTTTGCTTTCTCGGCTCTCACAGCCTAAGCTGTACAGAAATGTTTCTTCTAGTGCCAACTCGGGCCAAGAGAACAGTGTGTTCACTGTAGGACAGCTCATGGTGAAGTGATGCGATACTCCAGCGTACCACCTCACCTTCCCCCACCACTGTGACCTTCCCCCACTCCTGCTGTTTCCCCCACCTCTTTTCCCTTGACTCATGCGCTACAAGCAGTCTCTCAGTATTGTGCGGACTTTTGTGAGGAGAAGCCATGTCGCGGGACGCTTTAGGTAAGAAACTTAGCCGTGTTAAGGCTTTATTAGTTGCTCACTGTCCACCACTCAAAGTTAAGAGAGTTTCGACTTTAGCTAAGTGGCGCAAACTGTTGCGCGGACACCCTAAGTTTTATACAAAACAGACTAATGTCAGTTTTACTGATGAGGATTTGTTTAAAATATTGGATGAAATGACTTTTCCTTGCAAAATTCAGTTAGTTACTCCCATTCCTGACAGTTTAGAGTCTTAGTCTTTCAAGCCGATATACCTAGAGTACACTGAAGCTGACAGTCAGTCACTCGGTGACCGTCGTGGGGTGCGCATCGGTGTCAGCGCTCCGTTGTTAGGTTTTCAAGGTCACGGTAATATGAAATTGGGGGTGTTGTGCTAGTTCAAGGTCACCTGAGGGATTACCGATTGCCCATTTAGGCAGAGTCATGTCAGAAACTCAGGTTTAACTTAGCACTTTTGCCGTTTCTCGTCAAATATTCGCTCCAAGTGGTCAAGGTCACGAGGACTCGGACTGAAACTCGGAGCGTAGTGCGAGAAACGGCAAAAGTGCCAAAAAATTTAAGTTTCGGCTTGACCTTGACCTTGGTGGCGTCGGTGACGTTATTTTGATGACGTAAGGGGTGATGACGTCATCAGCACGTCATTTCTGTGACGTCATGGGTGTGACGTCATTGGTGATGACGTCATCGATTGCGTCATCGATGACGTCATCGATGACGTCATCGGTGAGGTCATTGACCTCGATGACGTCATCCCTCAGGTGACCTTGAACTGGCCCAGCATCCCCAATTTCACACTACTGACTTTTATTTTCGTTCAACTATTAGAGTTTTTATTAACACCTTCGAATTACAATTTTGAACTAACTTTTAATTTATGCGAGGTTTTACTTCAACCCCGGTTAATTTATGCGCGAATTTAGTTCAACTCCCAATCGTTGAATTTCAGCTTTGAACCAACTTTTAATTTATGCGCAAATTTAGTTCAACACCCCGATTGTTGAATTTCAGTTTTACACTAACTTCTAGTTTCGTTCAACTATTAGAGTTTTTATTAACACCGTCGAATTTCAATTTTGAACTAACTTCTATTTTATGCGCACTCTTCGCTCAACCGACCGCCGACGCTCTCGCCATCTCCACCCCGACATCTATTGTCCCCACTTCTGGCCCACCGGAAGCTGCGTGCCGTGGCATGTGGCTTCCGGTGACGTCAGTTCCGGGCCAGGAGTGGTTTTTCTACACTACTTACAACAGAATAAAAATCAACATTTCATTACTCCCCGGTCCTGTATGAGTTATGCAGCACTCACTGTGGCTGTTTTTGTAGTACTATAGTATGAGGTAGTCAATGACATAGTGAATGAGTCCACAATACTATTTTATGCCTAAATCCTCTTTAACTTAACTTTCCATGACATTACAAAATTTAAATATAGAAATCACAAAGATTAGGAGAATCTACATCTTTGTTGGTGTGGTCCATTTTGTTTTGGTGGCATTTTTATTTTGGCTAAAATTTCTCTTTATAAAAACCATTTTTGTAATAAGCTTGTTTTCTATACTGGAGGTAAAAAACTTTTAAATGTTGTCTTTTACACAGGTTTTTTTTAATATGTGTAGCGTTCTGCGTAAAACATGTTTATCCTATAATAGTAAATAAAAAGGTTATTACACTTACAACCAACTATTCCTTTTCCTTATAGTTTACAGCAGTTTGAAAACCCATGCACACATATTAAGTGTTCTATTTTAATATTTGTTACCTTTCATTATTGTTTCAATACCAGTCGGACAACCAATAAGACCCATGTCAAAAATTTCCAAAATTTTTTCATAAACAAAAATGAATTTTTCTATGGTTAAGTTACAAAACTTATTTTTGTGCCCAAATACGCGTAAATAAAACTTTCAAGTAAAATCTACCTGCTACATTTTGAGAAAATGTTAAAACCTCAGATTAGACACTCCTCGTATTAAAGTATGAAATTGTGTTGATATTTCAGTGACCAGTAGTTCAACTGCTTTTCTATTCAGCTAGCTTTTAACATGTGTTTGTTTTTTTAATATCAGCAACAGCTGTTTTATTTTGCAATTTAATAACAATTGTTCCCCATGTTAATGTTATGGACAAAAAACAAACTTTAAGGGCTTCCCGTGAGCTTCAGAATTAAAATATCAAAAATCTAAAACCTTATTGCAAAACTACAAACTGCGACCATTCTTTTGATGCCTCAAACGTTAAAACTGGTCCAGGAATAGCGGAGTTGTAAACAAATAACAATTATATATAAATTGGAATAAAGGAACTGATACATATCACGTATCCTTTCAATAACGTATTTATTTAATGGTCTGTTGTTGTTGAGTTATTATAGAGAAACGAAGTGATGTGCAACCGAATTACTGTGTTGCTCTTGGGATGCCAATTAATTATGTTCGCACGTGGACTCACAGATGGCAAAACGAATGGTTTTTGGCACCAACGTAACTTCAATTTAGATAAATAGTTTATGTACTCTCACGATAAAGCGAAGATAAAAACTTCAATAAAAATTTATACAGCATGTAATGTAACAAATAGGCCTAGCCTATATTTTGACGCGATTATATGGTTTGTTTACCTAATATTGCATTACAAATAGGCCTAGCCTTTGGGTTTATTTGTTCAAATTGTTAATTTACCTAATATAATATCACAATAGTCCTAAACTAAGTTACATAATTTGTTTTCCATAAATGAAAATAATTGCCAAACATAGTATTAAAAGTATGCCTAGCCTAGCCAATTTGGTCAGAGTTGTAAATAGATAGCCTAGATTGAATTTTTGTTATATGAACATTATATTAGTTGAAAGTATGATGAATTGTTTTTGTTAATTGTAAATATTAGCATAAGCAGTAATATTTAATTGTAAATGGTTTGTAAATATTGTATTGTACTTACAGCAGAAGATAGGTTATGTCAACATAAGAATTGTAATAATGAGTTGGTAGATTTGTAGGAATAGTTTAATCATTTCATCACAATATTTAAATAATATTAACGATAATAAGTTAAAATAATACATAAAAAATTGTTTAGAACACACATCATTGTCTTTTGACAATCGTTTATTATTGATGTTGAAATTAGTGCGTCGGCAGAATGGCCGTCAGCTGTTGTGGCGCTGTCAGCTGTTTAGCGACAACGATGACTTAGGCCGGTGTCGCTATCCCAGTCACGTGACACCCCGGCCGGCTCGGCGGGTATATATTCGGCGGCCCAGCGGCAGCTCAACACTTGCTCCGCGCGGTCGCTGCGTGCACGACTTCAGACTGTGCTGTGGCTGGATAACTTAGAGATGTTAGGCTAATAGATGATTAGTAATGTATCATATCATGTATCGTGTGTTATTAGTAATTGATTATTGGTTAGTTAATTAGGAAGTAACTTTTGGAGAATTATTTATTGTAAAATGTGTATTGTTTATTGGAGAAACTTGAAATAAATATATCTATGTCATAGAAATATGATAGTGTAATTTCGGCCTAAGATTTTTTAATGTGAATCGTAACGTAACAGCTGATTACTTTCCGGTCAATTTTAAAGTCAGATGGTAAATAAAAAAAGATCGTCTGTTACTGTCTCCATAAGTTTTGTTAAAACATTCTGACTAAAATCACATAATTCCTTTAAATTGTGCTGTAAGTGAGTTTCTCACCAATAGAAAGGAATGTATTACAAAAATGCGCAATTTGCGTGCGGGACCACAAGAAATAAATTTATTTTTACACTGATTTAAATTGAAAATGTTTTTCTTTTAGGACTTTACACTAAAAGCAAATAAATGCTAATCATTATGGAGTAGAGGAGCACATGTTGGTAAGAGACCGCAGCCACTGGATCCCAGCTTTGAACTTGCCCACAGGCTGATGAGACTGTGGTGAGCGGAGCGGATCTGATACATTCTCTCTGTCTTAATAGAATCAAGTGTAATGACTATTCAGTTGATGAATAACCTCTGACTAACATCAAGAGAGTTGAGAGTTTCATTGACAATTTCTTGTCTTTATAACTGGGAAAAACTTTGATATATTTTAAGGAAGAATTGTTATTACTTAAAAAATATTTAAAAATATGATCTTAAACTATATTTGGAACGTTTGTCTTGTGGTTATTGCTGTGTTGAGGATTCATGTCCAATGATTTCAATCTGTGTGTAAGATGTATATGATGCAATAAATGTATTTTCATTTATAAGTTAACAGACCATAATGTTACATTCGAATAGATTGAAACTATATACAGCATGGAAATACAAGTGATGTTCCATGACTTAATGAGTCTCTGAATAGTGCAGTCAGTTTTTTACTTGTAAGCACGACAAAGAAGCTAAGCTTTGGTACAGTATTCTTCTTCCTTGAAACACAATTGAAGGGAAAGTTTGAATGTTTGTTTGTAAATATTTAATTTTATTATGGACATATCCGATTAGACCAATGAACGTAAAAGACAAAAATTGAAAAAGGTATCCTTGTTTATTGCATGCTTATTTTTGTTTTGGAATAATTAAAATACATCAGTTCTCCGTCCCATTGGCTTTGATTTATCTTTGTTATTTTTAAAGGCTCGGGTTTCATAAGAAAGATTTTTACTTAAACAGATGACATATTTTTAATATTTCATTTAGTTAAACAATTACACAACTCAACAGAAAAAAACCCCATAACAATATCATTAATATAATTGCTAACATACACTAGTTATAATTAGTGTAGTGGCGAGTGAAAGAAGTGAGAGATGTCACCATGATTTTCCTATTTAAAATTGATATCCTTTGTACTTAAGCTGCTCTAGAAAAAAGGATGAGTGAGACTTTTGGAATTATAAAATATTATAACATTATAATTAGTAATGAGTTCTGTTGGATATAAATTGTCTGGGAAAACACCATTAAATCTCACTGTCATGCACTTTTATATATAGCTGTCATGCAGTTAATTTTAAATATAGGTTCATTGGATTTGATGAGTCATACGTCTATGAAAAATATACTTTATAGATAATTTTTTCCTTGTAAGTTGATTGCAGTACTCCAAACAAACACAATTTTCAACTAAACTATAATTGAGAAACATTTTAAATCTCTAATCAAAACTATAAATCATTTAATGGGGATCCATTTTGTAGGAAAACGGAGAAAAATATGTTTTCAACTTATAAGTATCGAAACAGTTTACTACATGTTTATTTTTAAGGAACTGTACTTATATAAAATTCAAAGATTATAATTGTATAATTGTACACTTTTATAGTATTTCCTCCACACCATATAATTCTAGGCGTAGTAGTTAAAAAGTCATCCTTGTTTTACAAAAGCTAAAAGGAACATTATATTCATAGACATTTTTTTTTAATAATCTTAATTTCATAATTGCAATAGCTGTACATCGACGAGGACGTTGTTGTTGTTGACGTAGCATTTCAGCCTAGCCACGCAGTAACTAACCACCGCGGTGCGTGCCGAACCGCCATCTCCATTACGAGATTGCTGCTTTCTTCTGCTGGATGGACTCACTTCGTACATGGATATTATATCTTAAAATAATAGTCCTAATGGTGCGTTATCACTTTTTATATGAACTACTAGTTTAGTCCAAATATAAACTCTATCATATTGTGATTATTTTTTCCTTTTCCATGATACAAGTGAATGAATGAAAATGAAAATACTTCATACATAAATAATTAGGTTTTAGCATCTTACATTTGATTTATGTGTTCAAAGAATAGAAAAGTATCTTTAGAATTTTTTTAATGAAAGAAATCATTTGTGATTGTGATATCTAATTACTTTAGATTTAATTTATTTTCATTCATGTTGTTAGCCTCCGAAGCTGATAAAGACAATTATAAAAAGGTCATATATATCCGTCTTTAGCTTCAATAAATCCAACTTATTCTGGACTACTAAGGTTTCAAAAAATAAATAAGTGTCATCACCAGGTCATATTCCACAAAACCAAACAAATCAGTTCGTATTCAAAAAGTTAAATTTACACAACACATACCACGAACAAGTTAACATTTAAAAAATACAACGCACCGTCCAGGGTTCACCTACCTATGTGTGAATTTTATCTTTTTGACATCGAACTGATGTTTGGTTTTGTGAGATAGAATATGATGAAGACAATTTTTCAGAATTAGTCCAGAATTAGTTGGTTTTATTTATAAATGGCTTTATGTTTAATAACAGGAAACAATATAAAAATTGTTATATGGCCCTAATTACATAATTAATTAATAATGAATTATAATTGTGTTTTTTTTCTCCTGGCGGGCCGACATGACTTAAAATGTTTTATAACGCCAAAAGATATTTTGTTGTAAGTTACTAACATTCACTAAAGGGTATTTATTTATCCCAGCACACAAAAAAATTAAAGGGGTGCGGGACTTTTTTCAATGGTTGATCGACAGCAATGTGGGGCCTACTTGTCATGTTGACCATTTCGGCGTGTGATGAGTATTGGCGTTCGACGAACGGTGACATACGAGGCCAATTGATCGTTGTTCCATGATATGCGTTCTTCACGGCTCGTTAAAAAGAGCTTTTCCTTGAATAAGTGTCATTCCCATATCAATCAATGAATATGCTTTGAAACTTTTAACCGTTGTGCTAAGAACTTTTATTAGTGTTTTGATTTAATGGTAAAAAGTAATATATCTGAATTTTAATTCGAGATATTTTTACCGGCGAAGATAATGTTTATATTTTGCGGGGTTGACGTTGAATTGAACTGTTCAGCCATGCAACCCGCTAGTTACATCTGGCCGGCTGCGACGACACCTGCGTCAAGTTTATAACCAACTGTGAGTATAGGGCGCAGGCGATGTATTCCTTGGCTCCTGTGTAACATTCGGAAACCTCTTAACTGCATTTGGTTAGTGTTAAGCAACACTTTTACAATACTTTCTTTCTTGGAAATGAGTTAAAATAGAATCTTTCTTGATCTAATTCAAATAAAAAGTATTTTTTTTTTTAATAATAATTATTGAATCATACTTGAATATTTTACTATATATAGCCTAAAAGGACATTATAATTATGTGTAAGAAATTTATACATCTAACTTTTTACTTTCATTTCGAAAGGCAAAACGACGGACAAATGTGTCAAATTTAAAATCACTTGATGTAACCATTTCTTTAAGGATGTGCCGATGTGCAGTGTTAAGTGTTTTAAATAGTCGATTGACGGCACTGCACATGATCGTATTTTACCGTTGTGGTGTTCCTGTATAATGAATGTAAGTTTAACTATGGTGCCTTCAGATAACACAATGAAACTTTATGAATAAATATGATTAAAACAGCCACAAAATCATCAAGAATTGTACATTCAAAACAGTAATGGTAAATATTTAATAACAGGTTGGTTTTGTTTTAAACTTGCTTCAAACAGTTAGAAAAATTATGTGTTCCAAACATCATTCAATGACTAAAGTCTGCCTTCTTCTCTAATACTTTCGTTATTACAAGTAATTTAACAGCTTTAACTATCAAGCTCATAAAATTTTCGGAACAATACATTTTTTTTCGAGAGGGATAAAACAAGTGATAAAACATACTGTACCAATACAATAAGGAAAGAACTCATCAATAGATTTTTAATCAACTCATTAATCTATCCAACCTTGGGGCAACTTATCCAATTACATTCATCGATTCCCACTGTTAATTTTATTTAACTGGCTAAAATACAAAATTTATGTAAACAATGCGACAAAATATCATGTGAAAATTCAAATAATAGTCAATATCATAACTGATCAGTTTATTCTTTGAATTTTCACACTAACAAACTAACATTTGTTGGTTCGGCAGTCACTTTTAGCCGTTGGTCCTCCTGTAGAAAAAACAAAAAAGCAGGCCATTTAGGCGAGGAGAATCCTGTACTATAACACAGTACGAACATTCTCTGAAGCGATGTATGTTCCATGACCTCGAAATCTAGCGGGTAGATTTTGCTTTGTATTTAAGAGTGTTTTGGCCCAAAAATAAGTAAAGAAACAGCCAGAAAAAATATAATTTGGTCCAAAATGAAGTTAAAAATCGTTGAATGTTTTAAACATTGGTCTTATGAGTTGCTATTTTGGTAAAAAAAAAAAAAAAAAAAAAGGTATCTAAACTTATAAAAGGTAAAGCCCTTCACTCACTAACTGACTCACTCATTCAACAATAATTCTCCAACTTCCCGAATAGCTAGAGTATATTGAAATTTGGTATGCTCATTCTTTATGCTAAAAATGGGAAATTCTATTTTAATATCAATAGTTACAAAGGACATTCTCAAAGTTACCACGCTATTCTTATGAAAGCAAAATTTTTGTATTCTAACATATGATTACTTAAAGGATCATTAATTTTATAAACAGGTGTTCTCATTTACGTTATTAAGGCAATCTTGGGAATTGCAAAACTAGACGATTATATAGACTTTCGGCGAGTGAGCGTATAGCGGGAGAGATAAACCTGACGGGGAGTGAGCGTAGCGAATGAGCAAAAAATCTCTCAAGTTGGAATCGCGAAGCATGCCGTGTAAGCTAGTACAATAACGGAACATGAATACTAAGCTCAGTCTTTTTGAAACAGGTGTTGACAGTGAAGAGGTATAGATGGTCGTTGGTGGAAATTTAATAGCTTTATTACAATAACACTATACAAAACAAAAAAAAAATAAATAAATAGATAATTAAAACCAACGAGCAAGACTTGGGTAACCTGGTACTCAGTTAATTTCCTACCTCCCTACATTCAAAGAATACCGAATTTTGTTTATTAACTGATTAGTAGCAAAAAAATAGTAATTTATGCAATTGTATTATAATCGTAGTTTATACAACTACTGTACAATGTAAACCTCTAAGCCCCGAGTGAGATTTAAGATAGAACACAAGGGAATTGGGTGTTCTCAATATCTCACGAATTGTTTTAAATCTGAATACATTTTTGTATACACTATTTATCCACGACTAACTTGAATTTGGTAAATTACTGTAATGAACATTTTAAACATCCATAGGTTATGGACGGCCACCTATCAAAAACGTAATTATACAAAATACCTACATATGCAGATGTCGCTTAACCAAAGCGTCGTTCTCAGTCACAAATAATCACTAAACTTTTTGAGATTATTTGCTCCCGTTGGTCTAGAACCTGAGTCATAAAGATACTAACGCATCATACCGAGCTCATAGTGCCTCTAGTTAGTATTTTTTTAGTAATAAACATTTTTATGATGTTTCTTGTAATGCAATTTTTACTTATAGTAACTTTTGTAGTTTAATGAAATAAAAATATAGGCCATGAGGTAATTTATTCTGTTTTAAATAGCCCTTGGCTGGAGGAAAACCATAGGGCGAAGGACCAGACTCAATTTTTGAAGTGAATCAAATGTGATTAAATATGAATTGGAAAAAAAGTTTTACAATGTTGATTGTTTCACACACAAACCAAGTCAAGTAATTAATCATTGTTTGTCACATACTAAACTCCATACTTTATGTTCATGTTCAAATTCATATACAAGACATGAAGAAATTCATAGCCATTAGGATTGTCCCACATTGTCTTCTCATTAACTGTCTACCATGAAATGAAATGAAAAAGTGCTTTATTAACCAACATTTAAATTTAAAAAAAAATCTGGTTCCAAGAAGGGAACCTAAAAAAGCAATGGCTACCCCTGGTAAACAATTCACTTGCTGCGGGAAACGGGAATGAACAATGAAAATATACGTTTATTTAAAGGATATTAAAAATGAAAAACTAAGAAAAACTGATAGTAATTTGGTTGCGATTCAATTTGAAAAAGGACAAGAACAGTATTTTGATTGGGGGATAAAAAATAAAAAATAAAAATGTTTGGTTTGAAAAAAACCATATGATTAAGATAAGTATAAAAAGGCATGGTAAGCAAGATTAGTAGTAATGGGGTAGTCATGACCAGAACAAAAATATTCTCTTACTAAACTAAAAAAGCTATACATTTGTAAAAACCTACAATATCATGGCAATAAAGGTGTAAAATTAGGTAAATTCAAATCGCCTCAATATCGACAGGCCGCAGTTGGGCTGGATATTGTGTGACGTAATCCCATCCTTTCATCGACGGATGGTAATATTAAAATTGCAGTTTTTACGTTTTTCATCAATCTCGATCGAACTTTTTTTATCAAAATCTATTGCAATAAACACCTTATATTAAATTCTATGCGGTCTATTTAATTATATATATCGCTAATTTCGTTAATAAGAAAAAATTTCAATAATTTAGTTACGTCATTCATAAAAAAACACATAAAAACGTACCATAAAGAAGGTTGCAGGATTAATTGATTGTTTATAAATGTTAGTTTGAAGTTTTGGAGTATTTTACTTTATATTATTGTTTTTCATATAACTTGCGATTAATTTATCGGCTTGTGTTAATTTCGAGAAAGTCAAGAGGTTTTGAGGTTTTCCCTTATAACACTTGAGCGTAGCTGTTATGAGCAGATCGTAATTTATATTAATTACACCGAAACCTTTTTCAGTAACGTTACGTTATAAACGTTATATTAAATTAATTACTGAAGAAACTTATTTTTACTAAATAAAGAATCCATTGTACATACTCTCTAATTTACTTATAGTTGATACACGGTGAACTAAAAAGTTTGAGCAGCTAGCAAATTTACCATGGCTTAGCATACAAAAAAGTAGTATTTGAAAAGGGAAAATCTTGCGGATAATGTTATTAAAATATTCATAATCCTAATTCGTTTTAGTACTTGTATTTTTCATATGAGTGAATATTCAATGTGCTTCGTCTGTCCTTATATTTGATTGACATAGAAAATTCCCTTGCCAATCATTATCTAATGCCAGTCATCAAAAACAAATAAATGACCTATATATTTAAATAAAATTTTTTTATATTCAGTTATTTACTTTAAGGATGAATGTCCAATGCCCTCTATAAGTAATTATAAATGGTAATTGGTGTACTAAAACCTAATTCCGAGACTACAATATTGTTCCATTAACTAAAAGGTTTAAATTACATGTTAATGCCAAGTTATCCTAGAATAGGTGAAGACGACCTATCTGTTACAAATGAAGTAAAACAAAACGCTTTTACCTTACTAAAGAGGTGTAACGGTGAATGAAATAATTGAGATATTTTGTGCACACAATGTGGTCAGGACTACAACTATAATTCTATTGCCACTCACTTCTTCGCCACTCATACATTTCTATTGTGACACTAATCTTCCCTTGATTATAATTTAGAAAAATGTTTTTCACTTCAAATGAAAGAAAAACATTTTATCTCAGATTGTCTATAGTTTAAGATTACTTTTCATTAACCTCTAGTATTTTTTTGCGAATTACTGTTCCAAAATGTTATGGTTTAAGATGTACTTGTTAGATAAATAACGGTTTGAATTAACAACTATTTTTTTTTTTTAATTTATCTCATTACTTGGATGATCTTTATTAGCTACCGGTATTAATGTTACAAAAAGCTTCAATGGTAAAAATATTTTTTATATCTTTAAAAGAAAATACAAATAGTAAATATAAGAATAATTTAATTTAAGAATAATTTAAGTTTAAAATCACTTAACTATTTATAGTGATTGATAATCAGCGTGATGATAACGCTACGATTAGGACATTGTAAGCATTTTATTCATTAAACTTTTGTTACTATTCGAAAGTTTTGCTTTGCTATACCTATACCGAGTGTTGTGGGATCACTAGGTAATAGAAACAAATAAGCAACATATGGCAACTGTCAGCTTCCCAGAAGTCGTCGTCGTCGGCCCGCATTTTAATATGTTTAACTCCTCACGTTAAGCAACCGTTATAAAAACATCAGTCACACGGTGTCAGTTGTACCTATTATGAAAATAACAATGACACTGTCAGTTACAGTGTTGTGATACACTATGGAGTAAAAATGTTATTCGTAACAGGAGATGAGGGAAAGAACATAAATCTAAAAAGTGCATTAATATACAATTTGTAATAATATTTAATTAATTAATACTGTTACATAAAAGTTATTAATTTTCATTTAACTGAGTAAAAAGTTGAACTAAGAATTGCTATTGCACATTTATCACTCAATTTGTCATCTATTTACCATATAATATATCATCAAATCTCATAGAAAAGGGTCGTAATTAGGATATTTTATAACTTTACTCAAATTGGGAATTTTAGATCATTTAGTTTATCACATTACAAAACTCTCACGAACGTTGTTGTTGGGATTGAAAGTTGTTTCAATCCGCACATTTAAGAAATAGTTCAAAAGTTTTTCCATCTCGCAAATTGAAGGAATATACATGTAAATATTTTATTCATTTTTATCAACGATTACAATAAACTCCAATAAATCTATCTATTCTTATAATAATTCAGTTTTGAAAATTTTGGCAGAATCGAATCTGGAGTTTCACTGGACCGATTTTAATTTTTAAGATGTCGTTGGAAAGCTCTCATCCTGTAGATTTGCCAAAAAATATGAAAGTTTGATGTTTTTTAGTATTTATTGTGAAAAAATAAAAAAACATGTTTTCCATAAGAAATACATTGAAAACGGGTTTTTACGATTTTTTTATTTGAAGGCAATTTTTGGCTGCCTTTATTGTGGTTATTAAAGAAATGCTTAAGAGTAATTTGAAGGAAATTTAATTCTCTTTCAGAAAATCACCATCCACTTTGGTCGATTTCCTCACCGTTCAAAAGTTATTTACAAAAAACCAAAGCTACTACCAGTTTTGTTTGCGTTTCCAAAATACTGAATTAAGTAAAATCTTTGGGAAATCGAATCTGGAGTTTCACTGGACCGATTTTAATTTTTAAGATGTCGTTGGAAAGCTTTTATCCTGTATATTTGCCAAAAAATATGAAAGATTGATATTTTTTAGTTTTTATGGTAAAAAAAATAAAAAAACATGTTTTTCATAAAAAATACATTGAGAACGGGGCTTTACGAATTTCTTATTTTAAAGCAATTTTAGGCTGCATTTTTTGTGGTTGTTCAAGAAATGCTTAATAGTAATTTGTAGGAAATTTAATTCTCTTTCAGAAAATCACCATCCACTTTGGTCGATTTCCTAACCGTTGATAAGTTATTTACAAAAAACCAAAGCTACTACCAATTTATTTGCGTTGAAAATTCAGTTTTGAAAATCTTTTGGAAATCGAATCTGGAGTTTCACTGGACCGATTTTAATTTTTAAGATGTCGTTGGAAAGCTTTTATCCTGTATATTTGCCAAAAAATATGAAAGTTTGGTGTTTTTTAGTATTTATGGTGAAAAAATAAAGATACATGTTTTTCATAAAAAATACATTGAGAACGGGGTTTTACGAATTTCTTATTTGAAAGCAATTTTTGGCTGCATTTATTGTGGTTGTTCAAGAAATGTTTGATAATAAATTGTAGGAAATTTAATTCTCTTTCAGAAAATTACCATCCACTTTGGTCGATTTCCTCACCGTTGATAAGTTATTTACAAAAAACCAAAGCTACTACCAATTTATTTGCGTTGAAAATTCAGTTTTGAAAATCTTTGGGAAATCAAATATGGAGTTTCACTGGACCAATTTTAATTTTTAAGATGTCGTTGGAAAACTTTTATCCTGTATATTTGCCAAAAAATATGAAAGTTTGATGTTTTTTAGTATATATGGAGAAAAAATAAAGAAACGTGTTTTTCATAAAAAATACATTGAGAACGGGGTTTTACGAATTTCTTATTTGAAAGCAATTTTTGGCTGAATTTATTGTGGTTGTCCAAGAAATGCTTAATAGTAATTTGTAGGAAATTTAATTCTCTTTCAGAAAATCACCATCCACTTTGGTCGATTTCCTTACCGTTGATAAGTTATTTACATAAAACCAAAGCTTCTACCAATTTATTTGCGTTGAAAATTCAGTTTTGAAAATCTTTGGGAAATCGAATCTGGAGTTTCACCGGACTGATTTTAATTTTTAAGATGTCGTTGGAAAGCTTTTATCCTGTATATTTGCCAAAAAATATGAAAGTTTGATGTTTTTTAGTATTTATGTTGAAAAAATAAAAAAAATACATTGAAAACGGGTTTTTATTTTTTTTTTATTTGAAGGCAATTTTTGGCTGCTTTGATTGCGGTTATTCAAGAAATGCTTATTAGTAATTTGTAGGAAATTTAATTCTCTTTCAGAAAATTACCATCCACTTTCGTCGATTTCCTCACCTTTTATAAGTTATTTACAAAAAACATAGCTACTACCAATTTATTTGCGTTGAAAATCTTGGGGCAATCGAATCTGGAGTTCCACTTTACCGATTTTAATTTTTTTTATTTGAAGGCAATTTTTGGCTGCTTTGATTGTGGTTATTCAAGAAATGTTTTTTAGAAATTTGTAGGAAATTTAATTCTCTTTCAGAAAATTATCATCCACTTTGGTCGATTTCCTCACCGTTGATAAGTTATTTACAAAAAACAAAGCTACTACCAATTTATTTGCGTTGAAAATTCAGTTTTGAAAATCTTTGGGAAATCGAATCTGGAGTTTCACTGGACCGATTTTAATTTTTAAGATGTCGTTGGAAAGCTTTTATCCTGTATATTTGCTAAAAAATATTAAAGTTTGATGTTTTTTAGTATTTATGGTGAATAAAATAAAGAAACATGTTTTTCATAAAAAATACATTGAGAACGGGGTTTTACGAATTTCTTATTTGAAAGCAATTTTTGGCTGCATTTATTGTGGTTGTCCAAGAAATGCTTAAAAGTAATTTGTAGGAAATTTAATTCTCTTTCAGAAAATCACCATCCACTTTGGTCGATTTCCTTACCGTTGATAAGTTATTTACATAAAACCAAAGCTTCTACCAATTTATTTGCGTTGAAAATTCAGTTTTGAAAATCTTTGGGAAATCGAATCTGGAGTTTCACCGGACCGATTTTAATTTTTAAGATGTCGTTGGAAAGCTTTTATCCTGTATATTTGCCAAAAAATTTTAAAGTTTGACGTTTTTTAGTATTTATGGTGAAAAATAAAGAAATACATTGAAAACGGGTTTTTAATTTTTTTTTTCATTTGAAGGCAATTTTTGGCTGCTTTGATTGCGGTTATTCAAGAAATGCTTATTAGTAATTTGTAGGAAATTTAATTCTCTTTCAGAAAATTACCATCCACTTTCGTCGATTTCCTCACCGTTTATAAGTTATTTACAAAAAACAATGCTACTACCAATTTATTTGCGTTGAAAATCTTGGGGCAGTCGAATCTGGAGTTCCACTTTACCGATTTTAATTTTTTTTATATGAAGGCAATTTTTGGCTGCTTTGATTGTGGTTATTCAAGAAATGTTTTTAGAAATTTGTAGGAAATTTAATTCTTTTTCAGAAAATTATCATCCACTTTGGTCGATTTCCACATCGTTTGTAAGTTATTTACAAAAAACCAAAGCTACTACCAATTTATTTGCGTTAAAAATTCAGTTTTGAAAATCTTGGGGCAATCGAATCTGGAGTTTCACTGGACCGATTTTAATTTTCAAGATGTCGTTGGAAAGCTTTCATCCTGTAGATTTGCTAAAAAATTTTAAAGTTTGACGTTTTTTAGTATTTATGGTGAAAAAATAAAGAAATACATTGAAAACGGGTTTTTATTTTTTTTTATTTGAAGGCAATTTTTGGCTGCTTTGATTGTGGTTATTCAAGAAATGTTTTTAGAAATTTGTAGGAAATTTAATTCTCTTTCAGAAAATTACCATCCACTTTCGTCGATTTCCTCACCGTTTATAAGTTATTTACAAAAAACATAGCTACTACCAATTTATTTGCGTTGAAAATCTTGGGGCAATCGAATCTGGAGTTCCACTTTACCGATTTTAATTTTTTTTATTTGAAGGCAATTTTTGGCTGCTTTGATTGTGGTTATTCAAGAAATGTTTTTTAGAAATTTGTAGGAAATTTAATTCTCTTTCAGAAAATTACCATCCACTTTGGTCGATTTCCTCACCGTTGATAAGTTATTTACAAAAAACAAAGCTACTACCAATTTATTTGCGTTGAAAATTCAGTTTTGAAAATCTTTGGGAAATCGAATCTGGAGTTTCACTGGACCGATTTTAATTTTTAAGATGTCGTTGGAAAGCTTTTATCCTGTATATTTGCTAAAAAATATGAAAGTTTGATGTTTTTTAGTATTTATGGTGAAAAAATAAGGAAACATGTTTTTTTTTCATTTGAAGGCAATTTTTGGCTACTTTTACTGCGGTTATTTAAGAAATGCTTATTAGTAATTTGTAGGAAATTTAATTCTCTTTCAGAAAACTATCATTCACTTTGGTCCATTTCCTCATCGTTAAAAGGTTATTTACAAAAAACCAAAGCTACTACCAATTTGTTTACGTTGAAAAAATACTATGGTAGAGATATTTTTTTATTAAACTTTGTACAGCTAAATCTAGAGTACTGGACCGATTTTAATAATCTTTTATGTGTTGTCCGAAAGCTTCGTCTATGTTTATTTACTTAAAAATGTGAAAGTTTCATGTCTTTCTAAGCAATTATGGTGAAAAAGTTAAAAAGATAAACATTTTCTTCCTTTAAACTGTGTCCATGAAACACATGTTATTAATTTAACAGCTGATTGATGCACTGTTGTGTCCTTGACTTTTCTTTGTTTACATTTTGATGTTTACATTTGGGATTTGTGGTTGTGAGTTCCTTACGTTTTGATGGCTTTTAAATAAAGTTATGTGATAAAGCAGTGTGTGGTTTTAAGCAGTATGTGATTTTTACAATCATAAATTACTTGTTATTTGAAAAACTAAACTAAATTAAATCAAACTAAATTACTATAAAACTGAACTAAATTAAATAATTACAAGTATAAATTTTTAATTGTTCTGAAAATTAATAATTTTACCATTTATAATATAGATCGCGACTGAAACTGTTTGTTTAGAAGTTTATCTTTTCTATGCCATTCAACACAATCTAAGTACGCTGAAATATGAACCAATTATTTTTCTCAAATAAAATTTCAATATTGAAAACAAATACTACAATTTTTTTTATTTCACCGGAAATAGCCTATAGGTACCATTTTTCTAGAGACCGTTGTATTTAACCACAACGGGCTTTGTTCCTAGTAATATCATAAATAGGTACCGTTCAATCTATATAAAAAGGGAAAGCCCTCACTCATCAGTAATTCTCCAACTTCCCTACTAGATAGAGTGCTGAAATTTGGTATACTCACTCATTCTTCAGGCATATTAATATTCACAAAGCCGGGCTACGCCCTAGATGTCCTCAAAGTTACCATGTTATTCTTATGGAAGCAACATTTTTGTATTTTAACATATGATTGTGGGTATTTAATTTCGTTGGTTTGCATTTTGAAGGCAGACCGAAGTATGTTTACATCTGCCACATGATGATTCATTCAAGCAAATGCTTATAACCATTGAAGTAACCAGCTGTTAGATATAATGTTTATTTGTGTTTGTCTTTGGCAAGATTTATGTTTTGATAGAGTGATGTACAATTATTTTTAGTGCCGTGTACTTTAACACCAGATTTTTAGCGGTGTAGTTGTGAAGATTTTTGAACAGTTTTGCAAATTTATTGTTTCAAAGTCATTCTTAAGGAAAAGGTTTTGTTGCTCTTTAAAAAGATTTTATTACCTAAAAATAAATTCAATCACGGGCGAAGCCGTGACGGGGAACAGCTAGTTAATATATAAAATACAAAACCAATGCGTATTGAGTCTTTTGAGACACAGGAGTCTCTTATGGTAAAGTTCTAGACCAATGAGAGCTCCGAATTTGACGAAAGTGGAGCTATAATAGAAATCATTCGATTCAAACATTAGCTGATTGTGCCATTACGATATTACGATTAATGTGCCTTACCTCCAAAGAGTATATGATCAAATATTGGTAGGATGACGATCAGATCACGTGACATCGGGTGTGGCTACATTTTTGATGGGGGACTGTCTATGAATTTTAAACGTGTTTATTAGTTTACTTTTTATTTTTACTAAATTTAAGTTGGTTCAAGGTAAAAATGGTAAGTAACAACGATTGTATTCAGCCCTTGTAATACAATCGTTGTATAAATTACTATTTATAAATACTCAATATGAACTGATTGAACCATAAAGAATAAAACTGAACACAACGCCTTTATCACTTCTAGTTAATTAGTTTCTTTTAATTTTAATAAAGTATATGGATTGATCCTAAGCGTTCGGTGACACGCACGAGAACTCTATGAGAACAATATATATATATATATATATATATATATATATATATATATATATATATATAGTATTAAAACTTTTCTTGCCCTAAATAATTAAATATTTTACAATCTGCAATTTGAACTGTATAACACATAATCACATTTTGTCATGAAATCTGCAACCCCCTCAAATGGTAATGATATCTAATAAAAATGAATTAATCATTAGAGGAAATATTCTTCTCATTTTCAGTTAGTATAAATATTCAATGGAAAATGTTTTAATAAATTGTACATTTTAGTCTTAAATCAAGGATAGTGTATTTTAATGACAAATAAGTAAAAAAAATGACAAGTTCAAAATGTAACATGTTATATGGTTGATCTCTAAATCTCTAGGTGTAATAATTCTTTAAAAATTTTATTCACTTTTATTGGTCAACTTTATTGGTCAATTTTATAATTCAATTTTATTGGCCATTCAATTTTGTTGGTCAAGCTATTCATGGGTGGAGGTGGAACTAACGGTAGTTTTCATCATATGGAGCAAAAGTGTCTTTTTAGTGCTTAATCGTTTTTAAAAACTCGGCTGCGCCTCGTTAAAATGATTTTAATTTGTTAATTTTGACCCTTATCTTACTTAGTATTCTCACAGAATAGGCTGGTTTGAAATAATGTAAATTATTAAAAGAATAATTTAAATATTCAACTTATTCAAACTTAAACTTTTAATTCCTTCCGTTCTGCATTAAGGGTATGAAAAGTTTCATGAGATCTTAAATTGATAAAACCAAACAACAATGTTAATAAAGCTTATAAGAAAAATAAAATAATAAGGACGATGATAGGTATATATTTTAAACTATTGTACAGTTTCATGCAATTACAATTTATTTCACATGTAATATTGTTATATGAATATAAAAATTTATGTATTTCCGAAATAAATAAACCCAAAGCTTTGAGAGCTCTTGAATTTGATAAAACGTTACACTAAAACTCTGTGTATATTGAAAGGCCACTTGTCTATCAATATTGGAAAAGAAAATACTGAGAGCAATATTGTTAACAAAGCCACTCAAAGTACTCAAAGTAAATAGGTAAAACTTACGAGAGGAGCGAGCATATTCAATTGTACACATCAGGGTTTGTGAGTTGGCCCTGCTTAAGATATTGTTGAATGTTTCTATGCAAAAATATGAGATCCGTTCGTTTATAGGTTTACTTTATATGATTTCGGTGGTGGATACATGTTACATGTATAAAATGTATTTCTGTTACTTTTGTATGTAAACAACATAAATAAAGCAATGAAACAATGTTTATAATTTTACACTCACTACGTCCAATAATTTATTTTGAGAGCAATATAAATAGTTTAATGTGATCCAATGCATTACTACTTATTTGGCCTATTTAATATCCACTAGTACATGTGTTGCTCGAAATCGAGCAATTTGTTTTAATACAATACGAATGTTACTTTTATCTCTAAATCATTGACGTCTGACCAATCCAATATTGTGAATATCTGCCATCACCAAAACTACACGTATTTACAGCTGATTATTAACAGATGTTTAAAATGCTTTATTCCATCCCAATGTTATTTAAATGGGAAATTTTGAGATTTCAATGGTGGATAACGCCTTTATTTTCTGTCAGATTCCCATCAGTTTTTGGCGGAAACAACTTCAGACCAAGCCCTATCCAACGACACCAAAAACTTGAAAATCTGTTGAAAATTGTAGGAGGAGTTATCAAGACAAAAAAAACCCTTAGCGTATTAAATAAGTATAGATACGCAATGCTTTAAATGATTCCTAAGAAGATGAGCCATCAAGTAAATTATTTTAAAGTAAAAACAGTAGTTTTGTGACCTAAGTAACAGTTATTGCGAGAAATCAGAAAATGTCCTTAAATATGAAATAAAATCACCTTCCACAAAGTTTTTAACATTTGCAAGGAATAAATATCAGTTAGATTTATATTCAATAAGGACACTTTTTTTATTTAACTAACAAGTAAAGAATCTTTAATGAAATAATGTTTATTTTAGTTGTTATGTGTCTTTGATTGATTGTAAAACAGATCTAATAATAAAAACAACTTTTCCTGAGTATTTTCAGGGTTTTATTTCGTCTTCTAGTGGACCTTGAGGAGGTATATGGTATATAAAAATATTGAAAATATAAAGTTTAAAAATAAATTTACTTTAGAGATCGTTCAAATCAATTTTGTAGATCATTACTTAATACGCATTTTTAAGCAACTACAAATAAGTATTTAACGATAATTCAGAGGCCTTAACATCTGTAATGAAAAAAAACAACATTATTTACCATATACCATTAAAACATTTATAATCAACCTAATCTACCGAACAGTTTAGCCTTTGAATGTCTCCTTTTAATGCCACATCCGGTGCGACGAGACAGATAGGTCAAGGGTTACGGTGCCCTCTAATTCATGATGGCAATTGCAAAACCGCGGCAACCATAAACAAAACCTCATGTAAACCTCATGTTGCAAGCTTACACTTTATTGATCGATTAGTTCACCCATACATGTTAACTAAATAAGTAAAAAAATTTTTATTTATATAATTTGATATTTTTTGTATGATGAAGTTACTTTTACTACTTGTACTTAAAGTAATTAATTGACTAATACTGTTATTAAATATACTTTATTATTGTATTTTAAGTAGAAATTGTCATTTCTCTGTGTCTTTGGTGTTTAAGTACCTACAGGTCACAAAATTAAATTAGTACGGGGGTTGTTTTAAATTAGAAAGTTGTTTATATCTTACCGGTAAAGGTATCCATGAAAGACTTTTTTCCCTGAAATCGAACCCAGGCAGGAATAGCCTCTTCTAGTCCTGAGGGAGCTGTTATAAATCCTGAATCTCGTTGATTGCTACTGTGATCTTTGCTTGAAATTTAAAAGGAAAAGGCTAATAACACAAATAACATTAAATAATGAAGACAATAATGTGTATGCTGAATAAAAAATGTATCCAAAGACGAACAATTTATAGGATTATGAGTACGCGATGAAGTGAAAGTTAAAAGTGAAAGTAAAATAAAAGGTGAAAAAGGTGATAAATAAAATGAAAGGTGAAGTGAAAGTAAAATAACGTAAATCTAGTGTTCTAAGCCTTAGAATGCGCAACGATTGGTGTGTTTCGTGACCAAATGAGTTACTAAGTTGTGGTAGTACCCTAAGATGACGTCGGGTTTGTTTTTTAACATGTTAAGTATGTGTTGATAGCGAAATATTTCTGTCCATGGAGTTTATTTTCAATACTTGCGATTTGGAATTCTCTCGAAAGTTTAAGAAACGCTTTATCGGCAATTTTAGCCGTGACTATCATAAAAAATACTATCTTTTATGTGGAAGGTCATTTTAATTCAATCATATCTTTTGTTTATCCTAAAATTTTGCACACGCTTCAACGGAAAATTATCAGACGAATTACTAAGATAACACCCAAAACATATTAAAAAAAAAATTAAAATTTAATAATTTTTCGCATTACTTTAAATGATTCATGGAGGAGTTTCAATTATTGTTGGAAAATTTAAATGTGTATATTGCAAAGAAATCAGACTGGAACGGTCTCATTTCTGTACCGGACGTCGTCCAGTAATCCAGCTACTGGGAGGTCACGAATTGTGGATAGTTATAAGCGATGGCTTGTGGATGCGATATTCCCTAGTGGGGATTAGCGTCTGCTCTAGTGAATACTAGTTCATCCATAAACACCAATCCTCATAATTAGACCAATTCAGAAATATGAGGACGAAATTTTGGTTCGGATCCCACGTTAAACTGCAGGACCCTAGATACCATTGGCTGTTGGGCTATGAATTAACAGTCTTGTCTAAGGAGAATGTCGGCCTTAGTCAGTAACAAGACTACAAAATCGCGCCTACACTCATCTCTCATTCATATTCATGTTAAAATACCCACTATGTGAGGTCCCTGTCTCGAAATAGTGATTTAGTGATATGAGTTCTTTATGTATTTATTGGATATTTTAATACAGGAAATCTTTTTTGCTACTCACAGATTAAACATTGTATTAGCTTTTGTGTACACCAATAATATTTAGATAATTCTATTGAAGGCTTAAAAATCATTCATTTGTATATATTTGTATATTAACAGGTTGAAATCTTTACGTTCTAGAAATTATTAAAAAAATGTGATTTTTTACTTATAGGTAGTCTTCTTGTAAGGACGATGTAATCCGTCTTTTAAAGCTGATGTAATAAAAAATTATGTTTTTTAAAAACATTTGTCTGATTAAAAAACGTATACTGTTAGAAATTTTAGTCACTGATAGCCATTTTAGCCAACATAATAGTTTATTTTAAAACTTTATGAATCAAGAAACTTTTACTTTTATAACTAAAGTGTTTAAGTTAAAAAAATTTTAAACTTTTAATTTAAAATTTGAGACTTTTCTTGATATAATATCAAATAATCTCTTTAGTGGTGACCCCTAACAGATTAACCTAAATTTGCTAGATAATATATTGATTTACAAGATATTATTATTAAGAACATGAAAGGCATGTTCTAAACTGGACAACTTAAGGCGATATATTAGGCTAATTAAAAGCAATGTGTAGAATACGAACGGAGAGTTGATGACTAAGATTAAATGAAATACGATGTCTTAAATAGCAGTTGGTAACATAACCAAAAACCGTTCCGAATGGCAAGGGCTTGAATATCTCCCATATTTATTATTACCATTAAGTGGTATAATACACTACTATACTATTCATTGATATAACATTATTCAATGAAACTAAATCACATTGACAGTCTGAGTTCAAACATCATTGGGTTTCAGTAAATCCTCTCATACTGTGGTGTAAAAGATTTACAAAAGAGATGTTGTATTAAATCAGTTTCGTCCATTGAGAGACTTTGTATTAAATCTTTCATACTATTTCTTCACTATATTCTTCTGATATATCAGATTCACAGAAACGTAATAATATTGACAGTCTTAGTTCACACATCATGGGTTTCAGTAAGTCCTCTAATATTGCGGTGTAAGAGATTTACAAAAGTGTTGTTGCATCTTATCAGTTTCGTGTGAAGATAATTTTGTATTAAATCTGAACACTATTTCTTCCCTTCGGATGACACTTATTAAATAAATGTGTCACTAATCAACTGTTATACGAAATGAAATGCATCTTTATTCCAAAAACAAAGCACACATTGTTAATTGAAATTAAAACAAAGATTAACATACCTAACGTAAATATTATAACCCTTAAGGAATTTTTGCATACTCATTACCTAAGAAATCATTGTAAATCGCCCATTATTTGGTCTTCATGGCTTAGCAAACACGATTCATTTATGTCATTTATTCGTAACATAGTTTTGTAAAAATGACTAAACTCTTTGTAATTTTTTTTTTATTACAACGGTTTTTAATGATCTAAATTCTTTATCTTGTTCTAATTTACATGTATACTTTCATCTGTGGATAATTTTAATGTTCGGGTTAAACATTGATTCAAGTTCAATTATAAATCAGCTTGATACAATAATTGCTTATTTCTTTTTGTTATTATACCATAGTTAATAGAGTCATCTATAGATGAATTATTGTTTGGAATTTCTTATGGTTTTTGTTAAATTTGTCTGAATATTATTGTTAAGTACCTATTTTAAGTTATAACAGACAAGCAGAATTGTCATTTCAAATATTGGCGGTAGGCAGAGCGAGAGAGAGAGATAGCGATAGGGCGATAGCGCTGTGAGTGCGTGTCTGCACCGGCAGCTCCCCCCACCCTCCCTTGAGGCTCGCCTTTCTGGTTCTGTTCGTCTTTCTGCTGACTAGCCTCAATTGCCTTTAGGTTTTTTCTTTTTCCAGGCACGTTAATCCTTTTGAACGTGACCTTAGTCTCGCCCATGGTGGCTCCCCCTTTTTGATTTATTTAAATATTTTATCAAGTGGTATTATTTTGTTCAGTAACTATTGTCTCTGTTCACTAACATAGATTGCAGTGAATCTAGTGTGTGTCAAGTGCGTGTCGGGCAACTATCGGTCTCCCGCGTATATGAACATTTTACTGTACGAGAGCTCAAATCATTACTCAATTGTGCGTACGTGCGAAACCGCAGCAAGAAAGAAGATTCCCTGGACCTCGGAGAGACTTTCCTGGCCCAGCAGTTCCCGTGCTCTGGTGTGGCGGCGTCCATTCGGCCATCTTCCAGCTCCGCCATACGGATTTTCTTGTGAATGAGTTTAAACATTTCTCTTGATTATATTTATAAACAGTGTTGTAGGCATTTATTATTCTTTGGTACATGGTACCTGGTCCTTCGAACATTTTGATTTGGAACCTGACTCATATATTTCAGAAAAATTGACTTTTCATATTTTTCAATATATTTATCAATAAATTAATTCCGCCCTTTCTCAAACATGTTTGGTCTTTCGAGCCGGATCTATGAGTGATTCAGTCCTTTGGAATATTGTCCAGTGCAAGACTTTCATTCTTGAACAATCTTCCCGCCTGGGAACATTATAATATTCAATCTTCCCGCCTGGGAACATCACTCTCAACAATCTTCCCGCCTGGGAACATTATTAAGACCAATCTTCCCGCCTGGGAACATTATTTTGAACAATCTTCCCGCCTGGGAACATTCTTACACAATCCTCCCGCCTGGGAACATTATTAAAACCAATCTTCCCGCCTGGGAACATTGTCCCTTGTTGAGCTCTCTCTCGTCTCTCGCCATGAATGGGCGTGTATAGCCATTCTCATAATATCTCTGCTCAGCTGATGTTGTCTACAACACTTGACATTGCCAATTGAATTATTGTTGGCAATTTATATGCAATACATATTGTGTTTTTCATTGACTGGTGATTTATGCTGATGTATTTAAATGGATTTTATTTTCAATAAAGAAAATACTATTTCTTGTGTTGAAATAATAATTGTTATTTTCGAATTTCTTGAATCATTGTCTTTGAAGCAACATTGTTATTGTAAATAGCAATCTCTTGTCTTTGATAATTGTTGAATATTTTCTCTCACTCTGAGGCTTATTACTATTATTCAATACAGTTTTTCATTCAAATAAGCCTAAGCCTACATATTCACATTGAATTTGTGTGCGTTCTGCAGTTGTGTTAATTAAGGCTGAAACTTATTTTTAAGATATTTTAAGTAGGCCTAACTTGTCAATTTCACAACTGGCGTTCAAGTGCCGAGCATTAAATTTAATTTCTCTGATTGTTCATTATATTGTGTTTCACAATTTTCTGTACTTTGTTTTCTGTACTTTAAGTCATTTTAGTGTACTGTTTCACTCAAACCGAAAACAATGCCTTCAAAGGAATTTAAATATGAGACTTATCGCAAGTCTACGAACTTAATCAAAACTCGTTTCGCCAAGCTCGAGGCAACGGTTACTACGTTAACCAGCACACCCCCTCTCACCCCTGTGCAGATTCGACAATTGAACACAATCTTTACCGAACTTAAGAAAAAACGTGCTGACTTCGAGTTAAACTTACAACGTCTCCTTGAAACAGATACTGAAGATGACATTGAAACAACTTTGTCCTCAGATGTTGATGAGGTCAATGACTTGTATGTTCGCATTTCTAGTGTAATTGAAGTGCACACTGTTGTGGAACCTACAACTCCACACTCTTCACATTCTGAATCATCTCATCATTTTCCCTCTGCAGTTGTGACAGGAGTTAAACTGCCTAAATTGAGCTTGCAGACTTTTGATGGTACTCCATTAAAATGGATTTCTTTCATCAATTTATTTGACACCACTGTACACAAAAGTACTTCTCTCTCAAATGTGGCCAAATTTCAGTACCTGCTCAGTGTTTTAACAGGTGAACCATCGAATTTGGTCAAATCTCTCAATCTCACAGCGTCAAATTATCTGATCGCTTATCAACTTTTGCGTGATAGATATCACAATATTCGTCGTCTGACAACTCTCCACCTCAACCATTTGCTGGATTTACCATGCGTCTCCCGAAGTAATCTCAAAGCATTGAGATCATTCATAACCACCTTCTATGAGCACTCGGAATCTTTGAAAGCATTGAACTGTGATGTAACTGAAAATAATCCGTTACTTGCCGCACACCTGTTGCGAAAACTTGACACTAAATTGGTCCAACAATTGGAACAATACCGTGACACTAAGGCTGACGATGACACCGAGGCACACACGCTTCCCAAGGTCATGTAAATTATCAACTTCTTGAACTTGGAATGCTCCCACATTGAAGATGCGAGTCTGCATGCAACCACGGATTTTAAATCTCCCCCTGCTCATTCAAGCAAGCCCAGAACTGATAAACGGACTCATTACTCCTCTGGCAGTCTCGCCATGGTGGCTACTGATACCAAGCCTACGAATGCGAAATCTGCAACGTGCTTTTGCTGTCATAAGCCTGGCCACAAAATCTACCAGTGTCAGGTTTTCAAAGGCAAATCTCCTAACGATCGTTACAAAGTCGTTAAAAGAAAATCAAAGATGCATCTCCTGTCTCGGAGCCCATTCTCTGAAGGAGTGTAATTCTAAAGCTTCTTGCACAACCTGTCACAAGAAGCACCATTCTCTCCTGCATTTCAATAATGCTCAGGATAACTCGCAGCGCTCGCCTGCTCCACTTTCCTCGCCTTCACCTCCGCACGGCGCTGATACTTCGTTGACTTGCTATGTTCAACAACAGACTGTTCCACATAACAGTACTGTCCTCCTCAGCACGGCTCTAGTGAAACTCACTGCCGTTAATGGTAGCTCTTATGTATTTAGAGCATTGCTAGATTCTGGCAGCATGTCAGATTTCATCTCTGAGAGAGCCGCTCAACTTTTGGGCACTCGACGACAACAGCAGTCTCACCTCCCCGTCTCAGGACTATCCCAGGCTCTCACACATACAAATGGCTCACTCAACCTGGATGTTGAGTCACTCTCGGGACAATTGGTGGCCCAAAGACACTCTTTTCACATACTGGAAAAAATCTTTCTTGACCTGCCTCGAGTGACCATCACTCAACAAGTTCTCCAGAAGGTCAAACCCTTTGTTTTGGTGGACCCAACATTCCACAAGCCGGGTCCCATTGATGTCCTCATTGGATCTGCTCTCTTCCCCAAAGTTTTGACAAATGAATGCCACTCTCTGGGCGCTCACATGCCTTACGTCATTGGCACAATTTTCGGATATGTCATCGTTGGAACCGCTCCTTGCTCCATTTCTTGCCCAACGAATTCATGCCTATCCATCTCTCTCCTGTCCACTGTGGACATAGATCTTCATTCTTCACAGCAAAGTTTCTGGAATCAAGAAGAAGTGCCTTCTTACCCCACGAAATCCGTTGAAGAAATTGCGTGTGATACGATTTTTGAGACCACGCATTCTCGTGACCACTCAGGTCAATATACGGTAAGCTTACCGTCCTCTTCTGTTAAAGCTCCTGCAACTGTGGGCAGTTCCAAGCCTATTGCAGAACAACGCTTCCAGTCTCTCGAAGACGAAGTGAAGCCAACCCCATTGACCGTGCTCATCTCTACACAGCAGTCGTCGTGGGATCTTCTCTCCCAGTTCTCCTCCTAAACGAAGCTACTTCATGTCATGGCCTACGTCCTGCGCTTCATCCAAAACAGCCGCTGGCAGGACCCTCGTCTAGGTCCTCTCTCTGTGGACGAAATACAAGCTGCCCAGCAGCGTATCTTCCGATTGGTGCAACAAGAGGCCTTCTCCAATGACATTGCTGCTCTTCAAGACAACAAGACCTGCTCTTCACGTCTACAGCGACTCTCTCCCTTCATTGATCTAGACGGTCTACTACGTGTTGGTGGCAGACTTCAAAACGCCGACTTGGCGGAAGACATACGACATCCCTACCTTCTACCGAAGAGGCATCACGTGGTCAACATCTACATCGACTACATTCATCGCAAACATTTGCACTCTGGGGTACAATTGTCTATGTCCCTACTGTCCCAACATGTATGGATCCTTTCTGCGAGAAGTGCAGTACGAAACAGAATTTTCAAATGCCTGGTGTGTTTTAAACAAAAACCGAAAAACACCTTCCCCCTCATGGGTGACTTACCCAAGGCGAGAGTGACTCCTGCTCGACCCTTTTTGTCTACGGGCATTGACTATGGCGGTCCATTCCCTGTCAAGATCCATAACCTTCGGTCAATCCGCCATATTAAGGCCTACATTTGCCTTTTTGTTTGCCTCGTCACCAAGGCAGTGCACATTGAAGTCGCAACTGACTTGTCCACTGACTCTTTCATCGCTGCGTAGAGACGCTTTGTAGCTCGCAGAGGCATATGTTCCGATATCTACAGTGATTGTGGATCAAACTTTGTGGGCGCAAGAAATGCCTCTCGTGATTTCCTCTCTTCCGTTCAGCAACCAATTGAGCGATTTGCGCTTGAGCAGCACTCAAGCTCCATTTTAATCCCCCCGCTGCACCTCACCAAGGCGGTTTGTGGGAAAGTGCAATCAAGAGCTCTAAATATCATTTGAAACGCACCCTCGGGACTCACGTGCCCACCCTCATTGAGTTCACCACACTAACATGCCAAATAGAGGCGATGCTCAATTCCCGGCCTCTCACTGCTTTGTCCAGTGATGCTAACGATCTTCAGGCTCTGACGCCAGGTCACCTTTTGATTGGAGCCCCCCTAGCCTCACTTCCAGAACAAAACTTTGTCAACACGCCTGACAATAGACTCTCACAATGGCAACTCATGCAAGCATTCATGCAACGCATCTGGAAGCGCTGGAGCAAGGAGTATCTCCACACATTGCAGCAACGCCTGAAATGGTCCACTCCTACGATGAATCTTCAGGTTGGCGACTTAGTGCTGGTTCATCAAGACACCCCATCTCTCCAGTGGCCCTTGGCAAGGATCACAAAGGTTACTCCTGGCAAAGACAATGTTGTCAGAATTGTTGACCTCAAGACTCAGCATGGTACCTTTACTCGTCCTGCAGTCAAAGTGTTTTTGTTACCTTTCAGGGCGCAAACTGCCTAATCATTCCAATGGTAACCTCTTGTACATATTAGCATAAGAATTGTTTTGATTTTCATTTTTTCTGGGTTTGAATATTGTTTTGTTGAATCACAAGTGATTCAAAGCCGCCGGTATGTTAAGTACTGATTTTAAGTTATAACAGACAAGCAGATGTTATAACCTGCGTGTGTCAAAGCAGAATTGTCATTTCAAATATTGGCGGTTTTCAGAGCGAGAGAGAGAGATAGCGATAGGGCGATAGCGCTATGAGTGCGTGTCTTGGAGAAATTATATATAATTCCTCCAAGGTGCGTGTCTGCACCGGCAGCTCCCCCCAACCTCCCTTGAGGCTCGCCTTTCTGGTTCTGTTCGTCTTTCTGCTGACTAGCCTCAATTGCCTTTAGGCTTTTTCTTTTTCCAGGCACGTTAATCCTTTTGAACGTGACCTTAGTCTCGCCCATGGTGGCTCCCCCTTTTTGATTTATTTAAATATTTTATCAAGTGGTATTATTTTGTTCAGTAACTATTGTCTCTGTTCACTAACATAGATTGCAGTGAATCTAGTGTGTGTCAAGTGCGTGTCGGGCAACTATCGGTCTCCCGCGTATATGAACATTGGACTGTACGAGAGCTCAAATCATTACTCAATTGTGCGTACGTGCGAAACCGCAGCAAGAAAGAAGATTCCCTGGACCTCGGAGAGACTTTCCTGGCCCAGCAATTCCCGTGCTTTGGTGTGGCGGCGTCCATTCGGCCATCTTCCAGCTCCACCATACGGATTTTTTTGTGAGTGAGTTTAAACATTTCTCTTGATTATATTTATAAACAGTGTTGTAGGCATTTATTATTCTTTGGTACATGGTACCTGGTCCTTCGAACATTTTGATTTGGAACCTGACTCATAAATTTCAGAAAAATTTACTTTTCATATTTTTCAATATTTTTTTCAATAAATTAATTCCGCCCTTTCTCAACCAATTATGTTGTTTAATTCTAGTTTATCATTTTCCATTCTACAAACCCATAAGCCCCAAGATAAATTTAAAAATAGAATGAAGTGCAATCAAGTTAAAACATTTAGTATAAAATGCATTGTGATTTCTGTCACATTAGAAAAATATGTAATAAATTACATGAATTATATACTACACATATTTGGCATGTTATTTAAATAAATATAACTGCTTCAGAACATTTTTTGTAACTGTATTTGCGTTGATAAACAGCATTTTGTAAATTATATGAAAGATAAACCATATAAAGTTTAGAATTAAATCATAACCCTCGAAATGCCTGCTGCCTCATGATAAGGTGGTAGCGAATGGCGTTATTGTCCATAACCTTGTCTGTGTTTAGAGATGCGTGATGGGCAGTCAGGAACTCATTAACTTTATCTATCATTTTAGGAATTGTAATTCAATCACAAAGAAAAGCTAAGCACTTGATGCACAATGCATGGTATTTAATTCTTTGACATGAAACCTGAATCCCTAGAACCTACTTATAACCAAAACCCTTGTAATGTTTTATTCGCCACATACATTATTTTAGTATGAAGTTATTTATTATTTGTTCAATATTGTTGTTAGCTTTAATTCAAAGAGTAATTTTAATGAAGGCCAATTGGTAATTCAATACTAAACAGAGATGATTTTATGAGTTTATTACTTTATATTTGTTAATGTTGGTATATAAGAATATTCCATCCCATCACCCCTCAGAACATAATTATCATAAAATTAATAATTTATTATTTTATCTGAAATGCATTTCATATGATTAAATAATTTTCAAATTAAAGAAATATCCCAATAAAATACCCACTAGCCTAAGTAATTGTTTATTATGTAAAAGAGTTGCAATACAAATTAAAACATCTTATACAATATGTAATATATATTCAAAATCAAATTTAACAATTAATCAAAATCACATCATCCAGGTTGTGTTAAGTGTTTGTGCTTCAATATGTGAACCCCTAAAAATCAACAATGAAGAACATGTGTGAACCCCACAGAAACACCGCTAACCTTTCTTCTTGATCCAGCTTCCCTAGTGCTAACATCTAAAATTTTTTATAAAGACACAGTTCCTTATTTTTAAATATTTCCCAGTCTGAACTAGAGATGTTTATTCTAGTACCAAGTAATAGGGACATAGCCCAACAGTACTTAATTAAATTTAATCCCATCTAATTAATTTAGGCTAATCCCAAATTCAGCACTGGGCGAAGAAATATCTTAAGCAGAATTGGTAAGATCCTTCCTTTACATCCATCAACATTCAAGACAGTGAGCAAGAAGACAATAGACTTGTATCATATTAATAACAATTTGTGAACAATTGACAGTATTCTTCATTATTCAAAGTTCATTCAAAAAAATTAATTTTCATTTCAAATTTAATTCAAAATTGAGTTTGCTTGTCAGCACGAGTTCCCCTCCCTGAGAAAAGAGATCTTATTTCATTGTTAAATACAGCTGATGGACATATAACCCCAATGTCAAACAAGAAGCCAAAAGACTAAAGTGGCCTATACCATTTGTCATCCACTCTAATTTATAATTTATCAAGCCTAGATTTCAATTGAAATTGTATTTATAATAGGGTAATAATTTTGTATTCTTTGTAACAAAATAGTTTCATTATTTCACATAGACCTAGATAGTTAATTAGATTAGAACACTCACCAGAAAGGACACAACACAGATATAAAGCTAGATACCTTTCAATACACCACTACTAATTAAGAAACAAGATAATATTTGTTTAAGCCTTTATTCACCATATCAATTATTATAAACATTCTTTATTGTAAATAAAATACATCTCAAATAATATTGTAAAAGCCATGATGGCGATCACCTCCAAGTAGGATCAATACGAACTATCGTATCGCAACAGCGAGTGGCATTTTTTACACCCTGTAACCTCTGCTATAAATCATCGTTGGTGTATGATTTCTTGAAAGACACATTTTAATAATAAAATTAGCTCCTACATTTATTCTGTCTCGTCATTTTACTACTTTGTAACGCAAATTCAATAATATTAAATTACTTTATGAAATATCAAGATGCAAAACAATTGTGATTTGGTTTCGTGCTTCTGTAATAATAAACACTGTAAGACTAATTTACTGACAGTTTTTGTAGCTCTTGATGCGTTGGATTGATTGGAAGTCGTAGATTTATAAATATGCTCCAAGGTTGAATAACAAATCCAAGAACTCTAAAGCGGTGTTATTAAAATATATTGCATATATTTGAAGTAATTTAATATAATACGTTTTGTATTACTCATCAGTGCTGCTTGCACATCTTCAGGCCGTTACAGTTGGACGAAATTAAACTTGTGACAAAGTCGGTCACGTATACAAACTGATCTATTATAAGGGGTGCGTGAGAAGACAAATTGGACAGTTTCAATTGTATAGCTTCGTTAAACTCGGATTGTTGAAAACTGTAGGGACCTAAAGTGTTTGACGGCCTTCAACACTATCACCACCCGACTTTGATGCAATCAGAGCAGTTTCAAATTATTTAAGTTTGGTTTTATCAACATTCACCTAATCTATATTAATTTAAGATACTGTACTTTTTATTGATTGTATAAAAACTGTAGTACCACTTTTAAATGTTTCATCACAACAATAAAGTGCAACAAATTTAATTATTAATTTTAATACAAAACCCATGCTAAATTCTGACTAGGCGTTTTTTTTAAACTATAATAATAAGTTTAGTAAAAATATTTATATTTGTAGTTAAACGTGATATTATTAAATAAATCATACAAAATATATTTCATGTTACATATTGTTCGTGGGAGAGAATATTCAACCTGAGTTACAAGGAAAGGTTTGGCTGTAGAATTGTAAAGTCAGAACTTCTGTCGGCTTTTTGATACGTTTCATTCGGTCCTTATATTGCTCAGCTCAAAGTAATATACACCTAAAAGTTTGTATCAGTTTCAACTTCATGTGTATTATGTTTTTATACTTTCAAGTATGTGAATTCATTATAAAACATTTTCAAGGATATCGAACATTAGAGTGAAAGGGTAACACTAAACTCAGTAACTATAAAGTTACATAACCTTTAACCAAAATATTTTTCAGAAAAAAATTCCAAATGTGTTAGTTTGCTAGAGTTACAATACGTATGTTGTTTAGTATACTTCAATTTTTGTAAAACCCTTTCTCAATAATTTTAATTTAAAAGCACTCAGCCCTTTTTAAATGATGCAATTGTTTTCTACAATTAAGTAAGTTAATGTTTTTTTTCATGCAAGGTTATCTTATACATTAAACTGTTAGAGTATATCCTTTTTCAAATTGTTTTTATTGAATGTAATCCTAATTTTATAATGAAAAAATACTGTAATGATAGTCCAATTTTGATCAAAAAGTATCAGGGGGACCGAGCTTAAGCTCGAAAATCGGATTTTACCCAGCTATGGGACCAACTCCAATCGATTCCTGGAGGCCAAAACTCCCATAATCAACCAAAAAATACTTGGAGCTAAAAAAAACTTTGCCCGTACAAACGGAGCTTGTTTTAGAGTATAAGAGTATTAAGCTTAAGCTCGGTAAAATTATTGCTTTCGTTCTCACACAAAGCTCGTTCGCTCAGCTCACTCGCAATATTCGTTTTTAAGACGAGCTCGTTCGCTTCGCTCACTCGCCAGGTCGAAGGGTGCTGCACTTTGGTATAATTTTCCATTAAAGATATAACACATAGTTTTATATCTACAGTTATCAGCTGAATTTTGTTCAAATAATGAACTCTCCAAAGGATAAGATGGAAACTTTAACGGCTTCTAGCGCGAAAACCGGATTTTTCCCAGCTATGGGACCAGCTCCAATCGATTTCTGTTTTTTTATTCTTGGGCAACACTCACCATAGAAGAATGTGATGAATCTTGACGTGAAGTCGTTGTCAGAAAAACACAAAACACGGACACACATACACAGAGCGGACTTCACGTACACATACACAATTAATTTTCACGACGTTTCGCGGAACAAAACGATTAAAAACGTTCCGCGTTTTCAAGTATTATCGCGGCGACGAGTTCTTCGGTCGCGCAACCGGCCCGATTGTCTAATCCCTTCTGCCACCGTTGACCTTGCTGAGTCATCCCGCGAAGAGCCAGGAGGGGGCGGGGGTGCATTGTTGCCTGTACTTTGTACTGATAACGTCACCGGTCGACTCCTATCGTTTGCATCCTTTATTTCCCTCTCAACCAGTTTTAAATATGATGGGTTGATTTCAATTGAGGGCCTGGATAACGGTGCCGACTCCATCGCCATAAAAAGTGATTCTGTTAAATTTCTTTTTTTCCAGTTTTCCTCTTTGTACAAAATGCACGACTTATCCCATTCAATTGTATGTCCTGTGTCAAGCACATGCTCACTCAATTTCGACCCATAGCGCTCTTTATTTTTAACTTTTTTTGCATGTTCATCAATTCTTTTTAAAACCGGTCTCGATGTCTGGCCAATATAGTTTCTTTTACAAGAACATGGGACTTTGTAAACAACGTTCTTTTGGTTTTGATCACTATTCTTAGGTCTAACTTTTACAACCTTATTTCGTATTGTAGTACCAGATTTGAAAACAGTTCTTTAAACGGAGCTTGTCTTAGAGTATAAGATATAAGATAAGATAAGATAATATAAGATAAGAAATTCATCGTTTTTACTGGAATGAGAAGATTACAACTGATTACAATTATTGGAAGTACAAATGGGGACATAAAACCAGTCTTGAGACTGCGGAGTATCAAACTATGGAACACATAGGCGCAGAGTGCCCGCTGAGTGCTTTTCCCGAATGGTTGATAGGTCTGTATAATATAAGTGAATGGCTTAGCACCCCGAATGTATCTTTATAAGGAGAGAGAGACCAACAATTTGGTTTTTAAGTTTATTTTTTACATATCGAAGATATATTATTGCAGTATCATGTTTGGCTAGTTTACTTTTGAGTAGACCTACTCAAATACTCCGCACTAGAATTTAGTTTTTCTAATTTTGAAAACTAAATTAGCCATACATTAGTTCTGTATGGTTTATGTGATAAAAAATTAAACTTATAACTATTCATAACTTTCAAAAAAGCTATTTTCATTTTTATAAAATAAATTTTTTAATTATTCCTGTTGTTTAGTGTGTTGGACAAATTATTTCAAAAGTGGGGGCTTACAATAAATAAAAAAAAAGTAAACAAAAATTAACAGGAGAAAGAATGAATAAATAACTCAGAAATAAGAATTTTAACTAATAGAAAGTATCATTAAAAACATATACATATATATATATATATATATATATATATATATATATATATATATATATATATATATATATATCTATCTATGTGTCCGTGGTACTGATAACTTTTGAAGGGGACCTCCGATTTTGATGAAATTTGGTATGAAGGTGTAAGACCAGGTCTATTTTCATGAGTTCGCGAACCAGCATGATCGGGTTATGGGAACGGGGTTTTATGGGGTTTCAAAGGGGTAAAAAATGGGTTTTAGGGATTTTTGGACCTTAATTTTTAAAATTTGACAATTTTAACTGAAACCATTTAAAAGAGCTTAAAAAAACAAACAATTTTGTATTTTGAATTTTTAACTTGGCTTAACAGGTTACGGAGAAAAGCTAAAAATAGGTTTCCAATGTTAATCTTATGGGAAATCAGCAAAACCCTGTATCTCGCTTATTTATTAGAATAACTTGATACAATTTTGTATGTACATTTACTAGGTAGGATTTAACTGATATTTGCTTTCAACACCCATATGGCGGCAAACCTACATACTCACCCCCATGGGGTTTATGGGGAAAATTTAAAAGTGTCCAATATTGATAAAATTTGATATTTACATTACCTATTACATTTTTTAACAAAACTAACATTTTGTAACAACATCCAATGGTAGCAAACATACATACTCATTACTATGGTGTTTATGGGGAAAATAAACAATCTCAAGATCCTTTGGAAATTCGCTGAGTACGCAGGTCTGCTGCGACGGGGGTATTTATTAAACTTACAGAAGATTAAGTGGTCTTTTTGCAATTATTGTACTGTAAAGATGCTAAAATGATGATAAAGTGTGTTTTAATATTTTTAATATGGTCCACACTAGTTTTTCCTTTGGTGCTTGATTGACATAAACACCCAGGCCCCGGGTATTTATAATTTTTCTTAAATTTAGAGAAGATTGAGTTTTGCCGTTATTAAACTGTAAAAATGCTAAAATGATGTTAAAATGTGTTTCAAAAATTTCCACGTCGTCCTCTCTTATCTTGGTACTTAAGTACTTGTTACTTTGGTGCCCAATCGACATATAAATACCCACATCCAGGTATTAAAATTTTTTTATTGAAATTTATTAAACTTATTGAACATTACAAAAAAAAAGTTGAATGAAAGTTATAATTATTATTCCGAATAAATGGAATACGATCTGGTATGTGATTTCTACCCTAAGGCATTTCCTTGGTAATGTCTGATAGATGATGGTAAGATTTAATAATAATTTTAAAAAATTTCTCCTCTGTATCTTCTGTTTAGCAAAAATGAATTAGTATCATTTCAAAATAATTAAAAAACAATACATAAATCTTTTGAAGAGTTTCTCTGTGTAAATAGTTTCCACTCTGTATTTTACCCAGAAAGTGCTTGTAACTTGTAACAATTTTTTTTTTATTTTGTACTTAATTATAGTTTTTAACTATAACTTTCAAACTAGAAATTTGTAAAATTTTAACTTTCAAAAATATTTGTATTTAATAACAATATTAATTATTTGCTTGGAATACTTTAAAATTCTGTACACAATGATAGTAATACAGCTGTAAGTTCAACTGATGTTATTATGTGTACTCAATTTTCAATATTAAAAAAACCTAGATATTTACAAATTTAAATAAATATAAAATTGACGATTGATTAATTTTTATTTTAAATATATTTAAACTGCCGTAGTCTATCTTAGAATATTTCTGGAGTCGAAGTAAAGTTGGTAGTTAATATCAGATGTGACAGGGGAATGAACCGGTCGAGTCGTGGGATATGGTGGAACACGGCAACCCTTCCGCACGCCACAGTTGTTCCGTATCACGGAAGCGTAGCTGATACTTCTTTGTCAAAAACAGTAAAATTAAATAAATGTACGTAATTGTTATTATGCTGCAGTTTTAGTAGATTAGGGTAAAAGTAATATTAGCTTTTATAGTCTTCCCCAAGCCTACCAAATTTATCCCTCTACTTTCCATTAAATCTATATTTATTTCATAAGGGATATTTTTGTAATTGGAACTCCTTCTTCAATGTTTAGCCCATTTTCAATTTTTGTTGTGTTGTTTGAAATTGCTTAGCCTATAATTGTTTTTGCCAAAGAGTTATTAGAATCGGATTTAAAATAAAACACTTATAAATTATTAAAATCTAAACTGTTCCCATTAGAAAATCATTGAGATTTTTAGCTACCTGTGATGTAAAGCTTTAAATAATTTTAGTTTTGGGAAGTTACTGATGATCACAATGTTATAATGGTCGGTTTTAATTGTTTTTGAACTAAACGAAACATTTTTAGCAATGCCATGTGATAATCTAAATTTAATTGCTCTATTTCGAGGAACGAGTACACTAGTTTAAGTTAAAAACGCTTTTTTCAACGTGAAAAAAAAGAAAAAAAGAAAAAACACGCCGATTAGCCTATAGTGTTGTGCCTATAGTATTATATCTATTTATAAATATAGTGCCTATAGTATTAGCCTATAGGAAATGTAGTATTGTGAAAACCTTCTTCTCGGGGTAGAATGATGAGAAATAACGTTCGTTGTAGGCCGAAAGGGTTTGGCATGCCCTCGAACGTTTCCATGGCCTCAATTTTGACACGGTCATCAAACGCGATCGAAGGCAGCCAAGCCCAATTTCGGCCCTTGGTGCAAAATATATTAGTGTTATTCATGACCCTCTGGGGTTTAGAGCTTAGTGTGCTCATTTATCAAGGAGGAACTAAATTCTGATCATAGTAACAATTACCGCCCCTCTCAACTTAGCTACAAGTTAAACAGACAAATTCCATGTTTATTGCCTTACAAGAACCTCTTGCCTTTAATTATTGTATAGTGTTTGTCCCTTATACTGCACAGAGAGCCTTATGGAATTACTACTACAATCTACTTTGTTCAGGGGCGAACCCAGGATTCAATTTCGGGGGGGGGGGGGTTTGGGGAGGGGTAACACCGGGGGTTTTTAGGAGTATTTAATACCCCGCCCCCCCCCCCCCAGAACACGGCAAGTCCGGGGGCCTCCCTTGGAAAATTTTGGAATTTTCGAAGCTAAATGGTTAGTTTTTCTACTTCGTCAGAATTTGGAGTGAAACTAATGGGTTTCGAATATTAAATAAAGGGATCAGACTATTACTTAAACTTAGAAAAAATATATTGACTTTATATTACTTTGGGAAATAAATAACATTCAGGCGAAGTACAGTAAAAGTTATAGTCTAAAGTTGATTAAAAACACCAAAATACATTACTCATTAAGAGGTAAATACACGATTCATCTAAGTCACAGAATACAGTATCAGAGTTATTTATATTATCAAGATAATAATAACAAATAACAGTAATATAATTGTAACTTTAAAGTATTATATTATTTTAACAGTGCATATATCAAGGCAAAAATATCGCGTCTTCTTAAAAAAGAATCAAGTTGTCAAAGTTCAAATGAAGTACAGTAAATGACAATCTACAGTCTATAAGAAATACCAAAATAAATACACTACTTAAAGTCGTAGAATATATGAGTTATCTTTATCTCTAAGATACACACACGTTTAGACTAACTCAATGGCAAAACCACATAATAAATTATAAGTTAGGGGTGGCAACACTGCAAGTGAATTAGAGCACGCTTGGTGCCAATTGCAAGAACTCATCAGTGGCGACGAGACGTTTTGTATGAACTCGTCAGTTAATGCCAACGCGCAACAAATAATGTATATCTTTTCCAAAACTAAAATGATCTGTTTTGGATGTAATATTGCTGTTTTATCTTTTTGCATTGTACAATTAAAACCCCTATTATTCTTTGAGTAAGTTGGCATTTATATCAGTAAATTTATAAAAGTCTTACGAATAAAAATAATATTTTAAACATTTTTCATAAATTATTTAAATTTTTTGAGCATATTTTTTACTCTCCAACATTTCGGGGGGGGGGGATATATCCCCTTTATCCCCCCCTGGGTTTGCCCCTGACTTTGTTTGAAGGGTTTATGCTGCAAAGTGACCTAGGCCTATGTGAATCACCCTGAAGATAGAGTGCGCCAATTTTTACAAAACGTAGGATAATGTCCATGATTCTAGAATGCAAACTTCACCAGCAGCCGCCTTCACAAAAAAGAGTTATTTCACTTTAAAGTGTTTGGATTGTTTTCTGGGTTTGTTTGTTTTTAGTAGAAAAGTTATTAATTGGAAGGATACAGTACTTAGGTAATGAACAAAAATAATCAATAAAAGTACAAGTGACCTGTAGTTGAATAAAAACATTAGCATGGCTACAACAGTTAGTAAATAAATTATTTTATATTTTGTCAAACTTATATGTATTTTGTTGTAAGTTAATGTAGCTGGTTTTTTTAGGTGATGTGCAATCATCCTTAGTTACATAGTATTGGAAGAGCAACATCAGATGGTAATATACATTACACTGAAGAACTTAATGTAATGGGTTATTTGAAGAATATCAAGCCTTTCGTCTACCGTTCTCTGGCACCATTTCCTTGAATTTTAAATGTAAAAGGAAGATATAACCCCATTACCTTGTAATTTCCTTTCAGTTAGAATTTATGATTAAAGGCAAGGTCTCACACTGTTCCCATCATTTTCTTTATTCCCAAATTATACACAGTTGGAAACTTAAGATGCATAGTATAAAACCCCTTTATAATTTGAACACAATTAAAATTATATATGGTATTATAAACAAAGTGACATGATTTGTTTCTTTATCTATTTTCGTTCAGGATAAATTCAGCCGTGTAGGCGGTGCAGGATTTTGTTACTTCCTCTATTTCACCACGTAGGAGTGTTTTCGATTGAGTGTTTGCGTTATTTTACATCTTAATTTTCAATTGAAATTATTACCAAGCATGTCATTAAAACTTTATTAATAGCATATCTACTTAGAACTACAGAGGTATTAATGAATTAAGAAGAAAATTGATAAAATTAACATTTAATACCCTGTAACCATACATTTTTAACACACTAAAAATAGGTCTTTCTAAGAGAGTTCGTATTCACTATGTTGAAACCCTAAGAAATCCTATAAATTGCCAAATCTTGATTTAAAATACAGTACAAAACTCTTATTTACACTATTATATAACATCGAAAAAAATATATACAAACTGTTAGGCCTACCATGGATATAAGTATAGCTAGTTACAAAAAACACAGAAACAGTCTACCGCATGTTTCCATAAAGGGAAAAACAAATTTAAGTAAAAACTAGTTGAGTGATCTATCATCACAAGCCAGAGGTCCCCGGTTCAAATCCGGATGATTACATTACAGGCACAACATGAGAACACCTGTACGTCTATAGATAGATGCTTAGGCTACTTGGCCCATCACGACAGGAAGTTGTGGTATTAACAACATAATGAATTTGAGCAGAAGACAATTTCAACTCTTCTAAGAGTTTTTTATTGTAATTTTAATGGAAAGTGGCAACATCTTCTATTTTATGTATTATTTCAAATAACCGATATGAGATTATAATTTGAATATTGAACTATACCATATACTTTTTTTAGATTTTATAAACAATATTTGTTAAGCTACTAATGATAGACTGAGTGGACAGTTTTATTCCACCATACTTTATTATTAAGCTTATTGTAAAATAGTATGCATCATAAATTATAATTAATAATGGATATTAAAACCTCTAATACCCATCAACAAGTTATTTCATTACACTTTTAAGTCAACTTCTGCAACAAATTAGATCTTTATCATGTTTAATTTTTTATAACACGTGACACTTATACAGGGTTTATTCAAAAGGGATAGTGCAAAAGTAAAGTTGATTCATTTGTATACTCTGAGTTGCAAAATGATAAATACAGATAAAACTGTTTTTTTATAAACAATTTTTTATTTACATTGAATCATGCATTACAAATGCTCAATGTGAGCACTATTACAAAGTCTGCACTGCATATATCCAGGCGAAATTCCAACTCAGCCCAGACATTCTGTAGCATTTCCTGGGTTATGGACTGCACGGCTTCTGTTATTCGATATCTTAATTCTTGCAGGGTTTGGGGCATAGGAGGGCAGCACACTTTGTCTTTGATAAACCTCTATAAGAAAAATTACATTGCGTTAAGTCAGGTGATTTAAAACATCGAATAACTGAATCAGAACAGTTCATATCCCAGAAATGCTATACAGAATATCTGGGCTGAGTTAGAATTTCGCCTTGATATTGGCAGACTTTCTAATGGAGCTCACATTAAGCATATGTAATACATAATTTAATGTAAAATAAAACTTTTTAGTATAAGAAACAGTTTTAATATGTTTTCATGATTTTGCAACTCAGATTATACAAATGCAGTGCAGGCATGCAGAAATGATGTGCAGAAGTAACCTTACTTTTGCACCATTCTTTTTTAATAACCCTGTATTTAAAATAGGTACAATACCAATTGTATTCAAGTAGCTCGTATTGTACAAACATTAGTGGTTCAGATTTAAGATGTTGCTGTAACCACCAGCGTTGAGAGGGAAATAACCTAATGACCTCGTCGTTGAGGCGATTGAGTGGAGCGAACGAGCTCAAATTTCTAGTTTTACAAGTTTAAATGTTTGCTGAGCAAATACTTATTCTTTACAGTATTATAATTTTGTACCATATGTTTTATAAACTTTGAAAATAAATTTTTTATCAACTACACGTAGTAACACATTGTTCTCATCTTATTTATGGAGGGTATTCAAATCAAATCTATAATTAAATGACTTGAAATTGTTTACGTTGTTCGGTATTGCTGTATCAATTAATTGGTGTTTTGAAACATGTCACCATAGAAATTTTTACCTAATGCCTGCACAGTTTATCCGTTGAACTAAACCAGTCACTATAATTTATTGAAAAGGGTCTACATTTAAGGGTCTAAATACTTACTACCAACATGACAACATTGGTCAGTTAAAAAAGATTATACTGTATATCATGCAGTCTTATAATGTAATAATTTTAAAAACTATTAGTTTTACGATGAATGAACACAATTCTAAGAACTAATAGTTAAAAGTAGGGAAAACATTAAAATTTTCTATTAGTTTAGAAGAAACGATCCTAAATCACACAGTTTAAAACCTTTAAAATAAGAAAGCACCAATAGTTACTTAACCTGAAACGACACATCCTAAGACACATTATTACTTTAGCTGCCCAATACTGGGTGAAGGACCAGATTCAAGGGTATCAATATTAACTGGTGACGCCATTACGGCTGATTTGCAAACGTGGACTCACGCATTCAGCCGTGTGACGTTGCTCATGACTGGTACATGTGTCACGTAGGTGTGATGATGTCAGTGGTGGCGTTCTACAGACCCGCAGTCATACCTTCAGACCTGCGATGACGTCAGGTGCCGGTGGTTGACGTGGGAGACCAGCAGCGGCTGGTGTTGCGGGTGTCACGTGACAGTGTGTGATGACGTCAGTTACGGCGGTCTGCAGACCCGCAGTCACACCTTCAGACCTGCGATGACGTCAGGTGCCGGTGGTTGACGTGGGAGGCCAGCAGCGGCTGGTGCTGCGGGTGTCACATAACAGTGTGTGATGACGTCAGTTACGGCGGTCTGCAGACCCGCAGTCACACCTTCAGACCTGCGATGACGTCAGGTGCCGGTGGTTGACGTAGGAGACCAGCAGCGGCTGGTGCTGCGGGTGTCACGTGACAGTGTGTGATGACGTCAGTTACGGCGGTCTGCAGACACGCAGTCACACCTACAGACCTGCGATGACGTCAGGTGCCGGTGGTTGACGTGGGAGACCAGCAGCGGCTGGTGCTGCGGGTGTCACGTGACAGTGTGTGATGACGTCAGTTACGGCGGTCTGCAGACCCGCAGTCACACCTTCAGACCTGCGATGACGTCAGGTGCCGGTGGTTGATGTAGGAGACCAGCAGCGGCTGGTGCTGCGGGTGTCACGTGACAGTGTGTGATGACGTCAGTTACGGCGGTCTGCAGACACGCAGTCACACCTACAGACCTGCGATGACGTCAGGTGCCCGGTGGTTGACGTGGGAGACCAGCAGCGGCTGGTGCTGCGGGTGTCACGTGACAGTGTGTGATAACGTCAGTGGTGTCGGTCTGCAAACCCGCAGTGATACCTTCAGACCTGCGATGACGTCAGGTGCCGGTGGTTGACGTGGGAGACCAGCAGCGGCTGGTGTTGCGGGTGTCACGTGACAGTGTGTGATAACGTCAGTGGTGTCGGTCTGCAAACCCGCAGTGATACCTTCAGACCTGCGATGACGTCAGGTGCCGGCGGTTGACGTGGGAGACCAGCAGCGGCTGGAGCTGTGGGTGTCACGTGACAGTGTGTTATGACGTCAGTGGCGGTGGTCTGCAAACCCGCAGTCATACCTTCAGACCTGCGATGACGTCAGGTGCCGGTGGTTGACGTGGGAGATCAGCAGCGGCTGGTGTTGCGGGTGTCACGTGACAGTGTGTGATAACGCCAGTGGCGTCGGTCTGTAGACCCGCAGTGATACCTTCAGACCTGCGATGACGTCAGTGGCGGCGGTTGACGTGGGAGACCAGCAGCGGCTGGAGCTGTGGGTGTCACGTGACAGTGTGTTATGACGTCAGTGGCGGTGGTCTGCAAACCCGCAGTCATACCTTCAGACCTGCGATGACGTCAGTGGCGGCGGTTGACGTGGGAGACCAGCAGCGGCTGGAGCTGTGGGTGTCACGTGACAGTGTGTTATGACGTAAGTGGCGTCGGTCTGCAGACCCGCAGTCACACCTTCAGACCTGCGATGACGTCAGGTGCCCGGTGGTTGACGTGGGAGGCCAACAGCGGCTGGTGCTGCAGGTGTCACGTGACAGTGTGTGATGACGTCAGTGACGGCGGTCTGCAGACCCGCAGTCACACCTTCAGACCTGAGATGACGTCAGGTGCCGGTGGTTGACGTGGGAGGCCAGCAGCGGCTGGTGTTGCGGGTGTCACATGACAGTGTGTGATGACGTCAGTGACGGTGGTCTGCAGACCCGCTGTCACACCTTCAGACCTGCGATGACGTCAGGTGCCGGTGGTTGACGTGGGAGACCAGCAGAGGCTGGTGCTGAGGGTGCCGCCACGACACCGGTTGACCAGCCACGCACATCTGGACCAGCGGTCGTCTGCAGGTGTGCTGCATGTTGGGGCCTGATGCGCAGAAACACTGCGTCTGCTGCTGCTTGTGGATCAGCCTCTGTTGCTTGAGTCGGTCATTGTTTGAATAGTCGTCTCCAGTCCCTCCTGCAATGAAAATATTACACTGTAAACCTTTGCGTAACGAGATTTTATATATTTATGTAATCAAGATATCAAAATATCAGGTCCATTTCCCTGGCCCGGCCATAATGGAAATTTGATATGAAAATCATACCACAATTTAATACTCAATTAGTACTATTTAATACCCGAACGTTAGATTTAATACTCTTAATACAACAGATTTATTAAGAAGAATCTTGTGGCCGGGCCAGGGAAATGCTAGCCCGGCCATGTTGGAAAATGCAGATTTAAATCACGTAGTGCTTTAATACTCAATTAGTACTATTTAGTACCCAAGTGATAGAATTAATACTCTAAAAATAACTGAGTTATTAGCCATATCGTGTGGCCGGGCCAGGGAAATGCCAGCCCGGCCATGTCGGAAAATGTGAATTTTAACCACACCACGATTTAATACTCAATTAGTACTATTTAGTACCCAAATATTAGATTTAATACTCCTACCGTTATTGAGTTATTAACCCTTATGTATATGGCGGGAGCCGTAAGCGCCAGCCCGGTCACGAAGGAAGATTCAAATTTCAACTGTGTTACAATGACAATTTTATATTATTACCATACCAGGATTTAATACTCAATTAGTACTATTTAATACCCAAATGTTAGATTTAGTACTCTAAAAATAACTGAGTTATTAGCCATAACATGTGGCCGGGCCATGGAAATGCCAGCCCGGCCATGTTGAAAAATGTGAATTTTAACCACACCACGATTTAATACTCAATTAGTACTATTTAGTACCCAAATATTAGATTTAGTACTCCTACCGTTATTGAGTTATTAACCCTTATGTATATGGCGGGAGCCATAAGCCCCAGCCCGGTCACGAAGGAAGATTCAAATTACAACTATGTTACAATGACAATTTTATATTATTACTATACCAGGATTTAATACTCAATTAGTACTACTTAAAACCCAAATGTTAGATTTAGTACTCTAAAAATAACTTAGTTATTAGCCATAACATGTGGCCGGGCCAGCTAAATGCCAGCCCGGCCATGTTGAAAAATGTGAATTTTAACCACACCACGATTTAATACTCAATTAGTACTATTTAGTACCCAAATATTAGATTTAGTACTCCAACCGTTATTGAGTTATTAACTCTTATGTATATGGTGGGAGCCATAAGCGCCAACCCGGTCACGAAGGAAGATTCAACTTTCAACTGTGTTACAATGACAATTTTATATTATTACTATACCAGGATTTAATACTCAATTAGTACTATTTAATACCCAAATGTTAGATTTAGTACTCTAAAAATAACTGAGTTATTAGCCATAACATGTGGCCGGGCCAGGGAAATGCCAGCCCGGCCAGTTTGAAAAATGTGAATTTTAACCACACCACGATTTAATACTCAATAGTACTATTTAGTACCCAAATATTAGATTTAGTACTCCAACCGTTATTGAGTTATTAACCCTTATGTATATGGCGGGAGCCATAAGCGCCAACCCGGTCACGAAGGAAGATTCAACTTTCAACTGTGTTACAATGACAATTTTATATTATTACCATACCAGGATTTAATACTCAATTAGTACTATTTAGTACCCAAGTGATAGAATTAATACTCTAAAAATAACTGAGTTATTAGCCATATCGTGTGGCCGGGCCAGGGATATGCCAGCCCGGCCATGTTGAAAAATGTGAATTTTAACCACACCACGATTTAATACTCAATTAGTACTATTTAGTACCCAAATATTAGATTCAGTACTCCAACCGTTATTGAGTTATTAACCCTTATGTATATGGCGGGAGCCATAAGCGCCAGCCCGGTCACGAAGGAAGATTCAAATTTCAACTGTGTTACAATGACAATTTTATATTATTACTATACCAGGATTTAATACTCAATTAGTACTATTTAATACCCAAATAATAGATTTAGTACTCTAAAAATAACTGAGTTATTAGCCATAACATGTGGCCGGGCCAGGGAAATGCCAGCCCGGCCATGTTGAAAAATGTGAATTTTAAACACACCACGATTTAATACTCAATTAGTACTATTTAATACCCAAATATTAGATTTAGTACTCCAACGTTATTGAGTTATTAACCCTTATGTATATGGCGGGAGCCATAAGCCCCATCCCGGTCACGAAGGAAGATTCAAATTACAACTGTGTTACAATGACAATTTTATATTATTACTATACCAGGATTTAATACTCAAATAGTACTATTTAATACCCAAATGTTAGATTTAGTACTCTAAAAATAACTGAGTTATTAGCCATAACATGTGGCCGGGCCAGGGAAATGCCAGCCCGGCCAGTTTGAAAAATGTGAATTTTAACCACACCACGATTTAATACTCAATTAGTACTATTTAGTACCCAAATATTAGATTTAGTACTCCAACCGTTATTGAGTTATTAACCCTTATGTATATGGCGGGAGCCATAAGCGCCAACCCGGTCACGAAGGAAGATTCAACTTTCAACTGTGTTACAATGACAATTTTATATTATTACCATACCAGGATTTAATACTCAATTAGTACTATTTAGTACCCAAGTGATAGAATTAATACTCTAAAAATAACTGAGTTATTAGCCATATCGTGTGGCCGGGCCAGGGATATGCCAGCCCGGCCATGTTGAAAAATGTGAATTTTAACCACACCACGATTTAATACTCAATTAGTACTATTTAGTACCCAAATATTAGATTCAGTACTCCAACCGTTATTGAGTTATTAACCCTTATGTATATGGCGGGAGCCATAAGCGCCAGCCCGGTCACGAAGGAAGATTCAAATTTCAACTGTGTTACAATGACAATTTTATATTATTACTATACCAGGATTTAATACTCAATTAGTACTATTTAATACCCAAATGTTAGATTTAGTACTCTAAAAATAACTGAGTTATTAGCCATAACATGTGGCCGGGCCAGGGAAATGCCAGCCCGGCCATGTTGAAAAATGTGAATTTTAAACACACCACGATTTAATACTCAATTAGTACTATTTAATACCCAAATATTAGATTTAGTACTCCAACGTTATTGAGTTATTAACCCTTATGTATATGGCGGGAGCCATAAGCCCCATCCCGGTCACGAAGGAAGATTCAAATTACAACTGTGTTACAATGACAATTTTATATTATTACTATACCAGGATTTAATACTCAAATAGTACTATTTAATACCCAAATGTTAGATTTAGTACTCTAAAAATAACTGAGTTATTAGCCATAACATGTGGCCGGGCCAGGGAAATGCCGGCGTTATGTATGTTCAGGGATGATTGCGTTATGTATTATGTAGCTCGTGGAAGTATTATGTAGCTCGTATAGCCATAACAGATAGCACCATCGAAGTAAATGTTAAAATTTTATTTTTTGGTATGTTACAACAAAAAAACGTCATTTTTTATATATTTCCCTGCGGTTTGATTGGCTAAGCAACCAATATGATAAATGTAAAGTTCATTCACCAAACATTATAAAAGATTTGTGTATACGGATTGTTTATAAACTCTCTTCCAAAACTCCGTGTTATGATTCCTTGGATCAAAATTTAAAAAAAATTTTAGGAACACAAGTTTTAAAAATGCATCGTTAGCGGCCATTTTGTTTTTTACACTTATAATTTTTTTCATATCCGTAACTGAAGTTTGTAGGCTATTTGCATGAACCTTAATCACACCAATGTTCATTTTCAGGGAAAAATTTGTTTTCTGATGTGTATTTTCAAAATGGCGGCCATTTTTTATTTTCAAGATCAAATATGTCAAATAAAAGAAATGCTGTCAAACTATTATAAATAACAAAAAAAAAAAAAAAAAAAAAAAAAAAAACAACTAAAAATTAAATATTAAATTATTTAGATAATGGTCTTGGTTAACCTTAGATTCCACATCCGTTATTCTTTAACCGAGCGGAAATAAGGCTTTCCTAAACAAACAGACCATATTTATGCGTTTTATTTTGTACCAAAACCAAAAAATTTATATGCAGTTTTTTGTGTAAATATGGCTTTTCTACCATATAATAAGATCTTTGGCAATTGCGGTAGGATACTAATGTAATTTTGTAATTAAAACAATTAATATGCCTCAATCTAAAAGTTAGTTTGACTAAGTTAGTAATTCGCTGTTCTACTTCCTTAACTCGTAAATTTGTCTTTGTTTGTTTTTTGTCTTTGTTTTTAAATATATTTTGTTGATTTTAATTTAAAATAACGCAGTCCACACTTTTCTAGGCCCCGCTAGACAACATACCAACAAGAATATCCGTTCACAATAATGATTACCATTTGAGAGGAGTGGTAGCTTTCTCAAGACGAGACAGCTTATCAAAAATTGGACACTACTTTGCCATTTGCAAAAGGTTGAATGGCAATTGGGAAATGTACGATGACACTAAAGTTAAAGTCAAAGGGATGAGTGGGAATAAAATTGTCCCTCTTCAAGTACTAGTATTCACAGAGTAAAAACATACGAAAGCCAAAAGTGTTTGCTTCCGGTTTGTAATTTGTGTGACGTTCCTGTATACAGGATGAATGAAGTTGGTGTTGCATTATTTAGGGGAATTCAACAAAAGTGATTAAAGAGTGTATTTCAAATTATCTATCCACAAATTTGCTATCAACATAGTTATAATTTAATTTTTAAAATTCTGTACTTTTTCGTAAAAACTTAAATATAATTCATGGTTATAGCCCCTGATCTGTGAGAATATACGTAAGACTAAATTACTTACAGATTCCGTCAAAAACAGCTCAATGTTAATTTATAAACATGGTCAGGACATCGAATGTACTGACATCGAAACATGTCCTGACCATGTTTATAAATTAACATTGAGCTGCAAAGTTTGATTGCATTCCATATTTGACTCGTTCAGCCTTTCAAGGTGAGGTTTGCGGCATTGTTCTCTATTCTTTGGGCAATTTAATTTGATGTAAATACTGTATTGATCTTTGCTAACATTTAATATTTTTACATCTGACTCCTTGTGGAACGTCTCCCCTTGGAGGTCCAAGGACAATAAGTACTTTAGGAAGTATATTTTGCTATTCAAAATCAATTTGCAAAGTTTTAGTTTTATTACCTATATACTTTTAAGGTATTGAATCATCTCCATTTTTTCTACCCTGTATATTTGATCCCCCTGAAATTTTTTTAACTAATTACTTTCTACCCTGTATACGTTTATAAATAGGTTATATATTTATGTTATGACTATATTTTTGTTAATTCTTTTGTATCTCTGGTTATTATGTTATGTTTTAATTTCTATATTCATGTTGTAAAAGTTTATTGTTTATGGTTATGTTTATTATTATTGTTTTGTATAAGGTTTTGTTTTTTAAGATGTTATTGTTACGTCTTGTATATGGGTATATTTATTAATATATATGGGATATGTTTATGGGTACAAATTGTTTGTTTACGGTTTTCCTTTTAAAGTTGTAATTTTTAATTTATGTTCTACTTTTATCATCAGTTTTATTATTAATTGATTTATTTATTTTTATTATTTAATATTATTTTTACAATTATATTCACGTTAATATTCATGTTATTTATTTCATTTTGTTTCCATTCTATTATACATTCTATTAAAGCCGTTTCACTCTATTTCATCAATACTCCAATTAGTTTAAATGTCCTAAAAAAGTATTAATGTTTCAATAAAAAAGACAATATATTAACATCAGTAATATTCCAAATGGCCAGAGTGTGACATAACTATAATCAGCAAATGTGCAGTATTTAAAGTAAAAAATGTTATACCCTGGTACTAAATACTGCTAAAGAGCTTTAATTGCTTTTATGTTTTGATAAGGTATTTTCTAATCATTTTGCGTTTTCTTTCTTTCCACCATAAACATAAGGGTTAATAATTTGGTAATGGTTGAAGTATTAAATCTAATATGTGGGTACTAAATAGTACTAATTGAGTATTAAATCGTGGTGTGGTTAAAATTCACATTTTTCAACATGGCCGGGCTGGCATTTCCCTGGCCCGGCCACATGTTATGGCTAATAACACAGTTATTTTTAGAGTACTAAACCTAACATTTGGGTATTAAATAGTACTAATTGAGTATTAAATCCGGGTATGGTAATAATATAAAATTGTCATTGTAACACAGTTGAAATTTGAATCTTCCTTCGTGACCGGGCTGGCGCTTACGGCTCCCGCCATATACATAATGGTTAATAACTCAATAACGGTTGGAGTACTAAATCTAATATTTGGGTACTAAATAGTACTAATTGAGTATTAAATCGTGGTGTGGTTAAAATTCACATTTTTCAACATGGCCGGGCTGGCATTTCCCTGGCCCGGCCACACGATATGGCTAATAACTCAGTTATTTTTAGAGTATTAATTCTATCACTTGGGTACTAAATAGTACTAATTGAGTATTAAATCACCACGTGGTTTAAATCTGCATTTTCCAACATGGCCGGGCTAGCATTTCCCTGGCCCGGCCACAAGATTCTTCTTAATAAATCTGTTGTATTAAGAGTATTAAATCTAACGTTCGGGTATTAAATAGTACTAATTGAGTATTAAATCGTGGTTTGATTTTCATATCCAATTTCCAATATGGCCGGGCCAGGGAAATGGACCTCAAAATATCCTTACTAAAACTACAAAAATATGAAATCTTTCATACCAGCAGAAAGTGGTATTTTGTAAATATGTAGTAAAACCTAACGTCAATAACCATTCATATTTTTTTAGTTTCCTAATAATTATTGTTTTATTTTTCATTCTCTTTAGTTTTAAAATTCGATCCACTAAGTATCGGAATTACAGAGATGCTCTCTTGTTAAAATCTATAATATATATTTTTTTATTGAGTGTAAAATATTCTTAATCAAAATTTTATAAAGCAGATAACTAAACTTTTTATGAACACAATTATTAAATTGTAAAAAAAAAACTATTGTTTGAGTTACTCAGTTTCTAAACCTGACAGGAGTGACAGGTATGCCAAGAATACGCTTACAGCTAAAATTATGTTTAGGTTTGGCATGTTGTGAACCTCACCGGATCTGGACCTGGAGTAGGAGTGTGAGCACCGCCGTATCATGGGTGGCGTGTCGGCCGTGTCGCCCTGGGCCTCCGCCCGCCGCAGACACCGCCACTCGCACACCGCCGTCCGGAAATACTGCCGGAACCTGACCAACAACCGTCACAACTTGAGGTTGGCTATAACTTGTGTGAGCACCGCCGTATCATGGGTGGCGTGTCGGCCTTGTCGCCCTGGCCTCCGCCCACCGCAGACACCGCCACTCGCACACCGCCGTCCGGAAATACTGCCGGAACCTGACCAACAACCGACACAACTTGAGGTGGGCTATAGCTTGTGTGAGCACCGCCGTATCATGGGTGGCGTGTCGGCCGTGTCGCCCTGGGCCTCCGCCCGCCGCAGACACCGCCACTCGCACACCGCCGTCCGGAAATACTGCCGGAACCTGACCAACAACCGACACAACTTGAGGTGGGCTATAACTTAACAACCGTACGCATCAATTTATACCCCACTCAAAATTAATATGCATAATTTTATTTCCCAGTAAGGAACAAATTCCTTCTCTACAGAAATAAATTCTTCTATTTTTCTTCATATTCAGCTGTTATTTAAATTTCACCCTTGAAGTTCAGAGTATGTAATAGCGCTGATAATCGTGCTATTTCTCGTAATTACTGTTTGCAAACACTCCAAATTGCACATTGCAAATTGCATAAAGTATCATGAAATAAACAGCTGTAATGATGTCCCGTCATTCCAATTGGTTTGATTCTTGGTAGTGGAAGAAATGGGAGAGTTTGTGGAATTTAAATAAGTAATTTGACCGATTATAAATTTTGAACGGAGTATAGTGCAGTACTGTAATAGTAAACTAAACACCTAATAACATTCAAAGTCAAAGTCAAAGTCATTTATTTGCCAGAATCAACAAATTACAATTTGCATTGGCAAGGTCAATATTTCATAATGAGTACAAATTTCACAAATAATACTCAGAAAAAAAATAAACTTAAAATTAACTTATTAAGCTCGCAAGTACCAATAATTAGACATGTAGCCTACCATAGAAACATGGACAGTTTTCACACAGTCCACAGTGCAACGCCGAAAATATATTTGAGCTATTACGGTAGTAGTGTATGCGTGGCAGCAAACCTTCATACTCACCCCTATTATTTTTATGGGGAAATAGAAAATATACTAAAATTCCGTTGGAGGTTCGCTGAGTACGCAGATCTGTTGCGACGGGGGTACTTATTTATGTCCCGTCGTTTTATTAATCGACTCTGTTTGCAACCGGTTTGTCCATCAAACATGGCTGGTTTTACTCATTATTATATTTTATATTTACCAGTGTGTTTATTATTATGATAATAAATTGATTTACCTAATAATATTTTTTTATACATAAAGCAGTTGGCAAACATATAAGTGACATAGGTACTTACAAACTATTATTTTGTTGAAAAAATTCTCTTAATAATAAAAATACGGTTAGTGTAGGATAGACCAACAACCGTCATTACAATATAATCAATGAAAATTATTGTGGTAAAGGTCAAGTTAAATAAACCACAATAGCATAAAGTCAAGCTTATAATTTCCTTCATTTTCCATCAAACTCTTGAGTTCCATTATTTAAATGGATCTCGTACTTAACCGTTGTATATTTTTATTTCGTCCTAAATATGTTGAGTAAATTTAAAGAAAAGTAAAACAGTTATTAAAATGTGAATACACGGAGATATTTTGGTACACATTTGTTTAAGAAGTGTTTTTGATTACAAGATTTTCGAGTTTATATGAATATTCTATTACAATACGGTATAAATGAAAGGTAGAACACTTTTGGGTGTCTCACTAACAAGAAAGTCGAAGGAACTGACAAATAACTCAATAACATTGTATGATTTAATACTTTCAACTTGATATCAAATATAATTCTATTAATGTTATAAGGCATGAAGCGTGATTCAACGTGATATTCTCATATGCCTGATTCAAGCTCACCTCTTAGATAGCTCAGTATTACTCTTTGTTGGTTCATTTTCTGTAGTTTAACTATTTCCTTTCATTTATATATTTGATTCATACTTTCAAAAATGATAGTCAGTTTCTAATCTTTGATCTTCTTATAGTCGAAATTTAATCGTTTTTAAATCTGAAATTTATAATATGCATGTTTTTAATGATTTAAATTCACAACATCAGTCACACTTATAAATAAGTACACAAAGCAAAATTACAAAATACTAAGATTAATCAATGCTATGTAATGTAATATACTAGATTTTTAGCTGCCAACATCGTCTTTCTTTGTAAATACAACTAAGGGAGTGTTTTTTTCTTTTTTATAAAAAATATAAAAATCACATAGTGGTCTCAAGCCGATAATTTTAAATAAAACTATGTTTAGCCCAGAATGTGTAAAAAAAAATACAACAATTTATTATATTTATTTTGGGCCTGTGATGCAAAGGGAACACAGAATTCTATCGGCAAACAAACCAAAGTTGGAGCAAATAACGCCGTTTAAACGTGTTCAGTCAATGTGGTCTCTACATTTCATGTAGTTTTATGTCAAACTTTAAAAAACGATGTTCCCAGTTAGTTCATTTATATTTACTAGTATACGTGTTGCTCGAAATCGAGCGATTTATTTTAATACAATACAAAAGTTACTTTTAACTCTAAATCAATGACAGCCAACCAATCCAATATTGTGAATCTCTTTAATCACCAAAACTACATGTACTTACAGCTGATTATTAACATATGTTTAAAAAGTTTTATTCAATCCCAATGTTATTTAAATGGGAAACTTTGAGATTTCAATGGTGGATAGCGCCTTTATTTTCAGTCCGATTCTTATCAGTTTTTTGGCGGAAACAACTACATGCCAAGCCCTATCCGACGACACCAAAAACTTGAAAATCGGTTGAAAATTGTAGGAGGAGTTCTCAGGACAAAAAAAACCCTTAGCGTATTAAATAAGTATAGATACTAAATAATAAAATCGCGCGCAATTAGGATAAAAGCAGTATAAACACATGTTTGCACAATCATCTATCTTCTTATTTCTATAAGGGTTTCGTCTGTTACGTCCCTTTTTATATCGACCTACTAAACAGTTTTTTTTATGATTGAGGTGTCATTTTTAAAGCTTAGGATATACCGCAGTGACGAATCGTAATTAGAAAGGTCATATTGTTTCAGGCTTCGCCCCCTCGCCTTTGATTTATTTCTAGAGGGCGCTTTAAAATGTTGACCAACTTTTATTGCAGGTTCTTTAATCCGAATTGTAATTTAACTGCTGATACCTTCAGATGAATTTTAAAGCAGATAGTAAACAAAAATATATCTCTGTCACTTCATAATCAACACTCACGTACTGTAGGTGAGTTTCACTCTTACAGAATCATAAAATGCGCAATTTGCGCACGGGCCACCTCGTTAAATTGTAAAACAAAATACTTAGTGCGACAGAACATTTGCTCAGTATACTTGTAAAATTATTAAACACAATTATCTCTTCTTCGTAGCCACATACTCTGAAATGCGAAGAACAAAAAGAGGCTTGATCCTTTTTTCCCATCTTACTAGGCCCACTTTGGACTAGTTCACTTCGCTCACTCCACAGGCCTATGGGTGCTTCTTTTTAGTATAAATTTGTTTAACTACATGCTAAGAATCAAATATGTCAGTTAATTTCCACAGTAAACTAATGTGATCAGCTGATCCTGCCATTAAAGGATGTGGGACGGAAGGAAAAGTTTTTAAATTTGTTTACTAGCTCCAACCGATTTATCTTGCGGCCCCAACTTCACCATATCTAAAATAACATAAAATAAGAAACTGTTTTATGAAAATAGGAATTTACCAGGACAAAGGTTGCTTCTTTTAGAGTGCAATATTATGTCCATAGACAAACAAGTATTTGTGAGAGCCACTTAGAAATCACAATATTTCTTCATTGGCTTATTCCAAAATAAAAAAAAAATACTTACCAGCATTCCCAAAAATAAAATCATAACAACTAAGTAAAACACTTGTTAACGCTTTCGAGCATTTACCAAATATTCATTTTGAATAGACGTTGATCCCTGAATGACACGTCAAAACCGTACTCTCCCATAATAGGTTTAAAACACGCTATGTCGGATGTATGCCTGAATCTAAACACTTCGCCCAGGCACATTTTGCGACTTGAGTAGAGCATTGATGTTGTAAATCATACTATATTACTTGATAAGTTGGATTATTATGGTTTTCATGAGCCGGCTGGAAACTTAGACTAATAAAAGCTTTTCTTGAGAACCGCCAATAGATCACTTTGACCTAAACAGTCACACCATACTTTATGCTGATGACACAACATTTTTCCATAGTAGTTCGGATTTCAAAAATTCTCCAGAATTTAACACAAACCACCCTCTCAGATTCATCAACTTCTCTTCAAGCAAACGGGGTCGTTATAAATGAAAGTAAAACTAAAGATATGTATTTCAGTCTTAGAGATTTCCCGTAACCAGTCAAAGTAGAAAGTGTAAAGTTTTGGGGGGGGAGGGGGTCTTCATTGATCACGAATTTGTCTGAATGAGTCTGAATTTGTCATGAGAATATCATATTACGGACATGTCTAGCTATACTCTAGCTCTAGCCGGCAAGCAGTCTAAGGTAATATCTTTGCTTAGAAGTTTAAAATGTTGTGGTCCTGGTAACTAAGTTAGATTTGTTGTTTTTTTTTTTTCTTTTGACCAGAGTAGTATTACTTACGGTATCTTACTCTGGAGTAGCAGTAGTCATATTGAAAGGATTTTTCTACATCAAAAGAAACTCATCAGAATAATTTTGGAGGCCCAAAATTATAATAAATAAATCTATATATTTTTCTTGTACTCTTGTTCACTAAGAGTACAACAGTGGTACTTATCCACTCATGTATTAAGAAAAGATATTCATAGTTATAATTCAAGGAAAATAAATGTATTGAGATACCTCTTAGCAGATTGACAAAATCTCAAAATAGTTAATAAGTTGAAAAGGTTGAAAATGTGCAACAAACTCCTTCCTGAACTAAAAGCACTGTCATTAGATTTATTAAAACATAAATTTTCCTCCACCTACTATCTAAAGCCGTATTTTACTCCTTATAATAGAGTAGTAAAGTACTAATTTCTATCCCATGTGACTTGAATACTCAATTTTTCTACCTAGGGAAAACTCAAGTTTTTTCGTACCACGGGGCTAAAGTTAGTTACATAAGAATAACATTAAAAGAGAGATTAAAAAGAACAAGGGCCACAGTCAGCTGTTGCTAGTATTTGTTTCGTTACTCATTGTTGACTAATAAATAGCAGCTGTAGCTGCTGCTCACTCACTGCTGACCATTCTGTCAGCAGTGGGTGAGCAGCATCTCTAGTACTAGAGATGGCCGTGGCAGTGTACGTGTTTGTTTACATTTCGCTTGGGTAGGCTATTAACCTAAGAAGTCCAAAACATAAGTGTAAAACTTTTTACTAGGCTTAAATTATATATTTTTTTTTCGTGTTCTTTAAAATTGATATGGCCTACCTTGTGTGTTTTTTATGTTGATGTGACTGATCCAGCTTGACGGAGCAAGGGATCAAATGAAGGTAAAGTTAAATTATGTACGGTAGGCCTATTAGGCCTAAATGTTATTCGTGTAGGTGGAGGAAAAATGTTGTGTGGATCAAGGGACTAAAGTACTTTTCTCCCTCAGGGAAATTGTCGCCCTCGGCTTCGCCTTCGGGCAACAACACTTTCCCTTCAGGGAGAAAACATTGTACTTTAGTCCCTAGAAGCACAAATAACTATTTATAGCGTTTTAGTTAATGTACCATTTTATTTTCTCCGAGAGTTTTTTAATGTTTTGAATTGTAAATGCTGTATGTTTAGCACTGAACCATATATGTCTGACTTTGTCTATTGCCATGTGCTTAACGACCATTTAATTTCTATTTCTATATCAGCAATGGAGTGGTGCTCACCAGGTTAACGACAAGTGGTCGAGCTTTATCGTGTGATAAATTGTTTCGGGATACTTCCACGGAGCTGGGAGTTATTACATATGGGAGTTTTTAGTTTGTGAGAGTCCGACAATACTGTAAATGCCTGCATACATGCATAGTGAAAATGCAATACTGTACATTATGCATTTCCTCCTCCTCCTCCTCCCCTCGCCCCCAAAAGTAATAAAAAAAGGACAACGCTTAATAGTGGAATGTAGCCCGGTTGCATTCTAACTTAATCATTATTTTTAAAATGACAGATTCTAGAGCTATATGGACCACCGACCTGGCATTCATCCAGTAGTATATGAGTGGGTTGACCATGGCGTTGGACATGGCCAGCCAGTAGAAGACGAGGTACAGGTGCTGGACGTACTTGGAGTACGGCACGTCGCGGTGGTAGTGGGTGTACAGGAAGTATGAGTGGTAAGGCAGCCAGCACACACCGAAGATAGTCACGATCACAATGAACATTCGCACCACCTGTGTGGAAACAGAATGTAAGTAATAAGTGCCATAACTTTTTAGGTTAAAGCCCTTTAATTAGTCCCTAATTCAACTGCTAGCTACACTAAATCTAAAATTTTAAAACTTTGTATATATATTTTAAAAGCTGAAAAATAGAACGGAATTGTGAGCACCAAGCTCACCTACCACATAATTCATTCTTACTAACTCCCACCATTTACTCAAGTTCCAGTTTCCCTGTAGATTTTTATCTCGAATTTTCACAATCATGTAGTGGTGTCATTTTTTTCAGGATAATTAACATTATAAACCACCACATTGTTTTAAAGATTTGTATTTTTCAAGTTCATATTTCAAATTGTTTGAAAATTTGAAGTAAATTTTAATGATAGTTCATTTTTATTTATTTATTTTGTGGATATTCCACAGTTGAATTAGTTTGTTTAAATTTTCATCATATGACCATTAATATCCCCCAAACACAAACATTTTTTTCAAAAATATTCCCTGTATAAATTATGAATATAAAAAACAGTTAATTTATTCTAAAGTTTACTTGTGTATTATAAAATTGGACGAGAGTGGTAAACCGTCAATGCATACGTATATTAAAATCACATAGTTCTGTATATTTCAATATAAAAACAATCATTGGACACATTAAAAGTAGTTCCATTTATAAATGCATCTGTTCAAGTTAATAATGTCAATTTCAGTACTGGCACCATCGCATCATATTATGGACGCCAGCGTCGATGCCCCTAATTGATTTAATTAGACCTACAGATCCAGTCAGCTGCGAGGGTCTTGCAATTAAATGCCATTCTTCATAATGAAAGTGCGTTTGTAAATGCGTTCAGTAAACTAAGCCAAGCTAACTTCGATTATAGGGCTTTTATAAATATTCCGTTTAGCTAACCCCTCCCTCTCCAGTGAATTCTTATTTAAAATTACATTTGTAAATTAATTCGGACTTTTAGTTTAAGTAAAGTTTATTTTAGTTTGCTTTCATTGGTTTATTTTTATGTACTTTTAAAATACCATTTTGTCTGCGTAACACATTGAACATTTCAACAATTTGCATTATTCAGAGGTGTTAAACCCCAATTTATAAACTATCTAAGGAACCCAAAAACAAATTATGAAGTAAAGGAATCAGATAATAAAACTTAACACTATATCACATTTTTATCATAACAAATTAAATACAAGGTGCTTTTTAACTTCCCATTTTTTAAGTAACTCAATAAGCACCAACAAAACTAAAACTTAAAAACAAAACCGAGGATTGGATGTGATTTTCTTTAATTTTGTTCATGTTTAAGCCTAAATTAAAAATTTTGCTTTTTTATGAAGGTGTTCAATATAAGAGTAACGCAGTGAATATCAACAACTTCTAAGACTTATGCATTTTTTTAATTGTTTACAGGTTAATCGCCTTTTGTCATCTACCTATTTCGCAGCTTCATTTCGACATCATGTTTACAGCTTAACTATTCCTATTAACCATCAGAATGTTAAGTGCTAAACATCATTTCACAGCGGTAAGCGTCACCTTCCGCTTGGACTTGATGGAGTCGATCTGCCTCTGGGTAAGCTCCCCGATCGAGCGGCTCCCCCACAGCTCCCTCCCCATGGCCGTATAGCAGCCCACCATCGCCGCCATGGGGGCCACGTACGTCACCAGGAACAGGACGATGTTGTAGCTGCAGAACAGCAGGTACGGACGATTAGAATGATTTGACTTAGCAAAGCGAAAAGTCTATCAGATTTTTTACATTTCCCACAGAAATAAATTAACAATGTTATTAACCACTAAAATTAAAACTGTCTTGTGTTGGAGATTATAAGAATATTATTTAAATTTTTAACTTTTAATCAGACCCAACCTTGTTTAAACTTAATTTTGATTTGTTCAAAGGATTTCTTGGTAAAAAATGCAGTTCTTTCACAATAAAGCCAGACAAGTTAGTAAACCAGTGTACTAAACTACATAAGTAATAGAAATGTAATTAAGTTAACTTCTATCGGCACCTTTTTAAATAACATTTCTTATTAAATACTGTTTAAAAAAAAAAAAAAAAAAAAAACATATTTAATGAAGTGAAAAACTACCTGAGTGAATTCAAATCTTGTGTTACAATAGATTTTGTATAGGAGTCACGTTAGATGACTGTATTGCATGAATATAATAGCTTTTCAATATGAATTTACTTTTAACAGCCACATAATTTACTTTCATAATGTTTAAAATGTTATACATGAACTGTGCTAACATTTCTAATCTACTCTTAATCTACTCTCTAATCTACTCTACTTCTAATCTACTGGAAAACTTTTTTTAAAGTGGATAGATACTTAAAAAGGTATTGAAGGTGATCAATTCGATACAATATCAACTTCTGATACAGTCGAACAAAACTTAGAAAAAGATATCTAAGAACTGTTTACAAAGACGATTTTATTTGTGTACTCTTACATGTAGTCCATCGTAGAGACGAGCGGCTGGCCGTCGGGCCATACGAGAATGCAAGCAGTCTGGCCAGAGGGTCTGCAACACAACACTTCGTTTATGTACTCCCCTGTGACAACAAGTGCTATCATAAAGAGACCAGTAGAATATCTAACTTTACTATGTTTGTAGCCCGATGATGTCTTGAGTATTCTATTTGTAACAATGTTTTCGTCTGGGCCATGCTATCATGGTTCCTAGAATACCATGTTAGTTAAAATAAGTTATCACAATGTAATGTAGCTGGAGATACATTATGAAAAATATCAAAGGTCAATTAATGTAATACTTGGTTAATGTTTAGCGTTTACACCTAGTTGCTTGTTTATTTTTCATAAAATAATTTAGTTTCATATTTCCAGTAAACAAAATAAAATTTTACTAAGTTTTATAACACTGCTGAGTGTTTCTTAGGGCTATCTCTGAATTACTATTTCTCTAAACAAGGTTAGAACAAAGACTTAAAGAGAACATTCTTATGCCTTTGTTTGTTTCCGCAATTACTACGCATAAGGTTACGGAAATTAACCTGCCAGATGCAATCACAAACACCACAATCATGTTCCACAAGATAAACACTTTTGATACATTGTAAAACAACTTGATTTTTTATGCTTCATCTTGTTCACTTTAATCGTTAGTTTTGATAGACCGGCCATTTTATATATTCTCTAGTACCCTGGTATGTTTTTATAGTACTCGATTGAGTTTATTACGTATTTGTGAAAAATTACCAACGATGAATTTTATTGAAGACCTTTTTCAATTTACAAATATATAAAATTGATCCATCATATAATCACTGATTCACAGAAAAATAATGTGCTAGACTTCTCAGCAATAGTTTGTCTCATCAAGTGTTGGATGAGTCGATATTTCAATGAGAAAATATTAGAATCAAGTGTTTCAAATAGAGTGTTAGTAGAACGTAAGTAGTAAACAAGATCCTTTTGAAGTAAACTAGACGACAATATTTCTTTTTAAAATACTGTTTTAATGTCAAATAGATTCAATATATTTGATGACCGTAATGTGGTAAAATATATTATACAATTCTCATATTAGCGGATTGTTCTTTTATGTTCCATTCTTTTGCGTATTTATGGTCCCTAGCATAAATTTTTAGAAGAGAGTTATGTAATGTGAATTTGTTGTGCCAATAAATACAAATGTCAATCAAGACACTATGTGCTTAATGTTTTTTTAGATATACCTATATTTTAGGTATAAGATGTATTTTTACTTTAGGCAAAGGGGATATTAATTCAATTCCTACCAATAGAGAGTCATTGGTTTGTATGGGTGACAATGAGACCTACAACTGTGTATTAATAATTTTTAAAATGCTTTACCAAATCAAGTTGGTCGTAGATACGTACTGCATGCAACGATTTTATTATTAGCGCCTTCAAGCCACACGGAGTAAATAAAAACTGAGCGAAGCTCCTTTCCAGGTTGTTTAACATGCCAAAAAAGTTCATACGAACATATGTCCTAAAATACTTCGTGAAACCGGTAGGCGACATTTAGTATTTTACACTTAGTATTTTTCATTTCAGTAACTGACGGTCATATTATGTGACATGACCTTTATCACAACAATGTTCTTTTTTAGAAAAAATATTATTTTTTATGTGTATATTCAAAATGGTGGATATTTAAATTTGTTAAACCAAAATATCTCAAAACCAGCTAATGTTATCAGATTTACAAGTCCCAAAAAGTTGACAAGTAAAATTGTAACACCAATGGTACCAGGTTTATAAGAAACTACCAACAAATGAAAGAGTTATTGTGATTTTTCTGCAGAAATTACGTTCATTTTGCATTATAATAAATGCAAATAAAGGTTATTTCATAAAAGACACATCACAGCAACTCAATAATTTTTTGTTCAATCCATAAAAACCTGGTATCATTATATAAAAAATTTAATTTGTCAACTTTTTGTCTGAAGTAAAATAAAATACCCCCGTCGCAGCAGACCTGCGTACTCAGCGAATTTCCAAACGATCTTGAGAGTTTGTATTTTCCCCATTAATACCGTAGGAATTAATAATGTAGGTTGGCTGCCTTGGGATGTTGTTATAAAATGTTAGTTTTGTTAGGAAATGTTATATAGTCCGTTTTTTTAAGCCTGATCCTTCAAGGGAGAGATGGTGGAGGGGGTTTGTTTTACTTGCTACTATCCCATTGGCTGAAGCCTTTTGGTTTTTTTGTTGGTTTTTTTGTTGTTTTTGTTTTATTTCACTGTTGCATACCAGCTGGTAATTTTACATCACAACATAATGTGTATCAGTTTTACAATATTATTGGTAGCAGACATTTTTTAATCAGTTTACTTTAGAACTGTTACTTTTTAACAAGGAATAGGTTTGGCTTAAAAATATAACAGCTGACTAGGAGTTACTAAAAGATATCATAACTTATTTAAAACGTTATTTGAGGAAATCTGATACTCGACACACGTTTGTCACTAGTTTAAATGTGTTGTTTACAGTTTAAATTTTTTGTTTACAGTTTAAACCCCTCCCCCACCCCAATTTTCTCGAGAAGGATCAGGTTTAAAAAAACGGACTATAGTTACGTTAGGTAAATGTCAAACTCTATCAATTTTCGGCACTTTTTAATTTTCCCCATAAACCCCATGGAGGTGAGTAAGTACGTTTGCCACCATATGGGTGTTGTAAGCAAATATCAGTTAAATTCTACCTAGTGAATGAACATATCAAATATTATCAAATTATGGTGTTCTTTTCATTTTCCCCATAAACCCCATAGGGGTGAGTATGTAGGTTTGCCGCCATGTGGGTGTTGTAAGCAAATATCAGTTGAACCCTACCAAGTGAATGTACACACCAAATTTTATCAAGTTATTTTAATAAATAAGCGAGATACAGTGTTTTGTTGATTTCCCATAAGATTAACATGGAAAACCTATTTTTGGCTTTACTCCGTAACCTGTTAAGCCAAGTTAAAAATTGAAAATATTAAATTATTTGTTTTTTCAAGCTCTTTTAAATGGTTTTAGTTAAAATTGTTGAATTTGAAAATTATGCTCCAAAAAGGAAAAAAACCCATTTTTGACCCCTTTGAAACCCCATAAAACCCCGTTCCCATAACCCAATCATGCTCGTTCGCGAACTCATGAAAATAGACCTAGCCTTACACCTTTGTACCAAATTTCATTAAAATCAGAGGTCCCTTTCAAAAGTTATCAGTACCACGGACACATAGATATACAGGGTTAGGCAAAAGTCTGGACACCCCCAGTTAACTTTTTAACGCGTTGCAGTAGGAAAACCAACCTCGGCACATGTTAACAACATGAAAAACTGCACTTTTTCATCAACTACACAGCTTTGCCCCTGTCCCCAAAATGGGGTATTTTGGGGGCAGCCCCAAATTTTCAAATGTAAACCCCTATTGAGTGACCCCTCATTTTAAACAATGTATCAAGGCAAATTAAATGGCGCAAACCGGAGGTCGATATCTTACCCCTAACCAAAATGGCAGCCATTTAAAAATCTGAGATAGGCAAGCAAGTATAAGTCTGGACACCCCCAATTAATTTTTTAACACATTGCAGTAGGAAAACCAAACTCTGCACATGTTAACAACATGAAAAACTGCACTTTTTCATCAACTACACAACTTTGCCCTTGCCCCCAAAATGGGGTATTTTTGGGGCAGCCCCAAATTTTCAAATGTAAACCCCTATTGAGTGACCCCTCATTTTAAACGGTTTATCAAGAGAAATTAAATGGCACAAACCGGAGGTCGATATCTCATTTCTAACCAAAATGGCAGCCATTTTAAAATTCGAGGAGGGTAAATTGACATTTGTTGAAATTAAATCGGAAAATAGCTTTTTTGGAAATTAAGAATATCTGGAATTATTTTTGAATTGAACTTACTAGTTCATTTCTGCTACTAGGTTCAATTTGAAAATAATTCTAGAAATTATAAATTCTAAAAAGCTATTTTCCGATTTAATTTTAACTAATGTCAATTTACCCTTCTCAAATATTAAAATGGCTGCCATTTTGGTTAGAGATGAGATATTGACATCCAGTTTGTGCCATTCAATTTATCTTGATAAACCGTTTAAAATGAGGGGTCACTCAATAGGGGTTTACATTTGAAAATTTGGGGCTGCCCCCAAAATACTCAATGTTGAGGGCAGGGGCAAAGTTGTGTAATTGATGAAAAAGTGCAGTTTTTTATGTTGTTAACATGTGCCGAGTTTGGTTTTCCTACTGCAACGTGTTAAAAAATTAATTGGGGATGTCCAGACTTATACTTGCTTGCCCATCTCAAATTTTGAAATGGCTGCCATTTAGGTTAGGGGTGAGATATTGACTTCCGGTTTGCGCCATTTAATTTGTCTTGATACACCGTTTAAAATGAGGAGTCACTCAATAGGGGTTTACATTTAAAAATTTGGGACTGCCCTCAAAATAGCCCATTTTGGGGGCAGGGGCAAAGTTGTGTAGTTGATGAAAAAGTGCAGTTTTTCATGTTGTTAACATGTGCCGAGTTTGGTTTTCCTACTGAAACGCGTTAAAAAGTTAACGGGGGGGTGTCCAGACTTTTGCCTAACCCTGTATATACCTATATATAGATATATAGATATATATATATACATATATATGAAAATGAACGAACGGTGTTTTTGGCTTCTGGGGACCTCAAAATGAAAAAGTAACATGGTCCCGGGCTTAGGTCTTACCATGGCTACTACCGTAATAGCGTATTCCCTATAGGGAAATTCGCTAAAAAAATGTGCTGGTTATGAGATATTTGAGTTTGAAAATTCTAAATGAAAGCCATTTTAAAAATACGACTCCGAAAAAATTATTTTTTTTCTTAAAATGAACATTGATGTGATAAATATTAATGCCAATGATAAACTTAATACAACATCTGTTAAGGAAATAAAAAATATAGTAGAAACCAAAATGGCGGATAGCTGCTTAACAAAGCATTTCAGGACATATGTTCACATGAACTTATTTGTTTATTTTGGCTTGATGCATAGAGTTAAAAGTTTAGGATAGTCGACGCTGGACACCCTGTGTATATCAACACAAACTATATAACAACTATTCATAAAATTTGAGGGGTCTAGTTGCAAAACTGACATTCTCAATTTTTTTTGACACTGAGTTATGCATATCACCGTATGCGTTATGTAAGGGTGAATCCGACTGTTATGAATCTTTGGGCCAAAAACTCAGATTGTAAACTTAAATAAACAGTCAAAATAGAATTTATAGTAAATCAACACACCTTTAATCTGTTTTGTAAGGTAAAGAACGTTAACGTCAATGTCAAAGGAGTAAATTAAATAATTCCTCGCATTCCGGCCTAACCAATTCACTGAGCCAATTATTTATGGTATCCGCGACACTAATATTGACATAATGTGATATGAATTGTATTTTTTATGGCAAATATTTTATTTTAAACCCTTCATTAAGTTTAAGTATTTTCCTTATAACTTAATGAAAAATTTCTTTTTTCATAAACATAGGCCTAACTATTTATTGATCGTTAATTAAAACTAAACATTAACTATAACCATTAATGCATCACTCAGAATTCCCGTGTAACAATTTTAATTGGCCTATATTCTAATTAGTTATTCTGTTTATATCATGATTAAAATCAGGTCCAGTTTCAGCCAGTTCCAGGACTACTCTTATTCAGCCAACTCCGTCTCTAATTGAACACTGAACTAATACGTTTAATACTAATTAATACCATTTTTTATTTTTAAAATATGTTAAATTGTTCAATCAATTCAGTCATAGCATTATTTTTACGTGCAATACTTGTTTAGTATCACTACCAAGGTAATACCAGGTGTCCACAAAAGAAGTAAACAACTTTGTACGTCAATTTGAAAAAAAAAAAAAAATGCGTGTCCGACATCGATGCGGTTGGTAACAATTGTTCGGAAAACACTTCAAGTTTTTTTGCACAAAGCTGACTGTTGTCAACAAATCCAACAATATGGCAAAAGTCGCTGTTTAGTGATTTGGATGAAAATGGTTAATACGCTTAGTGAAAAGCCTTTCTGTGAGTTGGAATTTGGGAATTTTAAAGGACTCTATCTGTTACAACTGTTCAACGTTGCTTTTGGACAAAATGTCGTAAAATCCCTCCAAGTAGAAAATCAATGTACGATTGGCATCGAAAGATCAAACAATTGACGTCTCATGCTCAGGTATAATCAGAATTAGACTTTAGATTTCATCTCTCCAGAGCAAGCCGTGGCTCACATATCGAGCTCTTGTAATATACAGAAAAAAACTTGAGGTTTTAGCGAATTTCCCATAGGGAATAAGCTATTACCGTAGGTCTCATGGTAAGACCTAAGCCCGGGTCCATGTTACTTTTTCGTTTTGAGGTGCCCAGAGACCAAAAATAAGTCATTAAAATTTATATATATATATATATGTGTGTGTGTGTGTGTGTGTGTGTGTTTATTTGTATTTGTATGTGTCCCTAGACACGATAACTCTCGTACAAATGGTCCGATCGACACCAAATTTGGTACGGATGTGTAATCCTACGGATGAGTTTGAAAACCAGACATATCGACCTACGGGAAGGGGTAGTTTTGGGCTGTTTTGTACCCCAAAATTGGGTTTTTTGCATTTTTCATTTGTAAATTTAAAAATTTTAAATTTTTATTTTGACCATTGGATTTAGCTCAAAAAAACACACAATTTAGTATTTTGAAGCTTTGCTCTATCTACATTGGTTACCGAGATATTACAAAGCCTAAAGACAGTACATTGTCTTTTGGGGCTCCAATGTTAATCTTATGGAGAATAAGGATGTGTTAATATTTCACTTATTAACCAATATTTTTGGATGAAACTTGGTATTTAGCTTCATTTGGTTGAGATTCATCCATTTAAGGTAAAAAATCTTGGTTTTTGTACTTATCATGGCAGCAAACCTGCATACTCTTTTCCCATGTTAATCATATGGAGAATAGGCAAACTCTTTTATTTATGGACAGATATTGATGAAATTTACTACTGTATATGGCTTTATATGGTTGAAATAAATTTTTTCTATGCTAAAAACCTACTTTTAGTGTCCCCCCATGGCAGCATACCTGCATACTCTTTCCCTATATTTATCTTAAGGAAATAGACATTTATTTGCCTATTTATTTGCACGTGATGAAATTTTGTTTACAAGTTTAGCTGGTCAAAATTAATATTACTAATTTGGAAATTCGCTAAGTACGCAGGTCTGCTGCGACGGGGGGTATTTATCTTTCTAATGATGTATATTACTCTTAATAAATTATTAAAACTTCTCTGTGTTTTTTTAAACAAAGTTGTTTACTTCTTTTGTGTGACACCTGGTATTTAATATATCCGAAGTAAAATACCTATAACACTAAGTTGGTGAGAAGTTCTAGATTAATTATTAGTCTTGAACTCGTGATCGTTGGTTTCCCGAAACTGTTCTTCTGCTCTGTTCAATGGATCACAGACAACTTTGGATTTAAAAAGTTTCTAAAAGGATCTTCAAGATAATGGTCTGTTTTGTTTATGCATTATTAATTTCGAAATGTAAGCTGGATTACTTCAAGTTCAAGTAATACTTTAGCCATGGAAAACATTTACACTTAAAGTTAAATAATGCAGCATAATCAGACTAATTACTTTCAATCCATTATACAGTATAGCCTTATTAATAATAAAAAATATCTTTATAATTTTTTAAAGAAGACCACAAGAAAGTAAAAGCAAATAAGCGACTTAAGGCGATAATTCACATGAGTTACAATTAGATCAGATAATAGCTTACAATAAAAATGTCTACTTTGTATTTGTAAGTCTCTAAAAGGTCTTTATAAAATAATAGTATTGTTTTATTATTTTTCATTTTTTCTTATTTTTTGCGTCTATCTACGCCAGTCACATTTTTAAATGTTTTGACGGGGAACGGTCCAAACCCCACTCTTGTTACTATCTAACATCGATTAGTTGTTAGAAAGCATCATTAATTAAGTTACGTTTAGATTGAATAAAACCTTACAATAAAAACTGTGTACTTGTAGCCTTGTGATCTTAGTTTATATAGGACGTAGCTTGAATTTCTTGAAACGCAAATTCCCCTTTTTTTGCTATACACAGTTTCAGTTACTTGTATGAATAGTTTAAAGAGGATTTATTACACATCAACCCTGAAACAGCTCACTCAGAGCAGACCGTGGTACAGTCTCTGATGAGATTATGATAAAAATGTATCACACCAATTACTAAATTTCAAGTGGAGTTTGCAAAGCCCTATCAGGGACTGGTATAATATTATGAAAACTGATATAGCCTGACCACAAACCATAAGGTCACCACCCTCTGATTAAGTCATGTATGGTTCATTAGGACCTGTTCAATGATATTCATGTCATACAGTATTTATATTTCAAAAGGAATACCTTGTAGAAAAGCTATAATAGCTATTGTGAATTATCTTATTACTAAACATCTAAAAACTAACTTTTATTGTTAGGCATAGTAACTTTCAAACATCGAAAGACTATAAACATGCATACTTGTGAGTGACAGTGGTGGAGTACAGCAGACAGGGGGAGCCCAGGACCATGCTGGTCAGCCATATAGCTGCGATGGTCACCTGGGCGCTGGTCTTGGACATCCGGGGCTTGAGCGGCCGGTTGATGGCTAGGAACCTGCACAGGGAACACTCTCATGTGCTGATGCGAACGATCATGAGGCGATAGTGGTGTACAATCAATTTTAGTAATCACCAAAATGTCTAAAAAGTATGAAAACTAAAATTTCAAAATTGTTTAACTTACACTGTGTAAGGGGAATCCTGTCAGCCATTTCACCACTTCTATAAATAGTTCAAAATGAGCATCTCTTTTGTAGTAAACATTTGTGTACTTAAAAGAGAAAATTCAGTCACCCCATAAAAGAGTAAGGAAACTCTTTCCTCTTTCGACTTTGTTCTTACGTGACTGAATGTAATTACTGCATCTATCTGTTTTTTCCCACTCGAATTTTAAATCGTCAACAGAAGCTTAAGTCACCTCCCAACTGAGATATTTTTAAACAATTGAAATGTAGATAAATTTATTCAAAAGAAATTTGTTACTTTTAAGGGCGAGAAAATAATTTCGTATAGGGGTGATTTTTCACCCTGATGGAGTAAAATTCATTTATAAAAGTAGTATTGTCACCCTGTAAGCGTAAGTAAAAATTTCTATAATGATCGAATTATAGTATTTCACTTATTAACCAATATTTTGAACTATTTTGAACTATTTTGAACTATCCATTTTTTTATAAGCTGTTTAAATACACTGACTATATAATTAAAGAATGATTTATTTTTAATTATCAAATAATTTATAGTATTAAAATAACTTAACACAATATTTAAAACAACTTTCACTATTAAAATATTAACAGTATTAAAATAATGTATACTGAAAAAATATTTGTCTTAAAAGATTATAGCAATTCAAAATAGATTTTTAAAGGTTTTTTGTCGGAGATGGTGGACTTTAACCTTCAGAAATTCATTTTGATTTAATTTTCATTAAACGCATAAAATGTATCCTAAACATTGACCCAATGTTATATAAATTACAAAAGATAACACTGTAGTTTCTCTAATACAAAGAAGTACACCTGAGTACACCAATTAAAGGTAAATACCTTGTTATTTTCATACAAATAGAATTAGTTTCCTTTCAAAATCCATTTATATTTTATATCTATACAGTGTGTTCATTTTTTTTATGCTCATCATTGGGATCTCCCAAACTATATGAGCTACAGCAAAGGTCAAACTAGCAAAGTAGTGCCGAATTATAAGCTGAACAAAATTATGTGTAAAAATCCCAGATATTTCTACTGGTTCATTCGCTGTGCTCGAAAAACTGTTTTTTGCTCAAAATTTCTTTTGCCTATAACTTTGTTATTTATTGAAATACAAAAAAACTTTTTAGATAAAACTTTACTGAAATTTTACGTAGATTCTGAATATTAAAACTAAATTTTTTTACTTCAAATGGTTTTTGAGATATTTTAGACAAGTTGATTATTTTTAATGCAAGTATGTATTTTTTTCATCATCATAAAAAAGAAATATTTTTTCTGATCACGAAAATACCAAATATGGCATATTTATTTATCATAATAATTATTTAATTATAAAAAATGTGATCAACAAGCAACCCTGAAATGCTAATAATGAGGATGCTTCCAACATGCGGTGCAACAATGGTGTAAATCAGCTGTTTTTCATTTTGTGTTTCATATTTTGTTGCTTACATTGTTGATCAGCTGTTTACCGGCATCCCATGTAACAGCTGATTTACACTTTTTATGGGAACCGCGGATGCCGGTAAACAGCTGATCAACAATGTAAGCAACAAAATATGAAACACAAAATGAAAAACAGCTGATTTACACCTTGTTGCACCACATGCTAGAAGAATCCTCATTATTAGCATTTCAGGGTTGCTTATTAATCACATTTTTTATAATTAAATAATTATTATGATAAATAAATATCTCATATTTGGTATTTTCGTGATCAGAAAAATTATTTCTTTTTTATGATGATGAAAAAAATACATACTTGCATTAAAAATAATCAACTTGTCTAAAATATCTCAAAAACCATTTGAAGTAAAAAAATTTAGTTTTAATATTCAGAATCTACGTAAAATTTCAGTAAAGTTTTATCTAAAAAGTTTTTTTTGTATTTCAACAAATAACAAAGTTATAGGCAAAAGAAGTTTTGAGAAAAAACAGTTTTTCGAACACAGCGAACGAACCAGTAGAAATATCTGGGATTTTTACACATCATTTTGTTCAGCTTATAATTCCGCACTACTTTTCTAATTTGACCTTTGCTGTAACTTTTATAGTTTGGGAGATCTCAATGGTGAGCATAAAAAAATGAACACACTGTATAATACGTGATGCCCTTTTTTTGTTAACACTACTCCTCCCTTATTTCTGGACTAATTTTAAAGTTTGAGGTGTCAAAAGAATGTTCTCAGTTCGTAGTTTTGCAATAAGGTTTTAGATTTTTGATATTTTAATTCTGAAGCTCACGGGAAGCCCTCAAAGTTCATTTTTGTCCATAAGATTAACATGGGGAACAATTTATATTGAATTTCTAAATAAAACATCTGTTGATAACTAAACAAACAAACACATCTTATCTTATACTCTAAAACAAGCTCCATTTGTCCGGGCAAAGTTTTTTTTCGCTCTAAGGATTTTAATTTTTTTATTGAATATGGGTGTTTTGGCCACCAACATGCATCGAATCGATTGGTCCCATAGCTGGGAAAAATCCATTTTTCGCGCTAGAGCTCTTTAAAGTTTCCATGTTATCCTTATGGAGATTTTTAAATTGAACAAAAATCAGCTGATAACTGTAGATATAAACCAATGTAACCAATGTGTTACATCTTTAATCTGTAGTTTAGGAAAATTATATCAAAGTGCAGCACCCTCTGGCCTGGCGAGTGAGCGAAGCGAACGAGCTCCTCTTAAAAAGGAATAGGGCGAGTGAGCGGAGCGAACGAGCTTTGTGTGAGAATGAAAGTAATAATTTTACCGAGCTTAAGCTCGGTCCCCCTGGTACTATGTTAAAAGCTGAATAGAAGCAAATTGAACTGGTACTGAAATATCAACACAATTTCAAACTTTAATACGAGGAGTGTCTAATCTGAGGTTTTACGTTTTCTCAAAATGTAGCAGTTATATTTTGCTTGAAAGTTTTATTTACGCGTACTTGGGCACAAAAATAAGTTTTGTAACTTAACCCTGGAAAAATTCATTTTTGTGAACGAAAACAATTTTGGAAATATGAATTTTTGACATGAGTGTTATTGGTTGTCCGACTTTTATTGAAACAATAATGAAAGGTAACAAATATTAAAATAGAACACTAAATTTGTGTACATGATTTTTCAAACTGCTGTGAACTATAAGGAAAAGGGATAGTTGGTTGTAAGTGTAATAACGTTTTTCCTCCACCTACTATCTAAAGCCGTATTTTACTCCTTGGAATAGAGTAGTAAAGTACTAATTTCTATCCCATGTGACTTGAATACTTAATCTTTCTACCTAGGGAAAACTCGAGTTTTTTCGTACCACGGGGCTAAAGTTAGTTACATAAGAATAACATTAAAAGAGAGATTAAAAAGAACATGAGCTACAGTCAGCTGTTGTATTTGTTTCGTTACTCATTGTTGACTAATAGCAGCTGTAGCTGCTGCTCACCTGCTGACCATTCAGTCAGCAGTGGGTGAGCAGCATCTCTAGTATTAGAGATGGCCGTTGCAGTGTAGGTGTTTGTTTACATTTTGCTTGGGTAGGCTATTAACCTAAGAAGTCCAAAACATAAGTGTAAAACTTTTGACTAGACTTAAATTATATTTTGGTTTTTTCGTGTTCTTCAAAATTGATATGGCCTACCTTGTGTGTTTTTTATGTTGATGTGACAGATCCAGCTTGATGGAGCAAGGGATCATATAACGGTAAAGTTAAATTATCTACGGTAGGCCTATTAGGCCTAAATTTTATTCGTGTAGGTGGAGGAAAAATGTTGTGTGCATCAAGGGACTAAAGTACTTTTCTCCCTCAGGGAAATTGTCGCCCTCGGCTTCGCCTTCGGGCGACAACACTTTCCCTTCAGGGAGAAAACATTGTTCTTTAGTCCCTAGAAGCACAAATAACTATTTATTTACTATTAGGCCTATAGCATAAACATGTTTTATGCAGAACGCTACACATATTAAAAAACCTGTGTAAAAGACAACATTTAAAAGTTTTTTGCTTCTAGTATAGAAAACAAGCTTATTACAAAAATGATTTTTATAAAGAGAAATTTTAATCAAAATAAAAATGTCACTAAAAATAAAATGGACCACAACAACAAAAATGTAGATTCTCTTAAGTTTTGTGATTTCTTTATTAAAATTTTGTAATGTCATGGAAAGTTAAGTTAAAGAGGATTTAGGCATAAATAGTAATGTGGACTTAACTATGTCATTGACTACCTCGTACAGTAACTACAAAAACAGCCACAGTGAGTGCTGCATAACTCATACAGGACCGGGGAGTAATGAAATGTTGATTTTTATTCTGTTGTCATTTACGTTTTATGTTTGATGAACTATGTGGATCCAACATCCGTGAATTTATTCTAAATTTTATATGAGAGTTTAACAAAAGCCCTAAGACATATCGGTAAAAGAACAACTACGTAATCTTAGCTAATTAAAAGAACGAGCACCACATCTCAACACTATCCATTCCATTGGGAATTCCATTGGGAAGTTGGAGAATTTTTAATGAAGATCGATCGATGAAACACCAATATTGTTCTATCTGATTTTCAATATAATGAAATTTTTTCCAAAGTATTACCATGGAGCAAAGTTTAATCACCAGGTACCCCAATAAATGCAGCGCATTGCGCTGCACAGGCCTCCTAGTTTGCTTATAATCAATGAATAGATTTTTCTTTCATTGCAATAACTAACAGTATTTTGAAATTGACTTACACCAAAATATTTAGGAAATCAAAGAACAGAAACTACGTACATTATTCAGTGTAATGTGTAATCCATACCCGTGATTATTATAGGATCAATAGCCGGAACTTATACATCACTGCGGTAAGGCGTTCTGTGCTCATAAGTAATGCATTTATATCCGCCTGCGGCCTCCGAAATATCGCAGACAAGTCAACAAACTGTCCAACGATCCACCTCTCCATTGTATGACACAAACTGACCTTCTTCATAGCATATTTTTTCATAATTAATATGATTAATTCAAATTAACCGAGATCTATTGTTAACTATGTTGTTTTAATTTCTTACTATATTTTAGGTACTATTTTCAAATTATTTTCAAACTATTTAATTTTTGAAAGACATTGTTTGCAAATATTTAATGTGTGATGCAAAAAAAAAAAAAAAGGAAGGCCGATGTTTAAACATCTTGAATTTGTAAATAATGATGAAAATATATGATACTGCATTTGATTATATATTATTAATCTGAGATACTGTATATCTCTTTTTACTGTATTTACTTCGAAAGTGGTAATTGAAATTGAAATGTGAAACTTGAATGTTTAAGGATTACAAATTTGTATTCACATATGTTAAAATCCAAGTTATTCGGAGTAATTGTAAATAGTACATAACATGTTGAACCTAATCCCCAAGTCTTACTCATTCAGTCAAAACTACATATATGTTGGGACATCCTGTGATTTGTCAGGTTTGTAATTAGAGGGAAAATTAGAGGAAACCAGACCAAAGGGACGATCCAGTCACTGTAGTTACGTGTGGCTTCCGCTTCGTGGAAATGAAAGGTGTTTCTCAAAGTGTTACATCTCAATGTCACATTATTTAAGCTAAATCTTTTAACTATCCATATCCCATTACTACAATTTATGTAATTAATAAGTTTTACTCACTTAAATAACACGTAGTGTTGTTAATGTTTAGTATTTTATAGTAGAGTGTTTTTAAATATTTTATCTGAAAGAGCTATTTTCTTTTAGGAAAAAACACAATATACCCATTGTATATACAGGGTGTCCAGATTCCACCTTTACAAACTTTTCCAGGTTATTGCCCACGTCAAAATAAGCAAAAAAGTTCCTATAAACATATGTCCTAAAATGCTTCGTTAACCCTCTAGCCGCCATTTTGTTTTTTACACTAAATAATTTTTATTTTCGTGAAGGATCAGTGTATTAAGTTAATATTTGGCATGAACCTTTACTATAACAATACCCATTTCCGGTAAAAAAAAATATTTTTTCCAATTTGTATTTTCAAAATGGCGGCCATTTAAAATTTTTAAACTCAAATATCTCAAAAACGGTAAATTTTATAAAAATGTTACGAGTGACAAAAAAGTTGAAAAATTAAATTAATCAAACATTGATACCGAGTTTGTAAGGATCCGACAACAAATAACGGAGTTATTGAGATTTTTCTCTTAAAATATCCTAAATTGGCATTAATCATAGTGCAAAATCAGTGTTTTTCTGCAAGAAAACCACAATAACTCCGTTATTTGTAGTCGGATCCTTACAAACTTGGTATCAATGTTTAAATAATTTAATTTTTCAACTTTTTTGTCCCTCGTAACATTTTTATAAAAATTACCGCCATTTTTAAATGGCCGCCATTTTGAAAATACAAATTGGAAAAAATAATTTTTTTACTGGGAATGGGTATTGTTATAGTAAAGGTTCATGCCAAATATTAACTTAATACAATGATCCGTTACGGAAATAAAAATTATTTAGTGTAAAAAACAAAATGGTGGCTAGAGGGTTAACGAAGCATTTTAGGACATATGTTTATAGGAACTTTTTTGCTTATTTTGACGTGGGCAATAGCCTGGAAAAGTTTGTAAAGGTTGAAGCTGGACACCCTGTATATTAATAGGCACTGCCTATTAGGCAGGCATGTTTCTTTCCTCATTTTTCTCAGATTGTGTGCATCGTAGGGAAAATCCGCATATACCGTTAGAATTGTGTTGGGCTGTAGATGAGCAGAATCGTTTTAGGGTTTACATCGATTCCCAGGGCTACGCCCTAAAGGCATTCAAGGTTACAATATTAATCTTATGGGAGAAGGATAACTGATTTAATCATTACACAGTTTTTATAAACAATACAAGTAAATCAGGAAGAATATATGTTTAAGTTATAAAACACTTGGACTCTAATTGGCTCAATATAACCTGAATGTTTGAATGTTAACAAGTAAAACCCAAATAAATTATATTTTTTTGAACTTTCCCATTGGCCATAAATATTAGTGTCAAACAAAAAAAGAAGATTTATTTTACATTAAAATTTCTACAAATAAAAATGTTTCCTAAGAATCATCAATGACACAAAAGTGTCAACTGACGATTTTTAGTGAATAGTGTTAACAGGGCTTACTTAAAAACCTTCAGATTTTGTTTTATTACTGTTAATGCAATTCGTATAATCAATTGCAATTTATAGATCACAACTAGAAATTGTAACGTGTTTGCTATGTCGAACGTAGAAGTTATTCTAATCTTAAATTGAAAGAAACTCAAAATAGATTCCAGATACAATGACGAGATGAAAACTACGTTAAAGAACCAAACATTTGAAGTAAAATAATCTATAACATGGAGTTACGTAAAGTAGCCTGTTCAATATATGACATTTATATCATTATGGCGAATAATGCAGCTCATCTCAAGTCTAAAAAATGTCTTTTTTCGATCCTGTCTTACTTAAACCATGAGTATTATTTAAATGTCTTTCCCTGAAACAAGACAATGCCTCTGGGCCAGAAACGGTTGATTATATGGTATAAATTAACCAATTATATCCACCTACGCTATGTTACGAGTAAAACCTTAAATACACTATGAACATTGCTGTCAAGCTGCACAAGTAATTTTGTGTCAGAGGCTACTGAGGAGAAATTTATTTGTGATATGTTCTAGACAATCTAATGATATATTAAAAACGAACGAATCCTGTGCTCAAGAAGATATTTTCAGTTTTAAAAAACTATTCCATCTGCTATATTCTGGTAACGAAAAATATGAGATATTCTTTCTGTTCAAGAGAACACGATCGCAGCGGTGGTGATTTATGCGAACCCCTACCCAGATCCTAAAATATAAACATGACATAACACACGTGTGTACACGTGTAGTAATTATGCTGGTGTTGTAATAATAGTATTAAAGCATTTTTAATGGCAAACAATCCCCTCAGGGGCAGTGGGCTTTCCACTGTACGGGTGTTTCTTGGCGACCCCGAGGTACCTGAGCCAAGCTGTGAGACCCTCCTCACAGTTCTTCCCGAGCTAAGGCCTTTCTTCTCATCTTTCAGGTCTTAGCTCACCGTCTTTATTCTTTCCTGAGCTAACCTTGCTCACCTTCTTGTTTTCGACCCCGAATCAAGGGTGTCTTTCCACCTTCTTTCGACCGGCGCATGCTGGGGGGTCCTGGGAGTGTCCCTGTTGTGTTGCAGGGACTGATGTGTGCCTCGCACTGCCGATGGTCTCCTCCAGTGTGTCGTCAGAAGCCAGCCGCTTCGGACCTTAGTCAGGGAGTGCGGCATGGATGCAGGGATCGGACTCTGCATTGCCACGGTGCGACCCCCAGCACGTCCGGCACATTTTGTGTATCGGTGCTGGGCAAACGGAGGTTCGGGCCCCGGAGTCCCGGGGTAGGGGTGTCTTATCTCCTACGGGGGGTAGACCTCCGAGGGTGTACCCGCTCCCGGCCGATGAAGGGCCGCCTCTTGCCGCACGATGCGCTGGTTACAAAACAGTATGGATTGTCAACTGCAAAACACGAATCTTGGAAAGGAGAACGAACAGGCTGCTTTTAGGCGCAGCTCACTTGTGCAGAGGTCTCCGACCTCAAAGACTGGGACGCCGACGGTTGGAATTAAAACCTCCCCTCCGCCGGCCCCGTTCAAGGCTGCTGGTGTCGCTGGATCATCGGCCGTAACAGGAAAGGAGAAAGATGAGGTTGATCTGGGTATGGGTGTGACCGAGCCGGTAACACCTCTAGCCAGGATGCAAGGAATCCCTCCCAGGAAGAGCCCTCTTCGTGCGGCATTCGAGCTGCAAATGCTTCGGCAGCAGCAGGACGACGCCCACGAGGAGGAAGACTCATGTCTGAAGAAGATGAAAGTTCTTTTGAAGGAGATGGCCAAGGTCCTCCTAATTCAAAAGAACATAAACAAGGCGATAAAAGAGGGGATCCCGAAACTCGAAGATGCTTTAGAAGAAATCGAGGAATGCCGGAAAATCAGGCTAAAGGCAGTGAAGCAGGAGCGCGATGTCACGAACCGAGTCATCTCTGCTTCACCTCAAGCTCATCTGGCTGAGTCCCAGACTCAAGCCAGAAAGCGAAAGAAGAGGCAGAGCGGTTCTTCGCCGGGAAGCCCTGAGCTTATTGAGGTGGACTCAGTGCCGAGACCGGTTTTTGTCACTGCGGCATCGCAGACATCTCCTGTCCAGGCTACTGAATCCGCCCCGGGCGCTGCCGTGATTCCAGCGGCTACTCCTGCAGAGGTTCCTGCTCCGGCGGCTAATCCTGCCTTGGCAGCAAACTCTGCCTCAACACCTTTGGGGGGCTGGAAGACGCGCCTGTCTAAGAAAGAAAGGAGGAGGCAGAAGCAAGCGGAGGCAGCTTCGAAAAGTGCGTCGAGGGTGGAGCGGACGCAAGTCTCAAACCCGGTTGGGGAGGCCTCTGGCAAGTCTGTCAGAAAGCCTAAACAACCCAGGCCTAAGAAGCCCAGGACGGAGGCAATCTTGATCAAGCCCTTAGGGGGGCGATCTTTTGCCGATGTTCTGGGTCAGATTAGATCGCAGGCCAAACCGGAAGAGACCGACACCGTTATCAAGTCTATTCGGCGAACCCAGAACGGGGATGTCCTCCTCGAACTGGGGAAGTCGAGTGACAAGATCGGTTTTGCCGCTTCCCTCAAGACTGCACTTGGGGACAAAGGCTCCATCAAGGCCCTAGAACCGAAGTGTTCGGTCGAGATTCGGGACCTTGATGTCCTCTCCACCGAAGATGAGGTGACCCGTGCGATCCAGGTGGCACTCCCGGAGATACCGGCCGATGGAGTGAGGGTATGGCTGACAAAGCCTAACCGAAGTCAACTCCGGATGGCTGTTGCTGAGATGAGCGAAAAGCACGCCAATAAGCTGCTTAGCCTTCAGCACCTCAGAGTTGGTTGGGTTAGTTGCAGGCTCAAACGGAGGGTGGTAGTTTCGAGATGCTTCCGCTGTCTCGGTTTCGGCCACTCCTCCCGAAACTGTAAAGGGCCCGACAGGAGTGCCAACTGCTTCCAGTGTGGAAGCCAAGGCCACAAACGTAAGGAATGTTCCTCGAGCCCCTCCTGCTTCCTCTGCAAGGATTCAGGCTCCAGTGCCCTCGGTCACTTACCCGGGTCTGGTCAGTGCGGTGCCTTCAGAGCCGCACTTGAACAGGCAAAAGGCAGGGGCCGGTAATTCGCATCCTCCAGGCCAACCTTCATAGATCCTGGGGAGCTGATAACCTTCTAGATCAGCTCGCCCGAGAACTTGGTGCTGACGCGCTCCTTATCAGTGAACAGTATCGGGACAGAGACCCAAACATTTGGATCTCGGACAGCCTCGGTACTGCTGCATTTTGGGCACGTAATACACGAGATGTTTTGGTGCGGAGTCACGGGCGCGGCCGAGGATTCGTCTGGGTTCGGTGTAGGGACGTGACTATCTTCAGTTGCTACCTCACACCCAACGAGGCCGTCCAGGACTTCCGCGACAAGATAGATAGCCTAGAGGAGTGCGTTCTTGGCACCACCGGGCATGTCGTCGTTGGTGGCGATTTCAACGCCAGGGCCGTCGAGTGGGGAATGCCCTCTACCAGCTCCCGGGGGAAATACATCCTGGATTTCATCGCCAGGGCCGGTCTTGTCGTCCTCAACCAGGGCGACACACCTACTTTTCGGCGCCCCGGGCAGAGAGGCACGATCCCCGACGTCACCTTTGCGTCTGAGTCGCTCCTTCCGAGGATCTCAGGCTGGAGGGTTGTGGAGGACTACACGGGTAGCGACCACCAATACATCGTTTTTGACCTGCATGATCAGGCAAATCGTCGAGTTTCCGCATTTCGGGAAGGGCCACGCCGGTGGAACACCAACAAACTGGACGTGGTCAAGTTCACCGAAGTCATCTCTCGGGGAGCACAGGGGAATCCTGGTGAGGCTGGGGCCGAGGCACTAGTAACATCCACGATGGAACTGATCGTCTCGGCCTGCGACCAGTCTATGCCGCGAAGGAAACCCCGACGCGACAAACAACCCGTTTACTGGTGGACTGAAGAGATTGCGGAACTCAGAAGAACATGTTTAAGAACTAGACGAGCCGCCACAAGAGCGAGAATTCCCGCAGACAGAGTTCGTAAGTCGGAGGCCTATAAAGCTGCGAGAAAATCTCTCCGCCAGGCGATAAACAGGAGCAAGGCGAATAGCTGGAGGAGACTTCGTGACGACGTTGACTCCGACCCGTGGGGCCTGGGTTACAAACTTGTAACACAGAAACTCGGCGCCCGCTCTCCACCTTCCATCATGGAGGGCGCCACCATGGGGAGGATCGTCGCTGCGTTGTTTCCTGAACATCCACAGCGACCGCCGGTTGACTTCGGACGGGTAGAGGACGTTCCACTCTTCACTTTCGAGGAGCTAGAAACCTCCGTTCTCTCCCTGAAGAGCAACAAGGCTCCTGGCCCGGACGGGATTCCCAGTGAGGCTTTAAAGAAAGTATTTTCAATTAACGCTGACTTGTTGTTGAGAATGTACAATGCCTGTTTGGTAGAAGGGGTGTTTCCGGCTCCCTGGAAAACAGCCAGGCTTGTACTGATCAGCAAGGGCAAAGGTGATCCCGAACTGCCGTCGTCCCACAGGCCTCTCTGCATGTTGGACACGGCTGGGAAGCTGTTCGAGAAGCTGATCCGTTCCCGCCTGACTTCTGCCGTGGAAGCTGCCGGGGACTTATGCCCCCGTCAGTACGGCTTCAGAAAGGGACGGTCAACGATCGACGCTGTCACCGAAGTTCAGAGAGCTGTGGAGAGAGCCGAGAGCCACAACCATTTCTCCCGCCGAGTAGTGCTTCTTGTTACGCTTGATGTCAAGAATGCCTTCAACTCGGCGAGGTGGGTCGATATGTTGGATGCGCTTCGCAACACCTTTCGTATTCCTGCATATCTGTTGCGGCTCATCGAGGATTATCTACGCTCTCGAAGCCTGATCTATGACACAAGGGACGGAACGCGGACGATGGAAGTCACTTCTGGTGCCGCACAAGGTTCAATACTCGGCCCGGATCTCTGGAACGTTGCCTATGACAGCCTCCTGAGGTCCGAGATGCCTGAGGAAACCACTTTGGTTGGGTACGCCGATGACGTCGCAGCTCTCATTGCTGCACGCAACGTTGAGCTGGCCCAACTAAAGTTGAACCGAGTTATGCGGGTTGTCAACAACTGGATGTCCGATCACGGTCTCTCGCTTGCTCTTAGTAAGACGGAGATCGTGATTCTCACGAAGAAGAGGATCGACACCGTCGTCCCGTTTAGAGTGGGAAGGGAGGTGGTCACATCAACTCGTGCCGCCAAATACCTTGGGGTTATGGTGGACACCAAGTTAAGCTGGAGGGATCAGATCTTCCGTACGGCGGACAAGGCCGCTAAGGTAGTTACTCACCTTAGTAGGCTGATGGCCAATGTCGGGGGTCCCCGATCCAGCAGAAGACGTCTGTTGATGTCCGCGGTCCAGTCCGTGCTCCTTTACGGGGCAGAGGTGTGGGCAGGCGCTCTAGATAAGGAGTGCTACAGGCTGCGACTCGCCCGGGTTCAGCGTCAAGCCGCGCTCAGGGTGTGTTCCGCCTACCGGACAGTGTCCGAGCCTGCCGTCCTGGTGGTCGCCGGAGTCATCCCTGTCAAGCTCTTGGCAGGGGAGAGGAAAGCGATTTATCAGAGACAAGGCGAGATCGGCAAGGACACGGCAAGAACAGAAGAGCGCTCCCGAACCTTCCAGCAGTGGCAACACAGCTGGGAGCACGACACCCGAGGACGATGGACTGCGCGACTTATCAAGCAGGTCCAACCATGGGTGGAACGGCGGCATGGGGAGGTGGACTACTACCTGACCCAATTTTTGACAGGTCACGGCTATTTTCGGTCGTACCTGGACCGGATGGGAAAGACCGGTTCACCGGACTGCATTTATTGCCCGGGTGTTCCCGACGATGCGGAACACACATTCTTCCGATGTCCCCGTTGGGAAGGGCCCCGCCTGGAGGCCACACAAATATTTGGTGCATTTTCGGTGGACTCGGTCTGCCAAAAGATTTTGGAGGATGAGGGCAACTGGGATTGTTTGTCACAGTTCGTCCGGGGCATCCTCCTGGAAAAGAAAACCGATCTGGACCGCGAAGTGGCCCAGATCCCTTGATAGAGCGGCTGGATAAGGAGCGAGCCCGACGGGCGTAAGCCAAATTTAGGCCTAGCCTGACGTAATGTGATAAACAATTCCAGGTTAGATTCCTAAAAGAGTAGAGGAGGTTTTTTAGTGGGTAAACCCGTTTTTTAGGGGAGCCCCACACTACAGGCTGGCCACCTGTGTGCGTAATGCATTTTTCCGCCTCTCCCTCAAAAAAAAAAAAAAAAAAAAAAAAAAAAAAAAAAATGGCAAACAATGACGTCATTTCCATGGCAAAGTTTGTTGCCGTCCTCATCAGTGTTGATAGGACCTTGAATGTAACACGGATTAAAAGTTTTAATCTCTGTATGATATTTTTGTGTGTGTCCACTTATGCTTTTGTTATCAATATTTCAAAGTAATACTAATATATTGAGAGAAATTACAAAATATTTACGTGATATCCGTGGCAACATTTGTTGCCGAACCAGTTTGTTGCCTTGGACCTCGGATGTAGTAGGTTCAAAAAGGATCTATGATTATAAATCCTGCCCTAAATAACCAAACAACAAAGGCTAATAGTATCTAAGTCAAGGTAAGCACATGAGCAACAGAGTCCGAACGCGCCAAAATAATCGATATATACTTCTGGATCGCCGGGTGCCCATAAGGCCCACGTGGAGGGGTCCGGTCCTCGCACAGCGGAGTTTTGCGGTTTCATCCTGAACGAATTGAAGGAGCTGCGGGGCAATAGCGCCAAATCGTACTACGCGTCATATGTGTTGCGTAGCCTTGAACTAAAGATACCGCTGGAGATCTTGCTGAATACGGAAATATATCAGCTGATCAGTCCCTCCCCCAACAAAAACAGCTGATTTCAGGCGGTATTTTCCCTTCAAAGCTGCATTTCAAGGATGTTTGAATGTTGACTTCAACGGACAGGTGACACTGGTTTTACCCTTATTTTAGGGTTTTCTTTAAATTGTTTGAGCCTCATTTATAAAAATGTGCATATTTGTGTATTAATATCAGCCTTAATACGTATGTCATCATTGTTTATGTGTAACAATTTTGAAATATTTGTTAAAATTCCAAAAATAGCTTAATGGTAAGAACTGCACATCAAGATGAATAAAGGGAGCGATATTCCTTTTCATCAGTTAGTAGGGATTTTGTTGTATTATGCACTACTTACTTAATACCTTTTCTTTACAGTTATAAATTTAAGTTCTTAATCTTTTTAAATTTGATAAAGATTTTTTATTTCGTTCAAGTCAGGTTTTTTGGTGTCTTGTTCCCGACCCACAGATTCCTATGGTTTCTATATGACTATTTCCCCATATTGTCGCTAATATGGGTATCTAATTAAACTTACCTATATGTTATTTTTGTCTTAAATAATAATTTAATCTAATTTATGTCTATTTGATTATTTTGCAAGAGAAACCGATACTCTGCAAATTGTAGTGTTTAGGGTATTATTAATATCATGCTTTTGTTTTATTAATATTGTTTGTGGTACTGTAATACAGTTTATTTATTTAATCATCTGACTGATATTTTTAGTTACCTTTTGACAAATCCTAATCAGATTTAAGACCCCTATACTCAACTTACTCATTTGAAATTCAAGGGAAAATTGATTAGGGCACATGAAAATGTTTTGAAGTAGTAAAATATTATGCATTCTAAGTAAAAGTTAATTCATTTCATTACAATGAAAACCACTTTAAATTAACTATAAGAGTTTGCACTTATTTAAGGGTAGATTTTTTTCAAAGAATGACTATTTTACAGGTTCTCACGATATCATTCCAATTGAGTACATTTGTAAAGGGTTTTATTGGATTTTCTCCCACCACATAGATAAAAGAAATGCATCAGAGGATACGGAGCAAATAAATTTAGGGTTCAAACCGTAATTGACGAAAGTCTTTTTTGTTTTATAACATTTGAGCGTGTTTTTAGCTATTTTTATTACTTTTCAGGAGTAATTTCTCAGTAATAAATCAATTTTGATAGTTATATAATTGTTTTATTTCATTCTGTCACATCCAATTTTTAAATGAGTAAAATTTTTGTATCGGCTCTAGAGATTTATCTACACAGTTTACATTAAAAACTTTTAATAATATGTTAAACTATTGTTGTGGGATTGTTCTAAATTATTCCAACTGAACATATAGTTACCAAATATAACAAACAATGAAAATGTCTTATAACTTGTTTTCAGTGCCTAAAACAATGGCGTTAGTGACGCTACAATGCTGTCTTAGGTCCAGTGTGCTGCGGGACGCTTTTTGCCCCCCAACGACTTCAATCTCTTGCGAACGTAACCCTAGGCCGGACCGGGCTGAGAAGCGGCAGTGCGCGATCCAGTAGTATAAAATATCGATGGCCCAAAAACAGAAAAGGCAGTCACAAAAATTAAATAAAACACTAATAAATGCACAAAGCTTAAACAGAAAATTTTAAGAGCAGTCAAAAACAAAGCACAGAACAGGTTTGGCTATGGACTTCTCCAGGTTCGCCTGGTGTGTTTTAACTAAGTTTGTTATCTTCTAGGCATTTCTTCCACCTGAAGACGGGATCAGGTTCCAAATCTCGAAACTTCGTAAATTTGTTTTACTTATCAGTGAAGGAAAATGTCCGCGACAATTTACTAAACAATAACATGAACTCACCATCACCAACAATGAACTTTAAACAAAGAATAACCCAATATTTTTACATAACTATAACGTTGCTTAGTATTGCAACATAGGTAAGCTTACATAACATAAGAATTGGAATCTTTCTTATAACTCAAATCTCTAAACATTTTAGTTTTAGATATTATAAAACCCCATTGTTCTTTTTATTCATTTTATTTATTCTTTGAAATTGAACAAAATTCTATAAGACAGCTTTTAATGGCCTAATATTTTCTTAATACGATTTTAAATTACACAAAATTTGTGTAAATTAAAAGGGGTTATTTTTTCAACCTGGCCTTTTATAAAACATTGAGGTAGTTTGTAACTTACTTTAACTTTTAACAAGCTTTAGTTGCTAATTTAGTTAGTGAGCAGAGTGTAAGTCTGGGTTTCTCTAGTTAGGAAGTTAAATTTAATGTCCTTTCACCATTCTATACTTTCCCATTACGCCTACAAGAAATGTCCTCTTGACAAAATCTATTTGAGTTTAATTGAACATTTATATAAAGTTTTCTTTTTACTGATCTTTATAATTAATTTACTTGCCTTACAAGGGTTGTCATAGTAGCAGATAATTTTAAATCTGACAAAATTAAAATGCCGGAATTTTTATATTTTTTTTAGTCATTTACTATATTGACTTGGAAAGAGTGAATATCCATAGTTAAACCTAATACAGACATATTCCCCGTGTAATATAAGATTTTAATAACTCATTCTGAAATTTCTTCAGATGTATTAAATAGGTATACGGAAAATTTTGTTTCTCATTTCTTAGTTTTGAATTGTAATTATTTATTATTACTGTGTAAATGAATAGATATAAAAGGAATTTTGTTCAGAATTACATTCCAGGAAAGTTTATATTACATCCCAATATTCAATAATAAACTAGTTCGTGTTAAGCTTATTCCATTTTTAGCTACAGGACAGAATACCTAATTGCAGTTAGAACGTGTGTTCATGTCCTGTAAACTTTGTAAACTATTTGTCGCGGGTTATTAAGAACGTTTGATATAAAATAAATATGCATCAGCCGTATTGTTTTGAATGTAGTGTGAGCCAAAAAATAAGTTAACCTGTAAACTATTGTATTTTTAAAGTTATTGATTATTTAGTTTTATAAATTGAATCCGTTTGGCTCCATTATTTATCGTTTAGATAATGCACAATAGTTGTATCTACTAAAAAATAGTCTTCTTGGCAAATTCAGTCAGCTTAGAAAATTTCGTGTCTGCATGATCCTTATAGAGAGCTATCCTTATACCTTAGGCTTGTTAAGTAAAACACTTCAGTTCCCTCACCTTTTTCCAAGGATGCTGAAATTATAAAACTACTTTGTCTTCTATTTACTTTTAGATCAAAGAGACACCTCTCAAGCAAAATTTAATATCCTCGGATAAGATATTGATTTAATGAATAAATAGATTTTATTTTAAAGCAATCATATTATAATAAAAAATATAATGTTTTCTGTGAAAAAAAGTGTTTTTATTTGATTATTTATAACACTGTCGGTTCCCTAACTACAAAACCGCTAGTCTTATTTTGGGTTTTAAAAAGTTTTCTACGGTGAACTGACGATTACCTTACGTATAAATGATTCGTATTACCGATTGGAGAAAAATTTGCATAGGCTAACACATTACTCCTGACAATAATTTCTATGTTGTCTATTTGATGAGTTTAAAAACGAATTATGAAGAATTAATATACTGTATGCTAATGAAATCGTGTTGTTTATGCAATTCAGCGAATGGTTTAGTAAGGAATAAGAACCAGATTATAGTAGAACATTTCTTGGGAGTGGTTTAATATTAGTATCGACAGAACATACCTGTCCAGAGAGATGCCGGTGAGAGTGAAGACGCTGGCAGCGACGGTTACATTGGCAATGAAGTTGCTGACGGTGCAGTAGGGCCGGCCGAACTGCCAGTCGCTGTGAACACCGCCAAACACTCATCAAACCACCTTCACAACATATATATCGATTATTCTGCTGAGAAGAGTACTTGAGAGATACTTGGTAAACCAATGGGTCCTTTGAAACACGTAAATATACTCTTGGTTTTAATACTTTAATATGACCAACGAGATTTAATCTTTTTCCTCTACCTACTACCTAAAGCCGTATTTACTCCTTGGAATAGAGTACTAAAGTTTTTACCCCGTGTGACTTGAATACGTAATTTTTCTACCTAGGGAAAACTCAACTTTTTTATACCACGGGGCTAAAGTTAGTCACATAAGAATAACATTTAATGAGAGATTAAAAAGAACATGAGTCGCAGTCAGCTGCACTTGTATTTGGTTCATTACTCTTTGTTTACTAATAGCAGCTGTACCATAAGCCATTCTGTCAGCAGTCCACGTGTTTGTTTACATTTCCATTTCGCTTGGTTACGCTATTAACCTAAAGAGTCCAAAACCCAAGTGCAAGAATTTTGGCCAGTCTTAAATTCTGTTTTGTTTTTTGTGTTCTTAAAAAATGATATAGCCTAGACCTTGTGTGTTTTTCATGTTGATGTGACTGATCAAGCTTGACGGAGCAAGGGATCATATGAAGGTAAAGTTAAATTATATACGGCAGGCCTATTGTTATAAGCCTAAATCGTATTCGTGTAGGTGGAGGAAAAATGTTGTGTGAATCAAGGGACCAAAGTATACTTTTTCTCTCTCAAGGAGAAAAAGTGTACTTTATTCCCTAGAGAAACAAATAACTATTTTATCTTTGCAAGTGCACTTTCCCCTAATTTATTTATTATAACGATATTATAATAGTATTTGTAGTTAGAAATTGTTTATACTCCACTCAGAAGCGAATAAAAGTCGAAATTTAAACATGCCAATTATATGTATCAAATGTTTAGTTTTTGTCTACTGTTAAAAGTTATTTAACTGACTTTAAAAAAACATTAAGGTGCATGACGTTTTATTTTACAGTTTTCATGGTTTTTTATCAAGAAACCCCGAATTCAATATAATTGTTGTGCCGAATGTGATTTACTCCTTTTTAAAATATGATTATTTTTAGATTATTTTTTCTTCGTATTTTCTTTTGAGGTTTTGATATGTTGTATAACATTGAAATTTGATGTCCTGAAATATAAAATATTTCTTATACAATGTGTTTTTATCCTTTAGCTCATTTCTAAAATTAGATATATTCTTATTCAATAAACAAAAATCTACGGATAAAAGGTAAAGTTTTTGTGTGAAAAGAAGTTTGATAATGAATAAAAGAGTTCTAATTCTTTATTTACTGGTTTCAAACTTGAACTCTCCAGTAGGGGTTGCTAACCGCTTACAAAGTGGTTATTTAAAATTAATTTTGATAGTTTAAATACTAAACTTAAATGTCGTTTAATGTTTTCCCAAAACAATTGCTATAAAAATTATTACTATCCAACTGTAGTAACTTCACTGCCAAATGTTAAAGTATTCAGAATTAAAAATGTTAAAAAAATGTTATTGCAAACGTGTCCTTATAATGTAGAAGATTTTATTTCTAGCCTTGGAGTCTGTTGTAATCAAAGTGTTATGTGTAATAAATAAATGAATATATATATATATATATATATATATATATATATATATATATATATATATATATATAAATTCATAACCTAAAATTCTTGATTTTATTATTTTGAACCCCATGTGAATATAAAATACAGATAGAAAATTACACATTTACTACAACCCATGTTGGAATTATCGAATAAACTTTTGACACTTTCTGCAATATCATAAACACTTTTTAAATAATATCCTACAATAAAACAGTCTTCAAAATACTTCATTTTGCAGGGAGCATGTAATAAACAATTTTCCCGACATATTTTAAATGAGAAGTATGCTAAATTACTTAAAAAAATTATACCATCTAAACATTTATTAATTGTTTTTATCCTAATATGGTGAAAAAGTATAATTGCCCAACTCGCCTACGGCTCGATGGGGGCTCCGCCCCCATGCCCCCTTAGGGGTGTCCCTAAATTCGTAAATTAATAAAAAGTCAAGTATGAAATTGGTTAGTTCCACAGGAAGAACTGAACAGCCAAGACAGTAACAAAACCGTTTAATACACACAATTCACAATCGATAGTTAAAATGCTTTGAAAATCTCCTATGAATCGGTTTTAATAACTCTTCGTAGTTAAAATATTTTGAGTGTTATATAATATTTATTTATTTTGGGTGTTATGCTGAATTGAGGGTCCACTCCCTAATTTGTTGCCCCAATTCCGTAATTTCTGTAAAAACTTGATGCAGTGAACGGGCTTGTTGAGGGTTATTAACTCCAATGTGTTCGCTGAATTAGTTTGTAAATAAAAAAGTCGAGTGTTAAACAGGTTAGCTTTACCAAAGAAGTGCACAAACAAGACAGTAACAAAATACTAATGCACACTTCTCACAATCAATAATATTTAAAGCTTTTAAGTTCGTCAAAAATTGTTGCAATAAATTAGTGAAAACAATAAAATAACATTAAAATGAAATAGTATAAAATATGATAAACGAGATAGAAATCACAATAGACTCCAAAGTTTTAAAAAGATTCCCTACAATCCGAGGAGGAACTTACTAAAAGTATGTAAATTAGTAACACCAGCCCCGACAATAGCTGAATTCATATTTTTAATTGTCTCTTAAAAGAAGGTAAGGTCCCCAATTTCAAGTTTTCGGTAACTATTCTGGTCCTGCAATAAATCTGTTTTGAGAGCTAATGTGTAGAGATACGGCAAAATGTTCTGAAAACTGTAAGCCATTAATAAAATATTTCAGTCATATTCAGCAACATTTTTCGATAGGATCAATCGTTTTGTCAGTAGAGTGGAAAAACTGAAAACGCTATTGCACAAAAATTAGTCTGGAGATTTACGAAATTGGTGCGATGTACGACAAAAGTCACAGGACCAAAATCGTAGTTCATCCAATTCAGTACCGTAGTAGTCTCAAATCTATGAAAAGCCTAACCGTTTAGCCGCTAGAGTTGAAATATACTAAAATTACGATTTCTCTAGTTGGCCAAAAGCCACTGCTTATTTATCACAAAACTGGGAAAAAGTTAAAAATTATTTTGAGAGTAAACGGAAAGAGATACGGCAAAGTATGTTAGAATCAAAATTGTAGATATTAAAAAGACCTATAAAAGTTGTCATTTAAACATTTTTGTAGGACATACCATTTAGTCGCTAGGGCCCTAAATCTAAATATGAATTTCACAAAAATCAGTTAGGAGGGTTAACGGTGCGATGTACGACAAAAAGTCAAAGGACCAAAATTGTAGATCATCCAATTCCCTATCGTTATATGCTCTTATATTTCAGATAAGACTAACCGTTAGGCCACTAGGGCTGAAAAACTAACATTACGATTTCTCTAGTGGACCAGAACCGGTATTTTCCCACTACTTACGTTAACAAAATCCAGAAAAAGTGAAAAATGAATTTTGTGAGTAAACGAGTAGAGATACGGTAAAATATACAAGGAAATAAATTGTAGATATTAAAAAGATCTATCGAAATGAACCTTAAAAAAATTTTTACGACCATCGGTTTAGTCACTAGAGCCCGAAAACCGAAAACGGCATTTCATTAAAAACGCTCTGGAGACTTAACGGTGCGAGATACGATAAAAAGTCAAAGGACCGAAATTGTATAAAATTAAATTCCCTATCGTAGTGTTGTTCTCAGATTTTAGATAGGACAAAGCGTTTGGCCGCTAGAGCCAAAAAAGTAAAATTACAATCTCGGAAATCCGCCATTTTGAATTTTTTTTAGTAGGTTAAAACTAAAAATTTGCAAGTTTAAGATTTTACACTTAGAATTGACCGTTCAGGCTAGACGTATGCCAAATTTCAAGTCTCTAGCTTAAATAGTTACGTCAGAAATTCGTATCCCATATAAGTGAGTCAGTCAGTCAGTCAGTTACACATAGGGCTATATAGTTTATTAGATATGTTTGGATTTGAACAGGATTTTTATGATTAAAATTCCAAACAAATATACGGATACTTCTAATAACCAACACTTAAACAAATAGTATAATTATTAACATAAAACATCAAACATAAAAAAGTAGCAAACTTATTACTTAATTCTCTAATTTCATTAGTTATTGATGATTTATTTAATTCGAACAAAATTAACCACTTTGTTCTCTACATCCTACAAGCGTTTGATTAATTACTATACCCATTCTCAATGAGTGTCTTTTCTCCTTACAAAAGGACAACCATCCGTCAGGATAAAAGAAGATATAGTACTGTAATAAATTTCATGAGATAAGATGAGTGGTGTAACACAGTTGTCAAGATGGCTGATCAGAACGACTTAGAAAAAAGGGTTGAAATACTGATAAAAATTACACCTTATACTGGCAACAGATGATAACCACAATAAGTTCTAGATGGACGGTTCTCAACTTGGGGTACGCGAACCCTTTGGGGGTACGCCGAAAAATGTCGGTAATGGAGGACACTATTTTACATAATCCATGTAGAAACGAAAAACTTGAGCAGCCAATTATGGAAAAAGCGCTGTGTCTACTCATGTATTTAAAAAAAATGAATACGGTACATAATTTAACCGTTTTACCATAACAATTAATATTGATTTTCTTAAGCAAAATCACTATTACATATTATAATTTTAAAACGGCGCATAATTTATTTTAATCTCACAACCATAGTGAGATGAGAATGTCACGTGGTTGCGTCTTCCTGGCCACTTGGCAGTTCAGGAAGTGTGTAATTACTTTTGTGGGCCTACATTGCTTCCGTCTTAGGTAAAATTATGATGTGTTGTAATCTTTATATCCGTCAGTCACACTGGAACTGTGTGCAATATAGCGCTTTGTTATAATGTAGTTCTTATTATGAAGTGTTTGAAGGTATTGTTTTTGTCATTTAATTCTGCAGTAGTAGTGGAAAAAGGGGGCTGCTGGCTCACTTCAAGGTCACCCGAGCGATGACGTCATCGAGGTCAATGACCTCACTGATGACGTCATCGATGACGCAATCGATGACGTCATCACCAATGACGTCACATCCATGACGTCACACCCATGACGTCACAGAAATGACGTGCTGATGACGTCATCACCCCTTACGTCACCAAGATGACGTCATTGATGTCACAAAAGGTCAAGGTCACGCTGAAACCTAAAATTTTTCGGCACTTTTGCTGTTTCTCACACTACGCTCCGAGTTTCAGTCAGGTTCCCATGACCTTGACGACTTGGAGCGAAATTAGACAAGAAACAGCAAAAGTGCCGAGGAAACTGAAAGTTTGCAACGTGACTCTGCCTAAACCGTCATGTGACACCGCTCGAGTGACCTTGAAGTGAGCCAGCAGCCCCCTTTAGACCAGTACTACAACCGCGATGTGCACCCTACGACAGACACCGAGCGACTGACTGTCCGGCCCCGCGCACTCTAGGTATATTGGCCCAAGAGACTAAGACTCTAAACCGTCAGGAATGGGAGTAACTAACTGAACTTTGCAAGAAAAAGTCATTTCATCCAATATTTTAAACAAATCCTCACCAGTAAAACTTACATTAATCTGTTTGGTATAAAACTTAGGGTGTCCGCGCAACTGTTTTCGCCACTTAGCTAAAGTGGAAACCCGCTTGACTTTGAGGGGTGTACATTGAGCAACTAATAAAGACTTAACACGGGCAAGTTTCTTACCCAAAGTGTCCTGCAACATGGCATCCCTCACAAAAGTCCGCACAATACTGAGAGACTGTTGGTAGCGCATGAGCCAAGGGAAAAGTGGTGAGGGAAACAGCTGGAGTGGGGGAAGGTCACAGTGGTGGGGGAAGGTGAGGTTGTACGCTGTGGTATCGCATCACTCCACCATGAGCTGTCCTACAGTTAACACACCGTTCTCTCGGCCCGAGTTGGCACTAGAAGAAACCTTACTGTACAGCTTAGGCTGTGAGGGGTAAGGAAGAAAAGTTAAAGTGGAAGTTATGTTAAACTCTAAGGTGAAGAGCCGTCTAAATAAAGTAATTGTATCCCTGCAATCCCCAAGAACTTTAGAGAAATACCATTTTATAAAGCGACATCTCACTCTTAGGCAAAACGAATTGGAAATGGAAAAAGATCACAGTAAAATAAATCTAACTTAAAATTCAGACTGGACACTCATGGCGATATTACGTGCATACGCCACCCTAAACATTACAAGTTAGGTTATTGAGCACCTCTGGTACGATAACCGACGTGCTAGAGTTAAAGTGTGATGACCGTGAGTCAAAACACTGAAATACTATAAGTCGATATCGTCCCAGAGTTAAAGTGTAGTGACCTAGATTCTAAACTTGTAAAAATACTTACATATAGAGAGTTAGAGAACAGCGAGACGCACCGTATGGAAGCCGGAGACATACTGGCGGAGCGATGTTGTGCAGCCTAGGGACTCAGTTGTGGTGGGGGTATAGCCAACACTTAGAGTAAAAGTGTTGTGGGTGACCTTGAAGTGACATAAGTGTGACCTTGGGGTGACCTTGAGGTGACCTTGACGTGACCTTGACGTGACCTTGAGGTGACCTTGAAGTGACCTTGGGGTGACCTTGAGGTGACCTTGGGGTGACCTTGAGGTGACCTTGGGGTGACCTTGAAGTGACCTTGGGGTGACCTTGAGGTGACCTTGGGGTGACCTTGAGGTGACCTTGGGGTGACCTTGACGTGACCTTGGGGTGACCTTGAGGTGACCTTGAGGTGACCTTGAGGTGACCTTGACGTGACCTTGACGTGACCTTGAAGTGACCTTGGGGTGACCTTGAGGTGACCTTGGGGTGACCTTGAGGTGACCTTGGGGTGACCTTGACGTGACCTTGGGGTGACCTTGACGTGACCTTGGGGTGACCTTGAGGTGACCTTGAGGTGAACTTGAGGTGACCTTGAAGTGACCTTGGGGTGACCTTGACGTGACCTTGGGGTGACCTTGAGGTGACCTTGAGGTGACCTTGAGGTGACCTTGGGGTGACCTTGAGGTGACCTTGGGGTGACCTTGCCCCCGATGGCGCCCCCACCTCTGTGCCCCCGATGCCGCCCCTTGGGGGGCGACCGGTGGGGATATAAGGCGGCCCGGCCGCAGCCGGCTCGCAGTCCGCTCCCGCGCGTTGAACGTGAACGATCGGGACGGACCGCCATAGGCCTCACTAAACACTGAAAGGCGCCTTCACTGTTTAGCGAAGTCTACTCTAACTTTAAGACTTGTATTATTTCTAAGATATTGCGCTTGCGTTTGGGTATTGGGAATTGTTTTATATGAGAGTGTTTCACTTGTATCCTATGTCTCCTGTGTGTCTCGTTTGTCTTTTATCCTGTGTGTCTTGTTTGTCATATGTGTTTAATGTGTATGTGCTTGTTCCAGCATTTACTATGTTGAGCTCAACTTTGTGTTGTAAGTGTGTTATATTTATCTAAAGTGTATACGCTTGTTTTAGCATTCCCCCTTGAGCTTTTTTCACAGCTCAAAGTAAATTGTAACGTCAGGGAACGGGAGTAGGCCCCCGTGTAAAAGCATTTTATACCAACGTTAGCATGAGTCCTCTCAGGCATGCAATATTGCGGCTGGGTTTGGGACTCGGTCCGTTTGTACGCTGACATGCAGACCACAGCTGTGGCCAATTTGCGGTGGCCTCTGCACTCGGACCGAGGGCGTAAGCCACTAGGGCTGTCCTCAACCTCTTGTTTCCCTTCTGGAAACTCAAAATTATGTAAATGAATCTTTGTTAGCTATTTGTGTTTTTTAGTCCCCAAGGCCCCCGAACATTCGTGGTTCGCCATGGATGTACGGGGGCCGAAATTTTTTAATGTTCGTGTGGCCTTGACCCACAAAGGACTTATAAAGATTCACTGCATTGATAAAGTTAAATATTAAAGATAGGGTACGGGAGTAGACCCCCGTGTAAAGCTATTTTAAAACCAATGTTAGTATGGGTCCTCTCAGGCATGCAATATTGCGGCTGGGTTGGGAACCGGTCCGTTTGTACGCTGGCATGCAGACCACAGCTGTGGCCAATTTGCGGCGGCCTCTGCACTCGGACCGAGGACGTAAGCCACTAGGGCTGTCCTCAACCTCTCTCAAAATTATGTAAATGTTTTGTTAGTTATTTGTTACCAATGCAGTAAATATTTAAAAGTCTTGCGTGGCGAAGGGTACACGACATTGGATGTTGCTCTGTTGTCATAGTTGGGTCTCTTCGGAGGCTACAGCGATGACAACCCAAGTGCTCCACACCCCTATGGGGGTGTGGGGCTTAATTTTTTTAAAGTTTTTTCGTGACCTTGACCTAAATATATAAAAGTTTTCAAAATCTTTAACAGTCAGGTCTTATTAACACAGTAAATATTCCGGACGCGAAGTGCCCCCCCCCCCCCCCCCCCCCAATATCCTGGGCGTGGTTGCCCGGTGGGGATATAAGGCGGCCGGGTTGCACGCACTTCTCATTCTTAAGAAGACCAGTGACCAAAGAAATGTCTCGTCGTATACCTTATAAACCTTCGTATTATAATCTGATTGGTATTAATAGTATTACAGACAATGAGAAGAAATTGTATAAAAAATTTTGTTGTTTACTTGACAGAACGCGAAAACTACCACCAAATACTTTCACCTACAAGCTACCCCTGATAGACAAGGATGATGTAAGCAAACTAACATCAATTCAACTGAAATTGGTGGAAGAAAAAATTCTTGTTTGTGTGAGAGAAGTGTTTCATAATGAATATTCAAAAAGATTGGCTTTTGACTTTATTAAGGAACATGCAGGACGTGAAACAAAACAGTATCCAGGATTATATTATTTATATCTTTTTGAGAATGGAGCAAGTGTAACGGTAGAAATAAGCATCAAACTAATGTAATTCTCCCAACCAAGTGTTAAACTAGGAAAGTGTGTGTTGGACTTGATTGAGGTTTTGTTGAACAGAGCGGGGGATAGATCACTTTGCGGCAATGGACTAGCATGCTGCTTAGTGGTTTATCCCCCGCTCAAAGGGTATCTTTACGTGACCTTGACCCACATAAACTTGCTCAAAAAGACATCTTTGAAAAAACTTGTACAAAGTAGTGGATATAGATCAAACATCATTAGTTTATCAAGCCTGTTGAATAATATATTGAAAATGGGTGTTTAAAAGCCAAATCTACTACATGACTGATAAACCGGATGTATATGACGTCACCTTCCCCCACCCTTAAACCTCGGGTATAAAGGGACCCAGTTGAGCGCGCTGCTCATTATTGCGTGGACATTCACCGAGTGCACACTCATAGCCAAATTGTAAAAATGGCTCTTTGCGATATTTGTGGTGAGTTTTTTCAAGACGAAGACATCTTTGTTTTACACCGAGAATTGTATCATGAAGAGGACAGAAAAGAAGAGATTGTTGTAAGTGAAGAAGACTTGGATGCGTTTGATCGGTTATTGGAAAACTACCAGAAGCAGATGGACGACTGTGATAGCTATCTACAGTTACACCGAGAATTGCATCGTGAAGAGGACAGAAAAGAAGAGATTGTAGTAAGTGAAGAAGACTTGGATGCGATTGATCGGTTTTTGGAAAAACCCCAGAAGCAGGAGGACTGGGCTAGCTATTTACAGTTAATGCAAAGAAGAAGACCAAGTGTTATTCAATTTGCCGGAGCTGGACCATCTACAGCTGGAGGATTTATTGAAAAGGAAATGGAAGAAAAAAAAGTGGAAGATGTAAAACAACTGCGTACCCAAGAAGAGGATATGGAAGAAGAGGATACAGAAGAAGTGGAAGATATAAGACAACTGCGCACCACAGCCTTGCCAGGACCAGTTGTAACTCATTTCAAAATTAATAATGTGCAATTGGAATTGGAAAACTTTATAACCCAAGCTAAAAATTTAGTTGTAAAAACATTGATGGAAGAATTGGCAAGATTGAACTTTATTAAATTTGGATTGGTGTTGGAGGCTATGTTTACTAATACCGATGGTGAAAACTCACCGAGAGCATTCATTGCTAAAAACCGAACCCTTACAACCACATCTGATATCAATGAAATTCTAGAAGAATGTTTGAATGAACTGCTAATGAAACTCCAAGAACATGAAGGAAGAGGATCTGGCTGGACGCTATCATCGATCGAAGGTATGGATGTGAGGGTTCACAAGCATGGATATGGTATGAGGGGTAGCAGCTTTATCCCTCTACCAAAGAAAATTAAAGACACCAACTCTTGCAGAAATGTTACAAACGGGGATAATGAATGTTTTAAGTATGCGATGCTAACTAAGTATGTAAAACATAATCCTTGTAGAGTTGGTAGGGAATATTATGAAAACGAACACCGCTACAACTTCCGAGGAATGTCGTATCCTGTGAGTCTTAATCAAATTGCAAAATTTGAGAAACAAAATCCAGGTGTTTCTGTTAACGTGTTCGGCTTAGATGATTCGAACAATGTGTATCCACTACGAGTTGGAAAAGTGAAGCAAAGAAACCATACTGATTTATTATTGATAACTAAAGGTGAAATTTCACATTATGTGTGGATAAAAGATTTTGAAGCTTTGGTTGCACGACAATTAACCAAAAAGAAGATTAGAGTGACAGTGTGTAAGAGATGCTTTTGTTTTACAAATAAAGATTTAAAACATGGAGGATCGGACTGGTTGAAGGAACACCAAAGACTTTGTAATGACAACTATGAAGTGAAGATTAGTCTGCCGCCGCCATCTCGAGCGTTCATCAAATTCAACAAAACAGTTCACCAATATCGGATTCCAGTAGCTGTCTACGCAGATTTCGAATCCACGTTAGTACCACAGGAGCTTCCGGATGGTGAGGTGACTAGAAGAACCAAATATCAATTGCATCAACCTAACAGTTTTTGCTTATTGGTGAAATCAACTTTGCCTGAAGAACAGTTGCAAGACTATGGTTTAACATCCACTCCGATACTCTACCGTGGGGAAGAAGCCGCTAAGCATTTCGTAGACCAGTTGTATGACATTGCTGAAAAGGTGCAACGCTTATACGGTAATGTTTTACCTATGGAACCTTTGAATCAAAATCAACAAGAAGAATACAATTTGGCAACAAGATGTTATTTATGCAAGAAGAGCTTCAGTGAAGAAAATCAAAAAGTAAGAGATCACGATCACCTGACAGGGTTATACAGAGGAGCTGCTTGTAATTCATGCAATATAAATTACAAACTGCCAAACTTTATCCCTGTTGTGATACACAATCTTAGCGGCTATGACTCCCACTTCATTATCCCAGAGTTAGGACGGGATGATGGAAGAATCGAAGTATTAGCTGAAACATTGGAGAAGTACATCAGTTTCTCAAAAACAGTAGGTAAAATTAAACTTCGCTTCGTAGACTCTTATAGATTTATGTCAACTAGTTTAGCCAAATTGTCTGAGAACCTAAGAAGAGAAGATCTAAAAGAAACCAGCAAAATTGTACATGAAGATAAATTGGACTTAGTAATGCGTAAAGGAGTGTTCCCCTATGATTACATAACTTCTGCAGAAAAATTTGAAGAAACCAGTCTGCCACCGATTGAAGCCTTCAATAGCAAGTTAAATGAAAGTGCAATCACCGTTGAAGACTACAATCATGCTTGTAATGTTTGGAACCAACTAAACATTCAAACCTTAGGGGAATATTCCGACTTTTACATAAAATTGGACGTAACTCTGCTGTGCGATGTGATGGAAGAATTTCGAAACACCTGCTTCTCCGCCTATGGACTGGACCCTCTACACTCGTACACATCTCCAGGATTAGCATGGCAAGCTATGCTAAAGTCAACCAACTGTCGATTGGAACTTCTAACAGATATTGATATGGTGCTCATGATAGAATCTGGTGTACGGGGCGGTTTGACACAAGCTGTAACACGTCATGTCAAAGCTAACAACAAGTACATCCCAGGCTTCGACGAGAGACAACCATCGGTCTACCTTGGCTACTTTGACGCAAACAACCTTTATGGTTGGGCAATGTCAAATCCGCTTCCCTACGCTGACTTCAAATGGATCGACCCGGCCACCATCGGTGACATCTCACAGATTCCAAAGAATGGTCCAAAAGGCTATATTTTGGACTGTGATTTCGAATATCCGGAGCACCTTCATGACCATCACTACGACTTGCCTCTCCTAGCCAAGACTGAAGTTTCACCGACAGGAAGATGGCCAAAATTGATGATGACGTTGGAGAATAAAGATCGGTATGTGGCTCACTACTGGGTAGTTCAACAAGCTCTTGAATTGGGTCTACGTGTAGTGAGAATTCATAGAGCAATTGAATTCACCCAGTCTTGTTGGTTGAAACCATATATTGATTCCAACACTACAAGAAGAGCTGCAGCGACAACGGCATTTGAAAAGGACTTCTATAAATTAATGAACAACGCCATCTTTGGGAAGACCTTGGAGAACAAAAGAAAACACAAAAATGTAAAATTAGTGAGTGATCCTAGGAAATTGGAAAAATTAGTGCAAAAACCAAATTTCGGAACATCCATGATTATAAACGAAAATCTAGTCGCTGTCAGTATGAAGAAAACAACAATAGTCATGGACCGTCCGTTATACATAGGTATGTCGATTTTGGACATAAGTAAAACCCTGATGTATGATTTCCATTATAACAAAATGGTTAAACACTACGGAAGGGAAAACATTGGAGTCGCATACATGGATACGGACGCGTTTATCTACTGGATAAAGACTTTGGACATGTATGAAGACCTAAGGAGTTTCCCATACAAAGACGATTTTGACTTCTCTGACTATCCGAAGAACCATCCAAATTACAATGAAAAGAATAAAAAAGTAATCGGAAAATTTAAAGATGAAGCAAATGGAATGCCTTTAGAAGAAATAGTGGCACTGATGGCAAAATTGTATTCATTTAAAATGTACAACGAGAACAACACACCGACAGTCAAGAAAGCAAAAGGAGTTAAAACATCGTACTTGAAGAAACATGTGACGTTTGACCATTACAAGACCTGCTTGTTTGAAGATTCTACAATGTCTGCAACGTTCAACACTATCAGAAGCTTTAAACATGAGGTCTACAGTGTCACTGAAGTTAAAAGAGCACTATCAGCTCGAGATGATAAAAGGCATATTATGCCGGATAAAATTCACACTCTTCCTTTTGGCCACTACTCTCTAAACCCTATCGACTAGTAACCTATTCTTCGTCCTTCTACAACTTCGACCTTATTCCTTTCTCCTTCCGTAAAAAAATGGGGAACACGGCAAGTCAAACGCCGTGTTCCCCATTTTTTTACACAAGTTTGGATGACCTTGACCTATATAAATGATGTGAATATTTAAGACAACATTCATTGTGATTATACATGTGATACATGAAACATTCAAACCTGCAATATGAAGAACTTGAAGCAAGAAATTGTCAACGAACTTCATAAACCTGCAAGAAGAAAGTTTCCACGAAGAAATACAGTGATAAAAGGAATAAATGATTTATATCAAGCGGATTTAATCGAAATGATTCCTTATAGTAAACAAAATAGAGGATTTAAATACATATTGACTATTATTAATTGTTTTTAAAAAATGGCAGATGCTTTACCACTAAAAGATAAAAGTGGCAAAAGTGTTACAAAAGCAATGGAAACAGCTATACAAAGAGACAAACATACTATAAAACATTTACAAACTGATGATGGAAAAGAATATTTTAATAAGGAATTTGCAAATTTAATGAAAAAACACAACATTAACCATTACTCAACCAATTCAGAGGTAAAAGCATCAATAATTGAAAGATTCAACAGAACTTTAAAAGGTGCGATGTATAAGATGTTTTCTAACAGAGGATCGCACGTATGGATTGATATGTTACCAAAACTTATAAGCGATTACAATAACAAGTTTCATAGAACTATCGGTATGAAACCAAGCCAGGTGACTAATAAAAATGAAAAACTTGTATTAAAACGTATAAAACTGAATACTAAACCAAGAGTTGAAAAACTAAAGCCTAAAAGGTTTAATGTTGGTGATAAAGTGCGAATAAGCAAATACAAAGGTGTATTCAGTAAAAGATATCTTCCAAACTGGACAAATGAGGTATTTACCGTATTTAAGGTGCAACCTACAGTACCAGAAACTTACATTTTAAAAGATAATAAAGGACAATTGCTTGAAGGAGGTTTTTATGGACATGAAATGTTAAAATCAACAGTAGGTGATGTATATCTAGTAGAAAAGGTGTTGCAACGCAAAAAAGATAAGGTTAAAGTACGATGGTTAGGATTTAATAAAACGGAAGATTCTTGGATACCTAAAAAGGATCTAATATAATGATAGAGCATCATTTTGGGTTGAACCATTACAAAGGATGGAGATAATACCGCAAAAAGACAATTTTACTATTAATAATATAGATGAACTCACAGTGGATGGTTCTCAATTCAATACTGGGAAACACGGTGTTTTGTTACCAAACACGGTGCGTTGTCTGGTTACCGGTCCTTCCAATTGTGGAAAAACAAATGTAGTATTCAATTTGATTACAAACCCTAAAGGCTTACGTTTTAATAATTTATATGTATTTTCAAAGTCACTACAACAACCAAAATATCAGTTATTGGAACAAATACTCAATAATGTGCCTGAAGTTAAATATTTTAAATTCAACGCGAGCGAGAGTGTCATGCAACCGCAAGAGGCTAAACCATTCTCAGTATTCATATTTGACGACGTATCTTGTGAAAATCAAAATACAATAAGAAATTACTTCGCCATGGGTCGACATAACAACATAGATAGCATTTATATTGGTCAAACTTACAGCAAAATACCGAAACAGCTCATTAGAGACAATGCAAACATGTTAATTGTATTTAAACAGGATGAAACCAACCTAAAACACATATATTATGACCATGTAAGTGCGGATATGCCATTTGAACGATTTAAAGAGTTGTGTGGAAAGGCTTGGGCTGAAAAATATGGGTTTTTAACAATTATGAAGGAACAACCGCTAAACAATGGTCGATACAGGATAGGATTTGATAAATTTATACTAATACACTGATCATGATGTAAAACATTCATTGTTGTACAACACGTCTTGCTACAAACATGGTTAACCAAGAAAAGTTAATAAAGGAAATAAAATCACTTAGTGATTCTATTCGAGATAAAAACAGAGCATTAAAATTAGGTATTAGCGAAAGGGAGAAATTTCTTGAATCTACTTTTAAACCTATTACTGAACCCTTGAAACAATTAAACAAAAAATTTGCTAAACCCGTTTTGGAAGGAGATGCAATTGCACCTATTACAAAGTTTGAAAGAGAAAATGTAAAATCAGAAGATTTTAGTGATGAAGACCTGGAATCCTCTACATATAGTGGTTTTACCGGCGGAGAACCTGAAAGAGAGCTAGAATCACCAGACTATAGTGGTATAAGAGAATTATATGAAGTAAAAGCTAAAAGAGGACATGAAGATGTATCAACTGCTAGTGAAGAGGAAAAAGAAGAAGAAGCAAGGGAAGGTCCGTCAAACATAAGCTTGTTGGGTGAAAACATTCATAACAAAGGACCTTTAGGAAGGAAATACATGATAAAAATGTTAGCTGGAATAAATCCTAATAAAAACTACCATAGTTATGGAGTAAGATTAACAGAAGAAGGTTTAATGGTTGGTAATAGCCCGGTAAACATTGATGAAAATGATAATATTATTGTTGGTAATCAAAGATATAAGGGCACAAGAGGATTATTTGAATTATTATTTGAAAAAAAGCCTTTAGAATTGTTAGTTAAAGAAGAAGACATGGAAGCATATAAACAGATTTTGGAACACACCAATGCATACAGGAGAAAATATTTAGCTGACCAACCAGTTTTTAGATCTAGGTCTTTAAAATATAGAGTATTTGTATCCAAGTTAATACCAACAACGAGAAGACAACCAATGCCGATAATGCCAAGAAAACCTGTAAAACGAAGGTTTGTGTCATCCACTTTGGATATAAGTGCTCCAGAACCAAGAAAAAGAAACAAATCTGTTACAGGTACAGGTTTAATGAAGAAACTATATAACACAAATGTGATTTATTACAATAATATCAATAAATTGGTGGATAGAATGAAACTAATACATGAAGCTAAAGAAGCGGGTCATACTGGATTGGAAAACGAATGGGTGGCTTTAGTGGATGAACTCCGAAACCGTGGGGTAATCTCATAAAAAATGCGTTACTCACTAGATTACTATTCAGTTGCACCATGAGTGTCGACAAGTTCGGACGTTACTCCTCGGATGGGTTATATTACGCAAATAATTTAAAAAGAGGAGCTGGTTTACCACAAACACCTGATGGGGATTATGATATAACTAATAAAAGGTTAAAAAACATAAAAGATCCCACAGATGAAAACGATGCAATAAATTTAAAAGTATTAAAAGAAAAGATATCACCAACATTAAGACTACAGAAAAACACATATGACGCAGGTAATCATAGAATTGTCAATGTTGGTAAGCCAAATCAAAACGCTGATGCAATAAACAAAGGTTATTTATCATCAGAATTAAAAAATACGTTAAAATTCAATGGAAAAACGTATACTGCTGAAAATAAACGTATATCCAACGTAGATGACCCTAAAGATGCAAAAGACAGCGTAAATAGACGCTATTTACATTCATTAATACCTGAAAAGACAAAAGATGGTTTTTCTTTTTATAAATTTGTTATTAACGATATAGGTTATCCGAAAAATGAAAATGATGCTGTAAATTTAAAATATATAAAAGATCATTGTATTACACGTGATGTAGGAGTTATTGATTGTCTAGGTAATTGTTTAGCGAATGTTAAAGATGGTTCGGCACCATCAGATGGTGCAACAGTGGGTCAAATGAAGGAAACTTTAAAGCAAGAAACATCTGGATTTGTAAAACAGGATCAAGTAGTATCACGGTCGGGTGATGTGTTTGTACAAGGAAATGAAAAGTTTATTTTACTTGAACAAAAAAATAATGTTTGGGATTGCAAAGACATGAAATTATCAAATGCGCATTTAGCTACAGATGCTCATGATGTTCCGATTTTATCACAAGTTTTACATACTAATCCAAACAATTATCATAGAAGTTGGTTGGGTACAAATAGAAGAATAATTGACATATTTCCAGGTATCGATGATTACGATTGTGTTGTAGTAAAACAATCTTTAATATTAGACAAACCAAAAGGTAGTACTTTCAATGCGAAAAATAAGAAAATAGGTAATTTGGCACAAGGAACAGATCCAAAGGATGCTGCAACTGTAGGACAAACATTACAATATGATAGTGCAAATCAAGAGTTTATTTATAATACCAAAAGATTTAAATTAATGGATGTAAATGATTATCAAAATATATTAATTGCAGATCCAAATTCATTTAGCGGATTTAGAAAATTGTCTGGTGAGGAATTTATTCATAAAAATCATGTATTTAGAAATGAAGCAGACAGATCATTAATTAGTGCAGATTTAAAATATTTTAAATGTCCCGGGAATGATGCAAATGTAACTGATGAAGACTAAGAATTTGTATAAAAACTGATATGGGTTAGAAATCGGGACTAATATTATAAAAATGGGTTACACTCTAGAATGTTATTCAGTTGCACCATGAGTGTTGACAAGTTCGGACGGTATTCATCGGATGGATTATATTACTTTAATACTTTAAAAAGAGGTGTTGGATTACCACAAACACCTGATGGAGATTATGATATTAGTAATAAACGGTTAAAAAACATTAATGATCCCACAGATGAAAATGATGCAATAAATTTAAAAGTATTAAAAAAAGAGATAGTACCAACACTGAAATTAGATAAAAACACATATAACGCGGGTAATCATAGAATTTCCAACGTTGGTATGCCAAATCAAAACGCTGATGCAATAAACAGAGGTTATTTATCATCGGAATTAAAGAATACGTTAAAATTTAATGGAAAAACGTATAATGCTGAAAATCGGCGTATATCCAACGTAGCAGACCCTGTAGATGAAAAAGACAGCATAAATAGACGCTATTTACATTCTATAATACCTGAAAAGACAAAAGATGGGTTTTCTTTTTATAAATTTGTTATTAACGATATAGGTTATCCAAAAAATGAAAATGATGCTGTAAATTTAAAATACATCAAAGATCATTGTATTACACGTGATGTAGGAGTTATTGACTGTCTTGGTAATTGTTTAGCGAATGTAAAAGATGGTTTTGCACCATCAGATGGTGCAACGGTGGGTCAAATGAAGGAAACTTTAAAACAAGAAACCTCCGGTTTTGTGAAACAAAACCAAGTAGTAACACGTCAAGGAGATGTATTTGTACAAGGAAATAAAAAGTTTACTTTACTTGAAGAAAACAATTATGTTTGGGATGGTAAAGGAAAGTTATTGACAAATTTAGGTATTGGTGAAAAGCCTGGTGATGCTGTTACTTATGAACAGATAATACAATTAGAGCCAACTGGAAAAAAATGGTGGAATTGTGATAACAAACGATTAACAAATGTTGCAGACCCTGATTATGCCGATAACGCTGTAACTGTTAATTTTCTTGTTAAAGTAATAGGTAATTTATTATTTGATATGCATAATTATATTGTAGCAGGACAACATAAACCTATTAACGAAAAAATGAGAAATACATGGATTAAACAAGAAATTCTTTATAAATATTTTTTTAATCATAACACACAAAAGTTTAGATCATCAGATTGGGGTACTTTTGATATTTAACTAAATAACACCATATATTACATCATTTATGTGCAACCTGTCATAGAGGTAACACATGGGTTACGCTTTTCAAATATAAAAGACAATCATGGCGTTTCATTACACCAGTCCATATCGAGACACTATACGGAAAGGAGGCGGTATCACGTCCACAGCGGTTTCTCTGTTAAGTAAAGCTTTAAATCGTATTCCAGTAGGATCTATCGTAAACAGAGCAATAGACGCTTTACCATACGAATTTCACATACCGGGAGGTTATCAGTATTGCGGACCAGGAACTAAATTAAAAAAACGACTGGAAAGAGGTGATCCAGGCATAAATAAGTTAGATCAGGCTTGTAAAGAACACGATATCGCATATTCCACGTTTACCGATTCAAAAAATAGGTCAATCGCTGATAAAAAGCTAGCGAATATAGCTTGGCAACGAGTAAAGTCTAGTGACGCTAGTATTGCGGAAAAAGCAGCAGCTTTAGCGGTAACAGCAGGTATGAAGGCTAAAACAGCGGTAGGAGGTGGAAAAAGGAGGGGTAAGAATAAAAAAGGATCAACCAAGAGAAAACATGGTGGTAATATTAGACTAAAAAGACGTTCTCCGAGGAAAAATAATAAAAAACCGACAATATGGTCAATGGTAAAAAACGGGGCTGGTCTATACCTAAGACCGTATCGTGCATATTAAATAAAAGAAATCAATTGGTTATACCACATAAAGCGTTGACTAATGTTGAATTATTTAAATATATTTCCTGTTTAAAAATACCATTTTTCCGCGGAGTATTTATGAAAGACAGTTTACCAAAGAAAATATGGAAAAATGAGACTGGAATCGTAAATTTGGATAATACTGAAGGGTCCGGCACCCATTGGGTGTGTTATAAGAAACTAAATAGTAATGTATATTATTTTGATAGTTTTGGAAATTTGCCACCACCTAAAGAACTTGAACATTACTTTAAATCTGCTAAAAACATATATTACAACTATAAAAGAGAACAACCTGATAATACTTCAATATGCGGCCATTTATGTTTGGAATTCCTAGCTAAAAGTATCAGTCACTATTGAGATGTCTTCCTATACGGTATCATTAACAGGAAAATCGTCCACTTTACGAAGTATCCTTTTTCCAGCGTTACGCTTGCAAAAAGGAAGATTTTGGGAGGCAGCACTGTTGGATTTTACAACTTACAACTCTATTCCCAATGTTACGGAAGGTAAAAATAACTTATTGCATTATTATAAAGGAAAAGATGCCAGTGGTAAGTTAACAGACTTAGAAGAGTGCAGTTTACCCACAGGTTCTTATGAAATTGATCATATTAATGAATTTTTGCAAAATAAAATGGGAAAAGACAATATATCGCTAAAAGGTAATAATAATACAATGAAAGCTGAGCTTACTTCAAAATATTATATAGATTTCACTAAGCCAAACTCAATTGGTGATTTATTAGGATTTCCCAAAGATGGAGCAATTTTAGAACCAAATAAAACACATTCCGGTAAACAAACTGTAACAATATTAAAAGTCAATAGTATAGACATAACTTGTAACATTATACAAGGAGCTTACAGAGATGGAGCAAATACTCATATAATACATACTTTTTACCCCAGTGTACCACCTGGATTTAAAATTGTTGAAAAGCCGCAAAACCTGGTATATCTACCTTTGAACACCACTTTCATTTCAGACATCGTGTTGAACGTATTGGATCAAGACGGTAACTTGATAGATTTCCGAGAAGAGCCTATTACGGTTAGATTACATTTAAAATCAACACTTTAATACAAAATCATGGGTTTAACATTTAAAAGCGAACAACCTACGGGAATCCGCATTAGTAGCTCTTCAGCTGTGGAGGAGTTAACACGCGAGAACATTCGTTTCTTAGAGAGAATTGGATTAAAAGTAACCGATAATGGATATACTGGATATAGCTCAGGGTCCAACATTCGACGAAACCCTATGGGAAAAAGAATATCACACCCACAACCCTTACACTTCATCAAAATTAAACAATAACGATGAAATTCGTATTCCCATACAAAATCAAGACATTTACACGCTACCATGTGAAAGTTACTTGTATATTGAAGGAAAAGTTACTAAAAAGGACGGTACTACTACTGGTACAACAGTTCCATTTATAAATAATCCCATGGCTTTCCTGTTTGATGAAATTAGATATGAAATATCAGGTGTAACAGTTGATTCTACTAAAAAAGTAGGTATTGCAACAACTTTAAAGGGATTAACATCTATATCACCTAATGAAACCAATTTAATACAACCTGCAGGATGGGTTTTACCTGCAAAAGACACAATCACTCCAGATACAAATGGAAATTTTGATTTTCATATTCCGTTACGTTTGTTGCTTGGTTTTGCTGAAGATTATAGGAAAATAATATTAAACGTTAAACAAGAATTAGTTTTGTTGAGATCTTCAAACGATAAAGATATTATTAAAGCTCCAGACGGTACAACAGATGCAACTTTAGAATGGAAATTAACATTAGACAAAATTGTATGGAGAGTTCCACATGTTAAATTAGCTGACGAGCATAGAATGCTACTATTAAGAAAGTTAAAGGCTGATCGTGATATTGTAATTCCTTTTAGAAGTTGGGAATTTCATGAACATCCCAGCTTGCCAACTACGGATCGACACACTTGGACAGTTAAAACATCTAATTATGTGGAACGAGCCAGGTATATTATATTTGGTTTACAAACAGGCAGAAGAGACACCATCACCAAACATGCAGGCCAATTTGATCATTGCAACTTGAAAAATATTAAAGTTTATTTAAATTCACAATTTTTTCCATACGATAATTTAAATGTGTCATTCGCTAATAAAAAGTACAGCATATTGTACGATATGTATGCAAGATTCCAAAGTTCATATTATGGTAAAACGAATGCACCTTTACTATCACCAGAAAAATACTTAGATGGTTACCCTATAGTTGTAATCGATTGTTCTAAACAAAATGAATCAGTAAAATCATCAAGTGTAGATATAAAAATAGAAATGGAATTCAACGCGCCTATATCGGCTAATACAACTGCATACTGTTTAATTCTACATGATAAAATCGTAACATACACACCTTTAACTGGAATTGTTAAAAATGTATTGTAAAAGACCGGTTTTCCTACATTCCAATGCATTCCGCGAGTATAAAAGCAGAGCGTTCAGCTCGCTCCTTATCAGTTTGTTGCCTGTTGTTGTATGGGTAGCATCTTATTCAATATGGCTTCTCCTAGTGGTACACAAGAAAATGTAGTAGATATTGAGAAGGAGATATCCGACTTTTTAGATCTTCAAGGTCAACCGGAGGGAGATGAACACAACGCTTGCGGACAACTCCACGCCAGTAATAATGTTGAGGAAAAAGGTAAAAGAAGAAAGAATGCACACAAGAGGAAAAGGGATATTGAAGATAATATTTCTCCTAACATATTAAGTGAGGTATTCTTGCGAATATTTTACCCAATCTCTTCCAGTTTGGACAAAAGTGTTTTAATAGGTGTTATGAAATCTACAGATTATTCCCCTACTGTAATTTTAACTCATGGACCCAAAATGATTTTGTTTACGGACACTGCTTGGGAATCGTTTATGAAACACTTGCATCTGCTAGAATGCTATTTAAGTAGTAACATGTTTGGAAGAAAGACAAGAGTAGGCCTTTTGGATTCAAATGTGGAAATCGATATTGTTAAACATCGTGGTGATCATCAGTTGCGGTTTAGAGACACAACAAGACATGATAACAAGATTCAACTTAATCGAGAAGAGTTTTTTATTCTAACTTGTGCAACTGAACCAATAACGAGATACTTGAGACAACTGGTGTTTTCAAGTTCAATTATTAAAGATTATCTGGAAGACACTTTGGACAAACAACCGGACGCACCTATATTGTACGGACCTGTAGATACTTCTATATTCAATAGGGTTCCTCATGAAGTACAAATGTGGAGACAATTGGAAAAGTACGCTCAACTACATAAGAAATCAGTAAAACATGAAAAAGAGGAAGAAGAAGGAGGAGAAGAATCAAGTGTTAGTGATGAAAATGAAAACAAGGAAAATGTAAAGATGGAAACCTAAATGACAATTAACTACACAGCAATGGTTAATTTTTAAAACAATATCAAACACTTTGTGGGGTTAGGCCTACCGGGGACGGTGCCCACGTTAAATATACACCAACGCGCCAACAACTGTACGGCCGGGTATAAAAGTCGTACCTACCGTGGTGTGGAAATCAGTTGACCTTTGGACTTCGTCATGAGCAGACGAGTGATCTTCGCAATGGACAAGGAAGAAGAACAAGTAAAGTCCAAACCTGGTATAATTGAGTTCCAAGCGTTTCGGGGTAATGATGATAGATTTATCATAAAAGAACTTGTGTTTTTCGACATCAATACAAGTGTTCCTTATTCGTTTTTATTTAAACCACCATGTTCTTATTCATCTTTAACCAGTAAAGCCGCTACTACCAACAGATGGATTTCAAAACACTTCCATCATATCGATTGGTATGATGGTTTTACAAGTTACACGGACTTGTATCACATTATGCATCACTTTTCAGACAAGTTTACCAATATTTACACAAAGGGGCTGGAAAAGAAAAGATGGATCGAAGGATTTACTCATGTTCCGGTTAATGATGTGGATTTGGATAAAAACTACAAGTATACGATGGAAAATGTTTGTATTTGTACTAAAAGTCCAGAACATGAAAAAGATAGACATTGCGCTTTAAAAAACGCCTATAAACTCGCATCTTACCTTCAAAGTGGGGAAATGGGGAGTGGTGGGGGTAACGGGGGTTATATAAGTGAGGAGCAGACCGGGACCTGGCATGAGTATTACTCGAGATTCCGAGACGACAACATCTCCCAGCAAGAAGACGAAGAAGACGATCTATAACTTGACCATGGCATCTCACCAGTTCCTGCAAACTTTGGTTGAGCAGTTCAATGCTCACTCCAAATCTACCATACTACCCGTCAAGAAGTGTTCCGAACTTAAAGACGAGAAGCACTACATTATCCACGCCATGAAGAAGATGGAGACTACAGTTGGAGAGGCCATCTGCTGCAGTCTTAGCGAGGCACCATTCACTCCGGGGGATGAGCCCAAGTTCCAAGTCTACCTGCCGAAACGGTTCGTCCATCTCCTCCAGAACGAGGATCTGCGCTCCATCCAACCCGGCTGTCTCTACCTGGTTTCCCACGGTTGCACGGGTAGCAATTCCACCGAGTTGACCATCCACATCGCCGACAAGCAGCAGTGTTAGATTTAAGTTTTACTGTTGTAAATATGTTATTGTAACGTTTTATAAATAAATAAACCATAAAAAACAAAAGACAAAAAAATGCAACATATCAATATGTGAAGTTTGTCACATATTGATATGTTGCATTTTTTTTTAAACTTCGCGGGTGACCTTGACCTTTGACCTTTGCATTTCACAGTTACCCCCACCACGCTACAAGTCAAACCTGTTTGAATGCAAACACCCCCACCACTTTTTCATATACCTCCAAGCGCTGTGCCTTGGCTTTATTTCTACTCCGGCAGCCAACCTAGCAACATCAGGATGTCTCTCAACGTAAGCTGTGCCAGCTATGAGGAGGTGACTATCAAAACACAACAGGAGCTGAACGATTTGTACAAGGAGTTGCAGCTAATGGTGGCAAGAGGCTACCGTATAAATGTGCAAGTCTACGCTTGCAATATACGGAACACCCGGCAGCCAAAGGAAGAGCCTGGACACTCATCGACAGCTTCCTCACCGACGTCCATGAAGACCGAGCCGGACAACTTGGATTACTTCAGCTGACTAGCAGTTGTATTTCTTGTTCTAACCATTGTAGAATATGTTTATTTTTTCATTATATTAAAGAAGTAAAAGAGCAAAAACACCTATCTTGTTACTGACATATTAGCTCAGTAACAAGATAGGTTTTTTTAAAACACAATTTGAATGACCTTGAAACTTCCCCCTCCACTGCTTTGCTACCCCCACCACTTCACTATTGGTGTACATGGCACATCACGATTAGAAACCTCATTCCATCTTCAACAGCCAAACCGACAACATCAACAATGGCAAACCTACCAACAGATGAAAGATGTCCTCACGCATGCTGCGACTTCATCCACGAGTTAGAGAAAAGGATGCAAGAGAGGGAGATAAGAAGAAAGCAGATCCACTCAGAAAATATCATGATAGTCAATGGCTATCTTTTATTGTTCGGCCTTATTATGGTTGTACTTTTCATACTATATGGTATAGTCACATGTGTCGGCAAGGTTGCAGAAGAAAACGCCCGCCACCATCAGTTGGAAAGTTTCAATGTTACTTTGTAGGTTTTCCTTTTTTTTTAAAACTCCGTTTGGATGACCTTGAAACTTCCCCCACCACTTCACCATGTTCCTGCATAAGTATCACATCACCCGTCATTCCTTGTTCAACAAGCAACCATGGCGGACAACACCATCAGCCAAGCTGACTCCACTACTGATGTTGGAACGACCTTGAACTTTCCCCTCCACTCCTTCCTTTTTTAAAACCCAATTTTAAATGATCTTGAAATTTCCCCCTCTACTTTTCGATAATGTTACAACTGACTGCAGCTCACCTCATTCCTTGCTTAGCTGCCATGGCGGAAAGAACTCTTTCTCAAGTTGACTCCACTACGGACGAAGCATTTCCCTTGCGGTGGACTGTTCATTTACAGGATGCGACAGAAGTGGAAGTCTTGTATCAAAAATTACTCAATGTATTAAACGGGAACCCTGGACCTCTTGAATGTAGAATGGATTTGAATTTTGATGCAACCAGGGTCGGCACAGAACCCTCAACTTCAAGCCAGCCTCAGCAACGAGATTTTACACATTTATACACTCCAATATCACCGGAAGGTGTAACTGTCTGCGAGGCTGACTCAACTACACGTTATGTTCAGCCGAAGCCTTGGGTGTTGATTATTAACAATGTGTACAAAGTGGAATTGGTATGTAATAGATTAAAGGAGTTGATGGTACAAGATCCAGGCCTGCGCTTTCAAATAGATATACATTTCATCTGGAGAGCACCTGCGCGGGGCTCTTCGTCTGACAGCTCTCCAAGTACGACGGACGAGGAGGACAACTAGTCATCTTTTTTAAAACTCCGTTTGAATGACCTTGACCTTTCCCCCTCCACTGAGTTTATTTAAGGTGCACTCTCACTGACTCATCGCGCACCTTCACCGCAGCAACATGGACATTCAACTCAACTACTGTTGCGAACAGAAATGTTTTTCATGGCCAAATGACATTGATGTGGTGGATGGTCTGGCTTGTAGAACATGTGAAGCTTTTGGTCAGTGCATGTGTAAGTGCAAGTCTTGGAAGAAGCCGAAACCGAAGTTGAAGACATTCCATGTGTACCAAATGAGAGGGCATAAGTACACTTGCTGCCCTGAACGTTGCATTGAATTCAAACTAAAACAGCTAACTGGCTGCAAATTGTGCAACAATCATTTTGCAGGTTTTTGCAAACATTATTTAGGAGCGTGTCAATACAGATCAACTTGGCATACCGAAGCACTCACTATCAATGAAATCGCTATAGACTCACAAGAGTAGTCTTTCTACTCTTTGACTTTTTTTAAACTCCGTTTAAATGACCTTAAAATTTCCCCCACCACTTCCCCATATATCTAGAGTACGCAGGGCCCGGAGGTCAGTCGCTCGGCGGCTGTCGTAGGATGCACATCCGTGTTGTGCAGTCTGCTGTGCAGTTTTGATTTTAACCAGTTCAATGTCACCACACTTGAACTCTGGCGAAAACGTCAAGCTGTTAAACACAATCCTAAGCCCCAGGTTCACAGTCAACCTCAAGGTCATCACACTTTAACATGTAAATTTAAGGTAGCACCAAAACGGTGCTACCTGGCTTGACATTTTCAAGTTTCCCGAGGTCATCGCAGTTCCCCCACCACTTCCCATATACCTAGAGTGCGCGGGGCCGGACAGTCAGTCGCTCGGTGTCTGTCGTAGGGTGCACATCGCGGTTGTAGTACTGGTCTAAAGGGGGCTGCTGGCTCACTTCAAGGTCACCCGAGCGGTGTCACATGACGGTTTAGGCAGAGTCACGTTGCAAACTTGCAGTTTCCTCAGCACTTTTGCTGTTTCTCGTCTAATTTCGCTCCAAGTCGTCAAGGTCATGGGAACCGGACTGAAACTCGGAGCGTAGTGCGAGAAACAGCAAAAGTGCCAAAAAATTTTAGGTTTCAGCGTGACCTTGACCTTTGTGACATCGATGACGTCATTTTGGTGACGTAAGGGGTGATGACGTCATCAGCACGTCATTTCTGTGACGTCATGGGTGTGACGTCATGGATGTGACGTCATTGGTGATGACGTCATCGATTGCGTCATCGATGACGTCATCGATGACGTCATCGGTGAGGTCATTGACCTCGATGACGTCATCCCTCAGGTGACCTTGAAGTGAGCCAGCAGCCCCCTTTTTCCACTACTTGCAGTGTATCATAAAATATAAATCAGTGGTTGAAAACCAACTAGTAAAATTCCAACGTTCTCGCGATCTTGTGGTGTACCTGAAGGTAGTACATGTACTCCAAACCATTGTACGTACGGTAATAATTCTTGTAAACCACCCAGTTATAATCAGGTGAATGTTTCAACAGGCCTCGGGATCTCAGGACAGATTAATAATACGGGCTGGAAGGAAAGTCTCGAGAAAATTGAATATTAAAAAAAATAATTATGAGCTACAAAACTTGGAACAAAGCTACTGATGTTCACCCACCTCTACCAGGATGAGTCAGAGGAAAGTCTTAAAAGTTACCATAGGTTGATATTACATTAAATTAAAGGTCTCTTAGAATAGAGAACAATGCCGCAAACCCTACCTCAAAAAAGTGACCGAGTCAAAAACGGCAGGCGATCAAACTTGCATTAAAATCATATTGCTAAAAACAAAAAAGGAAGTCTTGGGAAAAAATTTCATTGGCCTACGTCATATGATACAAAATTTTAAGGAGCACGTAATAAAATTATTTTACAGGTTAATCTGGTCAAAATTAATATTACTATATTGGAAATTCTCTGAGTACGCAGGTCTGCTGCGACGTAGGGTATTTATTGTATGCTTCCATTTAAGATTTTCTTCTGAATCCTGGTGGGCCATCTCCTCTGAAGGTATTGGATCACTGCATATGTGATGAAATATTTTATATACCCAGTAACTTTGTTCCAAGTTTGTAGCTCTATCTTTTTTATTTCTCAAAATATTGAACTGTTACGGGACTTTATTTAAACTAAAATGTTATTTTTTAAACCATATAAATTTGTAAAAATGCTACTAAAGTATTTGAATCATTTTTTTTCACATCAATATGCCTACAAAATACCTACCCTTTACTGAAATTGTTTTGTAAAACTTGAGTTTTTTGGGGGGAGAGGTATTTATTCAGTTAACTATGTCAAGGGGAATTGGCACGAAAAAAATTGCGTACCACTGTTATAGATAGTCAGCCCTTTATATAATCTAATACAATAATATTGCCGAATTGACTAGATTTGAAAACTTAATATTTTTTATTGAAAATGTGTTTTTATTGTCAGTTATGCATTATTTTCATAATCATTTGATGATTTAAGCAGCAATTTTAAAATGTAAGACGTTTAATTCTTGTGTCAGCGTCCCAATATTCAGCAGGACTTAATCTGCATCAGGCTCTCAGGCATTTGCAATTTAATACCACGTCTTGGATGCCCCGGGCCTCTGGCGGTAAATATTATTATTCAATTATATTTACCAAGGACGAATACCGTTGGTTATTGATACTAAACCAAGCAGCAGAACCAGAAATAGTTTTATAGCATAACCAAAATTGTTTGTATTACTAACTGTTTTGATACTACTACACATAATTTGTGGTATTGACACAATATTATTGGTTGTGTCCTGCTACTTAATAACTAGGAAAACTCTAAAATAATTTACCTTAATTATATAATTATTCACTTTTAAATAACATAATATTTATAGGCCTTATTAATATGCATCCTTTGTTTTTCTTTAAGGTAAAGGCAATATAAAATCAAATATAATTTGTAAGGTGTATAAAAGTTTAAATTTTTTTATGTGTTTTAGTAATTATATTATTGAACTGCTCAATGTCTACTTTGTTGAGAAACTGAATAAAGCTAAATTAGAAACGAGCTCCACTAAAATGGAATGGAAAGAAGCTTCTTTGTTAATTAACGTTGCCAGTGTATTAAGTGTTACTCCCTGAACCCTCTTCCACCTTTACTCAACGAGGTAGCAAATATGCAGTCTTTATGTTTGGAAAGATAATGTAACGTTTTACTTTACTTAACTTTTCATTTGCCTTGGTATTGTGATTATGTTAAATAAATAAGTCGAAAGCTACATTAGTAGAAGCTTTTTGCATTTCTCCATCATGTCATTTCGTGCAATGCCAGTAATTTAAGGCAAAAGAATAAATATATCTATATTTATATTATTAATATTTATGATAATCATATATTTTTAATAATACCTTTTTAAATATTCCTTATTTATTACTTAACTAGTACTTTAAAAACTTCATAAACAAACCACAACGAAAAAGTACCATTATATACCTAAGGTACAATAAAATGTATTTCAAGTTTTTTTATGGTTTCTACTAAAGAAAAAGCATGATATAGTTTGGTACTTTTAGAATTTTAGTTACATTTATTGTATCAGTTATGTCGTTTTCCATAACTTGATTCCATTTTTTGCCAAAGTCAGAGTAACAGGTTTCAAAATTATAACGAAAAACTTCTGCTCCTTAAGAGCGTATGTTGTTATTATATACGAGTACATATTTCAACTATTCAAATCACAGTATTAAAAGAGTTTACATTAATTAAAATACTATACAATAAACTAAATCACTGCACTTACTTGTTTAACATGTAAACAAAGTTGAAGATACAGTTGAAAACTGACATCATGAGATCTGCTATTGACAAGTTCAGTAGGAAGTAATTGGTCACCGTGCGCATTCTCCGATGAGCTGCAAATAAATACAACTGTGTTATCTGACTTGCCCTGTAAAACATTAATAATAGTAATTCGCTGTTTATTTTTTATATTTTACCATAAGAACAACGCCAATTAAAACTTTAAATATTTTGTGTACTCTTTTAGAAAAGTAATTGGTATCAATATATTTTAACGATATTGTCCTTTCAAGAAAGATGTTTCATAAGAAACACACATTTTTTAAATTCTTCAACTGTTCTTTTATGTCATTCAATCAATTTTGAAGACGCAGACACTACCAGGGTGTAATTTAAGACGAATATGAATGAAGGATGAATGTAAAATGGGTGTGATGCCTTGTGTAGATTTGTTACTGTCTACGATCAGCTGGTTCCTTAGATAGAGTTATAGATCAGTTATAGATAAGACTGAAAACTAATTGAAAATGTATAAATATCGAGAGACAAAAAAATTTGGTTTATAATCCAGAGCAATAATCAACTCTTTTAACAGGCTATATTAGTTTAATATCAGTTCAGTGCTACAGAAATGACACCCAATATTCCAATATTTCATTCCATTTTTTACTATACTTAACTCCCTACGATTTCTTATTTCGCCTTCCTTGGACAAAAAAATGCCAGGATTTCACTTTGCAATTCTGTTCGATTAAAACTAAAACAGCAAACCTGTTTACTACGGTATATTGATTACTTACCGATAACAATCCAAATGACGATGACGTTGCCTCCGATTGCGATAATAAGCATGAAAGCAAACAGGACTGACCACGCGATCTGCAGGAACCATGACATCTGGTGTCTAACTGGGCGTCTGCGAGGCACGGTAGTGGTGTAGGACCAGTCGTAGTCATCGTCACAGCCGAGCAACGCCTGCAAACATACGGCGGTTATGAGATCTATAAGAGGACTCGAGTCTCAAGGCATAGGTGAATAGATCATCACAACTTCAAGTATAGTCTACATCTTAAGAATAACTACTGATAGGTCTAATCTATTGTCTAATATCAAGTATTGTTTGACTTTATTTTTATACAATGATTGGAAAATTTAAAGATTTCTATAGTACTGTTTCCACTGTGAGATATAAATAGAGGCGTTCACGATTTTAGAAATAAAATAAAATTTCCTTTTTTTTATCTGGCGATTTTTTTCTTGGAGGAGAATGAAACACATCTTACACACCAAGGTGTATCAGTGGTATGGGACACAATAATAACTCCCTCTTAGCTCCAAAGGAACTAGCCTGAAACTGTTTAGTAGTAGAGTGTAGAGTGATGGTGTGTGTAGTGACTCCAATTGTATCTGTAAGGGTTGTGAGTGGGGGTAGTTATGAGTTTTGGTGGTACGCTACCAAATTTAAAAAAGCCTCAAGAGGTACTCGGGCACAAAAGGGTTGAGAAACACTGGTTTAGCATACAACTCACTGGTGGCTAATAATCTAGTCACTGATAATCAGTGTGAAAAGGGCCACTTGGCCACTTTATCTCTGATCATCGGTGAAGGTGAAAGTTCGACGAAGCACTCACCGCTCCAGTTTTTGTCCTAAAAATTAATATTTCTGTAAACAAAAAATTAACCAACCTCGGACACCAGCGAGGCTTAGTGTATGAGTCACCTGTCTTTGGAAAATATACAGGGTGAGTATCTTAACGTGGTCCAATAGCTAATTTTTTTATTATATATCTGACAGTACTTCTTATGGGGGACCCCCTTTACTTTTACTTTCTCCCCCTATACCATAGTATATGGAGAAAGTATTGTTTTCGTAAAACACTCCCCATTAGTTTGATGATGTATATATCCATTTTGGAGCCCCCTTTCCCCCTATAAATGTATATATTGAGAAGGTATTGGTTTCGCCAAAATTTTAAAATTTGAGTTGTTGGTAAATTTATCCGTTTTGGTGCCCTCTGAGTCCAAAAAAGTGGTTTTCGAGTGATGTCTGTGTGTGTGTGTGTCTGTGTGTGTGTCTGGATGTATACAGAGCTACAGAATGCCCCAATGGTCCGATTTTGGTGAAATTTGGTACGTAGGTCCAAACCCATGATAATTCCAGGCGTTTTTTTCATTTTTTTTGAATTTTTGATTTTTAAGGGTGTTTTGCCCCCAAAAACCCTCAAAAATCGTGAAAAATCCAAATTTCTCAAAAACGGCTCTAACGATTTTGATTAAAATTTTGTGGTTTATTAAGCTTAAAATTGTGAATAAAATGGCACCACCCGCATCTCCGAGAAAATGCTCGTTCAAAAGTTATGGCGTAATAAGTGTTTCAAAAATCAATTTTTTTGATTTTCAAAATAGCTGTTATTTTGAAATAAATTTTACTTTTCACCATTAAATCAAGCTCAAAAAACTAAATAATCCAGTATTTTAAATTTTTTCTCTATGTCAAGTGGTTGCGGAGAAAATTCAATTTTTCGTTTAGCGGTAAACGCAGTACGTTGTTAAAAGTCACAGACGCGCGTAGGGTCAAACTCACGCTGCTCAGCTGGTAGCTATCCGACTGAGTCATCAAGACATTAATGTTTGAAGCTTTTAACATCTTTTTTTATATTGTTGGGAGAAAGTATGTGTCAGTTAACTGATACCGTTTATTTTATTTTGCTTTAAAGGTATGTATTTCAGTTCCAAAAATTTCCCGCCAATTTTTACTTTCTCCCCCTATACCATAGTATATGGAGAAAGTATTGTTTTCGTCAAAATTTTCGAATTTGAGTTGTTGGTGGATTTATCCATTTTGGTTCCCCCTGAGTCCAAAAAAGTGGTTTTTCGGAGTGATGTCTGTGTGTGTGTGTGTGTGTGTGTGTGTCAGGATGTATACAGAGCTAGAGAATGCCCCAATGGTCCGATTTTGGTGAAATTTGGTACGTAGGTCCAAACCCACGATAATTCCAGGGTTTTTTTTTCATTTTTTGAATTTTTGATTTTAAGGGTAGTTTACCCCCAAAAAACCCTCAAAAATCATCAAAAATCAAAATTTCTCAAAAACGGCTCTAACGATTTTGATTAAAATTTTGTGGTTTATTAAGCTTAAAATGGTGAATAAAATGACACTACCCGCATCTCTGAGAAAATGCGCGTTCAAAAGTTATGGAGTAAAAAGTGTTTCAAAAATCAATTTTTTGAATTTTCAAAATAGCTGTTGTCTCGAAATAAATTTTACTTATCACCATTAAATCAAGCTCAAAAAACTAAATAATCCAGTATTTTAAATTATTGCTCTACGTCAAGTGGTTGCGGAGAAAATTCAAATTTTCGTTTAGCGGTAAACGCAGTACGTTGTTAAAAGTCACAGTTGCGCGTAGGGTCAAACGAGCGCTGCTCAGCTGGTAGCTATCCGACTGAGTCATCAAGACATTAATGTTTGAAGCTTTTAACACCTTTTTTATGTTGTTGGGAGAAAGTATGTGTCAGTTAACTGATACCGTTTATTTTATATGGCAGCCAACTTTAAAATTTCTTATGGAACACCCTACATTTTATTGTGTTTTTGAAATTACCATGTGATTTTAAAACTTTTTTATTCCTTGCCATTTTCTCTAAACCTAACGGGTTAGGGAACCTAACGGTAGGGGGGCTAGAGACAATTAAAGTTCATTTTTAATTCTATACGAATAACATGGGGCCAACTTTATCTGCCCATATCTTCAAAACCATTGATTAAAATAAAAAGTACTCTAGATTAAAAAATGTCTTTAATTGATGTTAGTAGAAGGGGCTCCCCTTTAGGCCCACTTCCGGTTTGGTGTGACGTCACTTCCGGTTTGGTGGGAAAAGGAAGCAGGGTTGCCAACCCCTATGGGTTTCCCAAAATTTCCCTGTGAATTCCCTGCAGTGTTACCAACTCATACCATTCACTATAAGGTATACACCATAAACCATATACTATAAGATATACACTATAAACCATATACTATAAGGTATACTATATTATATGTTATACACTATAATACTCTATGGCAGGGGTGGGGAATAAAAACTAATGTTGTGGGTTAGTAAAAAAACTATATTAAATTATATATATTTACATATTACTCTAATATTTACATACTACTCTTCATCTCCTCTTCCTTCTTCTTCCTCCTCCTCCTCCTCCTCTCCCTCTTCTTCCCCTTCCATGTCTTCTTCTTCTTCTCCTCCTGCTGCCACCTCCCCTCCTGCTGCCACCTCCCCTCCTGCTGCCATCTCTCCTCCCGCTGCTTCTCCTCCTCCCACCACCCCCTCCAGCTCCTCCGGTGGGACAAGGAAGAGCTCGCCGTGGTTCACTGCAACAGAAGAATACCATGGCTGTGATTGGTCGGAATAAGAAGGTCCCTGATTGGTGGATAATGGGCGTGCAGCGCTCTGATTGGCTGGGCTTATCTACCTCCACCGACCGCTGCTCGTCCTCGCTCTCTTTGCGTCAGGCTCTCGTAGCGAACGGACGTAATGGAGTCGGTTGTTGAACCTGTTAATGTTCTTAGTGAGGACCAGACTTACATAAAGAAATTCAGATTATATGGGCTTAGAACAATTTTTAAATTTACTAACCCTCCCCCTGAAACAAATGAAATTGATTGGCTCAGGCAAGGTTTTGCGAGCATAGTAAATGAAGTTAAAGGCCAATGCCATGAAAACGATATGCTAGGTTTCACTTTGCAGAGTCTAAATTTAAAATCTAAAGACCCGGGGTACGTAGCTTTTCGGCCCTTCAACGAAGTAACTGAAGATGTTTTGTGGGAAATTTTTGGTGGAATTATTCAAAGTAATTCTGAATCTATCAAGTCGACAGACACTTTTAAAGTAGAATGTACTCAAGTTAATTTTCCGGTAGGTAAAGGAAAAGTTAGGCCTGGAATTTATAACACTTTTGAAGAAGAATGTAAAGCTAGGAAGGGTATTGTTGTTATTAATAATAAAGACAACTTGTGTTTGCCTAGAGCGATAGTAGTTGCGATGGCTAAAGTTACCGGTGATTCAGATTATAATTCAATTAGAAAAGATAAAGGTAAAAGACAGACAGTTAGGGCTCAGGAGCTTATGCGTAGAGCGCGAGTAGAAATGCCAGAGGAAGGTGCAGGCATTCCTGAGATTGAGAAATTCCAAGATCATTTAACAAACTTCAAAATCACTGTCTACAACTATGATTGTAAAGGTCGCGAAGTTTACTTTGAGGGGCGAGTCGAAAACCCAAAATTCAAAATTAATTTACTTTTCCATAATGGCCATTACAATGTTATTAATTCACTAACTGCTGCCTTTGCATGCAAGTATTTCTGCGAAGCATGCCATGTCCCCTATGACCATAAACCTAAACACCGCTGCTCTAATATCTGTCCTACTTGCCAGACTATCTTGCCTCCTTGTAAGCTGGAGCACCAAGGAATTGATTGTCCTGAATGTAATATGACTTATAAAAATCAGGCCTGTTTTATAGCTCACAAAATTGATAAATGCAAGTTAGTAAAGAAATGTCTTGATTGCGGTAAACTAGTAATGATCAATGAAAGGTCCAAGCCCCATCAATGTGGGGAGGTGTACTGTAAAGTATGTGAAGAATTTATGGATCCCAACCATAAATGTTATATGAAACCTAATGAAAGCCAACCAAAGGGGAAAAACTACTTATTTATTTTCTTTGATTTCGAAACTAGGCAAGATGAAAACCTCCCTTCTGATCCAGAGAAAAAAGTTCATAAAGTTAACCTATGCGTAAGCCAGCAGTTCTGTGGGCAGTGTTTGGGATCAGGCTTCTGTATGGCATGCAAAAACCGTACAAAGATTTTCAAAGAGGACCCTGTAAAACAGTTTATGGAGTATGTGATGCAAGTCAGGAAAAAGTTCAAAGATGTTTGTGTGATTGCACACAATGGACAGGGGTTTGATTTCCAATTCATTTTAAAGTATACTCTGGAAGAGACTAAATTCACACCCGAACTGGTAATGAGAGGATCCAAGATTATTTTAATGGAAATGGATAACGTTAGATTTGTTGATTCCTTAAGCTATTTCCCCATGCCCCTCGCTGCACTCCCCAAAGCGTTTGACCTGCCCCCGGAGAAAAAGAAGGGCTATTTCCCGCACCTATTCAACACCCTTGAGAACCAAAATTATGTAGGCCCGATGCCCGCGAAAGAGTTTTATTGCCCGGAGACTATGTTTGAGAAATCCCACGATGACTTTAATAAATGGTATAATGAACAGGTGAACAGTGGCTACGTGTTTGACTTTCAAAAAGAGATTTTGGAGTATTGCATTTCGGAAGTAGAGATTCTGGCGCAGGCGTGTATTAAATTCAGAGCCTTATTTTTAAAAGAATGCAGCGTAGATCCGTTTCTCGAGGCCGTGACTATTGCTAGCGCGTGCAACTTGGCTTTCCACCGCAAATTCCTAAAACCTAACACGATTGGTTTAATCCCGAAAGGTGGGTACCGATTAATGGACAATCAGTCAGCCGTAGCCCTACAGTGGCTATCTTGGGAAGAAGAGAAGCGCGGTGTTAGGATTGAACATGCAGGCCGAGGTAAAGAAGTTAAAATTAATGGAGTGAAAGTAGACGGTTTTGATGGGGAAAACATTTATGAATTTCATGGGTGTTACTGGCATGGTTGCCCTAAATGTTTCCCTTACAGCCTTGAGGCCCCTCTGAAGGAGGATCCCTCTGATTCACTTCATTTGCGTTACCAGAGAACTTTAAAGAAAATTGAGAAACTTGGAAGTAATGTCATTGAAATGTGGGAGTGCGAGTTTAGGAAAACGAAAAAGGACGAAAATCTTAAACATTTGGAAAGTCTACCGATACTGAACAGCCTTCCCCTTGACCCGAGAGATTCTTTCTTTGGAGGTAGGACTGGTAATGCGAAAGCTTATCATAAATGCTCGGAGGGAGAAACTATTCAGTACGTAGATGTTTGTTCATTGTATCCGTATGTAAATAAATACTGTAACTATCCCGTAGGCCACCCTGAAATTTATGTAGGGGATAGGGAGTGCAGAGAGCGGGGACTTGACGTAGAAGGATTGCTCAAGTGTAAAATTTTGCCACCTCGGGACCTATACCATCCCGTGCTCCCAGTAAAAATGAACAGTAAACTAATGTTTATTTTATGCAGAACATGCGGGGAGACTTTAAATCAGGGGGAATGTTCCCATGAAAGTAATGAGAGGGCATTGGTAGGGACTTGGACGATGCAGGAGATTAGAAAGGCTGTAGAGAAGGGTTATGTGATTCTGGACATGTATGAACTCTGGGAATATCAAGTAGCGACTTATGAAACCGGTGGTCTGTTTACCGATTTTATCAATAAATTCTTGAAAATGAAACAGGAGGCGTCAGGGTTTCCTAGTTGGTGCAAGACTGAGGAGGATAAAGACAAGTATATTTTGGATTACTATAAATATGAGGGGGTAAAACTGGAGAAAAACAAGATTGCTAAGAATGGGGGTTTAAGGTCTTTGGCAAAATTAATGTTGAATTCTTTCTGGGGGAAATTTGGACAGAGGGAGAACCAAACCAAAGCCTCAATTGTTAGAGACCCGAAAGATTTCTTTCAAATGTTAATTAGTCCTGAAATAAAGATAAACATGATACAGGTTATCAATGAAGAAGTGTTAGTTGTTAGCTGGGAGTACATTGATGAGGTGGGAGAGGCACTGAGAAATGTGAATGTTGTGATCGTGGCCTACACTACAGCCCATGCCCGACTCAAATTATATGAACACCTTGAAAAGTTGGGAGGTCAAGTCCTATATTATGATACAGATTCGGTAATATATTACTTGAGAGGTAATTTGTATAAAGTGCCTACAGGGGATTACCTTGGGGAAATGACCGACGAGTTGGTAGAGTATGGACCCGGGTCCTATATAGTTGAGTTTGTATCTGGAGGGCCGAAAACCTATGCCTATCTCGTGTGGTCAACCAACAAACAGAAATTGATCCCTGTATGTAAAGTTAAAGGCCTAACACTGAATCTTAAAACTTCTAAATTGGTAAACTTTGAAATATTAAAAGAAATGGTTTTGAGTGAATCCGCTCAAATATTACAAGTCGAAGAGAATAGAATCAGACGCACAAAAGATAAAAATATTGTAACAGTCACTGAAATCAAACAGTTTAAGATCACTGGTCCTAAAAGAAAACTAGAAGATAACTACGACACAGTACCCTATGGATTTAAACAACCTAAACTTACCTATTAGTCCCACCACTCAATAAACTTCTCCAACTCCTGCTGCTCCCTTCTCATTTCCTCAATCTTCCTTTCGAGGTCAAAATATCTACTTAAATACTTGTCCTGAATAAACTGGTTATATGGCCCATAAAACCATTGCATAGTGGTAAAAATCACAAGGAACATGCTGACTGTTTACTGCACACACCACAACTAACTTCCGAGAACAACAAGCAAGAAAGAGTAGGGGCATACCCCCTCCCACTTACCTAATCGTCGCCGAGTATCAAACCCCACATCTCCGCCTTTCTCTTATATAAAATGTCTCTTTTTTCCTCTAACTCATCTATCTCCCTACATAACTGAACCCAATTTGACAACTGTTCCTCCCTCCTCCTCTCCCGACCCCCGAAAAACACTTTACTTAAAAACACTATAACTGTTAGAAGCATGGTGGCAGACTGAAGAGACTAGAGAGATGGCAGCAGGAGGGGAGGTGGCAGCAGGAGGGGAAGGGTGACCTCAATATTGTGACACAAGCAGTTAACCTTTCAAAAGTGTGTCGTCATTGGTCATAATTAGAAAGCTTGTGATTGGTTAAAAATAAGCGTGTCACGTTGCGATTGGCTGTAATTATTTATTTCCCCTCCACCTCTTTAATTTATTAAAATTATTAAATTATTTTTTCTCTTTATACCCAACCTCCGTATCGAACAGACGTGTTTCCTAACCTCAAATATGTCAGTACTACATTCCTACATATTTGATAACAGCCCCGTAACCGTATTGTTTGATTCTGAGAACAATCCATGGTTTAAAGCAAAAGACATATGTAATATACTAGGTTATGAAAATTCAAAGAAAGCAATCATTGACCATGTCAGAGCAAAACACAAAGTACAATGCGTAAACTTCAAGGGTAACTTTTCGTTACCCTTGCACCCAGACACAGTTCTTATTAGTGAACCGGGTCTGTATGGATTAATTATGAGATCCAAAATGAAAGTAGCTGAAAAATTCCAGGATTGGGTATTTGAAGTAGTCCTACCTACAATTCGCAAGTATGGGGAGTATAAATTAAGGAGAGAAAACTTTGAATTGACACATACCTTGAATCTAGCACTGGAAAACAATAAAAACCTAACCAAAAAACTAGCTGACCAAGCACCCAAAGTTGCAGTCATGACCGAAGATGAGGGGTTGAAACATGTATTCTGTGTCCTGGAGAAGGATGCATACTACAAACAGTATGGCTTAATGGAATATAAATGTATTAGGGCAGAAAAAAGACGATATAAAAGAGCGCTAAAGAGAGCAAAGAAAGATGGTTTTGTCCCCTGCTTTATGAGATACCCTGTGCCTAACGGCATAAATATACTAAACAGAGCCAAGGAGGTCATGCGTAAATACGACATGCACTATGAATCCGCACATAATAATGTCTTAACCTGTCATAACCTTGTAAATATTGTAAAGACTGTTTTAAATGAATAAAGAAAATGTGGGAGTGTGTGTGTGTGTGTGTGTGTCCATGGAGAGGTCACCTGTCAAGGCTGGGTTAGCCCCTGGTAAGTCCTGACAGATGAGTGGGTTGGGTTAAACCCCATAAAACATTGTGTTTCCCACGACCGCCACGGACTAAGGGCCTAGTAGATTGAGATGCCCTGACCCGAGGAGGGTTTGGATTTCGCCTTCGAAAAGCCCGGTGTGAATGAAGGTCACTGGCGCGGCTGAAAAGTCCGTAAACCTGTATGTGTGAGCGAGTGTGGAAAAATAATGGAGGAGGCAATTAATTTGGAAGGCCTTCACAAACCATAGCGATGGTTGGGGCTATGGTTATAAAAATAAAAAAAACCTGCAGGAGGACTTAACCATTTCTGTATAAAAATATAAAAAAAATTGGGGTGCGGGGGCAGCAACTAATTTGGAAGGCTGCCACGCTTTCTACTGCGGTGGCAGGGGCAGTAGAATTGGGGGGTTTAAATACAAAAAGACTAAATAAAAAGTATTAGTTTAAAGATGGATGTAAGGGAAGCTATTGCTAATGAACTTCATGCTCCAAGTAGGAAAAACTATGTCAGAAGAAAAGTTACACTAAAAGGGTTAAATGATCTCTACCAAGCGGATCTTGTGGAGATGCAACCATATTCGAAAACTAACAAAGGTTATAAATATATAATGACTATAATTAACTGTTTAACAAAATTTGCTTTTGCCATTCCTATTAAAAACAAATCGGGTCCTGAAGTAGCAAGAGCCTTAGAACCAATCCTAGCCAAATATAAAATGAAAAATTTTCATACTGATCAAGGAACTGAATGGTTTAATAAACATGTTAACAAACTTATGAAACAATATAATATTAACCACTATCATACTTTTTCTGAATTAAAAGCAAGTATTGTAGAACGATTAAACAGAACACTAAAGTCCCGTATGTGGAAACTATTTACAGCCAGGGGGAGTTACGAATGGTTAAGTATTCTACCAGAAATAGTAAAGTCTTACAACAATACAAAACATAGCAGTATAGGCATGAAACCAAAAGATGTAAGGCAAAAACATGTTAAAACTATTTTAAAAAAACTTAATAATATCAGGAAAAGCCCCCATAAAAAACCCAAGTTTCAACTTGGTGATAAAGTGCGAATCAGTAAATACAAAAGAGTTTTCAAAAAAAGTTATCTACCTTCGTGGTCTAATGAGGTATTTACAGTCTATGCCATAAAACCCACGAGACCGGTAACGTACATTTTGCAAGACCATAATGGTGAAATACTAAAAGGAGGTTTCTACAGCGAAGAATTATTAAAATCAACAGTAGGTGAAGTCTATCTCGTCGAGAAAGTGTTGCAACGTAAAAAAGATAAAGTGAAGGTCAGGTGGTTCAATTTTGACAGTAATTATGACTCTTGGGTAAATGTGAAGGACTTGGTGAAGGGAAAATTACAAATCCGTGACAAGGCCAAGTCGTAATGAGCGACCACAGTATCCGGGACGCGGCGGTATAAATTATCTTGCGGTCGTGACTACTATCTAATCGCTCAGGATGAAGGCTGAGAAACAGGATGTCACGTTTCCTGTCAGAAATTACGACATAGTAATGGGGTCTGGTGTTGTAAAAAATAATAAGCATGGAGTATTATTACCCGATTCCATTCGTTGCATTATAGCTGGCCCATCTAATTGTGGTAAAACAAATGTTTTATTCAACTTACTATTTGACCCTAATGGGTTAAGATTCGAAAACATTTATGTCTTTTCAAAGTCTCTTTACCAACCGAAATATCAATTATTAAAAAAGGTAATGCCTAAAGAGGTGGGATACTTCGCTTATGATGATAATAAACTAGTAGTTCATCCAAACGATAGTAAACGGAATTCTATTATGATTTTCGATGATATATCATGTGAGAAACATGATAATATTCGTAATTATTTTTCCATGGGGAGACACAAGAATATTGATACATTTTATTTGGGTCAGACATACAGTGCTATCCCAAAACAACTCATCAGGGACAACTGCAACTTTATTATCCTGTTTAAGCAAGATGAAACAAATCTTAGACATATATATAATGACCATGTAACCACCGATATGCCATTTAAGAAATTCAAAGAAATGTGTGGTAAAGCATGGGTTGATAATTATGGATTCATTGTAATTGATAAGACTCGTGATCCTCATAAGGGGCGGTACAGAGTTGGTTTGGACACTTTTATTACGGAAATATAATGGTTCGCATCTATACATTTAACGACTTGACAGGGTTCAAAAGAAAACTACACAACGTCAAGTCCAATCTTTGTACATTTTATTATAAGGATAAAAAGAGATTTTGTGGTAATTACTGTAGTCGTAAACCCCCACATGGCTATCAATTTAATAAAAGGTGTTGGCGACACAAGAGACCCACATATTCAGCTATGCTACCCCCTGTGGTACTTTTGATGATATCCGCCAGTGAGCGGACATATAACCGTGAAACATAGTTAAACTTTTTATTTCATTGTGAAAAGAAAAATATCCCTTTGGAATTAGTAATATACCATGAAGACATGGCAAACTGTACAGTGAGGGACCCTCAAAATCTAATATCCAGGTTTAGACCATTTCCCGATATCTTTGGCCAACCCCTACCACTACGTAACCTCCACGGTAGTGTAAACTTTACACAAATATGCAATAGAATGTTGGAATACGGAAGTAAAATACCCTATGCCAGCAAGTGTATACTGCTTACGGAGAGAACCATACCGATTAGATCACCTTTAAAAATCTACAAATTAGCACTATCTTTGAAATGTTACATAGATATAAGCTATAATACAGCTTATGGCCCTGTACCTGATGGTATTCCCAAAGGCTATCGTAATAAACCATATATCGGTGTTAACAACCTATGTCAAGGACTCTATACAGTAGAATTTCTAAAAGAAGCGTTGCCCACTCTACCTATACACTGTGAAAAATTTGGAATATCTCTAAACAGGGGAGTATACACAGTGACAAACCAAAAGTTATTCGACCAATGGAGAGCATTTACAGGTGCTAATCCCAGCGAGTTTTGGCTTTTAAACAGTTTCCTATTACAACACATAAATGATCAGAGACCGCTTATCGCTTTAAAGAAATATATGGAAGACACTATCGAAGGGGATAGGTACATTATTTCGGAAATACCTCAATGGAGAAATGGTTGGAAAAGAACTTTTGTATTTAAGAGTTTTACTATACCTTATATGATTCCCAAATTTGATGCAAGAGAACAGAGATACTATAAAGACTTAGACTTGAGTAAAGGAGTTTCACTTTTGGATGTTATCAATTATATAAAGAGGTATAAGAAGCGTGCTATGTTTATAAGACAGGTGGAAATGCCATAAATTAGAAGTAATCCACCCCGGGTAATCACTTGCAAATATGAAACGCAAGAGCGAACAACTAACAGAGCAACTAATACAGTTGCGAAAAGCCATCAGGCGTAAATATAAAATGTTCAAAGAAGGTATCGAAGAGACAGATATTAAATTAGAAAAACAATATAACCCTCTACTGAAGGAACTGAGAAAAAATGTTAATCAGCCAGAAATAAAAAAGGAGGAGGAATCAAAACAGGACATCAAGGAAGAAGGAATGGAAAACATGGATTACAGTGAGGATGAGTTTTTTCCCTCTGTTTCCTCGACTCCAAGAGCAACTACAACACAACTGTCAGACTTGGTGTCTGAATCATCTGCATCCGAGCTAGTGAATGAACATTTCAATAACAGCCTAACCAAAGAATATATGAAAACTTTTTTAAAAGATGTTACCAGTAAAAAAGTTATAGACTATACGTATGGACCTAGGTATGAAAATCAAACCTTAATGATTGGAGATAAAACAATGGACTTTGATAGTGATGGCAATATAATTATAGGGGGTGTAAGCTATGGCAACACCGAGGGATTGTATGAACTCATTTTTAAAAATGTTCCGGATAAAAAAACAACCACCGAAAACGATATGAAAACATATAAAAGTATACTGACGGCTTGTAATGCTCATAGAGAGGGTTATAGATATAATGGAAAGCTCAAAGGAACAAGAGGTACAAAATATAAAAAATTTATTAGAATCCTGTTTCCTCCATTGAGGGGTAGAGGTGTAGAGTGGAAAAATGAAAGATCCCGCAACATAATTTACTGGGATGATATTAATGAATTAGTGGCACGACTCAAGCATATCTGTATGTCCACTGAAACCGGTAACCGGGTGCACGCTAACGAAATCATAAGTATTATTGAAGAGCTGAGGGAGGCAGGTTATATAAGAGGTGCTGGTAACAGCAGATATAAAGCATTATTAAAATGACCATCGACAAGTTTGGACGTACCCTAAAGGGTGATCAAAAGGATCTCAAAGGTCCGAAAGGAGACGGATTTAATTTAACACCTGAAGGGAATTTCGATATTGAAAAGAAAAGACTAACTAACTTGGGCGACCCCGTGGCTTCCAGAGATGCCGCTACAAAAGTGTATGTTGATATAAAAAGTATTCCCACAGTCAAGGATGGATACACATTCCTAGGAAAAAGATTACAAAATATCAGCGATCCCATTGAAGACAGTGATGCTGTTAATCTACACACCTTAAAAAAAATCTGCTTACACACCGAAAACAGTGACTACAATGCCAATAATAATAAAATTATTAATCTGAATAACCCTGTAAACAGTCAGGATGCCGCTACAAAAGCATTTGTACAAAAAGAATTAACGCTGGTAACCACTAACTTGGTCAACCAACAACTGACCTTGAATGAAATGAAGGACCGTTTAGCAAAGTGCGAAGGTAAAATCGAAAATAATAAAATATATCACGATAAAAACCTGAGAAAATTTGGAGTATTACTTTTCAACTACATCAATTAGAAACAGTCGGGCAGAACCGTGTCATTACCTACAGCCGGTGAAGATGATTATCTCAATTGGGAGGAATTATTCGCTGTTGGTAAAGGTCAGACAGCCAGTCTTTTAGAAAGTGACATGATGGTTGATGGCAGTGGTGATGTAAGCAGAAACAAGAGAGTCTAATGATAATGGCCTTAAATAGGGGTTTGACCTCGGGGAACAATCAGATGCTTGTTAAGTGTTGAACACTAAGGATGGGGTCTGTTTTATTATTTATAGCTCTATTGCCCTTGGTCTTGTGCAACCAGACGGTAGAGTATCTTACACGCTATGGTTACCTCAATGAAAATGCCAAGACCGAGGATATACATAATTCAGTTAGATTATTCCAAGACACTTTCGGTTTAAACAGCACTGGTATTTTAGATAATGAAACGCTACAGCTAATGTCTCAACCCAGGTGTGGGAATAAGGATGTCCTACTACCATTTTCAGCAATCCCTAACAGGAAATGGAACTCATCTGTAATTACATGGTTCCAGTTTGGGAATAATTTACACCCAGAAATTATCGAAAAAGCTTTCGCTCTATGGGGAAGTCATATAAATGTAACTTTTAAAAGAGATTTTAAAAACCCTACAATTATTATATCATTTTCCAACGATAGAAAACATTTCTTTTATTCACGTCATGATACGTGTTATTATGAATTCGACGGTCCTGGGACCGTCCTTGGACACGCGTTTCTCCCCACCCCACATTACAATCAAACCGATATCCATATGGATTCTGAAGAGACTTGGGATTTTTCAATGTCACTACCTCAACATGGAAATTCATCGTTCTTTTTAACTATTTTACATGAGATTGGTCACGCCTTAGGCTTAGACCATTCATATGATAAAAGTTCTATAATGTATCCCTTATACCGCGACCCCGAAAATATCACATCGCTTGATGAATATACTCTAAGTAAAGACGACATACTGGCGGTTCAGTTCTTGTATGGACGTGCGGGAAACACAACATCTACCACAACAACCCCTGCTACAACCACTACTTCTACTACCACGACTACACATAAACCGTATGTGCAAGAGAACAGAGATATTTGTGAGACAAAAAACCAAATAAAAACATTTGTTATAGTTAATAAAAAGATTTTCGCATTCTTTAGAGATTACGTGTGGGTTATAAATTTAATACCGAGCTATAGATACCCTGAGGAATATACTAAGCCAACAAAGATAACCGATTGGTTGGGGTTTTTACCTAGAGACTTTTATGAGGTTTCAGGCATTTACCAGAGACCCAATGGAGAGATTGCATTATTTACAAACAAACAGGTATATATCTTTTCATTTCCAACACTGAATCTAAAAGTAAGCTACAACATAAACACAATACTGGGGAAACAGGTGTCAAAGATTAACGCTGTTGTTTCAACTAATTCCGGTAAAACACTTCTCATTGCTGACGATCATTACATATTTGAAATAAACGAATGTACATTCATGGGAACCTTTCTGGGGTCCACTTCATCCGTATTGTTTGGTGTGCCCGCTCGAGTTAGTGGGGCCTTTAGATATATAAACGGTCGCATTTACTTTATAACTGACAGTGGTGTTTTAGAGTATAATGAATTCAGTAATACAGTGGAAACCTCTCACCCCAGTGCATTAGAAATACTAGAACTGACCTGTATACGTGAAACCCTATTAAACAAGCTATACGAGGTGCTGAGATACATCAAATAAAATGGGGAAATCAAAGAGAACCCGCATCATTCGGCCTTCTACTGTCAAAGGGGGCGGAGGTATTATCTCTTCTATTGTTAACAGAGCGATAGACGCTTTACCTTACGAACTTCATCTGCCCGGAGGTTATCAATATTGTGGACCAGGAACTAAATTGAAAAAACGATTGGCAAGAGGCGATCCGGGTATAAATAAATTAGACCAAGCGTGTAAAGAACACGATATAGCATACTCGAGATATAAAGATTCGGAAAACCGGAGGCGCGCGGACCAAGTATTGACCGAAAGAGCTTGGCAACAAGTAAAATCGAGTGACGCTTCAATTGGGGAAAAAGCCGCAGCTTGGGCGGTCACAACAGCCATGAAGGCAAAAACAAAATTTGGTGGGGGAAAGAGGAAAAAACGGGGTTCAAAAAGAAAAGGCAAGGGGTTATATCTAAGACCGTACAGAACAGAAGGTTCCGGCAAGAGAAAAAGGCGTAGCTCAAGAAAAAAAAACATCAAAATACCAATAAAACCACTTACGAACTACGAATTAATGGATTATGCGAAATGCTTGGGAATACCAAACTTTAGAGGAGTATTTATGCGTGATAACCTACCCACTCGCCCCAGGGCTTATGAGACAGCTATAATAAATTTAGATTCCAGCGGTGGTACCGGTACTCACTGGGTATGCTACAAAAAGCTTAATAATAAAGTATATTATTTTGACAGTTTCGGTAATCTGAGACCCCCACCGGAGCTATTGGAATACTTCAAAGGTTGTGACATTTATTATAATAGTAAGAGAGAGCAAAGTTTTAATTCAGTCGTTTGTGGACACTTGTGTTTAAAGTTTCTCAGCAGTAATGTTTTGTCTCACGGGGACAAGTAGTGTACTATCACATGAACTGTCATTCCCTATCGATGTCAGTAATGGGAGATACGAACTCGGTCTCATAGAGATTATGACTTGGAACTCTATACCTAATATAGAAAAAAACATCAACAATATATTTTATTATGGTGACAATAAAGAAATTCATATTCCTGATGGATCTTATGAACTCCAAGATATTGAAAAGTATATCGCGGGAAAATTACCAAAAGAAGTTACATTCAGTTTAAAACCTAACAACAATACATTGAAAGCCGAACTAAATTGCTCAGAGGCGGTGAATTTCGAAAAACCGGCAAATATTGGCAAACTACTAGGTTTCAAACCTGAAATATTACCGGCCAATATACTACACACGTCACCTTTACCGGTGGATATTTTAAAAGTGAATTCCATACGCGTAGAATGCAATATCACTCGCGGGTCATATCTGAACGGTATCGAGGGACATGTAATACACGAGTTCTATCCGGCCGTACCACCCGGGTATAAAATCATCGAAATACCTAAGAATGTTATTTACTTGCCTGTGATCGCTCAGCGTATCACAAACATTAGTGTGTCTTTTAAAGACCAAAATAACGCGTTAATAAATTTTCGCGGAGAACCTATTTCGGTTAGACTTCATCTTAGGCACAATGGGGCTGGTACTACATAGGGACACATCACATATAAAAGTGCTTAGTCCTAGACGGAAAGCCAACGAGTTAAGTTGGAAAAACATTAATTTCTTACGCTCTCTCGGTTTTAAAGTTTACAAGAATGGCTCTACTGGCAATAGACGATAAAGCTATGTATGATGATAGTATTACTAATATGGAGTTTCACACACATCAACCTTACGCGTCTACTACTTATAAAAATAACGATGAAATCAGAATCCCCATCTTACAACAAGACATAATTACCGCTCCGTTTGATAGTTATATTATAATAGAAGGCAAAGCCTCCGCCGTCAAAACCGATAACACTACTGCTCAGGATGTTAAATTTATAAACAATGCAATTGCATTTTTATTCGACGAGATCCGGTTTGAAATTTTCGGTGTAACCATAGATCGCATCAGAAGTGTCGGACTTACCACGACATTAAAGCATCTAGTTTCTTTGCGCGGTGAAGAGAAAAATAGTTTAAAAAGCGCATGCTGGCTGGGGCCGGGGCAATCGGAAACGGTCACGGATTTCGTTTATTCTATACCCTTGCGATTACTTTTGGGATTCGCAGAAGATTACAGAAGAGTTTTAGTAAACGTCAAGCAAGAATTGATTTTGCTAAGATCTTCTACTGATTTAAACGCTGCCTTGACAACCACGGCTGGAACATTAGATTTAAAAATTTCTAAAATTTACTGGAGGGTCCCTCACATTACTGTAAATGATGCGACAAAACTTAAACTTTATAGATTTATCGAAAAGAATCCTGCTATCCACATACCATTCCGCTCATGGGAGATACACGAATATCCCAACCTACCGACGACTACCAAAGTATTATCATGGCCTATCAGGTGTAGCTCCAGACTAGAGGTCCCTCGAATGGTAATTGTCGGGTTTCAAACCGATAGAAGGAACAATTTAGTAAAAGATATGAGTCTTTTTGATTCATGCAAAATTCGAGAAATAAAATTATATTTAAACTCTAAATATTACCCGTATGAACCGACCAACGGTAACAGCGCTCTGTACTACGATTATTACAAGTTGTTTCAAAACTCTTACTACGGTAGAGTGGGATCCCCAATATTGGATTTTAATGACTTTAAAACTAAATGCCCACTGTATGTCATCGACTGTTCTAAACAAGACGAGTCTATAAAAACCGGGGGTGTAGAAATAAAATTGGAAATTCAGGCCGACGAGGACTTTAAAGCAAACACTTGGGCCTACTGTTTAATCCTACACGACGACCACTTCACATACACTCCCATAACAGGGGAGGTACGCAAGGTGGCCATTTAATCATGACAAAGAAAAAAGTTACATTTTCAAAACCTCTCGTAACGAAGGTTTACATTTTACCCGATGAAGATAGAAAATCAATTTGGATGCAAATCGCTAGAGACAGGGGTCGCCGGCAACAGTCTTTAACTTGACTCCGGTAGTAAAAGAAATTAACTCTAACGAAATTACATAATTGGTCAGTCGTGATCATGGAGTCAAGCGGAACGGATCCCGCACCTATTCCTAAAATTAATGAACCCATCAATCTGGTAACCGGGGTGTTCTTAAAATCTGTTCACTACCTAGATTCGGAATTAAAGAAATGTGTTATAACTGGGATCTTCAAAAACAGAGACAACTCTCTTGGAATTTTATTCAAGGGGAGAAACGGTCTAGTTTACTGGTCATATGACCTATTCTGCCAATTTTACAGCAAATTCAATGAAATAACGCTATCGCTTGAAAATAAGAGTAGAATAATTGTAAACGAGGGAACCTATAGTATAAAGGTGTCTCCAGTGTTTGGCAATCATTGTGTGTTCATCTCTGATGGAGATCACTCCCTAGCTCTAGGCACCACCGAATGGTATATGCTTTTAAATAATTTATCGCTAATATCTCGGTCTCTTTTAGAATTGTTTTATATTGAAAACGAGATTAAAGCTTTTATCGATCAAGTTATATCGGGTAATGAAATTCAATCGGATCAGTTACCATCGTATTTGTGTGACCGTTTAGTAGACGAAATTTTACTGTACACCCGGTGGCCGAATGGAGGCCGTAGTTGAATTTCACGGATTCAAAGACAATAATAATGAGTTTATTGTAAAAGAGCTGGCCATTGTAGGGAGATCGTATAGAACACAGATAGTGTTCCGATCTCCTTACAATTTCAACAGATTAAATGAAAAAATGCAGAGAACAGCTAACTGGCTGACTCACCACTTCCACAGGATAAAGTGGGAAGATGGTGAAATGCCATTCAGTAAGAAACTGATGCGTTCTCTGCTAAAACCCTTTGATGTTATTCATACAAAGGGAAGTGAAAAAGCTCAATTTCTAAGGAACTTCCATAATAATGTAATAGAAATTTATGAAAAACAAAGCACAGTCACAGTAGACTGTATTATACATAAAAATAATAATAAAAAGTGCGCTATAGCTTCTGTTGAGTACCACATCCGGGGTCTACCCCGGGTGAACTCTTATTGAGTTGGCACCCTCGTCTATCAGGCCGGGGTAAGACCAGTGTAAGACCAGGGACAGAGGTTATACAGGTTGGGTTAAACCCCATAAAACGTAACATGTTTTCCCTGTATGTGCTCGGGAAACGCAGAAGTTGAGATGCACAATAAAAAAATACATAAAAGTAAAAAATAAAAAAAATAAAAAGGGAGGTAGCATTTTTGTAATGGAGTGGCTACCACCGTAGGTTGCGATGGTTGGGGCAACCTACCCCAGAGGTTAGGCCTCCGGGGGAAGCTCTGGGTTAACAAAAAGAACGCGCCTACAACTGTACGGCCTGGCATACATGCCTACCGTGGTGTGGAAAACAGTTGAAAACAAAGGGAGTAACGAAAAGTTACTCCCTTCGAACCGCAAAAAATAATTTATATCAAAAATAAGAAATCAGAATAATATTTAATAATAGAAACACAAGGGTAACGAAAAGTTACCCTTCGAACCTACAGAAAATAATTTATATCAAAAATAAGAAATCAGAATAATATTTAATAATAGAAACACAAGGGTAACGAAAAGTTACCCTTCGAACCTACAGAAAATAATTTATATCAAAAATAAGAAATCAGAATAATATTTAATAATAGAAACACAAGGGTAACGAAAAGTTACCCTTCGAACCTACAGAAAATAATTTATATAAAAAATAATAGGAGTAAAAATAAAATGGAAATACACTCACCAGGGCCAGTTGTGTAATCTGTGCCACAATTGTGGCACAGATATCTTACGCGCCAATGGGTTTTAACACTGGCGCGTAACACAGGGGATATACATAAATGGTATCGCACCACCAATGTTGGGACCACCTGTATAGGGTGGCCCCTATAGCAAATTCCCTGAACCCATACGGGGAACAGGGAATGTTCAAAAACGTCAAACTCCACACAAGTGTGCTCCATGACTGAATAACCCAAAAGGGATGGCTAACCCAACCACTCTTCCCCCACCACCACTACTAACCTTATCATAGGAAGTATTCACACCAGCCCATGGCAAAGTAATAATTGCATCGCGGGCAACTGTAAAATATTTCCCACCTATACTGCATCCACCCGAGAAATCTCGGGTAGACGCAGTAGTGGTATGTAATTTGTAAAATTGGGGCCACCTGGACTATGTGGCCCTCTACACACACACTTTGTACAAACAAAGGCAGCAAGACTTCATGAAACACAATAACGTCTACACAAGTAGCCATCTTGCCACCGACTGATCACAGCCACTTCCGCGCTGATAAAAAAATTTACACTCACCATTATCGGACAGCTGGTACTGAAGCGTGACCCGAATTTGTATTCCCGGGTCACGTGCATACAAACTTAATAAACACAGGTAGACTTCGTTTAGCTGGTCCATGTTAAATAATAGGAGATCCCACCTCTCCATTATGCTACAGAAAACTGACTGACTGATATCTCAGCAGGATGTGGTGGGGGGACCTGTCCACACTGAAAGTCAAACTGTAGGAAGCCAAAATGAAATACTCACCATTGTTGGAGTATTCTAATGTGACTTGTATTTGAAGTCTCGGGTCCCACATCATCAGGCTAAACAAGTTTAAGTAAACTTCATTCACCTGATCTACATCCACTAATACAAACTCCCACCTCACCATTGCTAAACAGACTAACTAGTGCAGTGTTGTCTCGACAGCAAGTGGTGGGGAGGACCCCAATATACTCACATGCTCTTTCTAAAGGTACCAGTTCATCCACTTTTGATATCCGATCATGGCAACAGGACAATGAAATGCCTCTAGTAATGTAAGAATTAACATCACGATAGTACAAGTCGATAGACTCTTTCAAAGGCAAATTATCGAATATTATACATATGCATCCACTCAATCTCCCATGATAGATTTGAAGGTTAGGTTCATGGAATGTACGCCAATGTATAGTGATAAAATGTTCTAAAATAACTGGTGGTAAGTTAAGTTGAAACAATTCAAAAATACACCCAACACAATCTAATATTACGGATTCACAGATTTGGAATAGTGACTTTGGTTGCTTCATAACAAATACTGACTGTGGGGCATTATCTAGGCAGGTGGGGGGAGTACTCACCTCGGATTCATCTGAGGAGTTGTACTGCGGGGAAGGTGGCGAATACTGCGGCACTACTTGGTCTTGATGCACCTCCGACCAATCGTAATCCAGAGCCATCTTTATCTTGATTCCAGGGTTTTCGCGCAGTATATCTTTCATCTTGGTGTAAATATTTTCTAAATAATATAAACTGTCGATTGACAGTTTCCAACCCCTACTTAAATCAACATCGGTAGTAGAGTCGGCCTGGGCAACGGTGTTGTCTGTCATGGTTGAACAAGGAATGATGCTTGGTAGGGCATTATCTCAACAGGATGTCCTCTGCGGTAGCCAGTCTCAGTTCACGATGAACTCGTGTTGCTATAGTTTTAAAGTGACCTGTTGTGTTATAGAATACACTGCTCAGCCATCACAATCATCCCACTATCTACCTTCCAATCAAACTCTAACATCATTTCAAACACCACCTCAACACTCACTAACACCACCTCAACACTCACCCCCTATCCAATCACAGCCACTTCCACGGATACCTTCGGACCCAATATACATCGAGATGAAACCCAGCCCATAGGTAAGCTAGACACATATTTTACATAACTTTTTAGAGTTAACCATATATAGTCCCCTTGAGATAATTTTCAGTGTTAGTTTCCTCACAGCAAGATTTTAAACTCTACATATAACTAATACTCCAATGATAGGTTTTCAATGGTAGTCTCCTAGCTTGACTGTAACATTATAATATCTACGGTCATTCATACCTCCAATCCCCTTTAGCTTGGCTTTCAGCGACCATTCCTTTCTTTAACCACGATATTTTAAAGTCTAGAGTCACCTGTATTACTAAGCCCCTTGATTTAGTTTTCAGCGGTAGTATCCTAGCTTGACCAGACTCTATACTGTCATCTATACCTCCCAGCCCCTATGATAGGTTTTCAGCGGTAATTTATTTAACTTGACTGTAAAGTAGTAATGCCTTCAGTTATCTATATTGCTAAGTCCCTTGATTCAGTTTTCAGCGGTAATCTTTTCACATGACAGTGAAATTGTAAAGCTTTCGGTCATCTGTACCACCAAACCCCTTTAGTTGTTTTACCTTACCAATAATATTTCAAAGTTATCTGTAATCACTAAGAGCCTTAAGATAGCTAGGCTAACACCTCAGCGTTTTTTAAGGTTAGGTTAACATAAGAAACAATATTCCACCAGTCTTACAGTATCACTAACCTAGCTGTACTTACCTTCACTCTTCTACTTAGTAGACAGCATGGCAACGGCCAACACATAGCTTTCCACCCACTTCTAGGGTTTTAAGATGTACACATCTTTTAATTATCATGTGGTGTTACATACTGTGCACTCTAAAGAATAAAGTGTTTAACTGTCCTGACTTAGCACTGCAACGCTAGTATCTGCTAACCTCTAAAGACTACAGAACCATGACTTGGAATTACCAACACTTGCTTTATACCAGGCATTTAACATTATTTACCTAGAATAGTACTATAGATGTCTGTAGTTTTTCTCTCTAAGAAAGACTAAGGAAGTGACTTGCATTATAAAAAGGTGTATGTTTTTGAAAGTTCGAAGGGGGGAACAAAAAGTTCCTCCCTTTGTTTTACAATACTTTTCTCTAAGATCTAACAGTATCTGCTGTCTTCTAATGACTTAGAATTGTTGGACACACTGTTGTATTTTCCCTCTCTAATAAAGACCCTATGCTCTACATGATATTTACTACACCTCCTAAGTATTGAGAAGGTAGGCCCCTGCACCAGCAAGCCTACAGGCCCCTGTCTATTAGTTTGTATTGTTTTCTTATTTAGTAAACTGTGGTTAATTATATTACCTCAACCTACGCGAGCGGAAAATAGAAATAATAATAATCATAGGTTTTTTAATTTTTGAATAGGTCTGACCTTGACCACTACACTCTTCTTAGTCTTAACAAATACCTAAAAGGTAGAGCCCTGGGCCAGAGGGCCCATGTCTGTAGGCTTTGCTATGTTGAGACTGTATATCATAAAGATAAATATCACAAACTTCACATTTATGAGTTTTTAATTTTTAAATAGGTTTGACCTTGAATACTACACTCTTCTTAATGCTAACAAATACTTAGTAAGAGTCATACACCAGCGGGGGATAAAAAATTAATAGTTGTAAGTTTTTTTTTATTTTTCACAGTTTTGACCTTGACTCTGGGAAGTGATGCTTAGCATTTTATTACATGTTTATACTACACGTATACACATACCAAGTTTGAAGAAAATCTGTAGTCCCATTCTCAAGATAAAAAATAAAACTTTTTTGCGCCTTCATTTTTTGGATACTTCCTGCCATGCATTTTTTAATATCAACCAAGTGTACACACATACCAAGTATGAAGTTAATACATGGAGCCATTCCTAAGATATGATTTTTCAAAGTTTTGCCCCTTCATTGCCCCTTCATTTTTTGGATGCAACCCGCAACCTTTTGGTTAATTTTGTTATTTTAGGGTACCTACCCCCCGGGGGCACCTCTACTTCGTAGAAGGTGGTTTTTTGAGGTCCCCGGACCCCTAGGACGCACCGTTTTCGAGATATTTGCGATTTTTAGGTTTTTTAAGCCAAAATTTTCATGTTTTTCACTTTATATAGTATTATATACACTTTATATAGTATGATATACACTTTATATAGTATGATACATCATTTTATATAGTATGCACTTTATATATTACTGTAAACACTTGATATAGTATAACCCTCAGCGATCCATATGGTCTTGTTCTTTAGCGATCCAGATGGTCTTGTTCCCTAGCGATCCAGGTGTTTTGTTGGCATACGCTATAGTATATACCTTATAGTGTATAACATATAGTATATGGTTTATAGTGTATACTTTATAGTGAATGGTATGAGTTGGTAACACTGCAGGGAATTCACAGGGAAATTTTGGGAAACCCATAGGGGTTGGCAACCCTGCTTCCTTTTCCCACCAAACCGGAAGTGACGTCACACCAAACCGGAAGTGGGCCTAAAGGGGAGCCCCTTCTACTGATGTTTTAAGAACACTCATAAAACTGTCATAAATCTATCATTTTGCTCTCTAGTACTCACTAGGCAATTTTTTTCTAGAGCTTTGGGGCTGACCCCCTTTACATTTTTATTTTGCTTTCAGGTATGCATTTCACTTTTCAAAATTTCCCGCCCTTTTTCCAATATAGCGGCCAACATTAAAATTTCTTACGGGACACCCTACATTTTATGGAGCTTTTGAAATTTCCATGTGATTTAAAGCCTTTTTATTCCTTGCCATTTTTTGTAAACTTAACGGTTAGGGAGCTATAGGTAATTAAAGTTCATTTATTTCCATAAGAATAACATGGGGCAATCTTTATCTACCAATATCCCTGAAACCATTTATTAAAATAAAAAAATAAATACTCTAGAATAACAAATGTCTTTATTTGATGTTTTAAAAAAATCTTTTCATAGTCACAAAAAATTTGAAGATTTGATTTTTTCTGCTGTATTGGAAAGAAGTTTATTTATGCGTAAATGATAATTTTATGAGTGACAATACAATAGCCAACTGACTAACTTTATAATTAGTTTTCCTTCTATGTTCGTCTTTCACTGCGTTGTTACATTTAAGAGCACCTAACAACAAACAAAAGTTGTCCGATACGACTGTTGGAGTTGTTCTGTGGATACTCATATAGATCACATCTTCTTGCAGACTTCTTGAAAGAAACAATCGTATAAAGGCTGACGATCTTGAACATAATTGTGCTTATATATGCCATTTAAGTCTTGAAACTTCAGCAATGGATCATTTAATCCTCCATTTTTAAGTTAGGTACAAAAAACGAATAATTATTTTTTATCAAATTATTGAGGTTTATAGCATTTTAAAAACCAACTGCAATATGTGTTTCCAGGTCCAATCATAAAATAAAGAGTAGAATCTGAGTAGAATATGATATAAAAAGGTATTGGTGACATTTACCTTGTCAACTTCCATCCTTTGACGAGGGAAATTCTCTCATTTCCCTTTCACCCTTTTACTAGCATTACCTTATGTAAGTAAAATATTTAAATAACTGAATGGGTAGCTGAGTGATTATAGTATTTCGACTATTATTCCAAAGGTTGTTGGTACGATATTGAAAAAGTTAATAGCTTTTTAAAGTTTCGATTCCGGACCCAGTTCCCATGTAATTGTTCTATTCATTAGTGATGCTTTCTAACAAGTGGTCGATGTTAGATAGTAACAAGGGTATGAACCGTATCCGTTAAAACGATAGAAAATGCCACTGGCGTGTATAGAAAAAAAACTAAAAAATTAAATACTAGCATGGAATAGACGTTTAGACCGCGTGTCACTTTATCTAGTAAGTAAGTATGTATTCGTTTATTTTTCCAATACATTATATATACATATATACTGTACAATAAACATATATACAGGTAAAATAAAAACATATTTGCTTGGAAAGTCACCGCATGGGCCAAGGCCTGTGCGCGGGGGCTGAGTATTTAAAAGTTCTGTACCCGCAGATAAGATAAATCTTATACATATAAATATATAAAAAAAAAACATTTATAACAAAAAACAAAAGAGGTAAATACTATACAGTGTCCAAGTGTGGGAAAACTTACTAATGAAACACAAAAATCTATCTTTAACTGTAGTGGAGCGGAAAAACAGTAATATTTATAATAACAGTTACCAATAAATCAAAATGAATTATTTAAAAATACAATTATATAAAAATTAAACTATGGAAAACATTACAAGTTTGCTTAATAAGCAAAAATCTAAATATAATTTTAGCATAAAAGAAAAGCTTGGAAACGACGTTTTTTTTATCTAAAAACTAAAACTTGGTTGCCGTGATTCAGATAACATGACAGGCTGATAGAAAAATTTCACTTAACTCAACTGATTATGTATAGCAAACTTTCATTCTCTTTCACACAAACACATTCATATGTACAACCACACTCACAAACGGCCATGAAGACAAACATTCACAATTCATTCTAACAGTCACACATTCATAAAAGTTATAACTGTGATGTTGTATATAATCCATTGTATACAGGGTGTCTCTGAACTCCTTACCGACCTTTTAAGGTATTGTTCCTGGACCAAAGACAAGTCAAAATATCATATTTAAATTGTCCGGAAGTCTTTAGTTACTCACACAGCCGCCATTTTGTTTTTTCACATAATAATTTTTATTTCCGTAACGGATGGTTGTATTCAGTTCATATTTGGTACGAATCTTTATCATACCAATGTACATTTACAAGAAAAAAATTAATTTTTTCCACTGTATATTTTCAAAATGGCGGCCATTTTAAATTTTCAAACTGAAATATCTCAAAATCGGTAAATTTTATAAAAATTTTACAAGACACAAAAAAGTTGACAAATTAAATTATCTAACCAATGGTACCAAGTTTGTAAGGATATAACAACAAATAACGGAGTTATTGCGATATTATCCATGAAAAACATTGATTTTGCATTATAAAACGGCCATTTTAACAGAAAAACCAAATACGTACCAAATATGAACTGATACAACCATCCGTTACGGAAATAAAAATTATTATGTGAAAAAAACAAAATGGCGGCTGTGTGAGTAACTAAAGACTTCCGGACAATTTAAATATGGTATTTTGACTTGTCTTTGGTCCAGGAATAATACCCTAAAAGGTCGGTAAGGAGTTCAGAGACACCCTATATATTGATCTCTTTAATTACTTAAGTTATTTTTTATCTCTAAATTATGAATAATAAGTGAATTAATAGAGAATAAAAAGAAGAGGTGTAAGATAAAATTAAAAAGACTTAATCGTAGGTCACTTTTTAATGTGTTCGAACTTTTTTGTGTACTGTAATATGATGTACTAATTTGTTCCACAAACCCATTCTTATTTATGGTTATGCACCTTATGGTTATTTAATAGCTTGTTGAATGTTAGCATAAGATTTAACTTGATTTTACTTTACTTAAATGAACTAACGGATATTACAAATGAATTATCAGAAGTATGAATTTACTTCCTACGTTTGACCGGGGTTCTTAACACTTTCAGCCCCATGCGTTTAGATTTGATACACAGAGTGAAAAGTAAATCCTGTCTCAATGAAAGATAGAATAGAATTAAGTAAGCAGAATTTATAATTCTGTCCTGACATATCCCATGCCCTACACTACTGGGTCAACGGGACGAAGAGGAAGCACAGCACAGCACAGCACAGTGTTATGAGCTCACGCCCATGTTCTATGTGTGATGTGATTGGTCATTTTGCTGCACCGTAATGTCCCAAACAGTGGGTCAGGTCACCCTTAGCCCAAGACATGATCACATGAATGTCTTCTTTAATAGCCCTCAAACAGTCCTTAAATAAGGACTAAATTGAAATATCTATATTTTAAAGTAATTTTTTTCTGTGAAGCTATGAGATACAGATGGGCCATGAGGAGGTTTTACTCCTTAGTTTGTTTACAAAGTGGCCCATTATGCATTAATATGATGAACATTTTGAGATTTGAAACTATGAGAAGATGTTTTACTTCTTATTTTGTTTACAAAGTGGCCCATTATGCATCATTGTGATGCACATTTGGAGATTTGAAACTGTAGAGGAGGTTTTACTTCTTATTTGTTTACACAGTGGATCATTGCGTATTTATATGATGCTCATTTTTATTTGAAAATGTGCATCATTTTGACTCACAACAAACCCACGCAAAAACATAGGCTAAGACAGCTGTCTGGGAAAATCTTCCCAGTGCTGCCAAGCAACAACCCATCTCTGTTCTGTGTCCCAAAGACCCAAGCAACTAAGCAAGCCATGCAATTTCAATATGTGAGTCTGAATGGAACACTTCTTGATAAAAATAAGGTCTTTTGCGTGAAGCAATACGGTACACGCGGGGCTGAGCAGGTGACATGGTATGAATAAAATTTACACACGTAGGGCCGGGCTCATGCTATAAAAAGTACTGTTGGCTGGGAGTGAACAAGCCTACTTTTCGCCTTGGGCTGAAAAAAGTTACCGTAAGTAAATTCTATTCAGCAGATTCTTTTTAAACCGTCGATAAAAAATAATAGGTTCCACCAAGAACTGTAACAACAAACTGTTATTTATTTTTTACAGTTTACAATGTTGGCTCAAAAAAACTATTTGTCTTACAAAACCTTTATTTTGTTTTCTAAAATTAAAAGTTAGTTTTTTAGTATTAGGTAATTTATTTAAATAATACAACAGGTTTGAAATCAGAGTAATGAGATCAATTATGTCCATTATCCAAGTTGACGTCCATAAGTTTGACGTCAGGAAAGACATTTAATCTGGACAATGGGTCGCAAGTTTTCCACGAGGGATTGGCGCCCGAAGGAAGATCACTTCCGCCGTCTTTGGTTCCATCACTCCTGGTCACTTTGCAGTGACAATGTTGTTGACAAAGCCGAAGTAATTCTTGACAACGGTCAAACTTGGATTGGCTACGATTCAAATATTATAACCTTTTTATCGTTTCAGTATCATTTATTACTGTGTCAGTGATGTGCGTCAATTAAATTAAATTAAACGATTGAAGTATATGACCCTAACGTTACACAATAATTTGAGAAATTTACACCAAAAGATCGATTTTTTCTAACTAATTCACTTTAAGACTTCCTGTAACATTAGATACATTTGTATTAAATAAAAATTAAATTTAGTTACAAAGATAGAAAGTATTGTATGACGCATCTTAAATAAGAGAAGAAAAATGTCATCACTAAACTAAGATTGTAATCGGGTTTACTATTGATTTGTACGTAAATGGTTCTTTCTTTATTTTATATCTGGTTTAGGTATCAACCATTATTTTATTTAAATGTACTGTATATTTAGAAGTTTTTCTTTACAAAGAGTACAACTGGAGTTCATATACAAGCTAGCCGAATTAATTTCCTAACAGCTGAGACGTTTTTGTAATTAATTGTCCTCTATTTGTTAACCATAATATATAATTTTAAATATAGTAACTGAAATAATATTAGTATTATGTTTTTATCTTTCTAGTATTTTTTATGAAGATTGGCCCGAAAAACAATATTAAAAAGTTATCACATAATGTAGACTATCACGTATTGTATCACATATTGGTCTTTGAAGAACAATGTTTAGGTTAATGCCATATACATATTTCTTATTAGATGTTATAGATAAGCAAATCAAAGAATTAACAAAGAATTATCATAATTATTATTATTACTTAGTTTTTACAGGCACTAGAGTGAATTTGTTCTAAAAAAATAAACAGTATAAGACTTTAAAAATTGCCTAAAAATTTAAATCAATAAACTTCATATATCTTTTAGTTTAAGTTGTGATTGTTCAAGTTTATTGCATTATAGAAAGACTTTTGAAGATAATTTCAAACTAGCGTTAGTGAAGACGTAGGCCTAATGTAAAGTGATTTGTGCGATCTGGATTAAATGTTTTAGTATTTCTGTTGCACGAGTTATTGAGACTCAGGTTATTTCACTGTCTAGAGAGTCTCCAACAATTGTAGTCAAAATGTCAGTATATCATTTTTATACGACACTCTTCTTATAGTAAACTTTACTATCGCACAAAAACCGATCCTAATGTAAAACTTCAATATTGATCGAAATTGAACTCCCAAAGCTGAAGAATTTTTCTAAGATGTGTTTACTCTTTCAAAACAAAAAGAACGGCAAAGAAAATAAAAAAAAGCTAAACTATCCTCTAAGAATAGTGAAAACACAAGCTTAAACTCTTGTGCTTGTTTGCGAGCAAATCGACCCCAGATTGCAACAGTATTCACTATGTCGATGTTTTCACTCCTCTCACAGGACCATTTAGCATTTTATTTTTGCTGTTTCTGATGTTCTGAATGCTTGAATACATCTTAATAAAGTATTTCACCTTAGAATGGTGTAATTTTTACCGATATTAAAGTTTTAAACTAAGTTCCGCTTTGGTATGATGATAAAATTTACTCTAAAAATGAACTTTCGTATGGAAAAACATAAACTTCGCCTACAAACTACAACTAACACTCCGTACCCGCACCTTACTTTCGCTTAGTCTTCCTACGCTAACAACTTTTTTACTTTCAAGATAGTGGCATAACTGGGTTTTTCTTCTAACTCATTCAACAACAATACAATAACTGTTTTAAATTCTTCCGATCCCCACAAGTGACCCTGCACATACAGGGTGAGTTTTTAATGTCCCCCCCCCCCTAATTTTTTCCGCAGTTCTTAAGATATTGACTCCCAACCACCACCAAACATCATTGATTAGTTTATACTATTTTTTGGCATGGTTTAATTTTTTTGGCCGCCATCTTGGATCCGCCATATTGGACTGAATTTAATTTTTTTTAATGTAAGCTTAGGGTTGTGACCCATAATTCCAAAGTGATTTTTTGCGTAGAACAAGACGCCCTAATCCGTTTTTGATTATCTGTTTTCGTTCTCGAGATATTACAGGTTTTTTAAAACTAAATTTCAAAATAAGAAAATTCAAAAATCTCTGGTTTTATCCAATTTTTTCCTAAATAATATCGACTTCTTATCACCAGATACCCCATAATTTAAAAGTACTTCATTTTGATGGGACTTAAATTTTTGGCCGCCATCTTGGATCCGCCATCTTGGAATGGAATTAAAATTTTTAAATGTAAATTTAGGGTTGTGACCCATCATTTTAAAGTATTTTTTTGCGTTTAGTACGTTGCCGCAATCTGTTTTTCATTATCTCTTCTCATTCTAAAAAATATTAGGTTTTTTTGAACAAATATTATTATTTTTTTTTTTTTTACAAAATCGCTAATATTTTTAGAACGAGAAGAGATATTGAAAAACAGATTGCGGCAACATACTAAATGCAAAAAAAAACCTCTAAAATGATGGGTCACAACCCTACTTTTACATTAAAAAAATTTAATTTCATTCCAAGATGGCGGATCCAAGATGGCGGCCAAAAATTTAAGTCCCATCAAAATGAAGTACTTTTAAATTATGGGATATCTGGTGATAAAAAGTCGATATTATTTAGACAAAAATTGGATAAAAACAGAGATTTTTTGAATTTTCTTGTTTTGAAATTTAGTTTTTAAAAACCTGTAATATCTCGGGATGGAAAACAGATAATCAAAAACGGATTGCGGCGTCTTATTCTACGCAAAAAAATCACTTTGAAATGAGGGGTCACAACCCTACCCTTACATTAAAAAAAATTAAGTTCAGTCCAATATGGCGGATCCAAGATGGCGGCCAAAAAAGTGAACCGTACCAAAAAATAGTATAAACCAATCAATGATGTTTGGTGGTGGTTGGGAGTCAATATCTAAAAAAATGCGGAAAAATTTAGGGGGGGGGACATTAAAAACTCACCCTGTATAAAAAAGCTCAATCATTTCGATTACATGCTGTGAGAATGTTCTCAATATTTTCTAGCAAAAGTAAACTATAAGAATCTATAAAGAACCCTCATTTTTTACGCAATGCCAATATGTTAATGAAGATTTCTTACTAAACAAACTAACACGTTACTTTATCACCACACGCAATTTTTGAAAATATACAATCTTTATCAAACAACTATAGTAAGATGCACGAAAATAGTAAGATGGAAAATTTAACAGCTGTGTCCCCCCTCACCCCCTTTCGCCCTGCAATGTTGTCATTTGTGGTTATGTTTACCATGTGTAATACGTTATAAAAATGTGTTTCAGAATAAATTGGCAACAATGTATCGACTCTCATCGGACTATTTTCGTGAATCTTACTACTGTATAGGAGATCCCAAAATAGATCAGCTGATCTTTGAAACTTGCACTGTTGCCTCTTGGGAACAGATGTTGATTATGACGGGAGATTTGAATTTTGAATTTGAATGTGGGGCTTAGAAATCTGGATGTGTCTTTCATGTTAACAGATATTGAACAGAAAGCATTGACTAGAGGTTATTCTAATTGTAATGGAGTTGTTTTTTTCAACCAACATCTATGCGTCAGGATTTTCCAACTATTTCCTGCTCACTCTGATACAAATTGTAATAAATTTGTTATTAAATAATAAAAATTTATAAACACCAGAAATCTAGTTTTTAAGGGTTAATAACGATTAAAAAGGTTTTAATGAAGTAAGTCACCGAAAGATCAGTTCACGGCTGAAAAAGTGGAAGTAAGAAGCAGTTCGTGACAAAAGTTGTGTTTTTTTCTAATTCTAAAGTAAATTAAGAATCTCTGAAATATTTTTAAATGATGTATAAAAATATACCGATATACAGCACATCTCTTTGTAGAGTAATTGATTTTAGATCTTTTACTTACAAGCAACAGAGCCTGTTGTAGCTAAATACTACTATTCCCTGAAAAAATAGTACATAAAATATATGCTCTTTATATATATATATATATATATATATATGTGTGTGTGTGTGTGGTGTGTGTGTGTGTGTGTGTGTGTGTGTGTGTGTGTGTGTGTGTGTGTGGACAGGTTCCGCAATATTTGTGGGGCCAAGTGTGTGAATTTCACCTGAGTGCGGGGCCTTCTGAAATTGTGGGGCCATACACACGGCCCCACAAAGATTTATTTTTTTATTTGAGTAAAAATTCTACTTTTTATGGACGAAAAAGTCAATAATCGTTAGGTTAGGTTAGGTTAGGTTAGGTTAAGTTAGGTTAGGTTAGGTTAGGTTAATTTAGGTTAAGTTAGGTTAAATTTTGTTGTATGGCCCCACAATACAAATACGGCCCCACAATACCTGTCAATTGCACATACATGGCCCCACAAATGGATGTGTAATCCCAAGGCCCCACAAATATAGGCGAACAAGTTTGTGTGTGTGTGTGTGTGTGTGTGTGTGTGTGTGTGTGTGTGTGTGTGTGTGTGTGTGTGTGTGTGTGTGTGTGTGTGTGTGTTTGTGTGTGTGTATTATATTATGCTTTATTAAGCTTTAAATTATGCTTGCTTATCGTTAGATATCTAAAATTAAATTGATTAATTTTCAAAAATGATATTGTGCAAAAAATTATTTGCTCATACAGCTAGACAAATAAAAATCAAATGTAAATTTTTTATAAAGTATGTTTTAAACGAACAATTATCAGGGATATAAATTGGAGGGAAAATATTCTGTTATTAAAACTTCCTCGAGCGTTTGAACAGAGCAATATTTAGTTGACCATAACTGAAACACTGGTTTTTAATATTTTACAATAAATTGTTCTGCAACAATGAACAAGTCATGAACAAGTCAAAAGCTGAGAGTGGACTTTCATTATGAACTTTTGTTAAAAAAGTTTTATATAAACATTTTTGTTGGAAAAAAGTGTTTTACATAAACTATAATTAAGTTTAATAATATGGTTTTGTCGATCACATTAGGTGGATTAACTTTACTATTTTAGGTTTAAAATAACTAGGAGAACGCTTATTCTTTGCATATATTGTATATCAACTGACTAAAGACAGCCAACACAGTTTATTTTTCAAAATTTATATACTAATACCCCCGTCGCAGCAGACCTGCGTACCTAGCGAATTTCCAATGGCAATCTTTACATGACTGTACCAAATTTCATGATGATCAGAAAATTTTTGCAATAGTTATCGTGTAGGGAGAGCGGGATAATACGGTGCACTTAAGCTATATTATTTTTTATCTTTAATTTGGAAACTTCAGCGAAAGTGGAAAGCATCTCATTTTGAAGGGTATTTGATTTGCCACAAATTTTCTGTTTCATATTTGAAATTTCTTTCTAAGTTTAAGTGCTAAGCCCATTTTACAAAGCCTTTACACTGGGCGGTAGTAGTGTCGAATGGTTGGTGCTGGGCCAGTTCAAGGTCATGCACCTGAGGGATGACGTCATCGAGGTCAATGACCTCACCGATGACGTCATCGATGACGCAATCGATGACGTCATCACCAATGACGTCACTTCCATGACGTCACACCCATGACGTGCCGGGGTAATACCGTACACAAGTTAAAAATAGGTAAAAAGAAAATTTAATTAATTTATTTTTTTTAATTTAATTACCAAAAAAATAACATAAGCTTACACTATAATCCAAAAAATACACAATACATTTTTAATATCAAAATAAAAAATAAAATAAAAAAGAAAATTTTATTTAATTTTTTTGTTTTTAGCGAATTTCCCATAGGGAATAAGCTATTAGCGTAGGTCTCATGGTAAGACCTAAGCCCGGGACCATGTTACTTTTTTCGTTTTGAGGTGCCCAGAGACCAAAAATAATAGTCATTAAAATTTATATATATATATATATATATATATATATATATATATATATGTACGTTTCTGCATGTAGAGGAATTCTTTGCTATACAAGTCCATGTACAAATCCACTCCAAGGAGAATGTCCACTCCGGCGTCCTAAAGCGAACTCCGGAGTTGCATACTGAGTGTGATTGTATAAGATTGTATAACTATTGGGAGCGTATAAGTTTTATAAGTAGTCTACCTTATCCATTCCCTGTGAACAGAAATCTTAAAAAGTTGGGTTATGTACGCACAGCTTGCACTTCAATTATTTAAAAAATGTGTTCGTCTTGGAATAACATCTAACCTACAGTGTAAAATGCGATTAATATTACTTTTAAATATTTTTAAATTTGCGACCTCTATGGCCTGAAAAATAATCTTTGTTTCTGGCGGGAGCGGCTGCCACCAGTTGCTTGTTTTTTTCATCGCAATCTTTATTCTTCATCCCGATGTCGTATGATGTATGATCCTTCTTTGGCAACAGTTTTTAAGGTAAGATTTATATTTTTACCATTTTAGTATTTTGTTTTTCTATTGTATGATTAATAGTTACGACGTATGCCTAGTTTAAAAAATTGTGATGAGCAGTCCAAACACCTAGAGTTTTCAGGAAAATCTACAATTCTTAAACCTTATTCTCACGGCCAGTGCATTTTCAAAGTTCTAAAAATATTACTGTATTTCGTTTTGAGACACCTGTGCTTACTATACGAAGAAATATAATGAAATATTATGCTATAAAGGAAATGATGCAATACTGTATTAAAATGAATATGTTTAGTACGGTAGGCCTCAGACAAGATTAATGCTTTTATAACAGAATGTTTTAAAGACTAGACCAAGCTAAACTCCAAAACAGATAACCCTAAGCCTATCTTCTTCAATATTATAGGCCTATCAACTTCCCATCAATTATTAATATTAGTGTTAACTTAGTAACTTCAATTATAAAGGTTTGGTTGCATAAGGCAAGCAGGCACTGAAAGTTGTCTTTACGGAAACGGTACTCTCCAATCTACAACCATATACCAATACACCATACAACCTCAATAAACTTGCAGGCTTGGATGTAATTTTGAGTATAAACATACCACCTGTCAATTGCCACATATGAATAGGCTCATATGAATGATAATTTGTCCAACGCAAATAATATTTAAAAACAACATCATAGGCCTAACAGTTACAACAATAATCTGTGTTTGGTAATCTGAAAAGCGGCTGTTATTTTAGGTTAGTTACCCTGTACTTAGTTAATTCTACTTCCCCCTATTTTGTAAGTTGTTCTAAGGCGTTTTGTTTGTAGGCTAAGTATTCGTTTTTTTCCAACAGTAGGAATGATCAATTTAAGTTAGTTTCTGTGCATAGTTATCTAGCACACATGATAAAACCAAATGAAAATAATCGATTAATAGATTAACCAAGTTTTAGTTAAGATATGGTTACAGTACATTCATTTAACATAGGCCCTAGTTATTTAAATAGATTATTTTTATTCGACTGTGTCAGGTGCCCATTTAAAAAAAGGCTCCATATTTTTAATTGAACTTAGTTACATTGCACGGTAACAAACTAGGTTACAACCTGAACCTATAGGTATTTCATTAGTACAGGAGTTTGTGAATAGTACTTACGGTTATGATTATTAGATATGCTCACCGTCTTAACTAGATTGAAGTTAAACCACACTGTCTTAACTAGATTGAAGTTAAACCACACTTAAGTAGGCCTAAGTTGTAGTAATTGTGTAACCTGTAAGGCCTTATGGTTTAATCACGGTTGTCTTCTACCTTTATATTCTGACCGTGGTGATTTACTTTTCAATACTTGAAGACATCTCAACTGGAATTTTATCTACATCTATGGTTGGGGATTTAAAAAAAATACATCAATTTAGTATTGATGTAGGTACTGGTATTTAAAATATGTACCGTATTAGGTTTATAATAGTATTGAGTTTAGTGTATCTCAATTACATGATTAAAATATAGGCTAATACGCTATTCCTAAAATCGTTGAAAATATTTAGGTTGTTATACTTGTATTGCCAAATTTATGCCTATCGGTATCGGCAGGCTACCTTAATAGGAAATGTCCTATTTTTCGGCTAAAACTTCTACTTTTTGGTGAAAAAGTCCTACTTTTCCTACATTTTGGCTGTAAGAATCCACTAATATTCCTGTTTTTATTATTTTAAAATTTATTTTAAATTTCAATATTATTACAATTGTGTTGGCCTATTAAGTTTCCTTAGGTCATGTCAGATTAGGTAACTCAAATTGTATGTAATGTAACTTATATAATGTAACTTGTCGTAAAGTCACTTGAAGATGTTTTTGGTTAAATGCTTGCGTGTTGATTAAATAATATTAGTTGTGTCACATATCTACATTGTCTTATTAGGTTTTGAGTTCATAGAAATAAATGTCAGTTTTGGAGGCATATAATTGAATTTAACTGACTAAGGGTATTCAAAGAACCTTCAAATTTTGCATGCAACATAGGCAGTACAAGAGAAACAATTTACAAATAGGGACTAGTTGTTACTTAGTTGTGACATGAATTGCTAAGCCCAGTAAGTGCTAGAGGCTGGGTGCGCACTACTGCAGAATTGGTTCAGGCGGAATGGAAACGGCTTAGTTTGTGAAATTTCTGTATGTGTACCACAAAGTAATGGGATGCGCACTCTGAATCAGAACGTCTCGGCATAACACGGCATTTTTACAACAATGCATGCTGAATCCGCCATGCATGAATTAAGTAAACTTAATTCCCACAATTTTGAGCAAGAACTAGGGTATACTAGGGGTTAGTTGCAAAGGAGTAGTTGCCAGTTTTTAATTTCCAATTGTTTATGGGATTATTGCGGATTGGGATTATTGCGGTGTGCAATAATCCCATAAATAACATACACTCATTATCACCAACTATGAATTTCAAACAAAGACTAATGGGCATTTGAGGCCAATAGAAAAAAAAAAAACTGGACTTGATCTTACTTTTAAACTGATCATTATATTGGCCTGTATAGCTTATTAATAGAAAACACATAGCCTAATGGTAAAAAATCATATACATAAAAAAAATTCAATTCACAGGGTCATCTGAAAAATGGAGAGGGGGAGGCTTCTCTGTCAGTTGGCTGTTGGTAAGTATGACACTATTTTTTATTTAAATTGTATTTAATCGAGAATGTCTACAGTATCAGCAGTTGTAATTTATTACACCATCTTTATGGCTATTAAGTAGACTTCAAATGAGGTTTTCAGATATCTTAGTCTGTGTAATTAGATACTCTTAAACTAATTATAATCGCGGCCACCAAATAAGGCGTGTGATGACAACACCATCTAAAGGTCGTCTTCGTTAAAAATTAAAAATTAAAACGAGTAACCGTATCTGCAGGCAGGAACAGGGTGTCTACTGATACTGGAAATACTTGAAATACTGGAATTATACTGGAATTTTATTTCCATACTGGAAATAAGTTACTGGAATTATACTGGAATTTCAAAATAGATACTGGAATTTTAGAATTTTGTTCAAATGCGTATTTTTTTAAATGCATAATATATAGATTTTGTCATTTGATCCGTACATAAAAATGTAAAAATATTTTACAAGTCATTTTGCTGTTTAAGTACGGTATGTTTGAAAACCAAAATCAGAAAACTTGTAGTTCTCCTCAAATAGTTAATCAAGAAATGTAAACATTTGTGTAGGCCTAATGATAAAGCCTAGAAAATGTTTAATTTTATACTAAAAATTTATTTTTCTTTCTTAAGTTTTTATCATATTCTTCTTTTTTACTTTTAAGTATTAACCTATTTCATTATTTTTTGTAGTTAAATGATTATTTTTCATCTATAACTATTTAATACGCTAAGGGTTTTTTTGTCTTGAGAACTCCTCCTACAATTTTCAACCGATTTTCAAGTTTTTGGTGTCGTTGGATAGGGCTTGGTCTGTAGTTGTTTCCGCCAAAAACTGATGAGAATCAGACTAAAAATAAAGGCGCTACCCACAATTGAAATCTCAAAATTTCCCATTTAAATAACATTGGGATTGAATAAAGCATTTTAAACATCTGTTAATAATCAGCTGTAAATAAGTGTTGTTTTGGTGATTAAAGATATTCACAATAATGGATTGGCCGGATGTCGTTGATTTTGAGCTAAAAGTAACATTTGTATTGTATCAAAGTAAATTGCTCGATTTCGAGCAACACATATACTAGTATTATATAAACGCAAAACAAAGTGGTAGGAACAGAGGGCTATAGAGTGAGTAAGGGCCTTCACAAAAAAATTATCAAAAAATATTAAACAAATGCTATTGTTGGAAAGTACTTATTAATCACATAAGGGTTCATAAGTGTTTTATCTCTATACAAAAATCTATTTCAATATTGATTATATGAATAAATTGTCATTATTTTTACTCCATGTTTGAATTAATAGTTCGCGAGTGATACTGGAATTTTTGAAAAAAATATAGGCTACTGGAAATACTGGAATTATACTGGAATTCTAAAATCAGATATCAGTAGACACCCTGAGAATTATATGTTTTGATTGTCAGAATGTTTTTAAGCTTTCAGCTGCATGCTGCAACTAATGACGACACGAGACAGTCGATGCATTTCATGCCTCCAGATATGGTGATTTTGTTTACTCCTTACTTTTTACCTAAACCTCCTACGGATGATGTTGTCGTCACCTGCCTAATTCGGTGGCCACGAGTATAGCTATATAAAACCTTTTAATTGAAATAAATCAGGTCAACCTAATGTAACAGTAATTAAAACAGAGGACATCTATTAAGATTTGTTACTAATTATGGTTGTATTGTTGAATCAGTATATCCATCACCCTCAGGCTCAAGAGCAGTGTTGGAATTGCAAAAATGCCAGATAAAAAAACACATTAATTGGTCAGATAATCAGGGGTATTTTACTCACAGCAAACAAACACCATGTTCATGCTACGATCCCACTAGTCAGGGCAAACTAACAGTAACATCGTCTTTGTTTTTGGAAAACAAAATTTTAATCAGGCCTACACGTTGGTAATTGAACATGTCTTTGTGTCTTCAAAATCAAACATCACAAGTTTGATGCGGTATACCACAGTACCGATGTACTTACGATGTGCCTTATTTACTGTGGCAGGAGACAAATTGTTGCGTCCTGACTATTATAACGTTTCGACTGTCGTCTTAACTCGGTTTTTGCGTTATTGATTTTAAATAAGAATACAGTTAGGGCCTATTAGAGAACCACCCATATTTATTCAATTCAAACAGTAAATTTACTTCTAACACAAAATTACATCACAAGTGAACGATTAAGTTAATAAAATGGGGGGGAGAGAGAAGGCAAAAATGGATTTGATATTTTACATTAAGGATTTGGAGCGCAACTGACTGCCTGGAGGGACTGCAGCGACACCCGCAGGTTACAGCCAATGAGAGCGCGCCTTCAGAGTGCTGAGACCAGCAGAAACACTTGTAGTAGCCTTGTCAAACTTGTGGCATACTGGGCCAGGATATCGATGGTGAAAGGACTAAAGCGAAACGCCAGAGCCGCGAAACACAACCAGACAATCTCTCTCGCACTATCTGCGAGAAGCCAGCTTTGATTTTAAGAAGTTATAACTAACTCTAAATAATTAATTATAAAAAAGGTGAAATGTTGATATATCAATTACATCTAAACCTCTGTCCTACCGCCCTTGTTGTGGTACCGGTCTCGCCCCTTTACCGTACCCGCTGTGGTACGGAAAAGCCGTACCCCTCATCCATAGCTGTGGTCGTCACACTCTCCGGAACAAATGAAATGAAATGAAACAAGGCAGACGGACTCCGCCACTGAAGTCGCATCTGTCTGCTGACCCTTGTCCTTACTTGTCCTCATAACGGACGAGTCCATATGAAGGGGGGGGGGATATGAGGAGAACCGACTTATATGGTAGTGTATGTATATACAGGCACATATCACAAACTGTACCTTTTCCAGGTCAATAAATTCGGTAAAATTGTATTACGTTAGTGGAAATAATTTGAATTAGGTCCCGTCTGGGCTTTAGAGATATAATAGGAAGCATTGGCCATTTATGGTTAATAAGCGGTGTTCCATGCTGGTTCTGATGGTTATTTCATCGATGGACTTGTACTTACAGTTTGTTGGACATAAAGTGGACTTGATTGGACTTAAATTTTACTAGTACAACTGTACAAGTACCGTACCATTTCTTTATTAAACAGCTAAGGGGTGGTTTAGTTACATACTGAACCAGGGAGCGGTGTTAAAAAACATACTTTTTCATCGAAAACATACATAGTAGGCTAATTGAGGCTCGGCAAATGAACATTGTCCTAGAGCCAACTGAAATTGAACAACACTCCATGTCAATTAATATTTAATATTTTGTAAAGTACTATCTTACTCATACCATTTGTGCATGTTACAGGGAAAGAAAATATTATGTCAAAAAAAAATGGAACCATGGCAAAAAAGAAAGTAGGCCTAAAGAAGAATGTGGGCACTTGTCCAAACTACGTAGACTTATTTGATAGAGGGAGGTGGGAGGAGCTCGATAGTTATTTAAAATTAAACTTAAATGAAAGAACTGGCAATGACGTCTGCCCTCTGGCTTTACATAAGCCCGAAGACAACATTGAGAACACAATTGAAACTAAAGTTGAAGCGCCCACTAATTATATGATTTTCACCGTAAGCCCTACTGGAGAACTAATACCAGAACCTCCGCAACCTATGGAAAAGGTACGTGTGCTTGAAGTTACAATAAATTACATTGTTAAATTCTTATAAAACAAAGATAGGCCTATGTTACATAAAAAAGATTTCACAGAGTATACACTGTTTTACAGTGTTCTGTATTATATTTTTTTCTAGTTTTTTAAAAATAGGTCTTGAAAATATTTATATGTAATTTTATATCACCGTATGAAAATTTCTAAAAAATATAAAAATCCCCTAATAAGCTAATAATCCCAAAATAGCCCTAATCCCAGCATTATATCCCAATTCTAAAAACTATTATGGAATATTTACACATTCCTAAATAAATCACTTAGTTAAAGTAATCAGTATTAAAATTAGTTATTTTTAAACCAAGTAGAACTTGAGTATAACATGCTATGTAGTTTTTAAATTGATTTTTTTGATCTGGCAGGCAGCCACTATGGTGCATTATAGGGTTCTATGGAGACTTACAAAATCTCTTAAGGAAAATTTTTGTTTTTGAGATAAAAAGACTTCCTCTTTTTATTGTAATTTTGTTACTGTATTAATAGTCTATTTTAGCTGAAATACCCGTTCTTTGCCCAATAGATAAAGAGGTGAAGAATTAGTACTGGATCCTGAAGAACTGAATAAAATTTGTAAAAACTATAATACAAAATACAGTCTAAACTTTAAAACTACGGCTTTATTGAACTTGGCTTAACCTCGTGTAAAAAAAAGTCACTAAAGCCCTAGTAATTAAATATAAGGTAAATGCCCCAAATACCGACAGTGTACCAAATACCAACAAGGTCACATTTGATCACAAAATATAAGCTGTTCGTCATCTGTATTGGCTACTTTCAAAGTCAGATGAGTTTGTGGTCTTTTTTTCTATGAGAAAAAATAAAAAGAAACAATTTTCCACCTTTTATAAGTTTGTGCTTGTAAGTTTTGTCTGCCCTTGTTCTTATTTATGATTTTAGTTAAGAATCTTACAGGTTTCCTCTAGGAACCTAAAGATCTGGCTTAGGGAATAAGTATTTGAATAATTATATGTTTGTATTAAAATTATGTTTTAATTGGAGACCAAATAATAAGGGTTTTAAATATTAATCATAAATACTGATATCTTTTTTTCATTGTAATTTAATTTGCGATGTTGGTATTTGAAACAAAATTTCATCACTGTACCAAATACCGACATAGTGTTGTCACCATTGTCGGTATTATTTTTTCCCAACTATTAATACCAACACTTGATATAAAACATGTTTTAGTTTCATATTATACCGAATTGTAATGAATTTGATAAATATTCATTATAAAGTTATATCAAATATTATTCTGATATTTGTGGTTTCAAGTTTGCCTTAAACTTCACCAAACTTTTATACAGTTAAATTATTTTACCTAGAAGCGGTCAAGACTAAGTGGACTGTCTTTGATGTTGAACTTCTTTTGCTATGAGCATAATCATGTGTGTCCTGTCAATTATGCATTATAACTTATATGTTTATCAAAAAAAGATGCGCATTCAGGGTTTGTTTGTTTTGATTGAACATCAACATTTGACAGTTAGAAAAACGATAACTAGAATGTTAGAAACACATGATTAAGCTGCAAGTAAAAGAAGTTCAGCGTCAAAGATAGTTCACTTAGTCTTGACTGCTTCTAGGTAAAAATATTCAACTGTACTGTTGTAATTTATTGAGGTTATGTGTTATGTATGGTTTAACTTGTTTCTATTAAATAAAGAATATGTAATTAATTGTACATATTGCATAAAATATTTCTCATTCATAATGTTTTAGGTTTGTTGTAATAATATTCCAATATAATACAGAAACTAACTCAACAGCTTCTAATTTTGGCATTACAAAGTAAGGTCGGCACTCGGGTCGGCAGAGTCGGCTCCGGCTGCCGTCTGCCGCCATTAAAGCTGTCGTCTGCCGCTGCCGGCTATTCCTCGTTTTCTACTTCTGTCGTCTATTCTTTCATAGCGTAAATTCGTAGTATTTCGGTATTTGTTTGCAATTTTACATCTAGATGATACTGAATATATTGAACTTACTTTTGTCAAGTATAAATAAATTTTATTAAACTTTTTTTAGTTAGTTTTCTGTAAAATTAAGAGTTAGGTTGTCTTTCTCACCCAATTGAAGAATCGTCAGACCTTAAAGTTTTTCATTTTGGGAGATGGATAATGACAACATATTAAAAAAAAAAAATTGGGATGGGTAAATTAAAGAACAAACAACCAAAAAATATTTTTTATTAGTACGATAATGCTCCTCTCTTTCTCAAATTGGTGTTAAAATGTCGATGTCGGTAATTAGGACATGAGATGTCGGTATTTTTTGCATTGTCGTCGGTATATTTGGTAAATTGACAAACTTGTTTTCCCAAGTTTTAAGTCTTTAAAAACGGTCAAGATTATCGTTTTTCTTAAATCTTTTAATGTAATCTGAAAGTTTTTTAAATGGCGAAATTAATTAATTCATAATACTCAAGCATTACATAACCTTTAAATGTTTTTCTGCTTATATAAACTGGAATTCAGCCTTAAGATGTCGGTATTTGGGGCATTTACCTTATATATTTATGATAAAGATAATTAAATGGTTTCTTTTATGTTTAGGCAACAGATTCAAAAAAGGAATTATTTCCTTTAACCGATGCAAATCCAGACCCCCTTTCATTGGGATGTGCATATTTGGATAAGCTTAAACCACCTGATGCTCATGGACATGTAGGGCAATCAGACCTTGAGGATCCACAACTTGCAGAACAGGTAAGTGAGGCTTCAGCTATAGTAAGGCCTAACTAAAGTTTTGCAATCGTTTTTTGTTTAAAACATGGTCTTCCTTTATCTTTACCATAGGCCATTTTTAATTTGATTGCTGGAAGGGCATGTCCAGTAGAGGGGACTGTTGACATGACAATGGGACAGTCGATTCGTAAATTTATTACACTGGATTGGCAACCTGGATATCTAAAGAGCAATTATTTTGCTACTAGTTACCTTTTTCTTCTGTTTTCTCAACTATTAAAACAAGCTAAGAAGCAAACCAATACGAAATTCAAACTTTCCTGTAATAGCTGTGTTCTTTCAGATGGAAAACTACATAGAGGAATCATGTTTATACGAAACAGACAGCATCAATGAAAAAATGGAAGACCATAACAGAGGTATGCATTGGAATTTTTTTTATTGTATACGTTGGCGTTTTATTTACTATTCAGCTAATTACTGCACATAAAATACCAAGCATTAATTTTGTATTGCGCAGTACAATGTAAAATTCATACTAACATTTAATAGCCAAAATTTTAGCAGGCTGTATTTTGATTAAAGGTTTATTTTGTAAATATTAATATTCCATTTTTTCTCCTAAAATAGCTTCCATAACTTAAAACACTAAATTAACGAAAACGGCTACGACTACATTTAAGCTATTTTCACTAAACAATTCCTCCTTAACAGTTATTAATCAATGTTGTATGAACTGATATGTGTACATACAAAACAAGCTTATTTTAGATGCATTATTCATGTTCAATTTAAGACAGCTTAAGAATGAAATAATTAACTTAAAATTAACACCTTTTTTATTGTATTATGTTATTTTAATATTTAACCTAACCTAACCTACATTTGCAACCTGATGTTTAACATAAATGTTTTGGGAACACTTTATTCTGAATTCAAACACTGTTTGCACTTGACTAAAAATGTTCTTTGTCATTTAATTAATTACTTTCTGCCTACAGAGAGTATTCAGCCAAGGCCGGTTATGATAGGGCTTAAACTGGTAGCACTACGGCAAGATCATGACGATGACATCTCTGGCAATGTATTAAAATAATAAGATTCATAAAGTAATGCAAATGAAGGATTCAAGTGTGTTTTAATACCCATAGTTTCTTATTATGTTTCAGAAAACTGCAAAACACATCAGAATCGTCAACCTTTCAAAGATTTAACCAATGATGTAATAGCTCCATCGTATCAGCACTCTATGGTAAGCAATAAAATAAATTTTCCTTCGAACTTGATTATTCAAAATTTATCATTTTTATCAAATTTATCCATACCACTGTCTTATTTAGTAAAAGTATTGTTCATTGGCCTCCAAATATAGATATAATTTGCAAAAAAATATATAAATATATGTTTTACGATAAAAAAATAAGCTCAAGTTTTTCTAAATACTGTATACAGGGCTTGTAACAGGTTATTTTTATATTTTTTTGTTATTTTTTTGCTCTTGGTTATTTATTGTTATTTTTTCTAAAATTTGGTAATTTTTGTTATTTTTTGGGGGGGATTTTGGTTATTTTTTTATTTTTTTTGAGCATTTAGGAATACTTTTTAAAGGGAAAAAATTTTATTTTAATGAAGGGACGAGACACAGTAACAAGACTCAGCTCATATTGAAAAAAAGAAAGGGTTAAGCAAGTGCATGTGGAGTCAGAGAAATCGAGGGTCTGCGCCGAGCGCCATGGACAATCTTTTTTTACTTTCTAGACGACCCTAGTTTATTTAATATCCCTTTAAATTGCCAGTTTTTGACATTTTTAGCGGCATTTCGGGTACATTCAAGGTTATTTTTTTGTTATTTTTTTTCATTAATTTGGTTATTTTTTTCAACCCCTAGTGAAAAAAATGGTTCTGGGCCAGATCTGGGCGGCACCTCCAAAATTGGCCAGAACTGGGCCAGTTCTGGACCAGATCTGCGGTACAATTTTTCTGGTTTAGAACTGGGCCAGGTCTGGCCCAGTTCTGGCCAATTTTGGAAGTGCCCAGATCTGTTTCATAACTGGGCCAGATGAAATAAATTCATAATTCTGGCAAATTTTGGAAGTGCCCAGATCTGGACCAGATGTTTTAAACTCTCTGGTCCAGGTCTGGCCTAGTTTTGGAAATTTGGAAGTGACTAAATCTGGGAAGGAGTGTGTCTACTGGGGTAGGACTGGGGTAGGTCTGCAGAATATCAGGCTGAAATATTGCGAGTTATCTGGATGACTAGAATTTGATAATGAGCTAAATAAAATATCAATAAAAACCCAAAACAGAGGTTATGTTGATTCAAAATTACATGCTCAAAAACCAAAGATGATTAAAAAAAATTACCAAAAAGTAAGAATCGACACTTAAACGGGTAACCCCAAGTAATGTACAACAGTGTATTCCAATATTAGTTCATATTATTATTAATATGAGACTGTCACATTTCTTTAATATGAGACAAAAAAAGTTGAATTAAATAATGATCAATAAATGTTATGAGTTATTTAGAATCTAAACTTAGTTGACCTATATCCACGTACAATATATATATATATAATCACAAAGCTACTGTGCTTTACCCTCCAAAAGATAACAAATAAGTTAATATTTAAAAAAAAATAAGCGAGTGCCTTTATAGAGAAAAACAGCAGGTTTAAAAAATGAATACAAAGATTTGCTTCAGTTTATATTTTATCAGTTTATTCATATTTTATTATCATATTTCATATTTTATTCATATTTATCAGTTCTTTTGTAACTCAACTAAAAAGTCTGCATTTAAAATATGTTTCACTTTATTTAGCTTCTCTTTCTTGAGTTGGAATGCAGTTGAGTCTCAATCTTCCAAGTTCTTGGGAGCAGATATCTGCAATTAAACCAATCAATGATCAGAAAGTGTGAGAATTGGCCAAATGGCGTTTATTCTCATGTCTGTTACAATAATACTTCAATAAGTTCCTGTAATAAAATCAATTTGATTTCATTGTGAGTATATCAGTACCTAAATTAATAAATGTTAGGCCTATTGTGTCATTAATACCTGATTTAGATAGTGAAAAAAATACCTTTTGAATAGTGAAATAAATATGTGGGCCAATGAAAAAATAAGTACTACAGTAAAATCAAATACCTGATATGTATTAAAGTTTTATAACAAACATTGGACCTTGGTTTTTTCAAAACATGGGGACGTTTGCTCTTTCCCTGATCAATTTAAAAGCTTCTTGGTAGCTTCAAAGTTTAGAAATTAAAAAATACTCTAACCAAAAAAGTAACCTGAATCAGTCATGAAAAAAAACTTTGAAGTACTATTTCAATTTTTTTATTTTGTACAGTCAACCCAATGAGAACCCCCACGTTGCTGTGCCTTAATCACATGTGCCTCTAGAACCCTCAATTGTTGCTGTGCCTGTGTTATATCAAAATATAAAGTAGATATACCGTAGAAATACGGTATATACAGTAAGCTCCCAAAAAAGCCGGACTACTGAACTCTGGGTCTGTGAGAATTCCGGGTTATCAGGAAAGGAGTAAACATAAGAAAAATATGAATCGGCTAGTTTACATTATTCTTACAAAACTTTTAACTACGGTATTGCATAATGTACGTAATTCCAAAGCTAACAACTTAAACTTCATGTGTTAAAACAAATTAAAAAACACCACATTGTTTGTGCTCCGCTGATGGCATGGTGCTTCTAGCCTTTAGAAACTCAGTGCAATGTACGTACTGCTCTGGCAGAGGCTTTCCAAGTTAGGTATCCAGAATTTTGGGTTTCGAGAAACCAAGTTTGCGAAACTCTACTGTAAGCGAAAAAGCTGCCATTCAGTGATATTCCACAATATTGTAATTTTCCTTTATAATAAAAAAAAATATATTTATGTAACTGATAAATTACGGTTCTATTTTGTTGCCAAAAGCAATAAGGATGAGAATGGCTTTTTCTCAATGGCAAGAAAAGGTGGTTAAACCAACAATTTTTAATATTCAGGGCAGATTGGCTTAGACGTGCCAATTTTGTGCCAAAGAAGAAACAGTTTATCTGAGCCACAGTTAACCCGGGGTTGTTAAGAGAGGGTCTACTGAATGTATTGTAGACCTCGGCCTCATATTCACAGGCTCACCAATGATAACAGCGATGAAGGCGGATATCCATCTTTCGCAGTTTATTTTAACAGATACAGAAACCAAGAAAGAAAACAGAAAATAATTACCTACACATAGTGATGAGATGGATAAAAATTAAACCCAATTCGGTGTTATAAATTAAATCAAAATGATTATAATCACAATTCAATTTAACCCTGATGCCTTTTAGTTATCCTACTCCATCGTTACTGAAATTTTTATTTTGCAATCAAATTGCTATTTAATTGATACTACAATTAAATTATGCTTATCTGATTTTAACACAGACCTGATTTAGTAATTTTATTTACAGTAGTTCCAAGATCAATGAAATTACCTTTTTACAATAAAACAAATAGGCCTACATTCAAAACAAGTTACTGAAAAATACCAAAAAGAAGTAAAAATTTTAATGCAGCGTATAAAATTATCAAAGAACAACACAAAATAATCTAGATAACTGTGTTTATTTTGTAGGTGTTTAAATCTTGCCTGCATTGTGAGAAGATACACTCACAATTAGCCCTCAAAATGTGTTACATAGCCTAAATGCTGCCAAATACATAAAAGTAACGAATGAGGGCCGTTTGCACCATTTTAGTTTAAACCTGAACTTTGTTTAAACCTAAGTTTAACCTAAAAGTCAGTTGCACATGCATAGTTTCAACTTACAACTCCAGCTGATTTTAACTTAATTAATCCAGATTATATTTAATTCGGTTTATTATTTGTGCAAATGGCCCTGAATGGTTTACGGTTAGATGGTTAAGTTAGATTATTATAATAAATAATACGTTTCTTATCTCAATATCATTTTTCATTTGATTGTTTTCATAAAAAAATTTAATTACAACATCAAAATTTCAACCATTGATAATAACAATGAAGTCGGAAAACAAATACAGTTGCGCCAGCTAGCTTCACTCCTACATGCAAAATATTATAAAGCACTTTGGTCCCACCCAATGATCTACAAGTCACAAAAATTAGCAATGTAAAAAATCCTAGCCAAGGACTGATAAAATAAAATAATTTCTGGGTACTGTAGCAATCCTACCCAATTGCAGTTTCATATTAAGTTAGGCTGTAAACTGGGCTATCTACCATACTATAGAATAAAAATATCAATTAATAAATCAGATCGAGTAAAAATTTATAAAAAAATTATTTTAATGTACGCTAACTAACTATCATAACCTAAACCAAGTTTAATCTCCAATTATATAGGTAAAGAACCAACCTGTGCCCAGGAAAGTTTAAATGTGATGAGATTAGACCGCACGGTGTTCAAGTAGGATAGCCTACATAGGCTAGATAATTGCTTTTCTTATCTTCTATATATTAATAGGCAAGCATGTTTAGTTTCCTCCTTTTTTCTCATCTCGTGTGCAACGTAGGAGAAATCCGCGCATACCGTTAGAAAGGTATAGTTCTATAGATGAACAGAATCCCATTCTAATTCACATCGGACTCTAGGGCTGCGCCCCACAGGGTTTCAAAGTTCCAATGTTAATCTTATGGAGGAAGCAGAATTGATTGAATCATCATACAGCTGTTGTAAAAACAACTGCTAGAAAAACAGGAAGAACAGATGTTTCAGTTACAAAATGTTTTTAAACTTCTTGAGTCGAGATAAACTAAAATTTTGGTCGAATTTCGACCAGGAGGCGGTCTCTAGTTTATGTTATTTTGTTAACATGTTTGCTACCACAATATTAAAAAAAAATCGTAACCACAGACCGCAGCCGCAGTTTTCCGGCGGGCGAGTTCTACTCCAAGCCCTCAGCCGCATATATGCAGCAGCTAGTAGCGAATGTTTTTAGTTGTCATTACGATTAGTAGAGATTTTACATTGTTGATCTAAATTATTTTAGATTAGGCTATATTTGTTTTGAATGTTACAATTGTACCTTAATACCTTAATTGAAATGGCGACCTAACTCAATAGGTAGTTTAAAGCCAAGTATGAATGAGAGATGAGTGTAGGATGATTGTGGCGCGATCTTGTAGTCTTGTTACTGACTAAGGTCGACATTCACCTTCAGGCAGGACTGTTAATTCATAGCCCAACAGCCAATGGTATCTTGGGACCTACAGTTTAACGTGGGATCCGAACCACAATTGTGGGAATAACAAGCTAAAAACAAATATAAGGGTAGGCCTAGGCCTAATTAGTTACAGTGATTGTCTTTGTTATTTAGAGACTAGGCCTAGACTGAATCAATAGGCTATTTCACATGATATGATAGATATATCGAATAGATCGATTGATCCGAATCTTATTTTCATTCAATAGTATGGTAGCCCATTTATGAAACTGCACCCGCCAGAGCCTCAAATACTAGTTTGCTTATTTCATCAAACATGTATTTGGCACACCAAACCACAATTCTTAAAACGTATAAGCTTAGGCCTAATAGGCTTTCATAAAAAAAGTCTGTACCAAGACATAACCTCCAATTGGTTAGGTTCCATTATCTGTAGTTTTATATTCCATAAGAAATAAAGTACTATTTTAATCTTGGATAAAACATTATGACACATAAAATTAATACAGCATATAAGGCCTAATCACTTTTATTGATATTCAATTAAGTTAATAAAACTCACCTGAATATGTTGAATATCTGGCGTGAATAGGGTTACAACCGTGTGAAGGTCTATCGTCTGCAGACTTGATGTATTGAAAAACCAATAATGAAACACTAAAAACTAGTTATAAAAGAGATACAAAAGTTGCTTAAATTAAATTCTCATTGAAGACAAATTATATTAACATTAAAACTGTAACAACATCAGAACACACAAACAGATGTAGACGTTGTTTAGGAAATTTAATTTTTCAATCAGTGGTAGACACAGTACGTTGTCTAAATTCCCTCAATGTTATTCTTATGGGAAATTCACAATAATCGATTTCTCTCTTGTTTCTCAACTAATTTGGAAGAGATTTGTTACATAGATAAGGGTAACATTATCCTTTTATACCCTGTAAAAACTTTTGCCTACACCTCAGGGGTTGGGGTAATGGGGAATTTCCCTCTCTAACCTAATACGATCGATTACGAGACCTTTTGATCAATGGAGTGGCAAATTGTGTTTGATAAAATACCTTTTTGTATTACTTTTAATTAAAAAAATAATATAAGCCTAAAATAGGGAGAAAGTACGTCTCAGTTCAGTGATACCAATTATTTTTTTATCACATCCAAAATTATCTTATCACAAGTTCCTATTTAAACATGTTGACTTTCCCCCAAACTATCCTGTTTAGTACCGAGGTGTTGAAGATCTGAATAAAAAGTTACACCATTCCTTAGTCATATGAACACTCCCTAGCTTATATTTGCAACTTCATTAATATACAAATAAAAAAGGGGTTGGACTTTTATGACACTTGATATAGGCCTAGTTCATCACACAGGCCTAAAGATACTTTTTGTTACTCAGCATTTTTTTACCTTGGCTTAGCCTCATACAAAAAGTGTCACTCAAAGCTCTAGTAATGATAGGTAAATCAAATAAAACTCTTCTCTTATTTTTAGGAACAAGACTCCAAAACGGAATCATCTACAACCAATCTAGACACTCTTCTTTTGGGATATGCACATTATGAAGAAAATAATGAACCTGTTGACCCTGAACCACCTGATGAGGTTGAACCTGATGCTCATATTCAACAATTACAACTTGAAGATCCACTACTTGCAGAACAGGTGAGTGAAAATTACCGTCACCCAGTCACCCAGAATAAAAATTAATAACTCATGTATTATTAACTTCAATATTCTTACTAAATTTGGATTCAGGTCCATACGGTGTAGTGTTATCAATACATCCATAAAAATAACAAATCTAATGTTTCTTATGGCAGCAAACCTCCGTACACATTGCCCATGTTATTCTTATGGAGAATAGATAAAATTGGTATAACTCGCTTATTTATTGACATCATTTGATAAAACTTGGTATTTGATTTTACTTATTTGATGGCTGTCACAAAAGCATAAAACCCTACATAAAGAAATCCTTGTTGTAGAAAACCTGCACATTCATTACCATTCAATTTTTTAAGTTGAGAGATAGAAATATTCATATTAGATCTCTTGTATATTTGTAACTATTCAGGAAACTTGGCCTGTAACTTCACACACAATATATAGGAAGACCATGGAAACTCGCTGAGTATGCAGTAGGGTGGGTCGAAAAAAAATTTTATTTTATTTTCGGAACACTTTAGTGCAGAAAAGTTGCCTACTACAATAAGGATAAAAAGTGCATATAAAATATTTAAATCGGTTAACATCTTCCGTTCGCGCACCGGACTTAAAGTTTATGAAAATTTCCAAAAACTCGTTATTTTTAGAAATTTTTAAAAGTTATTAAACCTTAAAAATTAAAGAAGCTCTACGTTTTTATGCTTATTTCAGCATGTAAAGAGTGTAAATCAATTATATTCTGTTCAAAAATCCAATAATTACCGTTCGCGCAACGCCTCAGAAAAAATAGAAATTAACCACTTTTAGCGATTTTACTGTGCAACTTTTGTAAGCAGACTGAACTGTTTTGAACAAGAGTGCACTGGTTTGAGATGGTTAAACTATTGAGTCGTGGTATATCCCCTCCTTGCTCTAACCCCTTCCCCCTCACCATCAAAATCGGCCTTGTACTCGCCGCCATCACGTGTTTTCCTCTTCAGCCAGTCGCTGTGCCGCGCTCTGTTTAGAAAAGGTGGGAATTGCTTTGGTGCCATTTGAGACTTGCGTGATGTAAACTACTTCCTATTGTGCATTGTTTTATGTTATTTCCTTGACGTATGTCTTAAAACATTAGCTGATGATGAATGAATTACAAGCTATTCTCACTAGGAGTGTGATTGCCGACTCCAGACAGGAGTTTTACTGTCCTATTTTTGGCGAACCAAGAGGATTCCTGCAAAATAAACTGCCCACATATGAATGTGTTCTTAGATGCTGTAATGAAGATAGATACAATCTTTCCCTCGTAAGAAACAATAAAAATGTGAGTTTCGCCAAAGTAGGCTCTACGGTTGCGAAACAAATCAAATGTTTGTATTAAAAAGCATCCATTCCGTCGTTGTCTTGACTGCCGAATTGTAAAGCTCATTGAAGTGTATCACGATTCTTATATTAAGATAAGGAAATCGTATAAACGTGATAAAGATAAGCCTGTATTTAAATGTATTCTACACGATTTAAAGCCTATTCGTCTAGCCTACAAACAAGGCATTAAAGTATTTAAATCGTCTAGCCTACATTTAAATATAGGCTTGTCTTTATCACGTTTATACGACTTCCCTATCTTAATATAAGAATCGTGATACACTTCAATGAGCTTTACAATTCGGCAGTCAGACAACGACGGAATGGATGCTTTTTAATACAAACATTTGATTTGTTTCGCAACCGTAGAGCCTACTTTGACGAAACTTACATTTTTATATTTTCTTATGGGGGAAAGATTGTATCTCTCTTCATTGCAGCATCTAAGAACACATTCATATGTGGGCAGTTTATTTTGCAGGAATCCTCTTGGTTCGCCAAAAATAGGACAGTAAAACTCCTTTCTGGAGTCGGCAATCACACTCCTAGTGAGAATAGCTTGTGATTCATTCACCATCAGCAAATGTTTTTAAGACATATGTCAAGGAAATAACACAAAACAATGCACAATAGGAATTAGTTCACATCACGCAAGTCTCACATGGCACCAAAGCAATTCCCACCTTTTCTAAACAGAGCGCGGCACAGCGACTGGCTGAAGAGGAAAACACGTGATGGCGGCGAGTACAAGGCCGATTTTGATGGTGAGGGGGAAGGGGTTAGAGCAAGGAGGGGATATACCACGACTCAATCTAGTTTAACTGAGGTGTATCGACTTATACTGGTCGATACTTAAACTTACTCACAGTTCCTTACTAGTAGGAGTTGGGTGAAAGTTAAAATAAAACACCGTTTTAAGTAACGAACATGGTGGAGGGTAGTGACAGGGCCGTGGTCGGAAGAGAACTGATGGTGGGAAATGCAGTCGGTTTCGGTTACGACCGACCCGTGAGGAGAGGTGGCGTGATCGGGATCCACCAATAGGATTTATTTATACCAATCATACGATAGACAGGATTCACAGACATACGACCGACCCGCGCATAGAGTAATACAACGTATCTTTAACAACACAAGGAGTTACAAAACGTCAGTTATATATATATGTATATCACATTAACCATCTCAAACCAGTGCACTCTTGTTCAAAACAGTTCAGTCTCCTTACAAAAGTTGCACAGTAAGATCGCTAAAAGTGGTTAATTTCTATTTTTTCTGAGGCGTTGCGCGAACGGTAATTATTGGATTTTTGAACAGAATATAATTGATTTACACTCTTTACATGCTAAAATAAGCATAAAAACGTAGAGCTTCTTTAATTTTTAAGGTTTAATAACTTTTAAAAATCTCTAAAAATAATGAGTTTTTGGAAATTTTCATAAACTATAAGTCCGGTGCGCGAACGGAAGATGTTAACCGATTTAAATATTTTATATGCACTTTTTATCCTTATTGTAGTAGGCAACTTTTCTGCACTAAAGTGTTCCGAAAATAAAATAAAATTTTTTTTCGACCCACCCTAGTATGCAGGTCTGCTGCTACATGGGTATTTTACGTGTACTTCAAATAATTATTTTCCTCAATTCTTTAAACATAACCAATAAAACAAATGAACTTGGCATTGGTACAATGATCAGTTACATCCATTTATTTCTAATTAACCATAATTGCATGCCAAGTTTACAATGCAGTTATTAGCAAAGAGCTTTCAATAGCAAGCTTTCTTAACTCCATTATTTTTAAATTAGCTAGTTGTTTCGAATGCAATAATGGTATTGTGTTCTATCATTAAGCCGCGTCCGCACTGGGCGAACATTCGTGGCGAACTTGTTCGGCGAACACAAAAATCAACAAACATTCTTAACGAACAATTAACAGGCCATATGATTTACATTCTAAAAGGTTAGCAACAAACAAACAAATGTTCGGATGAACTTTGTTCGGCCAGTGCGGACGCGGCTTTATGGACTAACTTTGTGCAATAATTCAATGCTACAATCCAGTTTTATCTATAACTTTTTCTTTTTAACACAACTAATAATTAAGTGATAATTGAAATAGATTGCGGAGTTGGAATGTGATAACTGAAATCCAGCATAACATATTTTATAAATAATAAATTCATAATGTCAGCAGAATTTTTTTCTTTTATTAAATTAAGACAGAGTTTCTTTCAAATTTTACAAATTCAGTTGAATTAATAACCCATAACAATTCAAGAACCCACTAGTTAATTTGGAGTTACTATAGTTCATATTTATTAAAGACCGTGTGCCTCAAAAGTCCCAGCCCCCCATTAATTTTTTTATTAATGGGAATAAAAATGTTATACTTTGGGGATGTTTATTTGATCAAAAAAGGTAGTTTTTGATGTATTCAAATTTTTACCCCCTCCATCCCAAAAAGGGGTAGTTTGGGGGTAAGTTGAAATTTTTAAATAGCAATCCCAGCTTGTTGCATATCATTTCTGACAAAAGAATACGAATGGCGCAAATTAGAGGTCTCTACGTTGATTTTATTAAAAGTTATGCCAGTTCAAAGTTTTAAAAAATTTCTAGCTAATATCTCAGGAATTAGTGAGTTTAGGAAAAAATTACCAAGAACAAAAATGCCTTAAAATAATGTGAAATACCAGGAAAAGTCATAAAATACTGGGGTTTTTGTAATTCTTTAATAGATTCGGTGCCACATTTCAATATGGCGGTCCCCTTCACAAATTTTACAAAAACTCCAGTATTTTATGACTTTTCCTGGAATTTCACATTATGTTAAGGCATTTTCGTACTTGGTAATTTTTTCCTAAACTCTCTAATTCCTGAGGTATTAACTAGAAATTTTTTAAAACTTTGAACTGGCATAACTTTTGATAAAATCAATGTAGAGACCTCTAATTTGCGCCATTCGTTTTCTTTTGTCAAGACCTTTGAAATAATATGCAACAAGGTTTTGCTATTGAAAAACTTCAACTTACTCCCTAACTACCCCTTTTTGGGGGGAGGTTGTGAAAATTTGAATACATAAAAAACAACCTTTTTTGATCAAATAAACATCCCCAAAGATAAAATTTTTATTTCCATTAATAAAAAAATTAACGGGGGCGGGGGGGGGGGGTGGGACTTTTGAGACACATATAATATATTAGGTCTTAAGGCAATTATTAATTTTCAGGATCACATATCACAGTCAGGGCAGTGTAAGAAGACGCCAAGTGAGTCTGCCATCCCAACAAAGAAAAGGATCAAAAGGTGTGATCGGAAGAACTGCTGTTTCTATTGCCATTGTTTATTGACTAATCTAACTAGGCACATGGTGCGCAAACACCCAACCGAAGTTGAGGTAGCTAAATATATAGCTTTATTAGAAATGTGCCCCGTCGATTCTAAATGTGAGAGGCAGAAAATAATGGAAAAGCTCAGAATTGAAGGAAATTACATTTACAATGCCTCAGTCACCAGTAACTCTTTACTTGTTGGAGAAGAATTACTTCCTATTAAAAGACCACCTTGTTCCAAAAAAAGAAATTTGAGTAATTATGTAAACTGTAAAATGTGCCAAGGGATGTTTGTAAGAAAAAGCTTTTTCCGCCACGCGCAGGTTTGCAAAGAAAAATCATGTGTTCCAAGCAGTCAAGAACAAACATCCAGAAATAAATCACTGCCTAGTTACATCAAGCAATATAGTAGTCTTACTTGTCCTAAACCAAAAAATGTCTGTAAACTAATGACAGAAAAAATTATCCCAAGATTGTGGAAAGATGACATTGGGGAAACTGCCATCAATGACAAACTTATTTTATACACATGCAACGACTTCTTGAAAAGCCACCAGGACCAGAAAGATCACCATCAGGTTTCCAGAAAGATGAGAGATGGAAGCAAACTGTTACTTGCATGTAAAAAAAGGGACAGCAGTATAGAACAACTCAGCGATTGTTTTAATCCATGTAAAGTCGAGACTGTCATTGAATCAGTGAAAGAATTATGTGGTTGTGATGAAGATGGAAATGTGGCTGTTGTGGGTATGCCTGCAAGACTCTCATGGATCATAAATGAATGTGGTAAAAAAGTTATCGATGAAACAATAATTTCACCTGTCATAAGTAAAGAGGTAAAGCAAGAAATCAAACAATCTGTGAATGATTTTCTTCTAATAATAAAAAGAAGATGGCAGTATGAAATTTCAAGTAATGCAGAAAATTGTAGAAAGAGGAAAAAAATGACTAAAATGAGAATCATGCCAGATCCAGAAGATGTCAAATGTTTTAGTAGAACAGTCTCAGAACTCACGCTACAGTACTGCAATAAGTTGAAAGCAAATATCACTGTCACTGATTACGAAATGCTTTGTAAACTAGTAATTGCACAAATTCTGTCACTGAATGCCAGGCGACCTGTTGAAGCAGCGAAAGTTCCCCTTGAGTTTTTTTTGAAACGAGAAAAAAGTTCTGTTGCTAACGATGAATTGCTATCGTCTACGTTGAGCAAAGAAGAAATTGAAACGTATCATTCTCTATCTGAATTCTTTGTTCCTGGAAAGTTGGAGCAAGAGTGTTCCATTCTTATGACAAAGGGTATGGAAGATTGTATTGACCTGATTGTGTCTTGCAGACATGTGTTAAAAATACCTGATAGTAACAAATACCTTTTTCCTAGACCTGGACTTGACACTCCTTTTGACGGATCAGCCATAATCCGGGAGTTAAGAGGTTTATGCTCGCTCAAAAAACCCGAATTCTTTACATGCACAGGACTCAGGCATTATTGTGCTACGATGGCGCTTCTCAAAGGTAAAGACTTTACTACACACATGTCCAAATTTATGAGCCACACTTTAGAAGTGCATAATAAAAACTACTGCTTGCCAGTAGACATAATCAACAGAGGCAAAATTGGACATTTCCTACTGGGGTTACAAGACCGGCCGGCAATGATGAATACCAGTCTATGGACTAATACCACTGCGGATCAAGCCACCACTGTTGTAGACCAATGCACTGCACCAAGCTCTTCTCAGCATAATTCTGCACTGCAAGTTTTTGACAGGCCACACAATTCTGAACTTCAAGCTAGTGAGAGTAAACTTAATTCTTCACTGCAGGTTAATGCGAGAGCACATACCTCTTCTGTAACACATACAGGTAATGAATCTGACGAAGTTGATGATCCTTCATGGGAAGAACCTTTCTCAGAAATGCCTAAACTAAAAAGAAATAAAGTCCGAAAAGCCTGGACTGAGGAAGATAAAGAAATCATTATAGAACACTTCTTAGAATACATTCAAAACCGCAGAAATCCTGGGCCCTCCAAATGTACAGAATTTATATCAGCAAACAACAGATTTTTAGGAAGAACAGGTCTTCAACTTAATAGTCTGATTGACAACTTGAACAAAGGCAAGACAAAGATGCCAAAAAAGTATGAGCATTGTTTCAAATAGCTTTTTTTATAATTTCTATTAGGTTTAATTTGAATAACACAAGTCTATGGCAGTTTCTTTAAATTTTATGGTAACTTTAATAAGGAAAAATTATAAACAGCTAGGTTTGCTGAAAATTATTAATGTATAATATTAGTTAAACCTACCATGAAACTTGTTTTCCAATCCATTATGATGGATATATGGGATTATCACATAAAAAATATCATTGTTTGGTATGCTCATATGGTTTTTTAATGCTCATATAGTTTAATGCAAGCATAGGCTTACTATGTATTCACAATAGTTAAATTTCAATATTAAACGCATTCAAAACCGCAGAAATCATGGGCCCTACAAATGTACAGAATTTATATCAGCAAACAACAGATTTTTAGGAAGAACAGGTCTTCAACTTAATAGTCTGATTGACAACTTGAACAAAGGCAAGACAAAGATGCCAAAAAAGTATGAGCATTGTTTCAAATAGTTTTTTTTTTATTTCTATTAGGTTTAATTTGAATAACACAAGTCTATGGCAGTTTCTTAAAATTTTATGGTAACTTTTATAAGGAAAAATTATAAACAGCTACGTTTGCTGAAAATTATTAATGTATAATATTAGTTAAACCTACCATGAAACTTGTTTTCCAATTATCACATAAAAAATATCATTGTTTGGTATGCTCATATGGTTTAATGCTCATATAGTTTAATGCAAGCATAGGCTTACTATGTATTCACAATAGTTAAATTTCAATATTAAACGCATTCAAAACCGCAGAAATCATGGGCCCTACAAATGTACAGAATTTATATCAGCAAACAACAGATTTTTAGGAAGAACAGGTCTTCAACTTAATAGTCTGATTGACAACTTGAACAAAGGCAAGACAAAGATGCCAAAAAAGTATGAGCATTGTTTCAAATAGTTTTTTTTTTTTTTTATTTCTATTAGGTTTAATTTGAATAACACAAGTCTATGGCAGTTTCTTAAAATTTTATGGTAACTTTTATAAGGAAAAATTATAAACAGCTAGGTTTGCTGAAAATTATTAATGTATAAATATTAGTTAAACCTACCATGAAACTTGTTTTCCAATCCATTATGATGAATATATGGGATTATCACATAAAAAATATCATTGTTTTGGTATGCTCATATGGTTTAATGCTCATATACTCGTAGTTTAATGCAAGCATAGGCTTACTATTAGGGATGGACGGGACCCGAAATTTCGGGAAAATTTTCGGGAAATTTTATTCCCGATCATCGGGCGGGATTTTTTTTTACTCGGGAATTTATCGGGTCGGGAACTGCCGAACGGCGCGGCGGCCGCGATCGCGGCCGACGATCTCGGTCGGCGATCGCGGCCGGCGATCTCGGTCGGCGATCGCGGCCGACGATCTCGATCGGCGATCTCGGTCGGCGATCGCGGCCGACGATCTCGATCGGCGATCTCGGTCGGCGATCGCGGCCGACGATCTCGATAGGCGATCGCGACCGGCGATCTCGGTCGGCGATCGCGGCAGGCGTTCTTTGTCGGCGATCGCGGCCGGCGTAACGAGGAACGGCACGAATACACGGCACAAATACTCGCGGCCACGTTCCACGGACTGGACGGCAAAGACGATCTATTGTTTAGCTTATCTATTGTTCGACCTTGGACAGTAATTTATTCAAGAGGGGTGTTTTTTGCTCCAAGTACCAAATGCTATTTTCTGAATCAATTGTAGTAGAAAACTAAGGGATGGTTCGTTTGATTCGTCTAATTCTTACAAATTAAACAAAATGTCAAGCAAAGTTGTGTGACTTTCCAATCAAAGGGAAAATGGCAAAGTATTGTTAAATAAATCAATCTTAAATTGACTTACTGTTTTATAATGTAAAAAGCATCTTATTATAATTTAATATAATTTTTAAATAAAAAACTTCAAATCCCATTAAATATATTTAAAAAAATTAAACATTACAAATACATTTATTAGATTTTGAGGTTCATAACTTTAAACTTTCTTTGTTTTTTATTGATTTTTTTCATCATACACTCTTTTTTTAAATAGCAAAAAATTGCTAAATGAATACATAGAAATAAAAATAAAATTAATTAGGTCTAATTGTGTATATTTTCAAAATTCAATTTTTATGATAATCTCTAAGTGAACCTGTCTCAGTTAAATCAATAAGTATAAATAAATAATGAAAAAATAAACATTTCTTGGGGTTACAAATGGCGTTGGTTTGTTGAACCACTTCATTTCTTAGTGTGAATATTTATTATAATTTCAATTTTTTTTTAAACTGAGCAGGCCTTAGGCCTATTTATGTGATACAGTTTTGTTTTCTTTACAATTTTTCCAATTGTTTTAAACTATATTTTTATGTACATAATTTTTCTTTTCATTCTTTATAGAAAACCTTTAATATTTCATTCAACAAAACTTTTATAAAATTTTTAAATTACTTTTTTTTATGTATATTGTTTAGTGATTTGATTTAATTTTTTTTTGGTTACAAGAAAATTTATACTTTATCCTTATCTCATTGTATACTGCAAATATAAAAATTAGATATTTTAAATCTTTTCAACAAAAGGAGGTTCATTGTAACTTATACAAAAACAAGTGGAACAATTTGGAAACAGAACCAGTTGATATTTAACGTTAATTTGTCTTTATACGACATTCAGATAAAAGTCAAGACGAATATTTCCCGATAGATTCGAGAAGAGCAATCCCGTCCCGATCCCGTCCCGAAATTGGACGGGAAATAAAAATTCCCGTCCCGAATTAAAAATCCATTCCCGTCCATCCCTACTTACTATGTATTCAAAATATTTAAATTTCTATGTAAAACGTAATATATATATATATATATATATATATATATATACATAAGTTAAATATGTAATATATATATTAGTATTTTTTACTATTATATTGATGTTAACCAATAATAAATATATTGCATATTTTATTGAGTTTTATTTGATTACTCACAATAAAAGACCAATAAAGTAAAACTAGGAGCTCCTTGTATAAATAGCGCATAGTCTATTATGATTTATAGTCTGTATTTGGTAAAAAAAATTTTCTGAAGATAATTTGCTCTTAAATCTCTATTTTACAACCAGTTGCATGGCACTGGTCCTATGAAAGCTCCTTCAACAAAATAATCAAACTCTAGAGGGAAAGGCGGAAAGGCAGAGTGCTAAATTATATGAGGTTTTTTTATTGCCATTTGCAGGTGTACTATATAATAACTTTAAAATGACACCTCAACCGTACAAAATTGGTTGAGTAGGTCGGGTGAAAAAGGAATGTTACAGAGAATACTCAAATGTATTATAAATAGTAGCTGAACACCGTGCTCCGCCACGAAATTTTAAATTTGAACCAATCACTGAAGTGATGGTGACTGTAATGTCTAGAAGTTAATATAAGTCGAGTTACAATTATTTGTACAAAGTATATTGTTATAGGCGGTAAATATACATTTATTACAAATACATGTATCAGTTTAAAATTATGAATCTCAAATATAAATCTAATGTAAGTTAACAGTACTGAAAACAGTACAGTTAACTAGTTAACATGGGTTAGCCCCCCAGTGTTGGGGTGACGGGGGGGGGGGGTTATTTATTTATTTATTTATTAGGACAGTCAGATTACAATAGTTACATATTGTGTTGACTTTTTGCAGCCCTAAACAGATAGGTTAACCTTGGTTTTAGGGTTAAATGTTTTTGTATAATGAAAGTACAGTATTTGATTTGTTATAATTACAATACTGATTTATTTAATCAGTATTGTAATTGTAACAAATAAAATAATGTACTTTCCTTACACAAAAACCATTAACCCCAACAACAAGGTTAACCCCCCCCCCCAACCCCAACCACAACCACCCTTGTTAACCCTGTTAACAGTACTTTATTCAGTACTGTTAATTTGTTAACCCCCATCTGATAGGGGGGGGGGGGTTAACCTTGTTGTTAGGGTTAATTGTTTTTGTATAAGGAAAGTGCAGTATTGAATTTATTATAATATTACAATACTCATTATAATTAATAGCCCTCTTGGTTAGGGAGAGGGGGGGGGGTTAACCTTGTTGTTAGAGTTACAGTAATTGTTTTTGTATAAGGAAAGTACAGTTTTTGATTATTTGTTATAATTACAATACTGATTGTATTTAATCAGTGTTGTAATTATATTATTATTGTATTATAACAAATCAAATACTGTACTTTCCTTATTCAAAAACAATTATCCCTAACAACAAGGTTAACCCCCCATCGCTAACCCTAACCCCCAACCTTGGGGGGGGGGGGCTAACCCTGTTAAAAAGTTAACAGTACTGTATTCAGTACTGTTATATGTTCCTATATCAAAGCATGTCAATAAAACATCATATTCAGTATTTAACAATACTTAATATTATCTCAGTGCTTAACAGCATCAAATATGTAGTCATGAAATTAGAAAATTACATTCATAACAAACCCTTATGTAAGACATACAAATTGAATAACGATTGATGAAGTGGATTCTTTACAATTTTCATCTTTACCTTTAGTTCCGAATTCTGAAATAACTGTACTTTTTTAGTGTTTCTGCCATCATTTTAATTTAGCTGAAAATTATATTAGTTTTCAATTATGTATGTTATTTAAAAATAACAAAATTGTTTACTAAGTTTTTTTAAAAATAGAAAAGTAAGTAAATAAAAATGAAGGTAAATTTTAATGGTTTATATATGCATAATATACAGATTCAAACAACAAGTCTCTGGTTGGTCATTATGATTGATTCTACAGCCTGCAAAAGCCTAAGATCCGGTTATACATACATTCCATTTCACCAATAATCCCAGACCATTCTGTCTTGCAACAGTGAGTTTCTTTGTAAGCACAAGTAGCTGGAGTTCCCCTTACAGGTATATATTTTTATACAGGAATTCTCTTTTAATCATAAGTGGCTGGAGTTTCCTTTACAGGCATATATGGTTATATAGGAGTACTCTTGTGATCACAAATGGTTGGAGTTCTCTTTGCATAATCATATACTGTTTATACAGGAATTCTCTTTTAATCATAAGTGGCTGGAGTTTCCTTACAGGCATATATGGTTATATAGGAGTACTCTTGTGATCACAAATGGTTGGAGTTCTCTTTGCATAATCATATACTGTTTATACAGGAGTTCTCTTCTAAGGACAAGCAGTCGGAGTTCTCTTCACCAGTCTGGAGTATAATATATATATATATATAAGATTTCTGTAGTTCCCTTCTAATCAAAACCGGGAGGAATTCCCTTCCCAGCAAAAACAAGAATATATATATATATATATATATATATATAAGCTTATATGTAAAAGCACTAATCTATATTTTATTTTACTATGATTTTGGCTTTAAACAAGTTTGTGATTATTTAGACTATTTTACTTTTTGTTAATCAAGATTTATTGTTATTTTTTGTATATGTTATTAGAAAAAAATCTTCTTTATTCTATTCTACAAAGTTGTGAAATTAAATATAAATCGTAAATAACGAATATCTTACTCAAAATTTCTGGTTGAGGTCAATTTCACAAATATTTTATGTTACTGCAATCAGACAGTGAGTAAAAGTGTGAATAAAGTATAAATCTCCCATTAAAACATTGGAAGAAGTCTAGAGTGACGATATTGGAATGTGTCGCATTGTTTGTACTCAAGTTACGGTATCCTTTAAGCTATTTACAGTGCAATTTTATAAATGTAATTTCAAGGTCAGGACAATTAATTTTATGTATATGTTTCTTACGTGTTCTATTGATTTATTTTGTTGAAAATGTTGTGCAGGTTTTCAAAAAATATTTCGCTCGCTTATGTACAAAAGGAAATAAGTTTTACTTGCGTGAATATTTGTAGACCAAAATACCAAAATTATGTATTGTGGTGTAATTTTTTCCTCTCTATGTAATTATTATTTGCAAACTGTTGTATGTTTTTCCTGCTAGTTTATTTGAATGAAGTGTAGGTTAAGTGATTGTTAGTGCATGTTATATGAAGATGGACTTATATATAATGAAAATTAAGTTTATGTAATCTGCATTAATGAAATTGTGATTTTTTCCTCTATTGACGCATGAAAATAAAATAAAATAAATAAAAATAGATTGTGATGGAATGAAAATTATGATTGTTAGTTGTCGATAAATAGAGTGATATGAAAATGTAAGGTATCGCAAAGGGTTTGATAAATGTATTATAAAAGAATAGTTAGGGATATTATAAAATCCGTTCACTTTAACCATTTATTTAGTATGAGTATAAAAAGGTAACGTATTAAAACCAGTAAATAGAAAGGAAATATATTTAGAATAAAAAAATTAACTGTTGATGAGGAGGAAGTATATGTAAAAAATTTAACTACAGCCGAACAAATTAGTTAAATATGAATATAATTATAAAACACATGATCGCATGATAGGAAGAGATACGGTCTATTTGTGATGTAAACTACTATAAATGAAACAGGTCAGTGTGGCAACGATTCAGTCTCTTGACTCCCAAAACAAATTATCCCCTCACGCTTAGGCAATTCAAATATTGAGAATTACTGAAATCTAGTTTCCAGGAATCAAATGTTGATTGGTATCTAGATCTGCTACGAGTTAACTTTTACAGAAATCATGTGATGAAACTTGTGTAGGCATCCTACAGGCTTACAATAATAATATACCTTAGGTTAAAGATGTTACTACTGTATTTACAGATGTATTATCGTATCTATACTTATTTATTGTTGAATTAAAATCAAAAGAGTATTGGACTCTCGGTGGCTTCGGCAGTGTTTGGGTACGTTCGGGACTAGTCCGGATCCTCGAAGTAAACAACTGCCGAGTTGTTCAAATGAACAATCATTTAAGTGATTTGAATGAATCATATGTCATTATCTAAAAGAGTCATTTGAATCAGCGACCACAGAGAATTCTTTGGTCGCCGATTCGTATCGATTGTAAGTGATAACTTTGTTTCGATCGCGATCTGAGAACCAGGCAGATGTTTTATCGGTTTTGTTTACAAGGTTTCATATCCTTTTTATCATACAAAGGTTAGCGTTATTTGATGGATCTCACAAGTATCTACGCCTATATAGTTCCCACTTCATACTAACTTATATATTCTCTATTTAGTTACATAAATATTAAAAATTAAGATAATTGTTGCTTATAATCTTGTAGAGTTTTTTTTTTTTTTATTATTATTTGTCAAGCTATTTTATCTATAATAGACAATTGTGAATGAGGCTTATTATTAAAATGGCCACGAAACTATAATAGAATTTTAAACCCTCAGTTGACGCCTTTACATTTGACGACACAACCAATGCACGACCATATAGGTTACCACGTTCGCTACTAGCCGTAGCAGCATAAGTAGGGGGACTTGGCCGGCTGTCCGCCTGCTGGTGGAGCCGTGGGAGCCCCCCCCCCCCCCGAGGACCACCGGCGGCGAGCCCCCCCCCCCCCCCGAGACCACCCAAGTTGCGGAGCCCCCCCCCCGAATTAGTAGGTTTTTTTTTTTTTTTTACAAAATATAACTTAAACTAAAAGGATGGGTTCAAAAGCACGTTTAATCATCATATTCGTTATATTCTTCATGTTTCTCAGTCTTCACCTCCGTCTGGATAGTACCTCCACTCTTTAGCTCATTCTCGGCGGCTTCAAGTTGTTGGGTAATCGCCATCTGGCATTGAAGTTCAAATCATCTCGCGGTACAGACCGCAAATATCCATCTGAGCTAACCAGAGTCGCCTGAGGTTCTTTTCCTTTTCCTCGACAGCTTCGACGGCCGCATGTAACTCCTCCTCTGTAATAGAGGAGTTCCACAAATGCTGTTCATCGGTTTTGTCGACAACCTTCTTCTCGACTCCATAGTGCTATCTGACCAAACTCCGTGGCCACAGCAGGTAGGAGTGGGGGAGCAGGACGTTATTTTCCCGCCAGGTAATTACAAACTCTAGACCACCCACGGTGTAAAGGTACCGACCCTCGGCCAGGTGCACATTCCTTAGATAGGGGAGCCGGTACAATAGGCCGACCACACCCCTGCGTGGGAGCGTCCGCCCGGCGACGTTACACAATAGCGCGTCTTATATTACCGTCACCCCACGCAGCTGCGCGTCCCTTCACCAACCGTCACCTTACAGTCGTTATATAACCAAACCGAGCGTCGACCATTTTCTACACTCCCCGGCATCAGTAGTTGCCTAGCTGCCGTAGTGACCGGACGTTCCTGCACTTCGTTCCGCTTGCGCCTCTGTCTACGCCAGTGTCTTCTTTGGATACTTCTTACTTCAAATGTAAGTATTATTCTAATTTACAATAACTAGTTATAATTAAATATAGTTTTACTTTTTATTAGATTTCAGTAAATTTTGACTTTGTCAAGAAACTCAAAGTGTACGATGATAATATTTTCACTACATCATACACAAAATGCTAACCATATGTGAAAAAATATTTTTTTTTTTTAATTTTTTAAACTTTTAAAATAGTAGATTGGTTTGGTCACTTATAGACTCGTAGCTCAAATAGTTTAAACATCTACCTGATTTGTTCATATTGCATGTAAATTTTAACAAAGATATTAAGTTTCTGTAACGTAAGCTGTATTAAGTTTCTGTAACGAATGTGCGTCAGTAACATTTTATGAGACTTTATATTCAAGTAAACTGTTTATTCGATATTAGAGCAGTTTTAAAGACTTAGTTTAGAACTTAAACCTTTATTACTAATTATTTCATGTATACTTAGTAGAGTGAATGCATAAATGGATTTCTTGTGACTGTTGGATTAACTCTGAGAATTACAACAAATTTCTATGCGCAGCGTTATTTGCTTACAGATCATCATGAACAACGTTGACCGTCGTTTTGCCTGCGTCCAGTGCGGCCAAGCATTCACCGAGAGGCGAAATGTCTTACGCCACGTCCCGTGCAGTACACCGTGGAGCTAACCTCCCGTGCACGGAGTGTGACGAGACGTTCTCGAGGGAGGACGCTCTGCGCCGCCACATCACAGGAAACATTGACCTCAGCCAGCGATGAACCCAGCATTTAGACCGGGTCAGTATTTAAACATTATTTATATTCACTAAATAGTCATATGTCTGAAATTCCACTCTCTTCGTAGTTTTCATAATGATGAGAAAGAAATCAATTTAGCATCTGATCCACCGTATCTCAGCTAACTTTTTTGTTTCAAATTTAGCTCAACACTTTGTTGTGAACCAACATATCTAACGCTAATCATTATTCTCACTTAAAAGTTCTTGTAGCATTCGAACTATTGATGTACTGTGATCAAAGTTCTATACCTTTTACTATGTTTATACGAATATTAATAAAATATTCTAATCATGTATGTGCTATTCTTTACAGACTTCGTGCCCACACCGAGTCCGGCGGAACCACGACCCGGCCCCTCTTCTGCTCCTGTCATTGAGCCGAGGCCCGGACCATCCTCCGCTCCTGTCATTGAGCTGAGGCCCGGTCCATCCTCCGCTCCTGTCATTGAGCCGAGGCCCGGACCATCCTCCGCTCCTGTCTTTGAGCCGAGGCCCGGTCCCTCCTCCGCTCCGACGTCGAGCCGAGACCGGGTCCGTCCAATGCTCCGGAACTCATTCAAGCCCCAGAGCCTACTGGAGTTCCCACAACAGGTATGTACTTATCCATTACTTAAACTATTAATTTACAAACTTACCTCAAATGTAAATATTTATTCAGATATTTCATCCACACTAAATGGGTCACACTGTCAAAGAGTTCTATTGTAAAGACTAAAACAATTTAATGTTAAATGAATCTCAGTCACAATGTGTAGACGTTCAGAGAAATATTTTAACTTTTATAAATTATAACTTTAAATGTTTTCCAATACAAAATAACTATATAAAAAAATTGAACTTAAACTTCATATTGTTTTGAAAACTGAATCTTTTCAGATTGAGCATGATAATTATACATGGGACTACAGCATTTTGTGTTATTTCAGGCCATACGTGCGGCGGGTGTGGCAAAAGCTTCACGAGAAGTCCAATGTGCAGGTCCACGCCCGCAAACACTGTTAAAGCCCTCCGTGCGGAACGCCAGCCTGAGCAGACCATCGGAGTCCAGCCACCTTCGCCTGCCCCTCGTCGCCAGCATCAGTGGCAACATCGAGCGAAGACGACGAGGCGCCTGTGATCCCCGGCGGCTTAGCTCCTGCAGGTTTCGAGGAGGTCGAGACAGCGTTCCGTGGGCGGCTTAAAACCTACCGCCTGGCAGAGCCCGTGGACGAGTCAGTTACCCTGCAGGAGTTTCTACTGTCTCTCAGGACACAGTAATTACACTCATGCGACAGATATTACGTAACACTCATGCATCAAAGTTAACATCTGGGTCGAATGCGAATTTGTAAATATTCATGGCGAGACTTGTAGGCGGGCCTTTAAGACAAAGAATGTCGAGATCTTCCACACAAGTGACGTTGATGAAATTTGTCAGGAGTTCATCAACAAAATCTTGTTGGAGAAAGAGACTTGTGAAATGAAGGGCTCAGGATGGAGTTTTGTTAGGGTTTTAGATATGGAAGTGAGAGTCAATGTCTACAGCCCTATCAGAGGTAGCTCCTTCATCCTCCTTCCTCAAGACATCGCCATGAAAAGAGCCGTGGTTTAATGTGTATAACGATGCGGATGAGCGTTGTTTCGAGTATGCTGTCCTTACTAAATTCGTTGAAAATGTTCGTCGTGACCGGCTTACTGCTAACCACTTTACGGCAGAGGTCAGGACACGAGCAAACCTAAATTTTGATGGTTTAAACCTAAATTTTGATGGTTTGAATTTCAGTAAGGTTAGACAAGATTCGCACGTTTGAACGCAACAACCCCGGCGTAAGCATAAATGTGTACGGTCTGGACAAAAAAGAAGCAGAAGAAACAGCAAAATAAAGAAGAACACTATGTCTTCCCACTTCGCGTCGTGGATCAAGAGCTACCGAACCACTTCGATCTGCTATTTCCTAACCGATGAACGAACCACCCACTACGCATACATCTTTGACTTTGAGAGGCTAGTTGCCAGTCAAATTACACGCCGTGCACATCGATTGTTTATGTGCAAGAGATGCTTCGCGCATTTTGACAACCGACCAAACAAACTGGGTCTCACAGGAGAGCAGCGGTTAGAAGAACACAGGCGCTACTGCTCCAAAAACGCGCCATTGAGAACCGATGTTGCGGAAGAAGAGCACATCATGTTCAATCGGCCCGAGCGTACAAAGAGAAGCCGATTTACAATATATGCCGACTTTGAGAGTATGCTCGTACCCTTTGAGGCCGAAAGGCCAATTCATCCCGCACCAACTGTTCGACCGCCTGCTTGGGACCCAGCAACTAATCGAACGATTGGCCAACAGCGCGTGGGTGGTTTACCAAACAATGTTAGGAATGTCCACAGACCGTACGCTTATGCGTATTACATTCGCGACGACCTAAGAACAGCCGACGAGGGAGACTGCGATGATGATGACCAGGATTCCATCACCTTCTCCAAGCTGTGGATGTACAGAGGCGAGGATGCTGCGCAGCATTTTATCAACGCTGTACGGGATGACGTACGGAAGATTGGCGACATCCTTTACGGACAGCGCATGCCCGGAGACCCACCTCAGTTGACAGAGCAGGAAGAACTTCAATTCCGACGTGCCACTGTCTGTCACATCTGTAAACGGGGAATTCGGCCCTAACGATGGTGAAGATAAGATGAAAGTTAGGGATCACCAACACTCGCCTCCGTACAACTACAGAGGAGCTGCTCATCGTTCGTGCAACCTCCGCTACAGGAACAGGAGACCGTCAATATGTATTTCCATAACTTGTCAAACTACGACGCCCACTTCATCGTGCGTGAGTTAGGCGTGGACAAGGGAGACGTGAGGTACTCGCCAACACCGAGGAGAAGTACATAACTTTCTCGAAGCGCTTCAAATATCCGGGCGCGGGCCGGCGGAACAGTATTAAATTACAATTCGTTGATTCGTACCGTCTCATGTCTAAGGCGTTATGGTACATTAGCGTCGCTTCTGCCGGCCAACAAAATGCACCTCACGCGCGCCCGGCACCAAGACCAAGAAGACTTTGATTTGCTTCGAAGGAAGGGAATCTTCCCCTACGAGTACGTCACGTCTATGGAGGTACTTAATGATGATCACCTGCCACCTAAAGATGTCTTCGGAGAAAATGTTTCCGACGAGGATTACGCACACGCCCAACGCGTATGGGATAAGTTTAGTTGTACATCCCTCGGGCAGTACGCAGAAATATATCTGATGACCGATGTTCTGCTACTTGCCGACGTCTTCGAGGGATTCAGAGAAATGTGCATGACGCACTACAACTTGGATCCTGCACATTTATCTGACGCTACCTTCATACGCGTGGGACGTAATGCTTCTCAAGACTGGTGTGGTGCTCGATACCTTGCGAGATGTCGACATGTACTTGTTCTTCGAGAAGGGCATCCGAGGTGGACTGACCCAATGCGTCACCAGGCACGTTGTCGCCAACAACAAATACACAAGAGCGGAAGATGGCGGCAACCGAGACGGCCAGGGCGCATCGACAAGTGGAGGTGTCGTAGAATACGACGATGATACATTTTTAATGTATTATGACGCAAATAACCTCTACGGATGGGCCATGTCAGAACCACTCCCCTACAAAGATTTTGAGTGGCTGTCGCAGCAGGAAATCGACGACTTGAACATCATGGACATACCGGCAGACGGTGAGTATGGATACGTTTTGGAGGTTGATCTGGAGTACCCAAGAGACCAGGCACTCCACGACAAACACCGCGATCTCCCGTTCTGTCCGGAAGTACGAAAGTCGCCGGCTTACCAGCTGCCCTACTCATCAGAAGACATCATTAATAGCGGAGCAGGACAATCCAGCAAACTAATGGCTACTCTCACGGACAAGGATGAATACGTGATCCACTATCGTTACTTACAACAAGCGATCGAGAATGGACTGCGTGTTCGCCGCGTTCACCGGGTTATGCGTTTTAAACAGTCGCCGTGGTTAAAACCGTACGTGATGCTGAATACCGAACTGAGACGGCAGGCCACCAACAAATTCGAAGTAGAAATGTTCAAATTAATGGTCAATGCTGTCTACGGTATGAGTCTCCAGAATGTGAGAAAACATCAAAACATGAAGATCACCACATCCCGCAAGACATACACAAAGTACGTGGCCAAAGCAAATTTCAATGACCGTATTTGGTACGACGAGAACTTGGCACTACTAAATATGGCGAAAGTGCGAGTCGTATTGAACAAGCCAGTCTATGCGGGAATGTGCATTCTGGACCACAGTAAACGGTGGATGTACGGTTTTCACTACGATATGGTAGAAAGGTACGGCATCGAGAATATAAAGATGGCCTACATGGACACAGATGGTATCGTCTACGCCATCCGTACCCTAGACGTCTACCGCGACATGATGACGCACCTGGACGACTTCGACACCAGCAACTATCCCCAGAACCACATGTGCTACGACGGGCGCAACGCCAGGGTTTTGGGGAAATTCAAGGACGAAGTCGGTGGGAGAGTTATTAGGTTATTCGTCGGCTTGATGGCAAAATTATATTGTATGTTGTCCGGAGGCTTTACGTGTGCTGTTGGTAACGGAGATGACGACGACTGTGGTGCGCCTCCGCCGATAAAGCGGGCAAAGGGCGTCAACCGCGCCGTAGTTGCAAAGGACCTCTCCGTGCAAGATTACCTGGATTGTTTATACAACAAGACAATCAAATGCACGGACAATCAGAGGTTCCAAAGCAAACACCACATAATCTACACCGTTGTGGTAAGGAAGCGGTCCCTGGCACCCTATGATGACAAACGTTACGTAATGCCAGAGGACGGAATAAACACGCTTCCGTGGGGGCACTATGCTATTCCCCCCAGGGCGCCACCGTTACCTCCAGCTCTACCAGCGCCAATGGACGTAGACGAATAGACGATATAATTTAAGTCGCATGAGTGTAATCGGGTAGGCTCTGTTCGGATCTCGGGAGTGTGTGATGGACTGTGATATGGACTGTTTATGGACTGTTGTGGACTGTGATATGAACTTTTATTTATTTTGTGTGTACATTTTTCTTGTTGCTGCTTGTATGTAAATTTTATTAATGAATCAAATTTCATTTTCTTGACTATTTTATAATTCTTTATCTTTGTTGTCTATTTTAAATTTTATTCTTTTGTAAATATTGTATAAAGTTCATTTTTTCAAATTTCTACAGATATTGAATAAAGTTTTAATTTTGTCGAATAATTTCAGAACACTCGATGTTAGACTTAAGTTTGCTTCAATAAATCTAGTCATTTGTATTGACATACTTGTTTTCATTTTCCAGTTTTACACATAGTAATAAGATCATTCACTGTCAGACTCTTTGCTTTTTTAAAAATATTAAGATATCAAACTCTTTTCACTTTGAAAGTAAAATATAAATGACGAGTCTGCACAGAGGTGTACAAATACTTAAACTATCAGACTCTTTTGAAATATCAAGTTACTCGACTCTCTGGTCTTTGAAAGTAAAAATGTAATGTCGAGTCTGTATAAAGGTGAACCTAATAGGCTCTTTTCACTTTGAACTATTATGTCAAATATGTGCAATGAGTAAATTATCAGACTCTTTTGAAATACTGAGTTACTAGACTCTCTGGTCTTTGAAAGTAAATTATAAATGTCGAGTCTACACAAAGATTAACTATCTGATTTTTCTAAATGCACTTTGAAATATTGAGCCTGTTCAAAAATGAAAACTTACATACTAAAAGGAAATGAAAAGATTGGTGTTTGTTGAGTACTCATTTTTATTACAAGAAAAAAAAAATACATTACAAGACAAATGAAAAAGATTTTTACTTTACAATACAAAGAAAAATATAAAAGATTTTTACAAAGAAAATAGCAAACATTGCTACAAGTGTTTATACAATCTGGTGAATAGTTTTCTGATCATCGCATCATTGTGAGCAGTGGAGGTGTCGTCGAAGAGCTGCACGAAGTCCATCATCCTCATATCATGGTGAGTTCGGTAGTACAGGTAAGTCAGACAGTAGTGGCCGCAGACTGTGCTGTCATCATCTTGTAGGCGATACTCGTTGTACAGGTAACGACGAGCGTTACGTCTCAGGAATCCTTGATAGAAGTACAGATGTGGGGGTTGTCCGTAACTGTCGAAGAATTCAATGACATCACTCTTTCGGTCCAGGTAGAATGCAACCCAGTGCGTACCGGCTTCATTGTGTGGATCGGTATTCACAACGATTGCTGTAGACGGGGAGATGCGATGCGGTAGTCGGTCGGCAGCGTAGACCCCATGATTGTGCACTGGCAGAGTCGATAGATATTTCTCAATCTGATTGGTATTCATTCTACGGTGTCGATGCCAACAGTTGCAGCGGTAGTACTTGTTGTAGTGCTCGTAGACGTGTGAAAACAAGAGCAGAAATACGAACTTGTTTCATCAGTAGATTCCAATTCATCGTCAATATTGTTAGTCAAAAACAACCATCCGTGTAATGCTATGCAATTGGATAGTGAGCATCGATGGTTCGGTGATCTGTGATGGCGGCATCGCAGCGTGGATTTCGATAGTAGATTGTTGATTGTAGCCAGTGAACCGCATCCGATATCATCCAAGTCGATAACGTTGGTAATGCAGTGATCAATAACTAAATGTCTGTATATAAAACTCTTCTTTTCCGATCCTTTGACATAGACGGTGTGTCGTTTGGCGATTATCTTTCGTAGCTTTTGTTCCAAGTCGTAGTAGCCGATGTCCCCTTGATCCCATTTTAATCCGTGATAGTGCTTCGATAGCCAATGTGATTCTCGATGTTTATCGATGGTCAGTTCGTCCCTGTTGAATGGCGGTTTGGCGATGTGATGCATCAGTAGTATCCCGCTGTCCACTTCCATAACGCAGACTTCCTTCATTATGTAATCGTTGATGTTGTCTTTGAAACTCTGGAAATCAATAATGATGGGAGCGGCCAAATTCCTGCAACGTACTCTGCGTAAGCGATCCATCTCCTACGAGTGTTGATGAGAGACTAACCACCAAAGTCGACCATCACGTTGCGGTGTCGATCGATTTCAATTACGTTGTCAAACTCTGCGTACACCAAACAGTTGACTGTCTCGGTTAGCGCGGTACCGAATCCCAGCTCCATGCGCACGCTACCGTTGCGTACGAGATTCCAGTGGCCGGTATCGCTGGCAGACAGGTCGGGCGTTAGATCAAACACTAGCAAGCAGTAGCCGTTTTCGAAATCTTCTCTGCTGATCACGTTTCCAGCGTCTGAGAAATGGATCCCTGTGCCGCTGAATATTGTGTTGTACGCCATAATGAACTTTGCGCTACCGGCAGGAGAGAACTTGGGTTGGAGCGGTTTGGCCGGCACCTGTTCACCGTCCACGTACAGTGAGAAGTAGTTCAAATCGAAATTCTTGAAATTGTACGGATTCTTTTTGACATCACCGTTGAATGCGGCATTGGTTACCATACCGACAATCACGCGCTTCGGAACTTGTCCCAGAAATACGTTGTCCAGAGTCTTGCTCCTTATGCCGGAAGCGAGCGTGAATGATTTCACGTCCACTCGTGTGATTGGATACTTAGCGGTGCCGGACTGTAGTATCTTGCTGTGCGCCAACAGTACGGTCGGGCTGACTTTGCATCTTCTAATCCACAGGTTCGCATCGACGATATGCACTTTGTAGTCACCTTCGTGTACCATTATGGAGAATGCGTCTTTCGACCTGTTTAACTTGAAGCGTAGCTCGACTCCGTTCAAAAGATATTTATTCTGATTACACATGTCCAAATGCAAATGACCGACCAAATCGATTTCTCGTCCTCCTTTCGTTAGCTTCCGTCGTTTTTCCAATCCGTCATTATCGTCTTCGGTGTTTTCCATATGGCCTGAATCATCGGCGTTCCACAGCACGGACGATAGATGCGATTTCCTGGCATCGAATCCGTAGTTCAATACTGTTTCGATGTACGCTCGATAGGCGTACGTGTTGTTTTGTGGTGTAACCAATTTTTGATTCATGCACATGTCCACTTGACTGAACAACGAGTGTAGCCAGTTATTTATTGGACCGGCTTTTGTTGCATCGGCCTCGGCGATCGCCGCTCCGTCCGCCTTGATTATCGATGCTGTGACTTCCAGCATTGTTTGCGAAAGATCGGTGTACTCTTCGCCATTGCCGGGCACTACAAACTCTATCGGTGAATCGTCCGTCAGTGTGGATATCGGTTTATATTGAATCCATTTTCCATTTTCGATACTCGTCTGTGTGGGCGGTAGTGAAAACAAGTCCAGCTCCGTCTTGACACATTCGCATGATCTTTGATGTATGAACGACATGATTAATTAAAAATATCTCTTATTGTCTTTGCTACTTTCCTTTTATTTTTAACTGCTGCTTTTCTCTTCTTGGACGGCGATGATGACGTCCTTCCTCTAAGGAGTTTTAACACGGAGTGTGCGACCGCTACTCGATTGTTTCTTGCCGCCACGCATTGCGCGCTTCGCGGAAGTCTTGCGCGTTGCGCGTTTCGCGCCACTCTTACGCGATCCGCGCTTTTTAGATGTCGGCCGCAGACGCTTGACACTGCCACCACCACGGAGAACTCGTTCAATCTTGTCATCGGCCGTGCGCTTCAACGAGCCGGTAAACTCTTTCATGCGCTCCTCTGCCGCATCTCTGGGATGTTTCGTACGCAGAGTCACATCACCGAGGAAACCCATTCCGGACTTTAACGCTTCTCTGCCCAATGCCGCAACTCCGCTCTTGATTATCGGAGATACGGTGCGAAACATACCGCCCAAGAAGCTGCCGACTCCATGTCCTCTTTGATAGGCGGCACCTCGAAAGACTTTTTCTATTGATCCACCCGTCTGTGAATGCTGGCGATAGTAGTACGCCATGTACGGATCGTTCGAAGCCATTATTACAGTTAATTATTATGCAGAGCTCTTCTGAAATGCAGCTTCACGTACGACGTCCCGAACAGGAATGACAGGTTTTGTCCAGTGTGATCCCTGAGGTCGATTTCCACAGTCTCGAATGCTCCTTTGGTGATCGGTACGTAATGTGGGCTGGTGTACAGTACAGTCTTATTCGCTCCGTGCATGTAGTCGCCTCTGTCAATGTTGATGATTTTCAATAGCGGGGCAGAAGCGTCTCCGATCAGCTGCGGCTCAATCTGATCGCAGTACACGTACATATTAGCTGGAAGCCCCATCGACAGATTCGGCGGCCATGACGCTTTATTGTTTTTCACAATGTCCTTCTGCTGCGGATCGAATCCCAACTGTAAAGCCAGTTTATAGTCTAAATGTATCGCAACCACATCTTCTTTCAGTATTTTTATTTCCACTCTGTCCGCATCTTTATCATAGGTGAACTCTACGTAATCGATGAGGTCCTTCGCATCATTGATCATATTCAGCAGTTCGGTTATATTCTTGTAGTAACCCATGTCCAGAGTAAATGTGTACTTGTCTGGCTCTTCCATACCTATGGCGGAAAGAATAGTATCCTGTTCGATTATTATAATCTCGTTCTTGCCCACTAATGGAAACGAGCATGGATAGTGAGATTCCACCAGAGCCATCTCCCACGCGCCTTCCAATCGTATCTGTTTCGAAAGATGCGTAGTGTAGTTTGAGACCTTATTGTTGGGGAAATATTCCATAGAACTGTTGCTGGGTAGCGTCAGGAAGAATTGCGAGTTAGACATTTTGTAAGTCTTGCGCTCTCACCCAAGAGTTAAACTCGTCTCCGTAACCTCGCCACTTGACGTAATAACGCTTACTGGCGCCTCTGCCACGGGTGTCCAGTATTTTGTCAATCTTGAATAGTTGATCACTCCGATAGATTACTTTCTGTAATTCGTGTTCGTAAAACTGACCGGTCAAAACTTCACCTTTGAGGTCCGCCAGCGTGTACATGGGCAGCGGCATCAGAGTGTTCACTTTACGAATAGTAAACACTTCGTTACTCCAATTGGTCTCGTAGCCTTTGGCGAACGTACCCTTCTCCTTTGCTATGCGCACTGTGTCACCAATCTTGAGTTTGGGCTTAACACGGCGTGGAATTTTACTGTACATGCGTTGTAGCACTCGTGCTATCGTCCGATCATTTTTCACATCGATGGGACGCAATCCACCACCGAGACTCTTGTGTGCGCTGGCATTGTATGCTTTCACCAGTTTGTTCAGTACATCGATATATCGGTAAGTGTTTTTGTAAGTCAGGTAACGCCACATGCGAGACTTTAATGTGCGATTCTCGCGTTCCACTACTGCCGCTTTAACATCGGGATTCTGCGTAGTCACATATTTTATTCCGTACTTTTTGAATAACTGTCTGGTCTTGGTGCCGGTAAACTCTGTTCCTTTGTCAGACTGGAGGCAACGCGGAGTTTTAGTCGCTTCTTTGAATATTTCTTCGAATGCCACCGCCACTTCTGCACCTTCCTTTCTCTTCAACGCTCTCACGTACAGACGTTTACTGAACACGTCTATCACGGTCAGCAGGTAATTGACTCCATCGTTGTATTTACTCAATCCTCGCATATCATTCAAGTCCGCTTGCCACAGTTCGTACGGGCCGAAAACAGAGTACTGGTTGCGTGGGAAGCGTTTACGGGCAGGCTTGTGTAATGTATAAGTATCCTGTGATTGTAGCCATTCGATTACTTTCGACTTTGAAATATCTCTCTTGCGTGCAGCTCGCACTAGCGGTGCGATACCGCCGAACGCGCCGGGCTCGCCCGGGTTGTAATAGAGACGATCCATACTCACTTGGCCGGATACGGCTCCCACCTGTCTAGAAAGCCCAGCGGCAACGCTGCGCATTAGAAATTTGTTGTAATTCTCAGAGTTAATCCAACAGTCACAAGAAATCCATTTATGCATTCACTCTACTAAGTATACATGAAATAAATAGTAATAAAGGTTTAAGTTCTAAACTAAGTCTTTAAACTGCTCTAATATCGAATAAACAGTTTACTTGAATATAAAGTCTCATAAAATGTTACTGACGCACATTCGTTACAGAAACTTAATACAGCTTACGTTACAGAAACTTAATATCTTTGTTAAAACTTACATGCAATATGAACAAATCAGGTAGATGTTTAAACTATTTGAGCTACGAGTCTATAAGTGACCAAACCAATCTACTATTTTAAAAGTTTTAAAAATTAAAAAAAAAAATATATTTTTTCACATATGGTTAGCATTTTGTGTATGATGTAGTGAAAAATATTATCATCGTACACTTTGAGTTTCTTGACAAAGTCAAAATTTACTGAAATCTAATAAAAAGTAAAATTATATTTAATTATAACTAGTTATTGTAAATTAGAAATAATACTTACATTTGAAGTAAGAAGTATCCAAAGAAGACACTGGCGTAGACAGAGGCGCAAGCGGAACGAAGTGCAGGAACGTCCGGTCACTACGGCAGCTAGGCAACTACTGATGCCGGGGAGTGTAGAAAATGGTCGACGCTCGGTTTGGTTATATAACGACTGTAAGGTGACGGTTGGTGAAGGGACGCGCAGCTGCGTGGGGTGACGGGTAATATAAGACGCGCTATTGTGTAACGTCGCCGGGCGGACGCTCCCACGCAGGGGTGTGGTCGGCCTATTGTACCGGCTCCCCTATCTAAGGAATGTTGCACCTGGCCGAGGGTCGGTACCTTTACACCGTGGGTGGTCTAGAGTTTGTATTACCTGGCGGGAAAATAACGTCCTGCTCCCCCACTCCTACCTGCTGTGGCCACGGATTTTGGTCAGATAGCACTATGGAGTCCGAGAAGAAGGTTGTCGACAAAACCGATGAACAGCATTTGTGGAACTCCTCTATTACAGAGGAGGAGTTACATGCGGCCGTCGAAGCTGTCGAGGAAAAGGAAAAGAACCTCAGGCGACTCTGGTTAGCTCAGATGGATATTTGCGGTTCTGTACCGCGAGATGATTTTGAACTTCAATGCCAGATGGCGATTACCCAACAACTTGAAGCCGCCGAGAATGAGCTAAAGAGTGGAGGTACTATCCAGACGGAGGTGAAGACTGAGAAACATGAAGAATATAACGAATATGATGATTAAACGTGCTGTTGAACCCAATCCTTTTAGTTTAAGTTTATATTTTGTAAAAAAAAAAAAAAAAACCTACTAATTCGGGGGGGGGCTCCGCAACTTGGGTGGTCTCGGGGGGGGGGACCCGCAACTTGGGTGGTCTCGCGGGGGGGGGGGGGGGGCTCCACCGGCTCCACCAGCAGGCGGACAGCCGGCCAAGTCCCCCTACTAGCATATATGCGGCATTTAGGCTACTCCCTCAGCCCACCAACAAAATCATGGACTTCCTGTATACCGGCCCTAGTGGCTGTGTCTTACGCCACAGACCACGAATAGAATCAATAGAATCTGTCCAAAGGTTTTGCCAACTGGCCAGGAACGTCAGTGATCGTCCCAGCCACAGACCAAGCGCCGCGCATATGCGGCGGACAATCCCGTAGACCGTGCCTAAGCTATCTAACCGTTAAAATAGACCGAGCCGAAGATATTTCGTATTTAGTATCATGGAACCATCGCCTACATTGAAAGAATTTGAAAGCCACATTTCAAAATTGGGGCATTTTAGACTAGAATAGTGGGAGGACGGGTCACGTGATGGAGGGGAGGCGCCACAGTAGGGGTAAGGCCGACCCTGACAGAGGTGGTCAGTCATTCGACGTCGTCTTACCTTGGTTGAAGAAATGATTACTATTTATTAATAAAGGTTTTATAGATACTATATATGCCTTATTCTACTCTACTTCCAACTATTAAAATCAATTATCGACTACATTACTTGGATGGGTGAAGAAACAATATACCGTAGGCTAACTAAATTGATTAGATTTCATCCACTGCCTAATTATTCAATCAGTACATCACATGAGTGAGAAACCAACGTAGAAAATCAAATGTTATAATTCATCATTCGTAATTCAATTGTCTTAAGAGATTATAGGCATTTACGACTCGCGAACCCTGTAATTAACCTCACTTTCAAACTGAGTGTATCCCTGGTAACTTAACTCTTTTTTTACTGTTTTACGTACGAACTTAAAATTAATTAAATATTCAAGTGACCCAAAAATACGTCACAGAATATTAACGTCAATTAATCGATGAAATTCGATTTTATCGCAAAAGGACAGGTGAGGAAAACAGCTGTATCATACGGACAAAAGATTGGGTTTAACATTCTATTCGTGAAAAAGATCGATTCAATGAATGATGGATGATTGATTCAAATGAATCAATTCGCCAGATGAGCCGAATTTTCCATTACCAGCTGATTAAATCAGCGGGTTTACTCGAGTGTTGCCGAACACTGCCGAAGCACCGCCAGTCTCAATACTCTTTTGATTTTAATTCAACTATAATACGCTAAGGGTTTTTTTTTGTCTTGAGAACTCCTCCTACAATTTTCAACCGATTTTCAAGTTTTTGGTGTCGTTGGATAGGGCTTGGTCTGTAGTTGTTTTCGCCAAAAACTGATGAGAATCTGACGGAAAAAAAGATGTTATCCACCATTGAAATATCAAAATTTCCCATTTAAATGACATTGGGATTGAATAAAGCATTTTAAACATCTGTTAATAAACAGCTGTAAATACGTGTAGTTTTGGTGATTGCAGATATTCACAATATTGAATTGGTCGGAGGTCAATGATTTAGAGACAAAAGTAACATTTGTATTGTAGTAAAATAAATTGCTCGATTTCGAGCAACGCGTTTATAAGTAAATAATAATATTGCTATTACTACAAGTGATGTAAGAAACTAAAATATATACTTCAGTTTCTGGTAATGTTAAAATTAAATGTATGTATAATCTTCTGTGGTGGTTATAAACACAATAAGGAATGCAATAAAATTAAAAAAATAAAAGAGGGATTAAATCATTATTCTATGATTATTTAAACATGACCTACTTTTGAAACCTCATGTCCTCCGTTAATCCTTTAAAATTTTATTGTAATATATTAGTATTTTATCAGAATGCTTTACTTAACGTGTTTTGTAGTTAAAATAAGGGGAAAAAATTAAAATATCATAATTATTAAAAACCGCTAGGCACGAAACTTAGTCCATGTTAAATGTAGTACTAAAAAGTTTTTATTTTTTTAGGTACTCTTTCAACTCATAAATTGACTTAATGTTTTAGAGAAACTAAAATACAGTTTAACATAGATTATAAAAGGATGCAAAATGATTTTTTATCCTATTATAAGTGTCTACAGGTCATACTTACATCAAACATAAATACTTAAATAATTGCAAAAATTGATTTCAGACAAGAATTATTTCAAACAGCAAAGTTTTGGGATTTAAATTTAGAACGTATGTTTACCAATGAAATCCCAAGTTGAACGTATGGATCCTGAAGGGGAAGAAAGAGATACTTCAGTCATGGTGAAGCAAGCTATCACTAAATCTTAAGTAAACCTTAGCTCCTTAGTTGTCACAAGTGATATTTAGCGGAAATCAACTAGCTTCCGCTCTACTGATTAAACTAGAGAAGAAACTATCTTAGTAGTGGGGTTTGGCCGCTTCTGGCTCAGCTCAAGGTCAGGCAGTTGTAACTGTTGTAGGGGGTTATGACGCGGGGGTTGTGAGGAGGGGGGTTGTGACGGCTCGTGCCGCCAGCACTCAATATAGTAGCGATTTTCGAGTCACTGGCCACAGCGCCAGTATCCGACAGCCTCTTTCTAGAACCTTCTCGAATCGCTCCGCGAAGTGAAAGATATTGCGAAAACACGGTCTCTCTCGTCCTTCAAACTTGAAACTTCATAGATTCGGCATCACGGCTCCGGAAATATGGATAAGTATTAGTTAATATTCTGGAGGGGACCGTCGGGTCCCAGGACGTAGGTGGGGGATGATAATTATTAATTAATCTCAAGTAAATTTATTATTTAACCAACCAATTAAAACTATAACTTGTTCTGTAGAGGGTAGTCTGGAACCGTAACCTTCATGTCCTTTCAGGACATGGCCATTAGCTATAGGATGGGTTTAGATTTCTAGATACAGTTCATTATTAGTAATTCTCCTTGCAATTAATTTAGTATAGGTAGATTATAATTAAAACCCTCATCAAAATGGCTAATAGGCTTCTGGTCCTGTGCTTGGCTACGATCCGTCTCTGGGTAGTACCCACAGTAGGCCTATGTCCTTCAGATACGTTTCCTAGGTTCAATCAATAAGTCACGAAGTTCCCAGGTATTTCATTTCACGGCATAAACCTCAATCCTCAACCATTTCCATTGTCACCTTTTAGTTAACCACCATACCGACATACCCCCGGTTTCAGGGTTTTTGACAGTGATGGATGGGTTTGTTAAGTGGGTCAAGGCCATTCGTAGGGGTTTTTTAAAATTTATTTATTTAATTTAAGTCTTTTAGTGATAGTTGTATGAAAGGAGAGCTCCTAGGTGTTTACAGTGAGAGTCGATAGAGTAGAATGAGACATTCGTCTGAGGAAGAACGGTCATATAAACCCGGTAATAATTGGACAGGATTGTCAATAGGCGTAACAAGATTTAAATGTTGATACTGCAGCATGTCAGTTAAGACAGCATGTAAAATAGTATCCGTAGAACAAGTGTCGCATAGGCCAGGTTTTGCAAAGTTCAACGGGTGAAAACTGTAGTATTTCTTATGCTTAGCCAATGTAGTACGTAGTTTAGAAACTGTGGAGTTAGATTGTTTCTGTAAAATGTGTTTTGTGTGTAAAAGTTTTAGTTGTAAAGTGTGCGAAGCCATGATAATATACAAAGGGGAGATGTGTACTCTCCGACAATCAGCGAGTATATGACTGGCGCCCGCGAGTGTGTCTGAATATATAGAGATTAGTTAGCATAATAAGTGCAAACATATGTTAGAGCAACAAGCGTAAGTTAAAAAAGTGTTTGATAGTGTTAGACTAAGTGTTAGAGACTTATGGATAGTTGTTTACTGTCGTCCTATGGCCACTTTAATGTCTCGCGAGCGGTACCGATGCCCATTAACTGGGGTTGTGTGACACCCCCTAACCCCCTCCCCTAAGAGAATGGCATAAAAGGGCAGAACTTCGGAGAGCTCAGTTATTTGTCGGGCGGCGGCGCGAACGGTTCTAGCACTGGAAAAAATATAGTTGAAGAAAAGTATTGTTAAATTTTTAAAAGTAATTGCTAGTGGCAGAAGTTAGTTAATTATTCTGTAGGGGTTGATTGCCAACTGCATGGGCTTAAGAACTGTATCGTGATTGAAAGATAACTAACATTAAAACATTTGTTTACATCGTTTTACTATTTCATATTTGAATATCCTTTTTCATAAGTGTAAGTATTCATTATCTTTCACAAGAAAGAACATAATTTGTTTTAAGAGTTAATTTTAATTGGCCCATTCAAATTTAATTGAAAATGTTTTAAGTGATAATATTGAATCATAGTGATAATATTAAGTGAAATATTAAAAATGTGGACCAAATTCAAAATTTCTTATATAACATCCTACATTTTATGGTATTTTTAAAATTTCCATGTTAAGACTGTGTTATTCTTTGACATTTTTCTCTAATCCTAACTGTTAGGGAGCTAGAGGCAATTAAATTTCATTTTTAGAACCATAAGAATAGCATGGGGCAAGCTTTAACGCCCATATCTTCGAAACAATTGATTAAAATAAACCAACTCAAGAATAAAATTTTCTTCAATTTAAATTTAAATTTTTTTATCATTCTGCACGAAATCAGGCAGTTTTTTGTTCTCTCAATAGTACCAATACCGATTATTTTCTGTCCTAGGACTGAAAAATCATCTAGAGAATTTTTTAGGTACTAGTACTGAAAAGTCAGCTGTTTGCCAAGTATATTACTATCGATTTATTTATGTTGATGAGCAGAATTTTGAAATTGAAACGTTATAAAAAACATTGTTTGTAACTAAAAGAAACACTGCATATTACTTACTTTGTAAATATAACCTCGAAAATAAAACTTTATAGTTATTTTTTTAACGATCAAAAGTCTAATTTTCGCATTATGATAAAAAAAAAACTTTGTTCATCACTCGGAGCAAAAGTGTCTTTTTGATGCTTAATCGTTTTTAAAAACTCGGCTGCGCCTAGTTTATTTGTTGCCTCGAAATACAGGCAGATATATAAACAAATTAAATATGTCTTATGAGGACCTATAAAAGAAGTTGATTTTAGCAGGGTTCGGAGCGGAATAATTAACCTATCTATTTATGTATTAATTATCGAAATATTATGCAAATCAGCATCATAACGTTTACACGAGTTGGTTTTAGTGTGAGATAACTTTGAAGTCTATAATGAGCTAATTAATCTTCCTGTCTGATTTAACATTTGCCTAGGACTAATGAATATCTTATATTAAATTTACAATGTTCAGAACGTAATTCTTTTTTCTATAAAAATATTTTGTTTGTGATATTTTTATTACCATTTTAACTTTGTGAGTGTGGTTTTGGGTTGAATACCATATTTTTATACACATTTACCTTACAAGAAATAATGTATTTGTACAACTAATGTAATTGTTAGCATCATCGTAAACTGGAAAAGTCTTACTGTTGCGAACAATTTTACCCCTTCAGTGTTTAAATGATTTTTTACTTATATGTCTCGTTGATTATTTTTATTGTTGTTGTAAACTCTTTAAGGTGTTTGTTCTTCACGATGGACATTTCTGTTGTTCAATTTATCAAGGAAATGGAAAACTTTAAGAAAAAAATCATTTATTTAATTAGGTCTTATAGGAAAGAGATATAATTTCAAATCTGATTGTGCTGAATTACCCTTATAACAAAATGTCTCATAGTATTCCATTTTTATCTTACAAATGAATAGAACATATAGTTAACAATGCCAAATAATTGCTACAATTTATTAGTAAAACATAATATTAATAATTTTGCTGATAATTTCATGTAGGGAGTGCGTTTACCAAGAATATATCATGTACTTTGACTAATAAATTAACCTTACTTTAAACCGATTAAACCTTTCATTTATTATATTAAATTTGTTAAATTCCCTTTAGCAAATAAAAACAACAGTGGATAAAACTACAAATACTAGTTATATAAATCATTGTTTATTTAAATAAACTCTTTCAATATTTACAAAATATCTACGTTTATGAATTTTTATATATTTTTATTTATTTTTTTGTCATAGCTATGCACATTTTATGCACAATATTTAATTATACATTACCACCAGGAAACGTTTAGAACAGAAAATAAACTCGTTGGAATAATGTATCAACGAAATTAAATCAGAAACCACTGTTTAACTTGAGAGAAGATATTTCATTCAATGACTTCATCGATTGACTAATTCAAACATTAATCGCTTGCGGAGATTTCCAGGAAATGACTTAATATTTGTTTCCGAGAAAGAAGCGCTAATGACTTATGGTCGTGATCGGATGATAACTAATAAGAGGTCTGTACGAACGGTTTTAGGAAAGTAGCTGGTGAATTAAGAGTAGACATATAACATTGAAGAGCATTCAAATTGGTTTATTTAGTTTATATCTTTTTATCGAATCAACTTTTTTACACTGATAATGACGTGGAATTTTTATAGACTATTATTATTGACATAATGTAGTTATTAGTTACAAGACCTTGCCTATTTGAAAAAATACACAAAAATATAGACCTTAAAATTACTATCGCTTCTGGGATTGTAAAAATATTAATTTGTTTTAAATCCATTGGTAAAAAAGTATTCATGTAATGAGAAAATAAATAATCAATTTAATTTTTATTTTTGTTTATTAAACATTATTGAGAAAGCATAACAAAAACCTGAGATAAATATATTACTAACCACTGCACCACCATCTGGGTTTGTTCAATAAAGCCAGAGTGGTTTTGTGATCCTCATAAAAAATGCATGTCTCTCTAACATTAATACCTCATAGTATGGCAGGTAAAACAATAATGCCATAAACTAAAAATACAGAACTACTAATATGGTTAGTTTTGATGTAAATAATACTCTTCAAAATATTCTGATATAATAATCAATGTAGGGGGCCCATCCGCAAATCAAGAATTTTTAATTTTGTTTGTTTGTTTGTTTGAAACTCTCTTGCTGAACAATTCGATCAATATTTTGACTTTTCAAACAATGTATTTTGTTTGTGTAGTATCAGTCAATTTATGTTTGCTTACAGTCTAATTAAATAAATAATTCAAGGGTTAAGTTACCTGTTAACCTGTTAAGTTACAGTTCACATTTTAAAATCTTTTAGTGAAAGTTGGCCCACTTCAAATAATTCAAACTATATGGAGGAGAAGCCCAAAACGAAATTACCTTTTTAATCACAACTAGTCTACTTTTTGCTGAAAATACAGCAATTTATTTTGATACAATACAAAAGTGACATTTAGTTCTAAATCAATGACATCCAATCCAATATTGCGGAATTTAACTATTTTCAATTGAAGGAGTTAAAAAAATTAAAATAATAATAATAAATCTCTTATCGTATTGAATAAGTACTAGAGATCGCTTAGTGGCCAAAATGTGGTCACAATTCCAGTTAATATGGGCCAAATTAGTGTATAAAATACGTACTTAGCCTCTGGAAAATCTGTTCTTCCTGATTTCCTAGCATTTGTTATTACAACAGCTGTCTAATGATTCAATTAATCATCCTTCTTCCATAAGATTAACATTGAAACTTTGAAAGCCTGTAAGGGTGAAGACCTGGATGCCGATAAGAATAAGAATGGGATTCTGCTCAGTAGTGGCAAAACACCGGTTCTGCCCCAGTTCAAGGTCACTCATTTTTTTGGGGTTGGAAGTGGCAGGTGTGGGGTTGGAAGTGTGGGGTGGGGGTGACAGTGATGGATGGGTTTGGGAAGTGGGTCAAGGTCATCCGGAGGGGGTTTTAAAAAAGTGGGAGCCGCAGGGGCTCGGTGGGAATGGGGAGGGGTGGGGCGGCTTCGGGGTTGGAGGTTTTAGTTTATTTTTAAAATTAAATTAAAATAATAGTTGCATGATAGGAGAGCTCCTAGGTGTTTACAGTGCGAGTTGATACAGTAGAATGAGACATGTGTCCAAGGAAGAACGATCATATAAACCCGGTAATATAGTGAATAAGAATAATTGGATAGCATCGTCAATAGGTGTAACAAGATTGAAATGTTGATACTGCAGCATGTCAGTTAAGACAGCGTGCAAAACAGTATCAGTACAGTATGCAGTGTTGCACAGGCTAGGTTTTGCAAAGTACAACGGGTGAAAACTGTAGTATTTCTTAAGCTTAGCCAATGTAGTACGCGGTTTACAAACTTTGGAGTTAGATTGTTTCTGTAAAATATGTTTTGTGCGTAAAAGCTTTAGTTGTAAAGAGTGCGAAGCCATGATAATATACGAAGGGGAGATGTGTACTCTCCGACAATTGGCGAGTATATGACCGGCGCCCGCGAGTGTGTCTGAATATATAGAGACTAATTAGCATAATAAGTGCAAACATATGTTAGAGTAAAAAAGCGGAAGTAAAAAAGTGTTAGACTAGGTGTTAGAGACTTGCGGATAGTTGTTTACTGTTGCCCTATCGCCACTATAATGACGCGCGCGCGGTACCGATGCCCGTTTTATGGGGGGTTGTGTGCCCCCCCCCCCTTTCCCCAACCCCTCCCCCTGAGAGGATGACAAAAAAGAACAGAACTTCGGAGAGCTCAGTTATTTGTCGGGCGGCGCCGCGAAAGGTTGTAGCAGGAGGAAACATATAGGCGAAGAAAAGTATCGGTAGCCGCAGAAGTTAATTAATTATTCAGGTGCAGGATTGCAAGTAATGTTCCGTGCACGAATAAGTAGGAATACAATTGTCAATTGTACAGGTAAAACTTGTGCTGTAGCAATAACTATAAAATTAGACGGTTGTAAAGTGTATGACCTGCTAATGTGCAAGAAATATCCCGTGCACGACTAAGTGGGATCACAATTGCCAATTGGACAGGTAAATTTTGTATTGTAGCAACAAGTATAATACTAGACCGTTGTAAGGTGTATCACCTGCAGGTGTGCAGGAAATGTCCCGTGCATAAATATAGAGACTAATTAGCATATTAAGTGCAAACACATTTTAGAGTAACAAGCGTTAGTTGTAAAAGCGCCAGAGACTTACGGATAGTTCCTCACCCGACCGATTCCGCCACCGAAATGGCGCGCGCGCGGCAGCCACCCCCCTTTTTATGCGATCGATGAGTCACGTGCGACGCCCCTCCAACCCCCTCCCCGAGAAAACCGCATAAAAGAGCGAGGTTCGGGAGAGCTCGGTTATTTGTCAGTCGGCTGCGGCTACGGTCACAAGAGTCAGAGGAAGAGACGGATAGTTTAAAAAAGTACTGGTGATCGCGGAAGTTAATTAATTATTCAGTTGTAGGATTGCAAGTATTGCTCTGTGGATAATCAAGTGGGGGGACCACAACTGTGATTGAACAGGTAACCATTGTAGTATAGCAATAATTTTAATATTAAACGGTTGTAAAGTGTATAAGCTGCAGGTGTGCAAGAAATGTCTCTCGTACTGTAGCAATAATTATAATAGTAGACGGTCAGTAAGTGTATTACCTGCAGGTGTGCAAGAAATGTCTTGTGTAATGTAGCAATAAGTATATGATTGTAAGGTGTATTACCTGCAGACGTGCAGGAAACATAGCGTGCACTATTGCACAGGTAAATCCCGTAGTGTAGCACTAATTATATTAATATGACCGAGAAGTAGCGGTTAGAGTTTAAGTGTTGTTAAAGTAAGAGAGTAATTTGCATATTAAGGAGGAAACAGGTGTGTAAGAATGGAACCTGCAATTAATCAGTGTGAGTTTCCTGCACACGATGTTAATTAGCATATTTTAATTTAAAAAAAATGGAAACTCGACACGAAAATAAAATTAAGATATATAAAATAACTGATGTAGTGTTAAGAAATAGTGTAAAAATAATAAAAATGTTAAAATAAATAGTGTGTTAAAGTACTATGTGGTATGAACTCACGGATTGGTTGTTTACCGTTGGGGTGTCAGCTCCCTATATGGGAGGCGCGCGAGCTTCCCGTCGTTTATATACATGCGGATGGTTACTCATGCATGACCCCCCCCCGACCGGACCGGAAACCGGAAGCCCCCCCCCCCCCGACCGGACCGGAAACCGGAAGCCCCCCCCCCGCCCGCCGACGTCACAACGTCTTGGGTGCAGCGTGTAAGAAGTACCGACCAGGCCAAGGATTATGAGCATAAGTAATGCATTTCCAAACAATAGTCTATTGTATGTTAAAAACAAGTTGCGTGTTTTGGCGGCCTATTTCTGTTGGAAGTATAATTAAGCGGCGGAAGAGGGTGGATAACAATCGATGATAATTATGCTGCCACGCGATGGGGAAAGCTGCGGATGTACTTGTCAGCGGATGTAATTTGATGCTATCTAATGCAAATTGAGAGGTACAAGGCTCCACCTGCGTTTTAGGCGACCCACATGTAACAAAGCACATCCGTTTGGAATTTTCCACTGACATTTCTGGAAAGTTCCGCGCCCCTGAAACCCCTCCCGGCCCCCCACCACTCTGAGAGCCGAGAACTACCCCGACGACTATTGCCGCCACAGTCGGGCTCGGAATTTCGGACGCGACGCTCCGACCCGACTCAGAGGGCAACTCAAATGTATAAGCGGCCGATATATATTTGAGTTACTCTTGTTGTTAGGCTATTACTATTTAATATTTGTTGTGTGTGTGTGTGTGTGTGTGTGTGTGTGTCTATGGTTTTATGCAAAGTGTTATTTGGTTTCAGTCTTAAGATGTGTTAGTTTTTTAATGTTTAACTTGCACATTGCGATGTTAGCATTAAGGTGTTTTATGGTATTATTTATGTTTAAGAAATGTGTTTTTAATCTTAAGTATTGGTTTATGGTATTTGTGTGTGTGTGTGTGTGTGTGTGTGTGTGTGTGTGTGTGTGTGTGTGTGTGTGTGTGTGTGTGTGTGTGTGTGTGTGTGTGTGTGTGTGTGTGTGTGTGTGTGTATCTATGTCTGTGTTTGTTTATCTGTGTACTAATAATTTTTTTACATTCCACAGCTAGCTGTTAGGTTGGGTAGATTAAATTAAAATGTAAATGTAAATTTAAGAAGTTCGATTGAACTTCATTAAATATGGGTGGGACATGCGCGTTGTGCCGTAGGTAGCGCATATTTTTATTGTTTTTGATTTTTGTTTTTAATTTTGGTCAGGCAAAAATATGTTTGGGTGGGTTTAGATTAAGGGTGGGAGGTTAGAGTTGCGTCTTGCATTAGCTGTTCCAGAGTCCCCATTGTAAAATTGGAATGGTCAAGTCCAGTGCCCAGACCCGAGGCTGGCCGCCCGTATCACAGACTACCAAACTGGATCGCCACGTGCGTGCGGGCCAAAAATCGGGATCCCTAGCAAGACGTAACTTTTTTGGGTTGGGATTGGGAGTGTTTGAGGAACACAGGGTGGTGGAGACGGTTCTAGCCGCCTCCATCACCTTGGATCATTATTATTTTTTGGTGACCTTGACCTCAATTTACTCATGCATAATATAGGGTTTAATCATTACTTTTCAGCTTTAGTCTTAACCTACTATTTTTAACATCTTACTAAAAATCTTACCATCCCCCCCCCCCTTCCACCCCCTACAACTGGGAGGTTATAAAAAGGGAGCATTAGAGAAGCATTTCATTTCGCTGCTAAATTTCAAAGAGTAAACATCAACAAGATGTATCAATGTGACATTTGCTTAGAAACTTTTCATGATAATATTCTACTAGAAATACACAAAGAGTTATTCCATAATAATAATGAAGATGTAACAGAAACCGAAAATGAAGATTTAAAACTATATGGAGAAGAACAACAAGAAGATCAACAAGAAGAACAAGAAGAAGAACAAGAAGAAGAACCATTAGCAGGACCATCTAATGCTATACCGAGTGTAAAAGTATTTGCTTTAGCAGGTAGAGTAGTAATGCATCACAAAATTCAAAATGAAAAATTGGAATTAGAACAGTTTCTTAAAGAAGCAAGAATAATTTTCAGTAAAACTATAAAAGAAGAACTACAAAGATTAAACTTTATTAAATTTGGCATATTATTAAATGCTATGTTTATTAATGCAGATGAAGAAATGTCTCCTAGAGGATTTATAACAAGAAACCAAACAATTATGGCTACTTCAAATATTGATTCAATAGTTGAAGAGTGTTTTGATGAAATTTTAACTAAAATTCAAGAACATGAAGGAAGAGGATCAGGTTGGAGTTTGCTTAGTATTGAGGGAATGGATTTAAGAATTCACAAACATGGATACGGGCTTATGGGAAGCAGTTACATTCCACTGCCAAAGAAAATACAGGATACAAAGTCGTGTATAAATGTAAAAAATGAAGATACAGAATATTTTCGTTATGCAATGACATCAAAATTTGTAACACCTAAACATGCGGATAGACCTAGCCAAGAATATGAAAACCAAAGATATAGGTACAATTTCCAAGGGTTGTCGTACCCGGTAGCATTGAAGGATATTACAAAATTTGAAAAACAAAACTGTGGAACATCTGTTAATGTGTTTGGTTTGGACAGTTCAAATAAAGTATATCCTTTAAAGGTTGTAAAGAATGAGCTTGCAGACCACACGGATTTATTGCTAATAACGCAAGGAGATGTTTCTCACTATGTATATATAAGAAGTTTTGAAAGGCTTGTTAGTAAACAATTATCGAAAATTGAACACAAGAAAATAATATGCAAAAGATGTTTTAGTTTTAAGGAAGAAAGAATATCAAACAGAGGATGGATACGAGAACATCAGGAGCTATGTAACAACAACTATGAAGCCAAAATAATATTACCAACAGCAGATAGAGCCGAGCTAAAATTTGAAAAGATATCTCATCAGTATCGTATCCCTATTGTTGTATATGCAGACTTTGAATCTACACTTGTTCCTATTGAAAATGATGATGATGGAGCCAAGAAAAGTGTTAAGTATCAGATACATGATCCAAACAGTTTTTGTTTACTAATTAAATCTACACTGTCAGAAGAGCATTTAAATAAATATGATCTAACATCAAAACCTGTCATATATCGTGGTGAAAGTGCTTCTAAAATTTTCCTTGACCACTTATATGCAATAGCAGAAAAGGTACAAAGATTGTACAGTGATATTGTACCAATGATACCGATGGATGAAGAAGAAGAGATTCAATATGAAAATTCAACCCATTGTTATTTATGTAAAAATGAATATACTATGGAAAATCACAAAGTACGTGATCACGACCATTTAACAGGATATTATAGAGGTGCTGCATGTAACAGATGTAATATTAACTATCAAATTCGCAACTTCATACCTGTAATTTTGCATAACCTTAGTGGTTATGATTCACATTTTATTATACCGGAATTGGGACGAGATGATGGAAGAATCGATGTGATAGCAGAAACCACTGAAAAGTTTATTAGTTTTAGTAAAACGGTTGGAAATATGAAGTTACGTTTTTTAGACTCTTACCGTTTTATGCCATCTAGCTTAAGTAAACTTACTGAAAACTTAAAGAAAGAAAATTTAATAGAAACAATGAAGATTGTAAGTAAAGATAAATTGGATTTGGTTCTCCGCAAAGGTGTTTTCCCCTATGATTACATCGATTGTTTGGAAAAATTTGAAGAAACATCACTTCCGCCAAGAGAAGCCTTCAAGAGTAAGTTGTATGAAGAGGACATTAGTGAAGAGGACTATGAACACGCTTGTAAAGTATGGAATGAACTAGGAATGACAACATTGGGAGAATATTCCGACTTTTATGTTAAATTAGATGTGACTTTACTTTGTGATATAATGGAAGAATTTAGAGATACCTGTTTTGAAGCATATGGATTGGACCCACTTCATTCTTATACATCGCCTGGACTAGCATGGCAAGCTATGCTGAAAGAAACAAAATGTAGACTTGAACTTATTACAGATATCGATATGGTTTTGATGATAGAGTCAGGTGTTCGTGGAGGATTGACGCAAAGTGTAACTAGATATGTAAAAGCTAACAACAAATATCTCCCAAACTTTGATGCGTCACAACCAACAACATTCTTAGGTTATTTTGACGCAAATAACCTATATGGATGGGCTATGTCAAATCCTCTTCCATATGGTAATTTTAAGTGGGCAAACCCAGATTTGATAGGCAATATAATGGACATACCCAAACACGGAGACATTGGTTGCATTTTGGATGTAGACTTTGAGTATCCTGAACAACTGCATGACCACCACTACGATTTACCACTATTGGCCAAGACGGAAATATCTCCAACTGGTAGATGGCCCAAGTTAATGATGACGTTAACCAACAAGTCAAGATATGTAGCTCATTATTGGACAATACAGCAAGCAATAGAATTGGGATTGAAAATAACAAGAATCAATAGAGCAATACAATTTAATCAATCTTGTTGGTTAAAACCATACATCGACAACAACACAAGAAGAAGGACTGCAGCAACATCCGCTTTTCAAAAGGACTTTTTCAAATTAATGAATAATTCAATATTTGGCAAAACGTTGGAAAACAAAAGAAAACATAAAGATGTAAAATTAGTTAGCGATCCGGCGAAATTGCAAAAATTAGTACAAAAACCAAACTTTGGAACGAGTATAATTATTAACGAGAATCTTGTAGCTGTTACCATGAACAAAATCTCAATAACAATGGATCGTCCTCTATATGTGGGAATGTCTATTTTGGATATTTCTAAAACCTACATGTATGACTTTCACTACAACAAGATGGTGAAGTTTTATGGAAGAGACAACATCGGGATAGCATATATGGATACAGATGCTTTCATTTATTGGATAAGAACAGAAGACATGTATGAAGATCTACGTACTTTTGTATATACTACTGACTTTGACTTTTCAGATTATCCTAGAGATCATCCCAACTATGACTACGATAGAAATAAAAAGGTGTTGGGCAAGTTTAAAGACGAAACAAATGGTGTACCAATGGAAGAAATCGTCGCTTTAATGTCCAAACTGTACTCATTCCAACTATACATCAGTGAAAAGGATGAACATCAAGTGGTGAAGAAAGCCAAAGGCATCAAGACTTCATATCTAAAGAAGAAAGTACAGTTTGAACATTATAAAAGATGTTTGTTTGAAAATGTGGAAACAACCGCAACATTCAACACCATCAGAAGCTACAACCATATATTGTATAGTGTAAAGCAAACAAAGTGGGCATTAAGTTATAAGGATGATAAACGCCACATTCTTGAAAACAACATCAACACATTACCATTCGGCCACTATTCCCTAATCCCCATTGACCAGTAAACCTTTTCTTCGTCCTTTACCTTCTTCCTTTTTCCTTCCGTTAAGAAGAGGGGACATGACAAGCCCAATGTCATGTTCCCTCTTTTTTTACACCAACGTAAAATGGCCTTGACCTATATCCTAACCGTATATAAAAGAGGTAAACCATTCTAGAGATCAGTACCTTTACAAGCGATGTGGAAGACACAACTGGAGATGGAAGACTTAAAAAATAAAATTGTAAATGAACTTCATAAGCCAGCAAGAAGAAAATTTCCTAGAAGAAGTACAGTTATAAAAGGAATGAATGATCTTTTCCAAGCCGATCTCATTGAAATGATACCACATAGTAAGTTGAATAAAGGATTCAAATACATTTTAGCGATTATAGACTGTTTTACTAAAGTGGCTGATGCCTTACCGCTAAAGGACAAGACTGGTAAAAGTGTTACGAAAGCTATGGAAACGGCTATACAAAGAAATAAATTCAACATCAAACATCTACAAACTGATGATGGGAAAGAGTATTTTAACAAAGACTTTGCAGCTTTAATGAAGAAGTATAAAATAAATCATTATTCTACAAATTCTGAGGTTAAAGCTTCAATAATAGAAAGATTCAATAGAACATTAAAAGGAGTAATGTATAAAACATTTTCCAAACGAGGATCATATGTTTGGTATGATATCTTACCGCAACTTATAAAAGAATATAACAACAAGTATCATCGAACCATTGGTATGAATCCTAACCAAGTAAATAGCGGTAATGCTAAGATGGTATTAAAACGTATTAGGAATAATACAACTCCTAAACATGAAAAAATGCAACCTAAAACATTTAAAGTTGATGATAAAGTTCGTATAAGTAAGTACAAAGGAGTATTTAGTAAAAGGTATCTGCCAAACTGGACTAATGAAGTATTTACAATCTATAAAGTGCAACCAACAATACCTGAAACTTACATCTTAAAGGACAACAAGGGTGAATTACTCGAAGGTGGATTCTACGGGCATGAGTTGTTAAAATCATCAGTCGGCGATGTATATCTTGTTGAAAAGATTTTACAAAGAAAAAAGGATAAGGTTAAAGTACGTTGGTTGGGATTTGATAAAAGTGAAGACTCTTGGATCCCTACAAAAGACTTGGTGTAACAATTAATGAACTCATTACGTGTTTAACCTTTACACAAGATGGAGATTGTGCAACATAAGGATCGATTTTTTATTAATAATATTGATGAATTAACAGTTGACAACGACAAGTTAAATCATGGAAAACATGGTGAACTACTGCCAAACACAATAAGATGTTTAATAACTGGACCGTCAAATTGTGGAAAGACTAATGTGGTTTTTAACTTAATAACAAATCCTAAAGGACTACGTTTCAACAACATTTACATTTTTTCCAAATCTTTGCAACAACCCAAATACCAATTATTGGATAAGGTACTCGCAAGTGTGCCTGAAGTTAATTTTTACAAGTTTAATGCTAGTGAAACTATAATGGAGCCAAACGAGGCTAAACCATTTTCTATATTTATATTCGATGATGTATCTTGTGAAAATCATGACACTATTAGAAGTTATTTTGCCATGGGGAGACATTACAATATTGATAGCATTTATATTGGTCAAACTTACAGTAAAATTCCAAAACAACTAATAAGAGATAATGCAAATCTACTTATTATCTTCAAGCAGGATAAAACAAATTTAAAGCACATATATAATGATCATGTAAATGCAGACATGTCATTTGATAAATTTAAAGAAATGTGTGGCAAAGCATGGGCTGAAAAATATGGATTTCTAGTTATTATGAAAGAAGAAGCTATACAAAATGGAAGATATCGTATAGGGTTGGATAAATTTGTATTAATCCATTGAACGATTGATGATACGTTTAGTAATAGATTGGTCTTCGCAGCGTAAACATGGTGAACCAAGAAAAACTATTAAAAGAAATAAAATCACTGAGTGACTCGATTAGGCTTAAAAATCGAGCATTAAGAATGGGTTTGAATGAAAGAGAAGAATTTCTGGAGACTACATTTAAGCCTATTACAGAACCTTTAAAACAGATAACAGAAACTATTGGTAAACCTCATTATGAAGGAGATGTTTTGCTACCTGTTTCTAAATTTGAAGTAAAAAGTTTGAAAAAGGAAGAAGATGATGATTCTTACACAAGTGATAGTGAAGTTTCTCAAAAAGAAGAAGAAACAAGACAAGAAGAACCAGAAATAAATGTTGAAAAAGAAGAAGAACAAGAACAACATATACCTGAAGCAGAACAATCAATTCCAAATCTAACAAAATTAAGTAGTGATATATTGCAACAAGGACCTCTTGGAAGAAAGTATATCATGAAGATGTTACATGAAATAAAAGATAACCCAAAATTACACAAGTCACATGTATATGGTGCGAGAATTGATGGAAATGAATTAAAATTAGGAGATTCAAAAGTACATTTGACTGAAGATGATGATATTGTTATTGGTGAGCATAAATATAAAGGAACAAAAGGATTATTTGAACTGATTTTCAAAAATATACCTATAAGATATACGCTTCAAGATTTAAATACTTTTAAAGAAATTTTGCAAAATACTAATGCCCATAAGAAGAATTACTCCAAAGATTCAATGATAAATAGAACACGTGCAACTAAATATACGGTTGTAATAAAAAGATTGTTTCCCCTGAAAAAAACTACCAACATTACGAACTGCACCAGCTGTGAAGAAACCGCTTAAGAGGAAGTCATTATCACTTATGGACTTATCACTTATTGATGAATATGGTAAAAAGAAAAAAGGAGAAACTTCGACATCTGGTAAAGGTTTAATGAAAAACCTATATAATACAAATGTGATTTACTATAATGATATAAACAAATTGGTTGATAGAATGAGACTATTACATGAAGCCATGGAAGCTGGTCATACAGGTTTAAATAATGAATGGGTGGCTTTAGTTGACGAACTTCGAAATCGTGGAATAGTTGTATAAATCATCACGGATATATAAGAGAGCTGTGAGCATACAGTGGATCAGTTTAATCATGAGCGTCGACAAGTTCGGACGGTACTCCGGGCTAGGAGTACAAGGAGGAGAAAACAGAAAAAGAAGTGGATTGCCGCAAACACCTGAAGGTGACTATGATATGAGTAACAAACGTTTAAAATTTGTTAAAGACCCAGAAGAAGATACTGATGGAGCGAATTTAAAGACAGTAAAAGAGGCTACTTCAACATCATTGAAATTAGACAAGAATACTTACGATGTTAAATCACATAGAATAATTAATGTTGGTAAACCAACTGACAGTTCTGATGCAATTACTAAAGAGTATTTATCATCTGAACTTTCAAATACTTTAAAATTACAATGGGGTAATAATTTAAAAGATGGACAGACATATGATGCTGGAAATCATAGAATAACCAACGTGGCAAATCCAAAAAATGATAAAGATTCAGTTAATAAAGAATATTTACATTCTATAATACCGGAAAAGACTCAACGCGGATTTTCTTTTTATAAATTTATAATAAATGACATTGGATACCCAAAGGAAGATGGGGATGCTGTAAACCTGAAATACATCAAGGACAACTGTATTTTACAAGATGGTGATGAAATCGATTGTCATGGGAAAGTGTTGTCAAATGTAAAGTTCGGTTCTCAACCAAAAGACGCTGTTACTATGGAACAACTATCTAAAGAATTAAAAAGGGGAACATTGAATTTTGTAAAACATGAAGATGCCGTGCTAAAGCGAGGAGATACATTTATACATGGAAATGAAAAGTTTGATTTAATGCAAGGAAAAAATGACGAATGGGATGCAGGACATAAAACAATAACAAATGGAAGATTTGGTATAAAAGATTCGGATGTACCTTTGATGGTACAAACATTAATTGCGAGTGGTGGTAGATTAGGTACATACGATGGTCGTAATAGAAGAATAAAAAATATTTATCCTGGTTATGAAGATGATGATTGTGTTACATTGAGACAAACAATAACTTGGGATAAACACTTTGGGACCAAATATGATGCAAAGATGAAGAAAATAATTAATATTTTACCAGGAGAAGATTTAAATGATGCTGCTACTATTGGACAAGTCATAACAACGTCAAAAAGTGATTCGACCGCTTACACGTGTAATGATAAACGTATTATGCAGTTACACGATCCTCAACATCCGAAAGATGCTGTAACTTTAGATTGTTTAATAAGAATAGTGGGAAACTTACTTATCGATACCCACAATCATATAGCTAGTACAACGAATCATGTGATGATTCAACCTGATGAACGAGAAGCTTGGATTAAAAATAGAATCATAGATCAGTATATAATTAATTTAAATAATTAAATCTTTAAATATAAAACATTGTGCACAAGTTATTCATTTATGTAAAGCAGCTCGTGGATTAAACACGCTGGTTATATAAGACAACATAATGAAGACCGCACCTCTCAGTCATCGCCAAGACAGCGGCAAGAAAGGACGTGGTATAACATCAGCTGCGTTATCCCTGCTAAGACGGATTCCTGTTGGTGCTGTTCTAAATCGAGCAATAGACGCTTTACTATACGAATTTCATCTGCCCGGAGGCTATCAATATTGTGGACCCGGAACTAAGTTGGCAAAACGTTTAGCAAGAGGAGATCCTGGAATTAATAAATTAGATCAAGCTTGCAAAGAACACGATATAGCGTATTCCAAGTTTGCAGATTCAACAAATAGATCAATAGCGGATAGAGCGCTAGCGGAAAAAGCTTGGCAAAGGGTTAAATCAAGTGACGCCAGTATTGCGGAAAAAGCAGCAGCTTGGGCAGTGACAACAGCCATGAAGACAAAAGCTAAGTTTGGTGGTGGAAGACGACGCGGGAGAAAACCTAGTAAAAAAGAAGCTGCAAAAAGAGGCGGGAACATCAAAAGAAGACATCGCACTAACCCTAAAAGGAAAGTCAAGAAAACATCCATATGGTCAATGGTAAAAAACGGATCGGGTCTTTACTTAAGACCGTACCGTGTGTATTAAATGAGAAGAATAAATTGATAATTCCAAATGAAGCATTAACAAACTATCAATTGTCAAAATATGTGAAATGTTTAAGAATACCATTCTTCAGAGGAGTTTTTATGAAAGATACATTACCAAATAGAGTGTGGAAAAATGAAACTGGAATAGTAAACTTAGACTCTAATTATGGACCAGGTACTCATTGGGTATGTTATAAAAAACTTGGAGAAAATGTTTGCTACTTTGATAGTTTTGGAAATTTACCGCCACCAAAAGAACTTCAACATTATTTTCGGGACTCCAAGAATATATTCTACAACTACAAAAGAGAGCAACCTAGCAATACAGAAATATGCGGACATTTATGTTTAGAGTTCCTAGCGAAGAGCGTCAGTCAGCTTTAAGATGTCATCGTATACAGTGTCGCTGAGCGGAAATTCGTCAACATTGAAAAGTACACTTTTCCCAGCGTTACGTTTATCTACGGACAAACTATGGGAAGCAGCATTATTGGATTTGACTACATACAATTCAATTCCCAATGTTACAGAAGGAAAAAATAATTTACTACATTATTATGAGAGTAAAGATGAAAAAGGAAATTATTCACAATTAAAAATAATTTCATTATCTACAGGAGCATATGAAATAGACGATATAAACCAAGTATTACAAAAGAAACTTGGAGAAGAAAATATTTCTATTAAAGGTAATAATAATACATTAAAAGCAGAAATAACTTCAAAGTATTATATAGATTTTAGCTTAGACCACTCAATCGGCAATTTGCTCGGATTTTCAAAGAAGAAAGGAATTTTAGCCCCTGGAAATGATTATACTGGCGATACAACAGTAACAATATTAAAGGTGAACAGTATTGATGTAACGTGTAATATTATACACGGATCATATAGAGATGGAGTAAATCAACACATATTACATACATTTTACCCCACAGTAGCTCCTGGTTTTAAAATAGTTGAGAAGCCACAAAACCTGATATACCTACCGTTAAACACCAGTTTCATTTCAGACATCGTGCTGAACATATTGGATCAAGACGGCATTAGTGTTGACTTTAGAGGAGAAACAATAACTATACGGTTACATATCAGAGCAGCAACATAAAGTCAACATGGGATTATCATTTAAACCACAACGGAAGAGTCGGGAGCTCAGTAGCTCCTCAACATTCGACGAGTTAACACCGGACAACATACGCTTCCTACAGAAGATCGGACTAAAACTTGCCAACCATGGATATACTGGATATAGCGCAAGGACCGACATTCGACGAAACCCTATGGGAGAAGGAATATCACACTCACAACCCTTACACTTCATCAAAATTAAATAATAATGATGAAATAAGGATTCCCATTCAACAACAAGATATCTACACATTACCATGTGAAAGTTATTTATATATCGAAGGAAGAGTAACAACATTGGATGGAAAATCTGGTTCAACTGTTCCTTTTATAAATAACCCTATGGCATATCTGTTTGATGAAATTAGATATGAGATATCTGGAGTAACAGTTGATTCAACAAAAAAAGTTGGTATATCAACAACTTTGAAAGGATTGACTTCAATAACACCCCATGAAAAGAATTCTTTAATCTCGGCTGGATGGGTGACTCCTGATAAAGACACTATTACTCCTAATTCAAAAGGTTACTTTGATTTTAATGTGCCTTTACGATTGCTTTTGGGATTCGCAGAAGATTACAAGAGAATAATAATAAATGTAAAGCAAGAACTGGTACTGCTCAGATCTTCAACGAATAAGGATGTAATACAAGCACCTATTGGAACAAAAGATGCCGATTTGGAATGGCAACTTCAATTGGATAAAGTTGTATGGAGAGTACCACATGTCAGATTGGCGGATGAACATCGAGTATTATTATAGAAAGACAAGTTGAACAGGAAATGGAAGAGTTCCTCAAGTTTAAACACAAGAAGTCAGACGAAGAGGAAGTTGAAAAAGAAACAAAGAAAAGGAAAATTGAAGATAACATTTCTACCAACATCTTAATGGAGGTATTTCTTAGAATATTTTATCCTATTTCTTCTTGTATGACAAAGACTGTGTCTGCTGGAGTAATGAAAGCATTGGATTACTCTCCAACTGTTATTTTGAATCACGGATCTAAAATGGTAACCTTCACTGAATCTTCTTGGGAATCTTTTATGAAACATATACATCTTTTGGAATGCTATTTGAGTAACAATACGTTTGGAAGAAAAACAAAACTAGGTTTGTTCGAATCAAATATTGAAATCGATATTGTTAAACAACGTGGTCAACAACTAGTTCGATTTAGAGATATAACTAAATATAATATAAAAATACATTTGACAAAAGAAGAGTTTTACGCTTTAACTTGTGCTACTGGTCCTATAACAAGATATTTAAAACAGCTAATATTCTCAAGTACAATTATCAAAGATTATTTAACTGATGCATTGGATAGACAACCATATGTTCCAATCCTATATGGTCCAGTAGATACTTCAATCTTCAATAGGATCCCGCATGAAGTAGAGATGTGGAGACAGTTACACCGCAATCAAACCAACTTTAATTTAGATGAAGAAAAAAAGCAAGAAAACAAGGAAAACGAATCACGTTTCAACAATCAACAATCAACAACAAATTAAAACAAACAAAGAATATTGTAAGTAAGAAGAAGAAGAATGTTGGAGTATAAAAGGCTGTCAATCCGCATTGACATACCAGTTGTCTACTGAACGTCATCATGGATAAACGAGTTTCATTCTCTAAGAAGACGGAAATAATGGAAGTAAAGCGAGGTATCATAGAGTTTCAGGCATTCCGTGGTAATGATGGAAATGTTATAATCAAAGAGTTAGTGGTACTAGATATGATAACATCTGTTGTTTATCATTTTTTATTCATGCCTCCTTTGCCGTTCAACAGATTAACAACCAAAGCTAAAGTAACAAACAAATGGTTGATGAAACATTTTCATAATCTAACATGGGATGAAGGTTTTATAACCTACAATATGATGCCACACATTATGAATCATTTCTGCAAAGAGTTCAAAACTATTTTTACAAGAGGATTGGAAAAAGCAAATTGGATACAAGCATATACAAACCATGAAGTGATAAATGTGCAAATGGAGAAAGATTTTTATTGCTACTTTGCTAACATCTGTATTGCATCTAAAAACTTTAAACATCAGCAGTCTCAATGTGCTTTAAAGAACGCATATCGTTTGAATGTCTATCTCCAGCAAAGTGGTGGGGGAAGCGATGGGTATAAAAGCGAGAGCGGCACTATGACAATGCATGAGTATTACTCTAACCTCCGAGGAGTTAACACCTCTGACGCGCAAGCACAAGAAGAAGAAGACGAACAATAGTAAGAAGAAAATAATGGCATCGCAAACTTTTCTACAGTCACTTGTTGATCAATTCAACAAACATTCTAAATCTACAATACTACCGACAAAGAAATGTTCAGAATTGAAGGAAGAAAAACATTACATTATTCACACTATTAAGAAGATGGAAACATCAATTGGAGACGCCATCAATTGCACATTGAGTGAAGCACCCTACACACCTGGTGATGAACCGAAATTTCAAGTATTTCTTCCCAAACGCTTCGTTCAACTGCTGCAGAATGAAGATTTACGACTGATTCACCCCGGCGCACTCTATTTGGCATCGCACGGTCCTAGCGGAACCAACTCTACTGAACTTACACTTCATGTTATGCCTACTAGCAACTAGTCTGTAGTTTATATATACTGTTGTACATGTGTGTAACTGATTCTAAATAAATAAAAAATAAAAATGAAAAAAAAATAAGAAAAGGCAACATATTGATAGTGTTTCTGCACTATCGATATGTTGCTTTTTTTAAAAACACGTTTGGATGACCTTGACCTAGTTTCGAGGGTATATAAAGGCCGTAATTTTCTTGAGGATCTCATCAGTCTACGACTACCTTTCGTGCTGTACACATCTCTGTTGGCTCTCCAGTTATTACGAATAACAACATGTCTCTTAAGGTTAAGTGTACATCATATGATACCACCACCATTACAACTTTTGAAGAACTCGACGATTTTACTAATGAACTGCGAGTGTTACTTGCCGGTGGTTATCGTTTAAATATTGATGTTTACGCTAACAACATGAGGATGTTTCCTAAACAGAAGTTCTGCAACGAAGAAGTATTCGTTTCCACACAACCTTCAACTACAACACCATCTACTCAAAGTAATGTTAAGTTCCAGAAATATTACTAATGTTAAATAATATCAAGTGGTCGCTGTAGCATCTATAAAAGGACCGTGTAACCTAACAGAATCATCATTTGCTCTCCAACTGACGCAGCGAAAACAACTACTAATACCATGTTGTACAGAATGATGATTGAATTCAATGGAAAAATCTACGGAAAAGACTACCAAAGTGTAGAACAAATGACATCCGATCTTCAAGTATTGACTAAAGAGGGATTCCAACCAAAATTAATTCTAAAATTTCCTGAAGTACATCCACTCTCCACTGAAGATCTCATCGCCATGGCTAAAGAAGAAAAAGAAAAATACAAACAAGATGTAAAGAAAGAAAAAGAAGATGAAAACTCAGTATCTTAAATAAATACATCTTACACTTGTAAGATGATCTTTTTTAAAACTCCATTTGGATGACCTTGAGATTACCCCCACCACTTTTCCTAGTCTATAAAACACGCTATCCTACACTATACAACTTCATTTCTTGCCAACACTTAGAAGCGCCAACATGGAAGAGAAGAAAAACGAGGACGCACCGCGCTACTGTTGTGAACAAAAATGCACCAATTTAGGAAGATGGATGGTAGACGGATTAGCTTGTACAAAGTGTGAATTCTTCGGATCCTGTTACTGCAAATGCAAGACAAAGCAACTACCACCACCGGAATTGCGAACCATCAAGATTTATAAATCACGATACTTCCACACTTGCTGTCTCCAGAGGTGTATCAAATTTCATCCGGAAAAACTTGTCAATTGTCGAGAGTGCAATGCATATTATAAAGACGACTTTTGTACATGCATCATAAGTGCATGCAAGTATAGATCAGATTGGTCTTCTGAACCCGTTGAAGCTTCAAATGTATAGCTGTAGTCACTGACTGCAGCCCTTTTTTAAAACTCCATTTGATTGACCTTGAGATTACCCCCACCACTTATTTTTTACAACATATATTCTACGGATCATTCGATACGCTTCTCATTTTTATTTCATTACTCGCACTGACAACAACAACAACAACAACATGGATGATAAATTCATTTCCTTTCAACATTTAATTACCGACAGAGAAGAGATGGAAACCCTATTCCAAAACTTACTCACACTTATTGATAACTATCCTTTAAGATGGATCAACATCACAGTGCAATATGTCAATCCTACCAAAATATTTTCATCACCATCTTCTTCTGGCACCTCCACGTCTTCATCGTCGCAAAGTGCAGAGGAAGAGGAACAGACAACTAATGGTGTTAAAATTATTGAATTAAACAACGAGGAACAAGAAATGCAAGCTCTGGTTAAATATAAATTTAATATTTAATTTACAAACATTATTAGTATTCCTAACTTAAAAATACAACTAATGCTTATCTTAGTACACCTCCTACTACCTACCCGAATGGCGTTTCGCAGCGAAATGCGCTGGCCAACGGTTCGCATGGGGGGTATATCGCCTTTCCCCCACAACGCCACTACCCCTCCACTTCCCCCACCATGCCACCACCCCTCCACTTCCCCCTCCACCGCCCTTGCCCGCATATAAGCGAGCCGCTGACTGACGCTCGCCATTTGTTTCCCGACTCCCGTACGATGAACAACGATCCGCTACCACATATGAAATCTACTTTTATAATTAGAACAAGACATGATTTAAAAGATTTAATGGAAACTTTAGAAGATATTATAGACAAATTCCACTGCATCACTATGAATTTGGAACTTGTTTACGGTTGTCCAACATGCGATAGGGTTAAGAGTGAAGATGAAGATGGTTTGCTAGAACTCACTCCTGCATCCTCCAAACCTACACCAACAGCTGACGATGACGTTTGATCGGACACACAACTGTTTTTCTTAACCCCCCACCACTTTCCAGTAAATATGCCCTGTCCTCATCTTCGTTTCTCATTTCATCGCCAACTTTCCGACCGTCAACACCGCTCCCGTTTCACAAATAGAAATTAAAACGAGCACACTAACATGATGGATGATTTTTCACTTAAAACACAATTGGAAGAGGACAGACTCAAACTTGAGATCAACAGGCTGCAATTGGAAACGGAAAATCAACAAGGGATGGTTCGCCTGCTGCAACTGTTCAAATGCGTACTGTGCATGTTGTGCATCTACCTTCTCTTCGCCACCGCCTTCGGCGTCTACCACTCCCTCACCGTTGGACGATATTTCAACACCTCTCTGCACAAGAACACAACTTTGATTTAATTTTAAAAATAAATGAAAACCTCCCCATTCCCACCGAGCCCCTGCGGCTCCCACTTTTTTAAAACCCCCTCCGGATGACCTTGACCCACTTCCCAAACCCATCCATCACTGTCACCCCCACCCCACACTTCCAACCCCACACCTGCCACTTCCAACCCCAAAAAAATGAGTGACCTTGAACTGGGGCAGAACCGGTGTTTTGCCACTACTCTGCTCATCTACTAGCTACTACCTTACTAACGGTATGCGGGGATTTCTCCTATAATACACACAAGCTGAGAAAAAAGGAGGAAAAGAAACTTGCTTGCCTATTAATATATAGATAAATTTGCACGTGTGCTAGATGATAAGGTTTAAATTGACAGTTCATTA
>CM061534.1:132374620-132471243 GCA_030545055.2 Neoaliturus tenellus
CCACTATTCCCTATATAAGGGCCCCAACAATAATTCCTACTTCATTATCTTCTATGCTCTTGAGCTAACAACATCTCCACTCTAATTTACACTACAATAATAATGGAGACCAACCAAGAAAATGTTCAAGTTCAAGAAATATCATCAACAACTCATCCAAGGGAAAATCCTCCTAGAAATTCAACTTCAACAACTCCTCAGAACCCTATACAAGTTCCAGATGTATCTTCTACAGCAATAACTGATGTAGAAGCTATTCTTCGGTCCCTTGTCGGTTTCGACTGACCTGTATGACGATCACCGATAAACTGAACTCTTAATAGTTCAGTCTTTTTAAAACCCCCTCCGTATAACCTTGAAACAATTATCCCCTCTCCTTATATACTAACTCCTACTTCAAACATTAACGACATCTGCTCACCCCTTCTCCACCCCGTCATTTGATATACCCTCTCCCACCGGAAGCTATATGGCATGGCATATGGCGACAGCATCTGATTTGCCATCTGGCCGATGGCAGCTGGCGTGGCAGCTGCTGGCAAATGGCACGACTTCCGTTTTTGAAAGTAACCAAACCCCACTACTCACTTTAATACAAAAATCATGTTTTTATCATTTAAAAGTGGACAGCCTACGGGAAACCGCATTAGTAGCTCTTCAGCTGTGGAGGAGTTAACACGCGAGAACATTCGTTTCTTAGAAAAGATTGGTTTAAAATTAACCGATTATGGATATACTGGATATAGCGCAGGGTCCGACATTCGACGAAACACTATGGGAAAAAGAATATCACACCCACAACCCTAACAGTTCATCAAAATTGAACAATAACGATGAAATTCGTATTCCTATACAACATCAAGACATTTACACACTACCATGTGAAAGTTACTTGTATATCGAAGGAAAAGTAACAAAAAAGGACAATAGTGTAGGTACAAACAGTTTATAAATAATCCTATGGCTTTCCTGTTTGATGAAATTAGATATGAAATATCAGGTGTAACAGTTGATTCCACTAAAAAAGTAGGTATTGCAACAACTTTAAAGGGGGTAACATCTATATCACCTATGAAACCAATTTACTTCAACCAGCCGGATGGTTTTTACCTGAACATGACACAATCACTCCGAATACAAGGGATATTTTGATTTTCATATTCCATTACGTTTTGTTGCTTGGATTTGCTGAAGATTATAGAAAAATAATATTAAATGTTAAACAAGAATTAGTTTTGTTGAGATCTTCTAACGATAAAGACATTATTAAAGCTCCAGATGGTACAACGGATGCAAAACCTAGAATGGAAATTAACATTAGACAAAATTGTATGGAGAGTTCCACATGTTAAATTAGCTGACGAGCATAGAATGCTACTATTAAGAAAATTAAAGGCTGATCGTGATATTGTAATTCCTTTTAGAGTTTGGGAATTCCATGAACATCTAAGCTTGCCAACTACGGATCGTCACACTTGGACTGTTAAAACATCTAATTACTTAGAACGAGCCAGGTATATTATATTTGGTTTACAAACAGATAGGAGAGACAGCATCACAAAACATGCAGGCAAATTTGATCATTGCAACTTAAAAAATATTAAAGTATATTTGAATTCACAATTTTTTCCCCTACGACAATTTAAATGTGTCATTCGCTAATAAAAAGTACAGTATATTGTACGATATGTATGCGAGATTCCAAAATTCATATTACGGTAAAACAAATACACCTTTACTATCACCAGAAGAATACTTAGATGGTTACACAATAGTTGTAATTGATTGTTCTAAACAAAATGAATCAGTAAAATCATCAAGTGTTGACATAAAGATTGAAATGGAGTTTAATGCAGCTATACCTGCAAATACAACTGCATACTGTTTAATTCTACATGATAAAATTGTAACATACACACCTCTAACTGGAATTGTTAAAAATGTATTGTAAAAAACCGGTTTTGTTACATTCCGCGAGTATAAAAGCGGAGCGTGCAGGCCGCTCTTGATCAGGTTGTTGCCTGACGTTGTATGGGTAGCATCATCTTCAATATGGCTTCTACAAGTGGTACAACCGAATGCGATATAGAAAAAGAAATTTCAGAATTTTTGGACATGAATGAACAGCAACACGTCACAAATCAAGAAGAAGAAGAAAAAGGTAAAAAGAAAAAATATTTGTCCAAGAGGAAAAGAAATATGGAAGAAAATATTTCACCAAATATTTTGATGGAAGTATTTTTAAGAATTTTTTATCCAATCTCTTCAAGTTTGGATAAAAGTGTTTTAATTGGAGTTATGAAATCAACCGACTATTCCCTACAGTAATTTTAACTCACGGAACAAAAATGATTTTGTTTACAGCCAATGCTTGGGAATCTTTTATGAAACACCTCCATTTGTTGGAATGTTACTTTAATAGCAACATGTTTAGCAGGAAAACAAAAGTAGGACTATTGGATTCAGACTTGAAAATTGATATTATTAAACACCGAGGTGAACATCAAATGAGATTTAGAGATACAACCAAACATGACATAAAAATTCAACTGAACAGAGAAGAATTTTTTATTTTAACATGTGCAACGGAACCGATAACAAGATATTTAAGACAGCTAGTATTCTCCAGTTCAATTATTATAGATTATTTAACAGACACTTTGGACAAACAACCGGATGCACCAATTTTGTATGGACCTGTGGACACTTCAATATTCAACAGAATACCTCATGAAGTTCAAATGTGGAGACAATTGGAACAATATGTGCAAGAAAAAAATAATTTTGTAAAATCGGATGAAGAAACCCATTTCAGTGATGAAAAGGATCAAGTGATGAGAATGACTACAACAAAAATAACCAGATGGAAAGTTAAATAAAGTTTTAAAATTTTTCATAACACTTTACACTTGAATTGGCAAATTTTCAATAAAAATTCAAAATTTTGTGGGTGTAGGCCTACCGGGGATGGTGCCCACGTTAAATATACACCAACGCGCCTTCAACTGTACGGCCTGGCATAAATAAATGCCTACCGTGGTGTGGAAAAACAGTTGACCTTCTGGCACCGTGATGAATAGACGGGTGACCCTTTCAAATGGACATGGAAGAAGAAATAAAGTCCAAGCCGGGTATTATTGAATTTCAAGCTTTTCGTGGTAACGATGATCGGTTTATTATTAAAGAACTCGTATTTTACGATTTAGATAAAAATATTCCTTACACATTTTTATTTAAACCACCATGCTCTTTTTCTTCACTAACCACCAAAGCCGCAACAACAAACCGATGGACTTGGAAATATTTTCATCACATCGATTGGTATGACGGTTTTACCAGTTATTCAGACTTGTATCATATTATGCATCAATTTTCAAACAGATTTACTAATATTTACACAAAAGGATTTGAAAAGAAAAGATGGATAGAACAATTTACATCTACTCCAGTTAAAGATGTGCAAATAGATAAAAATTTTAAATTTATTGCTGAAAACATTTGTATTTGCACACAAAGTGTGGAACATGAAAGGGACAGGCACTGAGCGTTAAAAAACGCTTTAAAATTAGCGACTTACCTGCAAGATGGAGAAATCGGCGATGGTGGTGGGGGTAACGGCGATTATAAAAGCGAGGAGCAGACCGAGACCTGGCACGAGTATTACTCGAGATTCCGAGACGACAACATCTCAGAGCAAGAAGACAGCGAGGACCTCTAGATCAACCATGGCATCCAACCAGTTTCTGCAGACTTTGGTGGAACAATTCAACGCCCACTCCAAGTCTACAATTTTGCCGACAAAAAAATGTAAATGTCGACTGCAATAAAGAATTTATTTATTTATTTATATTTATTTATTTATTTATTTGCCGGTAAAAAAAATGTTCAGAGCTGAAGGATGAAAAACATTATATTATACATACGATGAAGAAGATGGAAACTACAGTCGGCGAGGCAATCTGCTGCAGCATGAGCGAAGCCCCATACACTCCGGGAGATGAGCCGAAATTCCAAATTTACCTGCCCCAAAAGATTTGTACACCTACTCCCAAAACGAAGATCTCCGCTCCATACAACCAGGATGTCTCTACTTGGTGTCCCACTAATGCAGCGGCAGCAACTCCACCGAGCTTACCATCCACATCGCAGACAAGCAGCAGTGTTAAAAAAAAATAATTTTTTTCTTCTTGTATCTGTTTGTATTTTTTAACTATATATATTTTTGTCATGTAATCTTGTTTGTACTGTTTTAAATAAAGATAAAAAACAAAAAAAAAAACAAAAAAAGGCAACATATCAATATGTGAAACAAAAAAAAAAAAATTTTTTTTCACATATTGATATGTTGCCTTTTTTAAAGCTCTGGGGTGACCTTGACCTTTGACCTTTGCACAAATTAAACATAATTTTTTTTTCAAACAGCAATATGTGTGTGTGTGTGTGTGTGTGTGTGTGTGTGTGTGTGTGTGTGTTTTCCCCCACCATTTCAGGTACCAGCATACAGACTGTAAAGAAGTTCAGTTTGATTGCAACTGTCAAACGATGAGCACCCTATTTGAGCTTTGTGTAAAGAAAAATTATTGAAGATCAACAGCTATTTAGCCCATACTTTACGTTCCAACGCTCCTCAGCAAATTAAAATTTTATCAAACAGTACAAGCTAGACAACAGAGGTTACAACACTTTTGGTTGGTACAAATTTGGTGATGGTACAAAATTTTGTCGAAATGTGGAAGGGCTGCTATCTCTAACCCGGCACAATTCTTACAAGATGATGGATCTTTACAATATGGTCATGTGGCTCCAGCTTTAAGTTACCATACACCTAAAGAACTTTGCGCCATGTAGCTCCGGTTATGAGTATGAAACACCTAGAGAACTTTGCGTTATTTGTTCAATCAATATGTTTAGTTGGAAAAAACTTAACCACCTCCCATCAGACAGCATGTAAAATCCTTCCCCCCACCACTATTTTCATACTACCTTCAAACAACCATGCTAATATTCATTCCGCCTTTGGACATCATACGGAAAACATCAAGATGGCTCTGACTGTAAAATGTGCAAATTATGAAGAAGTATTTGTAAGAAATGTGGAAGAATTAAACAATATTGTTCAAGAATTTAAATCACTAATCGAACAGGGATACCGATTGAACATGCACATTTTTGCTTGCAACACAAAATGCCCTCATGTCCCCAGGGATGACGATCCGTCTAGGTCACCATCATCAACTTCTTCAGCCTATTCATCCAGATCATCCATGTAGACTCAAGCCAGTCCAAACTTGGAATATTTCTCTGACTATATTTATATTTTGTATCCTCATTGTACTTCAATATGCGTATTTTTGTATTGTAATAAAGGAATGATAAAATAAAACAAAATAAAAAAAACCTATCTTGCTACAGTATTGTAGCAAGATAGAATTTTTTTTTAACACAAATTGGATGACCTTGAACATGTTCTAACATGTTCAGATTTTCCCCTACCACTTTTCCTCTTGGAGACCTCAGATGCAGCACCAATGTGTTTCATTACATCTTCATCTTTTGAGCTGCAAACATGGATGTTCCACCACCAATATATGAGGCCGATGAAGCGGAAAGCCTGGGGAGGAGGGGATGCCAAAATGTGGATCTAGTGGAGATGATGGAAAGAAGGATGGAAGAAAGACGGATCAGGAAGGACCATATGCTAATTCAGAAAATTTTAAAATTAGATCTCTTCATAATCTTGGCCTTATTGATTGCAATCTTCTTCTACTTGGTATACGCAGTTGTATACTGCCTAAAATGCATCGAGTGTTCAGATAAAGCAGCCAAATTGCCAGTTTTCAACATTACTCTGTAAATAAAATTTTCTTTTTTAAAACTCCAAATGGTTGACCTTGAACATGTTTCAACCTGTCTGGTTGTATCAATTACCCCCACCACCACAATTCCAAAAGACCAATCCTACATGCAAGTCTGGCTTCATTTCCAACTCAGCTACGCTAAAGGTTACACTACACACAATAAAGTGGGAATTACTTGTTGACAGCCTTCAATACCTAAAAGAAATCTATGAAAAATTGCACATGCGGCTTCTTCAAAATCCAGGGATGATAATAAAAATGAACTTGGAATACGACTGTCCACTCATCGACGACAGTATGGATGAAGCAGAAGGGGTAGTCCAAAATACACAAGGAACATGTTGCTGTGAAGAAAATTCTTCGACAACATCAAGCACAAGTCCGGACAGCACATATGGGGATGAAGGATGATTTTTGTAAATAAAATAAAAAAATATTTTTTTTAAAACTTCAAATGGTTTACCTTGAACACGTTTGAACATGTTGAGCAATGTGGATAAAAAATATTTTTTTTTTCTTATGCCTATTGCTGAATAACAAACTCAGTTGTATAGTTTGCTAAAAAATTTTTCATTTCATCTGACCACTTTACCCCCACCACCCTGCCGAGTACCTCAGATACACGGAGAGACTTGCTCAGTTGCTGTTCAACTCTTGTGGTGTGCACATCTCACTTTTTGCACTCAATTTACTTATATTGAGTTTAAATTTAAATATTTAGCCAAATATCAAACATTTCTTAATTTTTCGGTAAAGTTTCAAATAACAAAAATTTTTTTTTTCACTTTTGGTTTGATTGAAATTTCACAAGTTCCAAGATCACCTGAGAAAGAATAAAAAATAAATATTTCTCAGGAAATATTTCCAATCCGAGTTACGGAGGTCCGGTAAAGGACCGGCTGGGACGAGTTGTTTGTAAAAAATTAAATTTTTCTTCCTTCTGACCACTTTACCCCCACCATCTCCTTATCCCCACCACTGAGCCGGGTACCTGGGATACCGTCTGTGTACAAGTCAGTACGTCTTCGGACGCGGTGCTGTTCGGATCGCGTGTCGTTTGTCGCACTGTCGGGTGTTCGAAGAAATTATTCTTCGGCTCTCAGTCTCTCGGTGGGTAAGTAAAATATAAAAATTATTTTTTTTTCAAGTGGGGCTGCTGCGACAGGTCAATGACCCCTGACGGATATATTAGGTCAAGAGTCTGATCGCTAGGGAATAAAAAAAATGTTTTTTTTGCACTTTTGTGATTCCTCGAGAAATTTCATTTCATCAGCAAAATTTGAGGAATCGCAAAAGTGCAAAAATTTTTTTTTTGTGTTCTTGCGTGACCTTGACCTAATTAACGTCAGTGACGTCATCATGATGACGTCAGTGGTAATGACATCACCATGACGTTATTTATGTGACGTCATGTGACGTCATATGACATCATTAGTGACGTCATTAGTGACGTCATTGATGACGTCATCACTGCTGACGTCATCGTGATGACGTCATGGCCCAGCCTTCCCATAAACACACTACTCTCTGCCCCACTGGAATGGGGGTTGAAATTTGATGGACGAGTTTTTTACTCACAGGTGCTTACTAAGAAACGGTTTTGCAAATATAGTTTTTTAACAATTAAGGGCTCCGCCCCACTGGACATTAACATGCCTTTAGGTCCTCCAGAGCTGAAATTTGACATGGACGAGACTCTTTGCTCATAGGTGCTCACTAAGAAACCGTTTAGCAAATATAGTTTTTGAAGCTCTTTAAGACTCCGCCCTACTGGACTTCAAAATTTTTTACGGACCTCCGGGGTTGAAATTTGACATGGACAATTCTCTTTGCTCATAGGTACTTACTTGGAAACGGTTTTGCATATACATTTTTTATACACTTTAGGGCTCCGCCTCACTGGACTTCAAAATTACTTAAGGACCTCCGGGGTCAAAATTTGACATGGACGATTCTCTTTGCTCATAGGTACTCACTAGGAAACGGGTTTGCAAATAAAGTTTTTGAAGCTTTTTAGGGCTTTGCCAAACTGGAACGGGGGTTGAAATTTGATGGACGAGTTTTTTACTCACAGGTGCTTTCTAAGAAACGGTTTTGCAAATATAGTTTTTTAACAATTTAGGGCTCCACCACACTGGACCTCAAAATTACTTAAGGACCTCCGGGGTTGAAATTAGACATGGAAGATTCTCTTTGCTCATAGGTACTCACTAAGAAACGTATTTGCAAATACATTTTTTTATACACTTTAGGGCTCCACCCCCACCGGACTTCAAAATTACTTTAGGACCTCCGGGGTCAAAATTTGACATGGACGATCCTCTTTGCTCATAGGTACTCACTAGGAAACGGTTTTGCAAATAAAGTTCTTGAAGCTTTTTAGGGCTCTGTTCCACTGGAACGGGGGTTGAAATTTGATGGACGATTTTTTTTACTCACAGGTGCTCACCAAGAAACGGTTTTGCAAATATAGTTTTTAATTCTCATAGGTAGACCTCTTCTAGGAACTGGTGACTGAGGTATTTATACCATTTGTTTATAGTTTTTAAGCAATTTAGGGCTCCGCCACACTGGACCTCTAAATTACTTTAGGACCTCCGGGAGTTAAAATTTGACATGGACGATTCTCTTTGCTCATAGGTACTCATTAGGAAACGGGTTTGCAAGTAAAGTTTTTGAAGCTTTTTAGGGCTCTGTTCCACTGGAACGGGGGTTGAAATTTAATGGACGAGTTTTTTACTCACAGGTGCTTACTAAGAAACGGTTTTGCAAACATAGTTTTTAAACAATTTAGGGCTCCGCCACACTGGACCTCAAAATTACTTAAGGACCTCCGGGGTTGAAATTAGACATGGACGATTCTCTTTGCTCATAGGTACTCACTAAGAAACGGTTTTGCAAATACATTTTTTTATAGACTTTAGGGCTCCACCCCACCGGACTTCAAAATTACTTTAGGACCTCCGGGGTCAATATTTGACATGGACGATCCTCTTTGCTCATAGGTACTCACTAGGAAACGGTTTTGCAAATAAAGTTTTTGAAGCTTTTTAGGGCTGTGTTCCACTGGAACGGAGGTTGAAATTTGATGGACGATTTTTTTACTCACAGGTGCTTACTAAGAAACGGTTTTGCAAATATAGTTTTTAATTCTCATAGGTAGACCTCTTTTCGGAACTTTTGACTGAGGTATTTGCACCATTTGTTTATAGTTTTTAGGCAATTTAGAATTCCGCCACACTGGACCTCAAAATTACTTTAGGACCTCCGGGAGTTAAAATTTGACATGGACGATTCTCTTTGCTCATAGGTACTCACTAGGAAACGGTTTTGCAAATAAAGTTTTTGAAGCTCTTCAGGGCTCCGCCCCACTGGGCTTTGAAATTACTTTAGGACCACCGGGGTTGAAATTTGATGGACGATTCTCTTTACTCATAGGTGCTCACTAAGAAACGGTTTTGCAAATATATTTTTTAAGTAATTTAGACCTCCGCTCCACTGGACTTGAAAATCAATTTCGGAGCTCCGGGGTTGAAATTGGACATGGACTATTCTTTTTTCTCATAGGTACTCACTATAGGAAACGGGTTTGCAAATATAGTTTTTTAAGCTCTTTAGGGCCCACCGGACTTGAAACTTAATTTAGGGCCTCCAGGGTTGAAATTTAACATGGACGTCCATATTTGCTCATCATAGGTGCTCTTGCATTTGCAATTACGACCAAGGTACAAGGCAAACTTTGACTATTCTGGGCTTCAATTTGGAAAATGCCTGTTTATCCTTTGGCCTTACAATAAAATTAATATAGGCTACTAACCTTCTATTCCATTGACTTTTTTCTTATACAATATTAAAAAACCAATAAAATAGTTTAATTTATGTAAACAGCTTAATTTGAGCGCAGCAACGCGCGCCGGGTAACTGCTAGATAATAATATTATAATTATTAGATTTACGACTCTATCTCACGCACAGGCGTAAGGTCAGGTACGTTAAGTTAGGCTAAGTTTACTTATTTTTATGTTAAGCTGACCAGTGGAATATTGTTAATATATGTATTTATATTGAAATAAAACTGTTTTTGATTGATTGATTGACTGTTTATGGGTGAATATAAAAAATGTGCTTAGTCAAAAAATGCAAAAACGTTGTACTAAACGAAAAATTGTTCAAATCCTGGTATATAAATTCCCATACATTGTTAGTGGAATAAAAATAAATAAACACTATGGAGAATAAAAGTTAATTGAACGTGTTTATGCAAATGACCTAATAGGTATTTATGAAAGTTTACCTGAAGATAAAACATAAAACCTAATACTAAGTTCTCTAAGTTAGAATAAACATGGATATGCATGAGAACATTCCAATCTCTGACTCAAACTTTTGCACAGTTGGTTTGCTCCTCAGTGACAAAGATTTCTAGTTCTTTCATTAAGTTAATTTACATTGTTATAAGCATCTGGTTCTGTTGTTAGTTTACAATTCTTCGCATATATGTTTGTTGAGAAATCAATGTTTCATGTTTAATACAGTATTGGGAAAAAATATATTGTTTAAAATTCTGGCAGAATCTAATGTTATTTTGTTTTGTAGTATCTCACCATTAACCGCCTTGATAACTGCAAAAATCATTTAGGAAAATGTGATTAATATCAATAATTAATTTGAAATCATGAACCTGTTTTACATGAAAGAATTATTGGAAATTACTACATACAATACTAGGCGATAATTAAGTCCGAACTCATTTAATAACTTTTACACCACATAAGATAAAAATACTAACTTTCAAAAATCATTCCTAATAACAGTAATCTATTTATCTATGTAACAACCTACATTATAAGCCTATACTGATATACTATAAGTGACATTTCTTATTTGCCTAAGGGGCAAGAATTGGCATTAAACATAAATATTGACCGGTTTTACACGAAATAATGATCATTTCCACACACGGAAATTCATACACACAATACTTGGCTAAAAATTAAGTTTGGAACTCATTTAATAACTTTTACATGACAACAGATAAAAGTACCAGATTTCACAAATCATTACTAACCTAATTATCTCTGTCACAACCTAAAGGATGGCCCCTTTGTGAGATGGCCCACTAGGAGCCAGTCCAAAGTCTTTAACATAAGCGTAGGTTAATATGTACCTTATATCAAATTTAAGGCCTTACTTGGTAGAGTCTAATGCCACAAACTTCACTTCAAATGGTTGAGCGAGGCGGAAATGGCAGGCAATCAAACTGTCTATTAAAATCATATAATAAAAATCAATGCAATATTTTGCGATATATTCAAGCTTTTGTTTGGTACCCTTAATTAATTTCCAAAAAATTGTTTTCCTACCACTGCATGGAAATAATCACATTGCCACAGCTGTAATCCTACGCAAAACAGTTCATTTCCGTTTCCGCTCTAGAGCGGTAATGGAACATTGGCGCACGCTAAATCAAGGTTATTTTAAATCTACAACAGGTTAGAACGGTAAAGAAGGTGACGTCACAACACAGACTCGTTTCTATTGGTCAGAAACCACATGACAATTACCATAATTATTACAAATTAATTGTAGTTGCTTTGCTCTGAATCAGCTGATTTCACGGTCAGTATTTTGATAACACTAACTTCCGGTTACACATCTATGCAAGTGATTACGATTTATTACAGTTATTAAGTTAATGAAAGTTAATGAAGTTAAATTTAAAGTTGATATAATTGTGTACGTTTATTAAATACATTTAATTGGTTGTAATTATGGTGGTAGGAAAAATATTGTGTGTATTACGAGCACAAATAGTCATTGCCGCTCTCGAAATGTTTGGCCGCACTCAGCTGACGCTTCGTGCGGCCAACTACATTCTCGAGCGGCAATGACGTTATTTGCGCTCTTAATACACAAATAGCTATTTCAAGTAGATTTTACAAAGCTTTGAGAGTGCTGGATTGGAACAAATTGTACTTATTGTATTAGAAAAGTTTGTGTACTTTCTGAAGATGTCATTAAAACGAGAATACGTTTGGTAAATGGTGAAAAAAGAGATTTTTGTGATGAATATCTAGAAATTTTAAGAAAGCTCAAAATGACTGTTACTGGAGGGTGGAACGAGATGTAACTGCCTAAATTGCGTATTTTTGTTATATTTAACAAGCATAATAACACCTTAAAATTTGTACACTGACAAACAAACACCCTATAGAAATTTATCTAACGATTGTGTTATGAACGCCTAAATCCACCAATGAGATTTAATAGTAAAACTCTCAATTGTTGCTTGAAGTCTGAATACAATCGTTGCGTACACGATCCGTCTATGGCCAACAACAAGAAGGATGTAAAAAAGAGAATTGAGTATTTTAATCTTAAACGTAAGACTATAAATAGGAAAAAGGTAAAACAGATGTATTCACAAAGTTGACTGCAATGGTAGACATATATGAAATAATTATATTTCTTTATCAGAGCTAACCGGATTTTGGTGAAGGTAATGAAACGATAAAAGATGATACAATGTTCCCCGATTTATAATATTTTTACGTGTTAAAAATGTTATATAATGTTAAAAATGTTATATTCAACTAATATTTGTTGAATTAGTCTGTTAACAGCCAAATTTTATTCAACCAAAGGAAAAAATAAGTCTTTAAAAATCGCATCTCATTTATATGCGTGCTTGAAACAACAAATTAAAACTACGATAAGATTTAAGATATATAAAGTCCATTAAATCTTTGTAAACTATGGAGTTTCTTTAAAAACTATGTTACTCTCCGGTAATTCTAAGAAAAGAATGTGTCACACGTGGAATCGACGAGAAAACTCTATTGTTGTTTGACAAAGAAGTGAGTTATATTAGAGGTGACATTTAAGATACTTATATAAGGAGAGTTATAATGCAATTGTTTGATAAAATGATGGTTTAGGAACAAAAATACTTTATTAAACTTAGTACAAAAATAAAATAAGGGGTAACATATTTGTATAATAATAACACGGGGATATGTCAGTGTTAAGGGTGCCTCAATGCATTTTGAAAAGGAAAATAATCTCATAACGATCTGTGACATGTTTTCTTTATTTTTTTGCAAAATTTGAAACTTAATATGTTTAGTTGATTTCGTATGGTAATATGAAAAATAAACAAACAATCAAACAAATTCACTTCCTTTATTTAGAGTAACTAAATGTTATTGAATGTTACCTATCGACTTATACAGGGTGATAGATATAAGTGTGCCTGCTGTTGTACTTGAAAGAGCTCAGTATTAAGCTTTCGCCAGGCTTGTTCGTCTTGAGACAAATCGTCAGTCTTGCCAACTTCTCTGTCAAAATTAGTCTACTTTAGTTTAATTTATTCGCACATCCGCTCCTCCATAATTCTCTTGAGTAAGTCATAAAAACAATTTGGACACAGTTTTAAAAATACAAAAAAAAAACCTGCAAAAGAGCTGTCAGATACATTAAGAGCTAGAGATCACTGTGCGGAGGCCTTTAAACAACGCCACATCTAAACCGTCTCTAGCTTGTGTAACTATGAAGTAATCATGTATATTAAGAAATCTAAACAACTCTCTTATACAACACCACTTGCAGCTTTAACATTATATTAGAAGATATAGGAACAATAGAACTGATATTTTTCACAACCCGTCACTGTTGGAGATAAAATAATGACTTAATGGTGCCAAAACTTTTTCAAAAACTGCCATTTAATATTAACATAACCCCAGAGCTTCTAAAATTAAAATCCAAACTCAAACAATATCTAATATTAAAATGTTTTCACTCCATTGAGAATTACCTGGAGACTTACTGGCCTAACCTAGTTAATTAATTAAGTAAAACATGATCCCATCCCTTGGCTGTTGCTGAATACGGTTTTGACTGGTCCCATGTCTAATACAACTTAAGTGAGGAGTTCTCCGCCGGGCGGCACTGGTGATTTGCTGAGTGGAAGGAGCGCTTTCGGCGTTTCGCCACTGTCAACTGCAACTCAAAGAACTAAAAACTGAACTACGTATTAATAAGAATAAAAAAAAAAAAAATACATTATTTTTAGGATGATTTTGGAATATTCAGTCTTTTCTTCCACACAACATCATTTAATATGCAATAACTAGGTGAGTTGAGAAAAAATAAATAGGGAAGTTTAAAATTATAACATAATATTATTATAACACGGGCTTAGGTCTAATACTAATTATAGAATGAAGATTGAAAAATAAAATTTTCATTAGACCCGTTAATAATTTTAAATGTTAAATTTGAATAACAGTTCAAAGTCAGTACAAAAGAGTTAAATGAAAAGCAATTTAAAAATAACTTCAAGTATTAAATATTTTATTTAAAATCTTAATTAGTAATATATCGCACAAATCAAAATAAATCTTTCACGCCAACCATTAAAATCATTTTAATTTTCAGATTTTTAATAAATTTAATAAAAATAATTTAAATAAATTAATAAATAACTATAAAATTATACATTTTTTTATTTTTAAGTCATGTCAGATAATTTTTTGAGCGATAATTCTTTTCAATTATTAATATTGAACCAAAAGTCGCACGACATATTATTTAGGTGTATAATCTTTTTACTACATGAATTTTTATTAGTGAAAGTATAGTATTTTGAGTTAGCATTAAATTAGCATTATCAGAACCTTACAGAATAAATCCATACACAGATTTATAGTATTTTTGAAACTTATCCATGCTACATTATCTGCATTTTTATTCTATCTCATTATTTTTAATGTATTTTATTCTATGGATATTTAAACGATTTAATATTAATCTTTTACATTTAATATAATGCCTTATTTCATGTCCGAAACTTAATGTAACGTGAGGCAGAAACAGAAAGGTATAGTTACATTTATACATTTGCTTTCCTATAAATGACTCTGATAAGCCCTTGCCCAGGGATTAACGAGTTAACTGGAGCTACTTCAACATTCTCTTTTATCTGTCTATAACGGACTACGACCGACCGTAACGGCTTATTCTCCCTTATTGTATAAACTCAACGAGCGTTCAAGCCTCTGACAGAAATAGGTAAGATTACCACTTATTCAACATAGGCCCGTAACCACCACAGACAACCGGATCTAGTTATTATTTACAATTCCAATGTAATTCAGATAGTATTAAGACAATATTCTGAGAGATACCACTTTGTGACATTAGAATTAGTATGAATATTTAGATTGAATGTACAGTGTGATTGATATAATCGTGACAGCTGTTTTACTTGAAAGATGTAAGTGATATAGAAAAAAGTTAAATTGTATCTTCAGTGGACTTTTCTCTCTCCATTTTATAGTGATCTCAATTTCTTCGGAAAAGTCCACCATTTTTTCAAACTGCGGCCAAGTTAAATGTTTTAAATACGAACCCCCTATTATTATTTATTTTATATTTTATACACAACTAGCTTACCCGGCATGCTCTGCAATGAAAACCTGAGGAATGTTTTGTACTTCAGGAGAGTTGGTTAGATACGCTCACTTATTATCAGATTTAGCCCGTTCGCTATACTCATTCGCTGCAAGTCTGTGATATACACTACTTTTTTACTATCAATCTTTTTCTGAATAATTTGAATGAGAACAGCTTTTTATTGAATTAATATTCCTGAGGTAATCATATGTTCCAATATAAAATGTTGCTTCCATTAGAATAATATGGTAACTTTGAAGACTTGTGGGGTGTAGCCCTATATGGAGGAATCTGGATAAAAATAATCCTATATGTTCTTCTTGGTTCTAAGCTACCTCCCCACCAATTTTCAGCCAAATCGGTTCAGCCGTTCTTGAGTTAGATGGTGTAACTAACACTACTTTCTTTTATAAAGGCTATAGTAACAGAGGGACCGAACTTACGCTCGGTAAACTTATGCTCTTCCTTTTTATGCCAAACTCGCTCGCTCCGCTCACCCGCCAAGCTAAAGGGTGCTGCACTTTGGTATAATTTTCCCAAACCACAGGTTAAGTATGTAACACATTTGTTTCAGTTTCAGGCTGACTTGTTAAGCATAATTAAGAGAGTCTATAGTGTGGGTACCCAAAACGTTATTGTTGGGTAAATAAGATTATGTTTACAGTGTGATTAACTCAAAGAGGACATCATTGGTATCTCGTAAACGTAAACTATAGTAATTACCTGAAAAATTAAATGGTGACCTTACCTCATAAATGGTGAGGATCCAAATGCAATGTGAGCCCGCGGCGGATGACGTCACAACGGTATCACATTGCAGATCGAGAAGCTCAGGTGACATCACTTAGGCATTCTGCACCCCCTTTTGCAACCCTTTTGAGGACCATTTATAATGATTTGGCTCTGTTTACATAAAACATCGGTCCGTACCATCTGATAGATTGATAGATTGGTAGATTGGTGATATACAATGGTTAAAATATTAGAAATTGAGATTTTTTTTAGCGAAAACTATTTCAGTATATGGTGTTTTGATGTCAGTGTTACAATTTCTCTTATGATACAGATCATAATATGTTATCATGGTTTATTTTCGGCAAAACCATCATGTCAAAAGATAATATTATAATTGGCTAAAACTAAAAAAGTCCAAAGTTATGTTATTAAGTGTATTATATAGAAACCATTAATTTTCATTGAATGGAGGGTCTGCCGTAAATTGTTAGTAAAATATAATAGGAAATAGGGACAGATATTGCAAAAAAGTGATGCTATCGGTACGGCAGTGTGTCTATTAACTATATTGTCATTGGAAATATGATGTTCAACAACCAGGTGGGAGGTTTAGGGTAAGAGATGGAATCAGAACTGCATTAACGTCAAGGATATATTGCTAAAAACTAACTATTTAAATTTATCTTTTTGTGTAAATTCATTTTATACTATAGTAGTTCAAACAGTGACATAGCATTACATCTATTTTCTATTAATGAACATGATACCTGCCAGATTGGCAGACCACACTGAGGTTACAGGTAACCATCAGACATATTACCAGTGCAGCGGTTGAATCAGGAGCCTTTGAGATGTGATGAATGAGATGCATCCAATGAGATAGATGCAGGTCAGAATGAGATGCAATGAGATGTGTTGTGGTCTGGCGGCACTACCGATAACGTTTAATTATTATCCTAAAGGATTACGAAACATAATAGTGTTGAAAATTTATAGACTTAGATCACGTAATTGGTAACTAAACAATGATATACTTTCTAGTGATTATGTTTTCATTTGACCTTTCGATATGTCCTACATCTCTTATGAAGTCTAACTAAAGTTTTTAGCGGTTTAGCGGCGGAAGCAGTATTTCCACCAGAATAACTTAACCACGTTGATGAAATTGTTTATAACTTATCACAGTAGTATTATAAATTCATTTTTAACCAAACATTAGTTATATCTATACCAATAGAATGTACACATCAACATAACCGGCAAGGCGTGATCTGGGACACAGAACCTTGAATAATTTGGGAATTTGTAACGTTTTTACGAATTACAAACGAGATTGAATTACGTAGACATACACATAAAAATTTTAACTATAGTATTGTTGATAAAAATGAGGGATCACCTTACTTATCGGTTGTATGCACCGCCCATTATTTTAAGGTTACACGGAGAAAAACTGACAGGCCTATATGAAAACTTTAACATAAAGTACTGACCATAGTAAAAAGCTTTCCACATATTTTTGGCATTTAGGTTGACGCAGTTTTTAAAATAGAGTCTCAGAAGGCGTCACACTTATATTAGTGGTAACACGGTTAAGGCCATCCGGAATAAAACACGTTAAAACGGACAAGTACTAAGATCCCTCCCGAACCCAACAATTAACATAATAATAAATACAAGAGTGACTCATTAAACTATTAATACATCCACGGATTGGTCTTAAATATGTTAAATCTTTTAGTAAGATTTCAAATTTCACAAACCAATTTTAAAAATAAGTAAATAACAACGTCCTTCAGACCCCCATTCTTATATACAACTCTTATAGTAGGTATAAATTAGCCAAGTCCTGCAATAGCATCGCAATCTCTACTCGGAGATTTGCTGCCTCGTCATCAAAGTGTGTGGGTGGCAGTGCAGTGCTCTGATTAATCTCTCTCCCCGGGGGACCATGCTCCTTGGATCTCTCATGTTATGCGGTACGTGGCATTGAGCAATTTCAATAAAACTAAAGTAAGTAACAATCGAATATAATTTAAAAAATTCAGTTTTTTTTACTTTAATTTTGGTCAGATTAGATTCCTTACTGTTTTCTTAAAATATCTCCAAATACTTAATCAACGTTTATATTTAAAGTTATGTAGAGGAAACGTGGTCAGGGCAGAGGCCTACTTATTGACTTTTACGTTAAAATTTTTCAATAAAAAGATCCATCCCATGGAAAAATAGTAAAATTTAAGGAGAGTAGAGAAAAACAAACTTATAATTGCAAAATACAAATCGTATATTTACCGTATTGATCCATCCCATCTGTTTAATGTTGGCCCACAGGAATATATCCATTTCTTACATTTATTATCTATAGATTTTAATTGGAATTTAACAATAAAAAATCCGTAAAAATGAAAAAATTAAAATATAATAGTACACAAAAATAGGTGCAACATAAACGCAACAAATTTAAACTAGTCTTAACGGAAAACTAACCGGTGTCACGGAAAAACAAATTTAACACTTTAGTTCGTATATTCAAACTCGATAAGCCGAAATATTTGTGCAATCTGTAGAAACATCACATATTATTGTCATTTGTAAGTTAATTAGAAATAATCAAAATAAAACAAAATGTTGTTTAATAAATGATATTGATGTTAAGTTTATTTGTGAGCCAATTGCAAGGAACAGTATGAAAATAAAAGAGAGCCTTTATGCGACCGTGTTTACTGTTTTGCACCGTTGTTCCCACACTGTTTAATCAACTGATTTGGCTGGACAGCGTAAAATCAACAGACAGTCATGCATTGTAGTCTTACAGTCGAATAACCATTATACTCTGAAGTGTTATTCAATAAATAATCGGTGTTATTGTTAAACGTAACTATAGCGTGCAGTCAAAATAATTTTGTATTCATGGTTTGTTTGAAATATATTGTAGCTCCATTCACAAAATGGATTGGATAAAAACATAAAATGTATCTTAAGGGATTTTTAGTATATAGATACAAATAAGTCCGAAATAGATAACTATTTATGAAAAAATCGCGCTAATCCAAAAAATATCACATCAGATTCGTTCAAAGTATTTATCAATTTGGCTTTCCTAAATAAATATTAAAAAGAAAAGGCAAGCTATGAATGAAAAATAAAATGCAATGATAATATTTACTTCATTAATAAACGAAAATGTATATTTTCCGTTGTATTAATAGCAACAACGAACGTAATTAAGGCTTTTAATACCCTCACGGGTTTCCAAATTGGAAATCTAAAACAACCACTTGATGAAACAAAATATAACTTTAAATATTCATTATTAAAATACTGTAGCTTCACTTTATACTTTATGTAGCGTCTCTATGACGTAAATTATGAAATTTTATACCTCAATGACCTGCCTTTAAAGTAAAATCTAATTGACCATTCGTTTTGTAAGGCTGTATTACCAAAAGTAATGAGTGTTAATTCACCGATACCCCGGTTCCCTTAGTAGCTAATGGCTTGACGTAGAATTTACCTAAGTAATAAACTAATAATAGGTACTTAAATAATCATAATTATTACACACCTCATGAAAGTAATATAATATTATTTTATACTATTACTATTTTATTACTATTTTTTATACTATTACTATTACTATTTTATACTATATACTAGCAAACAGTCCGTCAAAAAAGACGGGTGATTTTTATGATGATTATTCATTCATATGATGATTTACAAGTCTGAATGTAATTTATGAAACATAATTCATAACATAATACATAGCTAAATTACTGTTAATCTATAAACACAATTTACTCCTGACGACATACTTAAATGTTTCAATTTCTTTAGCAATGTGAACAATATATAGTTATATAACAATAATGGTTTATAAGTTAATAAATAATTTACTATCAAATGGTTTTAAAATATAGTAGGCCTTATTGGACTTATCTATTGAAAACCCCCAAGATAATAAAGTTTCTCAACCATCTTTCCTCTTATTCTATTCCAGTTATTTTACCATTTATTGGTATAGTTAATTTCGCTGCCTCTGAGTCTAATTTAATTTCCCAGTGTTGATTTTGTATTCAATTTGATAAACACTCAGATTCATCAATCTGACCAAGTGTTTCTTCAATCTTTGTCAATAATCACTTTTGCCTCTAAGTTTGTAGTTCCATGCTGAGTCTAACGTCCCCATTAGGTATTGGTACCATCGCTGAGCACCAGATCCTGAGCTCTTCCACAGGACTTATGAAATCTAATTTAACCTTGCTTTCAAGTTCTGGCTTGAGTTTATCATGTAATGATAGAAGTACATCCCTGGGCGTAATAAGTGCTACTGGACGTGCATTGTCCTCTAAGTCACTCAATCATATATTAGGTATTTACAGTCATTAAAACGCTATTTAAAATGTTTTTCTTTGTCTTTTGTTTGCACTTTATTCCATATCCTTTTTATTCATGATATTTCTTCGAGACCTTCATGTATATATCATTACTTATTTATTCATAGTACATAGTTCTGCATCTTTACATTTTTGTACTTCATTTTTTATATCAGTGAGAAAAAACTAATAGTTAAACATGTAAAAGTATAAGCCTACATTACCATTTTGATAATCTAACTTACGTAGTTATATAAAAAAATAATAGTGTTAAAATACCATGGTGAGTATTTACTATCAACAGATTAACTTATGTTTTTATTTATTTTTCCTTGTAAATCAGCAGTGGTATAAAATTTAATTGCAGGACTTGAATCACCTGGAGCAGTAAACAAATCGACAAATTGACGTCTTAGATTGGTCTAAATAAGGTCTAATTTTCATTTTACGGAGTTATAAAGCATATTCCAAGGGATTCCATATTTTTCCTATCATATAGGGTTGATAATAAATCCATAGGCACCAAAACGACCACGATCCGTTTAGTAGTTTTCTCTCTAGACCCTTAAATGCACTCTTTTATTATATAAGATATCGATATAATGTTGGTTCTAAAGGATATTAATGGTTACCCCACTCATTCTAAATTAAAAACTCAGTCAAAAGATTCTTCTGATATTAGTAGTTCTTAAGGGAATATTTTTTAGCTATCCAATTTACAAATTCATAGTATATTAAGCAGCGTCAGCATTGGGCGAACATTCGTGACGAACTTGTTCGGCGAACACGAAATATCAAAAATATTTCTCAGGAACAATATTACTGGCCATATGATTTGCTTTCTATAAAAATACCAACAAACAAACAAAAGTACGCTGTTCTGGCAAAGCACTGTTCATTTTGGTTGTTTCTAAATTAAAAGTTCATAATAATCTTATCTTCAAAAAGCTGATTGGTTTAAAAAACGAACATAAATAATTATACTAAACCTCTTGAAATATGTTGGTTTTTCATTTGATTACTTAGCAGTTTACATCTTATCAAAGATGAGTTCTCACTAGACGTTTAAACCTGTGCCTTTGTCAAGATTCAGAACATTGCATTGTTATAATGCAATGTAAATTGCATTATAACAAAGAAACTGATTTCTCCTTCCCATTAGATTTCGGTTGAACATTTTGCTGAACTGATTTAAAGACAAAATAAAACGCAAACCAAATAATTAAGTGGGGGTTCCTTAATCATACGTTGTCACGTTGATACAACATAAAAATGTAAGTACTCAAAAAGGTTTTTTCCCATTTTATATCAAACTTGCAGATTTTTTATGACAGTTATACGGATGCATGCATAACCCTTTCTCGAATTCATTCGTGACATTTAAGTTTAAAGTCTATACGTTTTATGAGGAATCAGATCAAACCATGCGGATTTTCTTAAACATTTGTACCTTCGCCTCATTCAACATTCAAGACTCGCAACTTAACAAGGTAAACTGTTTTCTTGTTCTCGTTGGGTTCCAGTGGAACGTTTTACCTGACTCTTGGTTCAGGTGGAAATAGAACAGAAACTAGTGTATTATGGACGTTTCCCTTAAAATTACTTAAACTGATACAAAAAAGTAAGAATTCCGATAGGGTGTTTTGCGTTTTGAATAAGCCTACCTATCGTTGAGTTGGTTATTGATTATAAAATATGACTAAAGAATCGGGAAAATTATTTACTATTAAATTGTTATGTGGTATAAGGGGGTTGAAACGCAATGGAACTACCTTATAATAACAGATTTTTCAAGTACAATTTAGTGTTTACAAAAATAAAAAAATTACTTGACATAGAAAAAACGTATGATTAAGAATGAACTCAGTGAACAGACCATAACAAGACATTATTCCTGCAAATTAAAGACTATTATATTAACCTATTTATAAATTGAGTTTTAACCAAGAATAATTTTTCTGGAACACGTTTCTAAGTATAAGTATCTTGAGGGTTAGAAAAAACTCACAAAATTAAAACTGTGCTATTTCAATTAAACATTTAAATATTTAAACCAGCCTAACATTGCTACCTTTAAATTACAGATAATGTTACCTTTTATAGTTGTTATTAGTCAATATCATTCACATTATACAGGGTGAGTCTCTACTGACTACATTAATTTTAACTGTTAATTCTACTTATCAAAAGGAACAAAAAAATGTATATAACCCCATATCGGATTTAAACCGTTTAGCTGCAATGGCGTATTTTGTGATTTTTTTTTAATTACACGACTTGTTTCTATTGGTTTGGTCGTAAAACCCAAAATAATGTATTTAGGACATAGGGAGTGGTACCATTTGAAACGGCGTAAAATTCCCTATAAATTAAACATAGTACCTAAATAATGACACCTTATACAACGTTTTTGAAATAGCTTAAAAGTTAAAAAACATGTTTTCAGACTTTTTTGTCTAAACTTTAAGGCTTAATTAACCCAGTAAAATTGTTTGTATATTTATGTTTAGTTACTAAAAAAACTACCTTATTTATTCATCTTTAAAATGATGTATAAATATTAAGGGGTCATAAGTGGAAAAAAGTAAGAAATTCCTAAAAATGTTGTCAAGGTACAGTATTAGGAATTCATCGTACTGGTTCTCACTAATACAAATTACATTATCTGTAATTTTTTTAGCAAATTAATCTTTTGACAAAATCAGCTGATTGGAAACCAAAATAGTTATAATCAGCTGTTTAATTATTATTATTATTATTTTCCTCCACCTACTATCGAAAGCCGTATTTTACTCCTTGGAATAGAGTAGTAAAGTAGTAATTTCTATCCCATGTGACTTGAATACTTAATCTTTCTACCTAGGGAAAACTCAAGTTTTTTTCGTACCACGGGGCTAAAGTTAGTTACATAAGAATAACATTAAAAGAGTGATTAAAAAGAACATGAGCCACAGTCAGCTTTTACTTGTATTTGTTTCGTTACTCATTGTTGACTATTAGCAGCTGTAGCTGCTGCTCACCCACTGCTGACTGAATGGCATCTCTAGTACTAGAGATGGCCGTGGCAGTGTAGGTGTTTGTTAGTTTGTTTACATTTCGCTTGGGTAGGCTATTAACCTAAGAAGTCCAAAACATAAGTGTAAAACTTTTGACTAGGCTTAAATTATATTTTGTTTTTCCGTGTTCTTTATTAAAATTTATATGGCCTACCTTGTGTGTTTTTTATGTTGATGTGACAGATCCAGCTTGACGGAGCAAAAGATCATATGAAGGTAAAGTTAAATTATCTACGGTAGGCCTATTAGGGCTAAATTTTATTCGTGTAGTTGGAGGAAAAATGTTGTGTGCATCTAAGGGACTAAAGTACTTTTTTCCCTCAGGGAAATTGTCGCCCTCGGCTTCGCCTTCGGGCGACAACACTTTTCCTTCAGGGAGAAAAGATTGTACTTTAGTCCCTAGAAGCACAAATAACTATTTAGAGAAATAAATACAACATTTTTTTCAGGATTTTTTTTTATTACATGTTTTATTGATACAGCAAACAGGAAAAAATAACTTGTAAATATTATTATTTCAAAGGGGTCGTTTTTATTGAATTGATTAGAATCTGGACTAAATCTTTAGTTAGGGTTAGAAGAAAAATGTACATGATGTACTGATCTGAGCCGGTTTCATCATTTAAGAAGATTTTCAAAATGTTCACTGTTTACTCTGATACACATGCGTAGTCTTTTTTCTGAATTTGATCACCGTCGCCTTTAAGTTCAGTTCATCCCGTAGGAGTTCAGAGGCGGTCAAACTCCTATTTCTTAACTCATCTACATTTCGAACTGGTGTGCGATAAACATTTTGCTTCAGGTCACCCCAAACATAGTAGTCGAGGGGTGTGAGGTCTGGAGACCGGTGAATTGGAAGAGGAGGGACAATTGCTTGGCCCCCACGGTCTCCAGACCTCACACAACTCGACTACTATGTTTGGGGTCACCTAAAGCAAAATGTTTATCGCACACCAGTTCGAAATGTAGATGAGTAAAGGAATAGGATTTTGACCGCCTCTGAACTCCTGTGGGATGAACTGAACTTGAAAGCGATCGTGAGGGAATTCAGAAAAAATACTTCGCATAGAGCAAACAGTGGACATTTTGAAAATCTTCTTAAATGATGAAATCGGCTCAGATCAGTACATCATGTACGTTTTTCGTCTAACTCTAACTAAAGATTTAGTCCAGTTTCTAATCAATTTAATAAAAACGACCCCTTTGAAATAATAATATTTACAAGTTATTTTTTCCTGTTTGCTGTATCAATAAAACATGTAATAAAAACAAATCCTGAAAAAATGTTGTATTTATTTTTCTAAAATAATTGAATTTTTTACTCTATGGAACATAGAGAATAAAATTCTTTTAGAGCGACTTAAAATTTCTCTTAGGCGAATTTTTGACCCCCAAAAGGCTTTTTTATTATTAATTTGATTTCAATGAAATTCTCAGGTTAGATTTTAAGTATTCTAAACTAGGTAATAAACTATAATCGAGCAATTATTTTCAAGTATTACAAAAGCTTATTTTCCGGAATTTTTGACAGAACTTTAGTTGTTTAGGCTACATGGTTTGACTAATGTAGTTGCTATGATCAGTTTATTTTCCCCCATCGCAGCTGAGTTGTCGCTGTATGCTGAAAACAACATAACATAACCTTTTCTTGTTCATATTTGCTCGCCGTTATGTTACGTTTTAAAATAAAATTTAACTGATATTTTGACAGACCTGTTTGTTAAATTAAATAGATCAACACTGATGTTTACTTGTTGAAGTTATAAATTATAGTCTACCAAAAGATAGGCATGTTGATGTGGAATGAATTGGTGTCGTACGGAATTATGCGATTAACTAATTTATGGGATACAACTAATATCTATTTGGGAGAAAGATTTAAATTGAACAACTAATTAGAATGTGTTGTGCCATTGTAGCCTATGTCTCAGGTAACAAAATATGCATTAAGTGTTAAGTAAGCGTAATTCTACAATACTTACATTACTTGATTTTTATTAATTTTGATTAATTAATCATGGATTTTAAATTGTATTGTTTTTTTTCGCTCTACAATCTATTTGCCTTTAATATTGTAAGCATAATTATTATTAAGTTACTTGCTTGTTTTGAGGTCTTAGCTAAAATCATTCTTTGTATGTATTTATTTGTAGGCTAGGCCTAGGATGTACGCCGGTTGACTTCGGACGGTTAGATAACGTTCCACTCTTCACATTCGAGGAGATGGAAACCTCCGTTCTCTCCCTAAAGAGCAACAAGGCTCCTGACCCGGACGGGATTCCCAGCGAGGCTTTAAAGAAAGTATTTTCAATTAATGCTGACTTGTTGTTGAGAATGTACAACGCCTGTTTGGTAGAAGGGGTGTTTCCGGTTCCCTATGGAAAACCGCAAGACTTGTACTGATCAGCAAATGCAAATGTGATCCCGAGCTGTCGTCGTCCCACAGGTCTTTCTACACGTTGGACACGGCTGGGAAGCTGTTCGAGAATCTGATCCGTTCCCGCCTGACCTCTGCCGTGGAAGCTACCGGGGACTCATGCCCCCGTCAGTATGGCTTCAGAAAGGGACGGTCAACGATTGACGCTATCACCGAAGTCCATGGAGAGCTGTGAAGAGAGTCGAGAGCCACAACAATTTCTCTCGCTGAGTAGTGCTTCTTGTTACGCTTATGTCAAGAATGCCTTTAACTCGGCGAGGTGGGTCGATATGTTGGATGCCCTTCGCAACACCTTTCGCGTTAATGCATATCTGTTGCGACTCATTGAGGATTATCTCCGCTCTCAAAGCCTTATTTACGACACAAGGGACGGAACTTGGACGATGGATGTCACTTCTGGTGCCGTGCAAGATTCAATACTCGGCCAGGATCTCTGGAATGTTGCCTATGACAGACTCCTGAGGTCGGAGATGCCTGAGGAAACCACTTTGGTTAGGTACGCCAATGATGTCGCAGCTCTCATTGTCGCACGCAACGTTGAGCTGGCCCAACTAAAGTTGAACCGAGTCATGCGTGTGGTCAACACATGGATGTCCGATCACGGTCTCTCGCTTGCTCTCCGTAAGACGGAGATTGTGATCCTTACGAAGAAGAGGATAGACACCGTCATGCTGTTCCGAGTGGGAAGGGAGGTGGTCCAATCAATTCGTGCTGCTAAGTACTTCGGGATTATGGTGGACACCAAGTTAAGCTGGAGGGGTCAGATATTCCGTACGGCGGACAAGGCCGCTAAGGTAGTCACTTACCTTAGTAGGCTGATGGCCAATGTCGGGGTTCCACGATACAGCAGAAGACGTCTGTTGATGTCCGCGGTTCAGTTCGTGCTTCTTTATGGAGCAGAGGTGTGGGCAGACGCTCTCGATAAAGAGTAGTACAGGTTGCGACTCGCCCGGGTTCAACGTTGAGCGTCGCTCGGGGTGTGTTCCGCCTACCGGACAGTGTCCGAGCCTGCCGTCCTGGTGGTCGCCGGAGTTATCCCTGTCAAGTTCTTGGCAGGAGAGAGGAAGGCAATTTATCAGAGACAAGTCGAAATTGGCAAGGACACGGCAAGAACAGCAGAGCGCTCCCGAACCTTCCAGCAGTGGCAACATAGCTGGGAGCACGACACCCGAGGACGATGGACTGCGCGACTTATCAAGCACGTCCAACCATGGGTGGAACGGCGGCCAATTCTTTATTTATTGCTCGGGCGTTCCCGACGATGCGGAACACACATTCTTCCGCTGCCCCCGTTGGGAAGGGTCCCGACTGATGGCCACACAAATTTTTGGTGAATTTTCGGTGGACTCGGTCTGCCAAAAGATCTTGGAGGATGAGGGCAACTGGGATTGTTTATCACAGTTCGTGCGAAGCATCCTCCTGGAAAAGAAACATGATCTGGACCGCGAAGTGGCCCAGATCCCTTGATCGAGTGGCTGGATAAGGAGTGATCCCCACGGGCATAAGCCAAATTTAGGCCTAGCCCTACGTAATGTGATAAACAACTCCAGGTTAGAATCCTAAAGAGTAGAGGCGAGGTTTTATAGTGGGTAAACCCGTTTTAGGGGAGTCCCACACTACAGGCTTACCACCTGTGTGCATAATGCATTTTTCTTACCTCTCCCTCAAAAAAAAAAAAAAAAAAAAAAAAAAAAAAAAAAAAAAAAACATAAAAAGCGTCACATAATAACTCAAAAAGTGAGTAAAAAATTCTTGTACGGGACCGACATCGGAGCGTATTCCTAGTAAAAAAAATAAAACAGCTGACTATAACTATTTTGGTTTCCAATCAACTGATTTTGTCAAAAGATTAATCTGGTAAAAAAATTACAGATAATGTAATTTGTATTAGTGAGAACCAGTACGATGAATTCCTAATAATGTACCTTGACAACATTTTTAGGAATTTCTTACTTTTTTCCACATCCGACCCCTTAATATTTATACATCATTTTAAAGATGAATAAATAAGGAAGTTTTTGTAGTAACTGAACATAACAATACAAACAATTTTACTGGCTTACTTAAGCCTTAAAGTTGAGACAAAAAAGTCTGAAAAAATGTTTTTTAACTTTTAAGCTATTTAAAAAACGTTGTATAAGGTGTTATTATTTAGGTACTATGTTTGATTTATAGGTAATTTAACGCCGTTTCAAATGGCATCACTCCCTAAGTCCTAAATACATTATTTTGCGTTTTACGACCAAACTAATAGAAACAAGTCGTGTAATTTAAAAAAAATCACAAAATACGCCATTGCAGCTAAGCGGTTTAAGTCCGATATGGGGTTATATACATTTTTTTGTTCCTTTTGATTAGTAGAATCAACAGTTAAAATTAATGTAGTCAGTAGAGACTCACCCTGTATAATGTTTAGTTTATATTTTTAATCTAATTTTTATTTGTGTTTTATCGAAGTTCCCTACAGGGAATTTGGTATTACGGTAGTAGCCATGGTAAGACCTAAGCCCGGGGCTACGTTACTTTTTCATTTTGAGGATCCCTGAAACCAAAAATATCGTTTGTTGGTCTATTTTTATGAGTTCGCGAAATTATTGGGTTATGGAAACGGAGTTTTATGGGGTTTCGAAAGGGTCAAAAATGGGTTTTTGGCATTTTTGGACATAAGTTTTCAAAATTCAACAATTTTAACTAAAACCATTTAAAAGAGCTTTAAAAAAATAAGTTGCCCATGTCATTTTTAAGGTGAATTAATAAAACCCTGTATCTCACTTGTTTATTTACATAACTTGATCAAATTTTCTATGTACATTCACTATGTAGGGTTTAATTTATATTTACTTACAACACCCATATGGCGGCAAACCTACCTACTCAACCCCAAGTCCCCTATGTGGTTCATGGGGAAAATGACAAAATATCAGAATTTGATGCAATATGCACTGGGAATGGATTTTCCTACATCTACTTGCAATACCCCCAAGGCAGCAAACCTACATCCTCGTTCCCATGGTGTTTAAGGGGAGAGTTAAAAAAAATTGAATCCTGTTGGAAATTCGCTGAGTACACAGATCTGCTGCGACGGGGGTGTTGTTATTTATTTATTAACTTGTTAATCATGATATTTATTTCCATTTCTAAAGTTATAATCTGGTTATTATTGGTGTTGTAAATTTTTTGTCAATCATTATTTATTCGTTGTTACTTATCTGTTACGATCGTTATTCAGTTAGTTTCATAATCTTAAACCAAATTGTACTTTATCACATTGTATTTGTTGTAAAATGGTGTAAATCCGTTGGGAAATAGATAAATAAATAAATTTAAACTTTTATAGGAACCGTCATACAAGTGAAAACCACTAATTAAAAAACCAATATCGTTTATCAACGCAGTTTAAATTGTTTTATTCTGATGTTTGAACCAATTTACACCATTTAACAGCAGTCAATACTCATTAACACCATGCGACTGATGTTTTGTTCTGTTGTAATTACTTGGAGGCCGAGGAGACGAGGCATTATTGTCGCGAGGGGAGCTTTCGATAAACTTCAACAGTCTCTGACTAATAACGATCGTTTTTAACTCGAGTGCAACCATAATTCATTTCAATAAAAGCTGCTCGCAAAACACAATTTTTGCAATAAAGACCTGAATATTAATCTATATTATTTTGTTAAAGTCTTAATAAACTTTAATTTTAAATTTAACTATGTTCACATAAGCTTAGACCATAGAATTGTTGCAGAAATATTTAATTTTTTATTAATTATTATACATAACACACAAAAAATTACACTCTAAAATCACTTTTGAGCGAATTTCGTATAGAGAATACGTTGCTATGGTAGTACTCATGTTAAGAAATACATGTTATATATGTCTTTATACATCCTTAAATATGCTTGTTTTGATCATAATTTCAACTGAGGATAAACATATATAAAAATAGCACTAGATTTAAAAATTCCATCGAAACTCCAAGTTGTAATTAGAATTTTATCAAGAAGGTCTGGAATATTTGTAGTTTGAAATCTATAGTAAATTACCTGAACATTTAAAGCAAATTTAAAATTTAAAAAAAGATTTAAAAAGTTTTAAAACACTGAAAGAAAAGCTTGCTGGTACATATAAAAAATCTCAATTTTTTATATGTTGTTATAACATTTAAGATTTTTTAACCTCGAAATAAACCTTGTTAATATTACGATAAGCTATAAATATAATAGAATGTTTGCATATGTATGTGTGAGACAGTTAAATACAAATAAATAAATAAATAGATAATGTCATAGTTTTTGCTAGTAGTATAGATAAAAAAACTTTACCTGTACTAATAATTGATTTGCCTCTTGATTAGTAACATTATTCTCTGTATTCGATGGTGATTGTTGTGTCCATGATTTCAAAACTGTACATGTCCGATATGAAATTTTTGGTTTAAATGGCATATTTGAGTGTTTGGTGAGGTATATAAAAACGTGAATTAAATTGTTACCTAAAATTTACAAGAAATATTTTACCACAAGAGCCTACAGGATGAGTCCACAGAAAAATTAGATAATGTTTAATTATTATAATATTTTATTTTGTTTTCTACATATTATTCAGTTATGTAAAAAATTTCATTTAAAAATATATCCTGAATAATGTTGCTCATAAAAATGTAAAATTAGTTATAATTAAAAGATTTTTTTTTCAAAATTGGTTACCCTCGCTATGAGCAAAAATGTATAGAGTAAGAACTTAAATAGTTCAACAATAACCAATTTGACAATTTACTTGGCTCCAATATATTTAATATCACAAATATATGTTACTGAATTTAATAAAATAATATGTATCTTAACATTTATTTTAAATTCCTAAGCTGTTTTTTTATATGAAAAGTAAAAAATGATTTGAATAGGCTCTATATTGAAAAAATTTAATTCTTACAAGCAATAATTCGAAATGACGTTTCATTTAAATTGTAACATGGACTTCTTTTAAAATTAAACTAACGATAAGTAGTGGTCAATATGTGTACCCATGGATGCAGAATATGTTTGAGAACACGAATGAGAAGCTTTGGTATAAAAAATATGTCGATTGCCTTAAAATTTAATTTAACTAAGCCCGCGTCACGGTTTTCCTTGCTGCCCTAGCGGCCGGCGCTGTATACCCCAGAGCTCATCTCGGCCAGACCGCGAATCGGTTCGCTTCGACACGGGCACGAGCAATCCAGTAGTATACATCGATGAGGCTAGCAAGACACCCATTACAGATTGGAAAGGAGGTTTTCTCTAAACATCTCAACACTATAATCCCTGTTAAGATTAAAGTCATGTGGAGAAAACTTGGTAAGACAACTTATTTACTGGTTCAATGTAGGTTCGAATGAATCGATTAACCTGATAGAGGAAGTAGTAAAAAATATAATTTTATTTGTAACAAAACATAATTTAATAAATTTATATGGTAAACAATAAACATATATTTTAATGATAAAATGATTTAATTATAAATGATAAAATGATAATGAGTAAATGATAAACATATATTTTAATGATGATAAATGATATATTTATTCATTTCAAATATATAATGAAAACATTCCAACCATATGAAATATAACAATGATGACATTACAAAAACAAGAGTATGGAGTTTAATTTAGTACTGTGTTCAAAAACGAAAAGTACGAGTTTAAATTGAGTAAAAAATATCTAGGAATAGCATTATTTACTAAAGACCGATCTTTAACTCAAGTTACTTTTTAACCTCGGGTGAGGGTGAGGGGTCGGGGCAGTATGATAAGAGTCCTCAAGTCCCTGTATGTCACATACACACTTAGTTATCAGCTGTCATGGACAAAGCAACATGCAGTAATTCAGCCAGGATGGTCCAGTTTTCCCGGTTTCTTGCAGCTTATAAGCTGTTATACAAAAGTGTAACAGGCATTTCTATTGATTAACAGGCCCCCTATTGATAAAATGTGTACAAATAATATTAACCAAAATAAAAATAGGTAAAATATAACCTATAGGTTTACAGTGAATAATATATATTAAATATATAAAATATATATTTATATAAATATATTTATATATAAATATATATATAATATATATTAATATATATATTATATATATATATATATATATATATATATATATATATATATATATAAGATATCTATTGTTAATAAACATTTTTATGTCCTAAACTAGCAAGATTATAATGATTTTTTTGGGTGTGTATATTTCTTTCCTTCTTATTTCTTCCCTCTTATTTCGCACTGGTTATTTCTTCCCTCTACTAAAATTATAAGTGTATATTACTTCCCTCTACTAGGCAACTGTTTATTTCTTCCCTCTGGTACACTCCAAACTAAAAACGTAGACTTAGTCTATAGAAAACTCAGGGACAAAATTACAGAGGGAACAAATAAACACTCTAAAACATAATTCACTAAACAGTTTGTTTATTTCTTCCCTCTGGGAGCCAAGTGTATATTTTGTTCCCTCTGCGCGGCAAGAGTTTATTTCTTCCCTCTGGCACAGTCACCGTACCCAACAATAGACCTCGAGCCGGCCACGATAGTGTCTGCCGCCGCCACCGCTCGCTCCTTCCCGAACCGACGGTAACGGATTTTCTTTGTGGTAATGCACGCATAGACAGGTTGGCTTGTTAGTTATCAATATATGAACACTAGGTAACTGGATATGATCCACTGAAAAGTCAAGCTAAAAAAAGGTTGGTTAGTTTCTTTAATTCCTCTATAAGTTCCTCTATAAGCAGTGTGTCAGGGTTGGAGACGTTTGCTCCAGCTGGAGGCCCGTCACACGCGGGGTGCCCCAGGGATCTGTACTTGGACCTCTTTTTTTTCTACTGTACATTGATGACATAACAGAACACATAACTCACTCACATTACCACCTTTACGCTGACGATCTTCAAATCTATTCTCACTTCTCATTCAATGACATGGAAACCACAGTTCAAGAAATGAACTTGGACATTGAATCAATTTCTCACTGGTCATTTCAAAATGGCCTTAAACTGAACGTAAAAAAAACACAAGCAATTGTTGTTGGCTACCCTAGACTGTTGACTAAAATTGACCTTCTCACTGCACCCAGACTAAGACTTGATGGCGACAATCTTGAATACTGTGACAAGGTCAAGAACCTGGGAATTTTCTTGAACAAGTATTTGGGTTGGACTGACCAAGTCAATGAAACATGCAACCGGGTCATTGCTTCCATTCACAGTCTTAAACGCCTTGCAAGCTATCTACCACTGTCAAGGCAATGCTTGTAAAAACTCTTGTTTTGACACATTTCAACTACTGTGATGTAGTGATCAGCGACATGACCGTTGATATTTCAAACAGACTCCAGCGTGCGCAGAATTACTGTATCCAGTTCATCTTTGGTCTCAAGCGAAATGACCATGTTTCACCTTATTTTAATTTACTCTCCCTAATGAAATTAAAAGAACTCCGTGAATTTCACACACTTCGCTTGCTTCACTCTATTATAAGTTCCAAAGTTCCCAAATATCTCTCTGATCATTTTTTATTCATTTCTGAAATAAGTTCACGGGTTACCCGTGGAGGTTCCCGTATCCTGGCTATTCCTATTCACCGAACAACAGTATTTAATAAATCTTTTATTGTTTCTAGTTGCAGACTTTGGAATTCACTTCCCGATTTTATTAAAACTATTGATAAAAGCGCAAAGTTTGGGGCGTAAGTCAAAGACCTTCTTTTATTACGTGGCAGGCGCGAGTGAGTGTGGCACTGGCGTGGCGTTTACCTGAGGGACATGTATGAATGTGTTTTGTGTTTCTTTGTAATGTTAGTTAACGTGTAACTTGAGCAGTTTGTCTCCTGATTAATCTAAGTATTAATTACAGTTTATACATTTTCATTAATTAATACTATAGCTTTTAAGCATATTTGTTAGAGGTTAAGTGGTAGAGAGGACTTGTTAGTCCTAACTTCGCCTCCAAAATAAAGTCATTTTTCATTTCATTTCATTTATAAGACGAGTTAATTTGCCCACCCACGACGAGCTCGTTCGCTTCATACACAGTTTGTTATTGAAGTCATTCTGCGCATTACTTAACTAGTGAGCCACAATAAAATTTCCCATAAGAAATGCATTGAAATCTGTTTGAGTGTGTATATAACTTCCCTCATAATATCTTCAGTGGTGCTTAAGTTGTTTGTTTTTAACCAATGTCCATGCGTTAGGCATAGGTACTGTATAGTAAAACTATTTCTTGCCTACCGTGATATAATACGCGAAATACAATTTGTTATTTCAAAAATATGTAAAAAAAAATACAAATCTATATTTTTATGGAATAATAACAATAAAAAGAGGTTTTTATGACGTAATTAAAATAACTAGGGATCGCCCGCTGGTCGAAATTCAACCAATAGTTCAGTTGATCATAAACTAATTAGTTTAAAATGTTTTATTACGGAAACATCTGTTCTTCCTGATTTGCTAGCAATTTGTTATTACCAACAAATGATTCGGTCAATTATCCTTCTCCTATAAGATTAACATTGAAACTTTGAAAGCTTGTAGTATAGGGTTATAGGGCTCAGCCCATCGTAGGCCCCGCTCAGCCGGGGCCTACGAAAAATAACGGGCCTGCATGCATACATGTTTGGTCACATGACCGGATGCGGCCGAATTTCAGCTGTCAACTCCATTTTTAAAAGCAGTGCAATAGCGTGACTTCGCTATAGTTTTTGTATTTTTAAATGTAATTCAATGAAGTCTTAAGTGTTCCATATCATTCTAATCATCATTAAATTGCAAATTGAACGATACTAATAACGTTATGCTTTGCAAAAATTAAAACACATTCTTTAGTAGTGTAGTAAAATTAAACCAAAATATGGCTGGAAGATGAAATAATTTTTGGACAGCGAATTTTTGCTGAAATGTGTTCTATGCCATCCCCTGACCTCCCTCAGAAAAGTCCCCTGAAATCCCCAGTGGGCAACATGCCTAAAAATGAGGGGATGGCCCACGTGGAGTCAGAAATAAATCTTTCTTCGACCAATGGGTTTATGTACATCAAATTAAAGCTCTTAAGTAGTAGAATTTAATGCCGCAAACCCCATCTCAAAAGGTTGCCTGAGTCAAAAACGGCAGCCTGTCAAACTTTGAATAAAATTCAAATTTTAACCTAAACGCTTAAAAATGTAATAATTTTCAAAAAAACATGACCTTTCGAGGTGCGGTTTGCGGCAAACGTTTGATTTTACAATTACCTTTGAAAATGTGGATAGCTAGTCATATGCTTATCATACCACCCTTTAACCACCCTCCACATGGACGTCCCAGAGAGGAAGTTTTAAAAAAAATTTCTTAGTCCATAGCCATGCTATACATAATTTTAGAGGTCATAGTAAGGAGAGTGCGTAGCCGAAAACCAGACCTCAAAAGGTCAAATATGTAGGAAGTTATTGTATTTCAAAGTTTTGATAATATTTTATTCTAAACTTTAAACACCTGCCATTTCACTCCCGACAGTTATATAGAGGTCCGGTTTACGGCATTGTATTCTACATTTTAAGACCTTTAATTTGATATATATAAACCTTCTGGAATGTATCTAAATTTAGTATGCTTAGTATCAAATTTTAATGTAACTCCTTAGGGGCCAACCCCTCATTTTTAAGTGTGATCCCCATATGGGATCTTTGGGGACTTTTTGAAGGAAGGTCAGGGGACGCCATAGAACACATTTCAAAAGAAATTGGCTTTCCAAAAATTATTTCATTTTCCCCGACTAATTTTACTACACTATAGGTAAAACAAAAATTTCAATTAATAGCCTACCACTGTAGGATGTATTGTCTTTTTTGTAAATAGTTTTATTCTAATGTTTTCAAAAATATTTCTGGGAATAAGACAAGGAATAAACGTATTAAGTTAGTAGATTGCCTTTTAGGCTTTTTACTTTCGTTGAAAAACAAGTTAAATTTTATATTTTACCTTCTAAAAAATCATCATTAGCAATGAAATATAATTTTATGTCAACAGCTGATAAGTGTAAACAAAACTATAAATTGAATACAATTGTTCACTTTATATAGTAATAAATTTCTAAGAATATTTTTGAATTTTGCAGTTATGGTATAATTTTGTTTCTTATTTTATTTAAATCAGAATATAAAAGTCTTGTCGAATAACCTATTATCTAATTCCTAAGAGATGGAAAATAATGTCACGTTTTCACAATGTTATCTTATGGAATCTTGTGCTGCAGATCGGCCGCATTTAGTCTCGTGACTTTGGTGGTGGGGGGAAGTATACAGGTCCGTTAGATATCATAGGCCCCGGCTAAGCCCTGGAAGCCGATGTGAATTAATGAGATTCTGCTCATCTACAGGCAACTAAGGACCTTTCGTCGCGGAATGCGCGATTTTCTCCTTCTGTGCACACGCTCAGCTGAGAAAAAAGGAGGAAATGAAACATGCTTGCCTATTAATATATAGTTTATGGAAGTTCTCATTATGATTAAAATAGACACATCCAGTCCAAAAGAAAATGGAAATTTTTCTAAATTTATCTATTTGGTTTCATGACACAAAAAACTATATATCAATGAACGATCACCTGGGCGGCAAAAGTTGACAAATTTCAAAAGCAACATAGCAAACAGTTAGTGGCAAAGTGCATGTTAATAATACTAACGTACAGAAACTAACTGTGAAATAAGGTTGAAATAAATAAAAGTCGCATCCCAATAAATATGGTAGCCTACCCCTTTGTACAGTAAGGAGTGAAATAATTTTAAGCCATAGTTGTTTACTACTTCTAAGAGTTAATAAAATGGATAATAATATAATGAAAACTTAAGTATATGTATTAATATATTGTGTGGGTTGGGTCTTACAACATTATTGACATGTCTTTTGTTTTTGAAAATTTTTTAAAAGTTATGTTGCCTTATCCTTATTTTCCGTTTATTTGCACACACGCATATAAGCGTAGGTTACTCATACAGTACTATATAATCATTGATTATACACTAACGCGAATGGATTTCCCATCCAATGCTTTCGTTTCATACCGGAGTTTTTGGATGGTGCATGTTCACCGCGTCAGAAACGCTGCAATCGATGTTATAAATTACTAGTGGCGTGTAGGGGCAAAGGCCCCTATAAATCGAAATGGTGCTGTTGTCTATAAAAGTAAGTTTATAAATTTATCATATCACTTCCTTGCATACTGTATTTACCTCAAGCTTTATTGTGATTTTACACGTTTGGGGTTTCTTATAAAATATTTCCTAATCTTGACAAAACTTTTTGATCGGTTTCAAATCAGAATTTACCAATAATTTCCTCTGTATTAAAATAGAATACTAATTCCATAAATACCGTACACTCCTTAACCCTAGACCCCTGGACCTCTGTGCGCCCATTCCCCACCCTCGCCGTGACCCCATGCCTCCCTGTGCTCCCGTTCACCTCTCCTGCCCCGTGTTTCCTGTACCCTCTACACTCCCAGGGCCCGAGCACCCCCCCATGCCCCCGTACCCCTATGCCCCCTCATGCCCCTGTGCCCCCATTCTTCCGTGTCCACATGTCCGCATGTCCCGTAGCCCCCTTTGCCCTCTAAGTTCCTCATTCTTCCCAAATGCCCCCCCATGCCCAATCAACTTCTGTAACACCGACGTCTCTAGAAGGCAATGCCCCTTTTGCTCCCATTCCCATGCCCCCCATACCCCCGTGCCCCATGCCCACCCTTCCTCCCCTTACAACTTATATCCCCATGCCCCCCTAACCCCATGGCCCCCATGCCGCCGCACCCACGGTACTCTCGTGCCCACATGCTTGATGTTTTCCCCATGGTCCCCATGCCCACCCCATTTCCCCCAAGCCTCCCTCGTGCCCCCATGTTCATCTTCCGCCGTGCCTCGTGCCACCAACACCCCTAGTGTCCATTGTGCATTCCCACCCCCGCGCCACCACGTGCCTCCGGGCACCCTATTTTTCGGTACCCCCCTTGCCCGACGTTGCTCCCCGTGGCAATCGTGCCCCCCATGCCCATCTACCCCTTTTGCCACCGACGCCCCTAGTGCTCCTGTAACTCCTGTAACTCCTGGGGATGCCGGGATGCTCCCCGCATCCCCGCCGCCACATTCCTCAGTGCATCCCCATGCCTCCCCAGAGTGCCCCCTATCCCCCTGCATCCCCGTACCCTAAATGCTTTCGTGCCCTTATGCTTGCCGTTCCTCCCTGTGCCCCTATGTTGCCCATGCCTCCACTCTCCCCCTCATGGCCCCCTGTCTCCAGTGCCACCGACGCCCCTCGTGCCCCATATTCCCCGAAACCCCTGTCCTTCCCATGGTCCCGTGCCGCCATCTCCGCCGTCCCTCTCCGTACCTCCGTACTCTCCTGTGCCCCCCGCCCTTTCCCCTAAGTCCAATATCTCTGTTTCGCCAATGTCTCCCTCGTGTCCCCATGTCCCCTTACCCTTCTCACCACCGACGTCCCTCGTACTTTGATTGCAGTCTATTTTGTCTGTTCGTCAATGAAGTAGAACACTGATTGATATACTATTAGTTTTCGCACACTATTATTTACATTAAAACTCGACCGTCTTTATGGATTAACAGGCATTTATTGTTCTCTACGACCTTCGTAAAGAAAAAAAGCAGGGAATTGATAAAACCAAAACACAATATTCCTCATATGGAGGTTATCCAATGTTAGTAGTTTACATATAATGGTTCACTCGAAAATAAACAAACACTCAACAAAACGATTCAACTCTTCAACTCTATCTACTAAATAGCCAATATATAAACCAGTAACGTAATAACTAAACTACATTCACTGGGGTAAAAACAATTAACCATTATATCAACCATGCCACGCCCAAGCCAAATTAAAAAATAAATTATTATGAATATATCGATCATTTTACTCCTGTTTTCTTAATGACATAGATAGGGTCACGAAGATGAAATCTCCTGTGGATCCGTATCCGTTCATGACTATTAGTGTTCCCCTTCTTTTATAGTACATTGTCAATTTTAAAAAGTTATGACTATGCGGTTATCTTAACTCAAAATATCTGCTCAATTACCAGCTGAGTTTATGATAAAACACTGGAACATCTGCTTAATCACACGTGTCGATCTAAAAATCGTCTTCCCATTAGATTAACATTGAACTTCAAGGTCCAATGGGGCGAAGCCCATGTAACTTTGGATGATTCTGGTATTTTTCCTTGCGTCCTTGGCCCTCAAGCTTTAAAATGAGCCATCATACGTTACCCTATCTTTCTTCTAACTCGAGATATTTCGTGGGGACCGATTCGCTTACGGAATTATATATACTAGGGATCGCCCACTGGTCGAAATTCGACCAAAAACTCAATTCATCTTGAGCCAATTAGATTTAAAATGTTTTATAACTGGAACATCTGTTCTTCCTAGATGCTAGCATTTTTCATTAGTACCAGGGGGACCGAGCTTAAGCTCGGTAAAATTATTACTTTTGTTCTCACACAAAGCTCAATTATCAGCTGATTTTTGTTCAATTTAAAAAATCTCCATAAGGATAACATGGAAACTTTGAAGGGCTCTAGCGCGAAAACCGGATTTTCCCTGGGGGCGAGACCCATCTCAATCGTATTTTTAAGGTAAAACTAAGTTTATTCCAAAATTTGAAGGAAATCGTCGGAGCCGTTTTTTGAGATAATTGTGCAAGCAAGCAAACAAGCATAACATTGCTCGTATAAGAGTATAGGATAACAGCTGTCTAAATGATTTAATCAATTATCCTTCTCCCATAAGATTAACATTGAACCTTTAAAAGGCCATAGGGCGTAGCCCTGGAGGCTGATAGAAATTATTATAATGTGATTCTGCCTCATCTACAGGACTCTACCTTTCTAACGGTATGCGCGGATTTCTCCTACGATGCACACGAGCTGAGAAAAAAAGGAGGAAACGAAACATGCTTGCCTATTAATATATAGATAGATTCAGCTGATATTAGAGGGTTTCAAAAACCATTTTTTTTACATGAAAAACAGAAAATCCTCAATCATAAATTTTTTATTCGTGGTGAAGAAGAGACGTAGTACTGATTTACCTATCATAATATGATGTCACATGTATTTCATGTTCGCTGCGAAAGATAGCCTCAAAGTAAATTGGTTTCAAACACGGGTATGCGTTTGATATGACTAATTCAAGGGAATGCACGATTTAATTCAAACTCGTTTATTCTTAATGTAACTATTGTATATAGTATATTCACGTTCGCTACCACAATGTAAAAAAATCGTATTAATAGTGTCGTCATTTCTGTATACTGCATTACAAATAAAATTTAAAATTCACCAAGTATTTAAAAACTTACATTTGATGAGTGAAAGAAACAGCCGAGAATGTGGCTGCTTGGGAATTTCACTCTCAAAGCTTCCTGGAGGAATCTTTCGAAATCACTTTAAACAACTTGAGGGTTGAGTGCTGGTGCAATATGTTTGATAAAGTCAAAGACCAAAGATACGTCTCCTTCGTCTTCTCCTCCATTAGGACAAAAAATATTGGGTAGAAAGACCCAAATATTGGGGCCCGGGTAGGCCGTGGTGTCACCCGCGGTCGCGACACCGGGGCTGATACACATAATCAGCCCCCAGTACAGTTTACAGTACGCTGTTTTTATTTATGTTATTAATTAATAGGTCAGTAATACTTTCACTAACTCAAAACAAATCTCACGGTAGCGATAAGTAATACGGAAGACCGTCTAGACAGCTATATATTTAACCCAGCGCGCACCATCGCGGCCTCGGAAGGAGATGTGCTGTAGCGCTGTTTAATTTATTATTACAAAAATAACCCCCAAAATTTTATTAATATAGCTCATTTAGAATGTTATTGTGGAAACAACCCTACAATATTGCTTTTAACAGTTGTTAGAAAAGAGTTTTTGGAATCTTTTAAGGGTATATTTCTTTTAAGTGAATATCGTTTGTCAATCTATATTTAACCTTCAAGTCAATTTGATTTGTTTAATAAATTTCAGTACAAAAGAACTAAGGAATATAAAAATGGTCATAACAAATTAAATTAAAAGTAACATTATTTTATTTATAACGTACTGTGAAAAATTTAACAAAAAAGTAAAAGTATATCAAAACATTGTTTTGTTTTTGAGTTGATAGTGATTGCTGTGAAACGAAAGTAGTTTTATTTTTCATAGTTATTAATGTCTCTTTACCAATAAGGCATACTATTTTGGGCGACCCTTCGAAAGATGCAAGTCTACAAGTAACTAAATAGCTTAAAAAACTATTTCCAAAAAGTACTTCACACTGCACTAACAAATAACCAAGCCGTATACTGGCCACTGAAAGCAACGATACATTACTTCAACTGTTCTGTAGAGTAAAAAAATAAAAATAAATAAAATAATAAATAAATAACTAAATCACGATGTACATCATATTCCGATAAATCCGTGTCGTAACATTTTGTCCCAGGTAACAATTTGTCCCAGGAACATTTTGTCCTAAATTCCTCAGATGTCCAACTCTCTACCTGCTCCCTAGTAACATTCTGTCCCAAAAATTATTTGACCGGTCTTCACTAACTATTTGGTATTATAGTATTTTATTCCATAGGGAAACGGACACGGGGCCAGCTCATCGTTGTCGGTTGGGGTCATAAATATTGCTGATTATGAATATTGACACAAATAAAAGTTATGTTAAAGTATAAAAAACAACTATTCAGTTTGTAGAAGTGCAATTAAAATTTAAAATAAAACAATTAATAACTTTTATGAAATTAGCTGTTAGTCAAATAGGTAGGCCTAATCAGATTCCCCGTGTTACGGATTCAACATGTGGTTCAACAAACACCAGAGTGCAAAACCCGTAGGCCTACGATGAAACAGTCTGAAAGGCGAGTAAGCGAAGCGAACGAGCTCGTCTTGGTCTTGAACAAACCTTTTGGCACTTGTTATTTAAGTGCACTGTCTGTAGCTAATGTAAAAAAAAAAAAAAAAAAAACACACAGAAAAATCTCGGACCCTAGGTGCTAACATGTAAAGACAAGAATTTCCATGTCATTTCTAAAGCCCGCGGGCTCTCCTTCTACCCTTTTTTATATGTTTTAGGATAGAGCAAAAACACTTTCTTGAATGCACACAACATAATTTCGAATGAGAATAATTTTAAGATAATGAGTACCATGATAGTCTCGCCAGGTTTGGCTGTTTTGCCGTTGTCTTGTGTTCGGACTCTCAAAATACAGTCGGCAGCTGCGAAACGAAACAGATTTCCGGGAGTTTAGCCGTCCTGTGTGTCCCCGACCTTTATAGCTGTGTTTTGACACACACCACCACCGAATTATAAGCTACTTGGTTGTTAAGGCGTTAATTTTTGTAACTATCAAATTACTCCGTAATTTACACCGCTCGCAATGGACCTGCTCTTACCTACCACCTGAGCTGCGTTGTACGATAAATGGATTCAATGACTTAAAATAACCATTTTCCTTGAAAAGTCTTCCAGTGATACCAAATAAGCTAGGAATGCATTGTGTTCTGAGCAACTGATCAGCTGATTATAAATGGACTGTTTACATTTATTTTAATTCAGCAACAGCCAGATGATTTTTGTTTTTGTTTTTGAAAAGAGATAAATAAAAAGGAAATTGTTGGGGACATGTGGAGCAATGAATGATGGTGAGATTGATTTGTTTTTCTTTAAAATGTTTTTAGGATTTAAATTCAGGTTGAAATAATAAAACGTCTTCCAACACTACTCGATATATTTACACTTATGCTGTAAATGTTTACTGTATATATTTACCGTCTGTAAACATTTACAGTATAAGTGTAAATATATCAAGTAGTGTTGGAAGACGTTTTATTATTTCAACCTGAATATCATTACCAGCACGTATAATGCTAATCAAGAAGTTATTTAGGATTTAAATGTTAAATGTGTAATTAAAGCAATATATTATATACTTTCACATACAACCCCTTCTTTTCTGTTTTTTTGTGTTGACCGGGTTTTAGTTTGTTTTGTTTTGTTTTGTTGTATTTTTACACATTGGTTTAAACTGTGTTATTAATGACAGACGCAATATTAAAGAAATGTAATATCTCCCTCTTTCTTGCACAATGTTTTGCTGGCGCTATAGCGCTTATAGAGATATATCTCTTTTTGGAGTGCCCAATTTCTACGTTTACAGCGTTCCTAGCGACAAATTTGACTGTCTATGTTAATATAGGTCGTGACCTTCTTTAATTTTTGTCGTTCATTAGAAATAATTGTTGTTTTTTGTGTTCGCGCAACAAGTTTGCCTCAAATCGGCCAGTGCGGACGCGGCAACTGAACATTTTATTCACTTAAAAAGAGAGGACTTTTTTACTACTCCCGCAGAACTGGACTGAATTCCACTGTTAGGCCAAATTTTCCTGGCTTTGAAAAATTTCTTTGTCTATTGTAATTTTAAATGAGTTCTCTGATTTTTAACTGTATGCATTGTGAAAGTGTACCAAATGATGTTAAAATTTTATTGTGAACTGAATGATTTATGTGTTAGATTAAATAATAACTAGTATACGTGTTGCTCGAAATCGAGCAATTTTAATACAATACAAAAGTTACTTTTAGCTCTAAATCAATGACATCCGACCAATCCAATATTGTGAATATCTTTAATCACCAAAACTACACGTACTTACAGCTGATTATTAACAGATGTTTAAAATGCTTTATTCAATCCCAATGTTATTTAAAAGGAAAACTTTGAGATTTCAATTGTGAATAGCGCCTTTATTTTCAGTCCGATTCTCATCAATTTTTTGCGGAAACAACTACAGACCAAGCCCTATCCAATGACACCAAAACTTGAAAATAGGTGAAAATTGTAGGAGGAGTTGTCAAGACAAAAAAAACCCTTAGCGTATTAAATAAGTATAGATTCGCATATTTGCCACATGATCTACAACTTTGTGTATCAATGAAAGTAATTTCAAGTGGGCTCTCTGATTTTAACTGTGTGTAGGCCTATAGAAAATATGAAAGTGTACCAAATAATGTTAAAATTATATTGTAACGCTACCGAACCCAATTATTTTTGTGTTGGCTTAAGTAATAATTTGTAAATTGGTCGCATTTTATACAACTTTGCAATCGACATTGAGGGCATGTTCTACAGCCCTCAAAATATTCGGGCTGTCGAATTTTTTTTACGGAAGACTATATAAGTTCAAACTATTTGCAAATATTTGTGAGAAGTCTGTTCTCCTTTTTATAATAATTATAAGTATAATTATTATACTGTTGACACTTCTGGCATATAAATAGCAGACTAGTTTCTAGTTATTTTTTATTAGGCATATTACTATTACAGGAAATTTTAAAGGAGGAAATGGGAAAAAATGTTTTTAAAATAGGGACAGAAGTTAATGAATGTCGAGATAACCAGCAAACTTCGAAAAGTACAGTTAAATGCTTATATATTTATTTATTTTTAACAGACGTATTAAAGGATCGTAACCAGTTACTTAGTGTACATAAATAGATTATAACTAGCCGACTTGTGTATTCGTGAATTCCCACAAAGTAGAGGCTTTTTAAGCTGTTCATAAACATAAACCTGTCCGTGGCGGCCAGGATGAGGAGCGGTGGCAGCGGCAGACACCGTCGTGGCCGGCTCGAGGTCTATTGTTTGGTGCGCTGACTGTGCCAGAGGGAAGAAAAACACTTGCCGCGCAGAGGGAACAAATATACACTTGGCTCCCAGAGGGAAGAAATAAACAAACTGTTCAGTGAATTATGTTTTAGAGTGTTTATTTGTTCTCTCTGTAATTTTGTCCCTGAGTTTTCTCTAGACTAAGTCTACGTTTTTAGTTTGGAGTGTAACAGAGGGAAGAAATAAACAGTTGCCTAGTAGAGGGAAGTAATATACACTTATAATTTTAGTGGAGGGAAGAAATAAACAGTGCGAAATAAGAGGGAACAAATTACGAGGGAAGAAATAAACCCTCCCATTTTTTTCATTAATTAAATCGTTAACAACTGTTGATTCTTCAAGTAAGATTTTTTGGTACCCGTAATCTTAAATAAGAAATAGAAAACTTTTAAAAAGAGAGAAATTAGAGTTGTTTTATATATAAAGAAACTCACCAAAGTAATAAAAACACTAAAGCTACTATCTCACTGGCTAAGCATTCGTGGCGAACTCTTCCGGCACAAAAAAGAGAAATATTTTGTGACGAATAATTACAAATTTTTCCAGGAAAGTGGACCTGTCTGGCGAACATATTCGCCCAGTGCGGATGCGGGATTTTTAATGCTTTTAAAATATTTTTAGTTAGTTTTCACCGAGGAATTACAAATTGAAAGAAAGTAATAAATGGAAAAGTAATGCGACTAAAATAAAAGCTTCATTATTAATTTCTTAGGAGCAGACACTTGTTTAGTATAAAGAAGCTTTGAATGAAACTCTTACAGTTTCTTTGTTCATTATCTTAGACATTAACATTAAATCAACCACAAGATGAAAGCTAATAAAAACATCCTATTAGTTTAATTGCAATTAAACTAGATTTTAGAAAGCAAAATAATAGATTTCAAAGGGTTTCAAATCTCACACTCCTGTTCCCTTAATTATTGTTAATTACTTGGCGTATTGCGATAACAATGGAATCTAAACATAGTCTAATTTAATAAGTTTCATATATTTAAACATAATATTTTGCTATTTGCAACTTTCTGAAGACGTATAATGATATTAATTTCATTTTTATATATTCATGAACTCATATAGCATCCACCCCCCTATTATTTCACAATTTTAACGTCTTTCATTATTAAAGGTGTTATTTCTTTTTAATAAGTTTTACTTAAGAAAATATTTGCATTAAGCAAAAAAATATAGTTAAATTTTTAATATAAAACTTATACAAATGTGAAATATTCTACATTTGTTGAATAGTCTACATTATTCTACATTTTAGGCTTATTGTAAATATTTTCTTAAATAAAACTTTTAATAAAAAATGACACCTTTAATAATGAAAAACTTTAAAATTGTAAAATAATAGGTGGTGGATGCTATAACGTATAACATATAACCACCTTATGGTTATATGTTTTATCTAATACTAGTATACGTGTTGCTCGAAATCGAGCAATTTATTTTCATACAATGCAAATGTTACATTTAGCTCTAAATCAATGACATCCGACCAATCCAATATTGTGAATCTCTTTAATCACCAAAACTACACGTATTTACAGCTGATTTATTACAGATGTTTAAAATGCTTTATTCAATCCCAATGTTATTTAAATGGGAAATTTTGAGATTTCAATTGTGGATAGCGCCTTTATTTTCAGTCCGATTCTTATCAGTTTTTGGCGGAAACAACTACAGGCCAAGCCCTATCCAACGACACCAAAAACTTGAAAATCGGTTGAAAATTGTAGGAGGAGTTCTCAGGACAAAAAAACCCTTAGCGTATTAAATAAGTATAGATTAGTTTGCTGTGTTTAATGAATTCGATACCCAATGATAAGATCCATTTAAATTTTCAACACTTTATTTATTAAATTTACAATTTGAATTGTTTGAAAAGAATAAAACGATGTAGAATGATTTTTCGCTAAGTTACTTACTACATACATTTATTACACTACATTTTTTAACCCAATAAATTAATCAACAAGAATTTAATGTCAATAACATTTTAGAATTAAACATAGTTAAGATAATTGATAATTATCCAAGATTTACCTTCATAACAATTTATAGGCTATGTAGTTTTATTCTCTGTTGTTCATACCACAGACATGCGGGAGCACTCTAATGAGAGACAGTAATTTCTCGCCTGTCTAAACTGATGTAGCTGGGACGGTTGCATTAAAAATTATCCTTTAAAACCAACATCCACAACCAACCACCCGCGCTCTGGCTACAACCTTTGTGTTTCAATGGAATGATTAACCCTGATTCCACGACTCACTATAAAATTTTTAAGCTTAAAATATACGTTTAACGTATTTTAAACAATAAAAACAATTGTGACGATGAACAAAAGTTGCCTTATATTATAAGCTATCTTAAATCGTACAGAATTTTTAATTCGTCTGTTTGGTAGTTCAATTGTCAAAGCGTAACGAACGAAATTCCTTAAGTTGTTCGTTATATTTGTATTATTTTGTAAGAGATTTAAATAGTGTTTCAAATAATGTCAATATCAACTTGCAGTGCGTAACAACATTTATTGCATAGGTTTTTTTATAGTTAACAAGTCATGGGAATATGTTTACATTTCTTTATCTTAATATTATCTTCAGGTCATTGTAAAGAATCTATTGGTAGGCTTGCATAAGCCAAATAAAGACCTATTAAAATTATTCCTTCTCTACAGCTATCAAAAGAATGGTTAAAACTAAAATTTCACATTTTTTTCTCTGAATAATATTCTTAACTGTTTACGGCGAGGCTTACGACCGTTCCACAGTGCAGGAACAGCCTTGTTGAAAATCACTGATGATATCCGCTTAGCCATGGAACATAGTCGATGTACTTGTACATTACTGACGTTATTTTACTTAAGTAAGGCTTTTGATACAATGAACCACGATTCTTGCTAAACTGAAACTTGTAGGGTTTCAAACATAAGAATGTCATGGATCAGATCATACGTTAAAGTTACAGAGCAGTGTGTGTGTCATGCCAACCTAACTTCTGACTGGGGACAAGTCCCTTGTGGTGCTCCACAAGGTTCAATATTTGATCCTCTTCATTCTTTAATCCATGCGAATGACACTACTTTTATTTCACTTAACGTCAAGTTCCATTCATATGCTGATGATCTACGGATTTATACTCATTTCAAACTCAGCAGGTTGAATGAAGCTACAACTAAAAGGAACGAAGATATTGACAGATTCGTTTAGTTCGCAGCAAAAGACGGACTTAAACTAAACCCTAACAAAACCAATGATACTAGTACACTCATGACTCCTTAGCAAAGTTAACATGAACAATGTACCCAATATTGTTGTAAACGAAACGATTTTGCCATATATTACCATGACAAGACTAAAAGTCTTTTCATGGCTATCACTAATACACTTAACTAGACTGATGCAGTAGATAATATCCGTAAAAGGGTATATTTGCTGTTGTTTACACTCTGAAAAAGATGCTACTTTTGCCTTTCCACACCAAATTGATTCTGATCAAATCACTTGTCTTTCCACTTTCTAATTTCTGGATCACTGTAGTCAATGACATGACTGTGACGTTGGCCTCAAAATTACAACGAGCTAAAAATTATTGCATTAGATTTTTGTAGAATCTTTAATGATATGACCAAGTCTTCATTTATATATGACCTTCCGACATCTTTGTTAAAATTATCAGATATCCGAATACTACGAATGGTCATTATCACACATTTTAATGTCGCGATTAATTTATAAATTTTAATGAGGGAGAGGTGCAAGAAATATCCGCTCTGCTTCATCAACATTTGGAATTCCGAATATAACACGAGCGAAGCGAGTGCTTTAAATTCACGAATGGCTTAAAACGACAAAATACATTCATAGCATACACTACTTTATCGACGACCAACTCAAGTTTATATCACTCAGTGGGATATCACTGTGGAAAAATGTTGAAAGTTTATAGGTTAATAGGTTATACGCACTCATCAGAAAAGTGACCACAAAGATGTCGCTTGTCCTATTCTTCGTTCTCACTCACAAAGTATCACATTATTTTGAAGTTTAGCCCCATAACTTAACAAAATCCTGAAACGTATACAACCGTTTGGTGATTCTGGAGGAATAGAAAACTCGCGGATTTTCTTGTATTCCGCGGTTGGATCACGAATGTTTATAACCACTTAGCGAGCTCCTAAGAGGCAAAACAAACCTGTGTTCAAAGTTTCAAGTAAATCCATTCGGTATAGTTCCTGAGATTTCGTGATGTGTCAGCAAGTCAGTGATAGGTATTTTGTTTAAATATATTAATAAGTACAAACATTTATCTCTGTACCCTTGTTTGTATTTGCCCAGGAGCAGGAAGTATTCACATCTGTGGTTGGGTTCTTATTCTGTCCCATGATTGTTCCACATACGACGTGTTTCGTGGTTGGTTCAAAGGACATTTGAGTGTTAGGTGTAGTTTATAGGTTAATTAGGTTGTAATTTCACACAATTAATCAAACAATTCAGTTTATATAGGAATGTGAATATCTGTCATTTAATGCACAGTACACTTTTAATCAAATTTGTTTCTCATTGTTGAAAAGGTTATATGTTTTTTTTTAATTGGTTGTCATTGTTATGAACAACAAATTTTAAAGAGTATGAACAAAAAATTTTAAAGAGTGTTACTAAATGAAACTAGAGCATATAACCTAAATGTTATAATGTGGTATACGGTCTGCTGTAAGTGTTTATTAAATTTTTAGAAAATACTTTATAACTTTTCTGTACGCAACATGACAACATTTATATTCCTTTAAAGGACTTCAAACTCTTAAAGCTAGATAAACATGGATATTCATGAGAGCATTATCTCTGTCTCAAACAACATTTGCACATAGTGTCACTGATTTAGAAGTTTTTTGATTAAGTTATAACTTGAAGGAAGCGTCTAGTTCTGCTGTCACTTTAGACCTATGAAAATTTCATTTCCAATCACCCCGTAGCGAAACTCACCCACTTACGGTTTTAATAAGGCACTGCACTCAGATGTCATTCCCCCTGTAAAAGGCGCACAGTAAACAATCTACTGGTACTATATATAAAAGAGACAGTTATCACCAAATTTAACGTTTATTAATTAAAGAATAAAATTACATCATACGTAAGGCGACATACTACCGGACTTTTCACCAGACCAAGCACTGGACCGAGCACCGAACCGAGCACCGGACCGAGCATCGTATCTAGCGCTCTGGAGGTGGTTTTCTGTCGAAAGCTCAAATAAAAGATCGTTCGGAGTACGGTTCGATGTACGGTAGTGCATCAGGGTCAATTTTGCTCCGTACGCCGCGCCGTCCCGAGTGTCGCCCTGAACGCTCACGATGGTTCCCATTTAAACCAAAGGAACGACCCTCCCCTCTCAACCGCATCCTTAAGCGCTCTCACTCATTCGCACTATCCCTCTCTTTCCTTCAACTCGATCGGTGAATTTGTCCAGTACGATGCTCGGTCCGATGTCTTGTTTGGTGAAATGTGCGGTGCAAATTTATCAGTAGTGTACACAAAATAATACATTTCAGCTCGTTGTATCATCATTCTTAAGTGTTTTTATCATGACAAATATATTTGTTATAGATTCATTTTTTTTCAAAATATTGCACAACCGTAATAGGCTGTCTCATAGCGACTGAGCCTACGCACAGGCATCTTATCTTGCCCATGTAGGTTTATATCCTAGGTTAGCCTAAATTTATCTTTTGTTTTTTTTTAGTTGATTTCTTTTAAAAGATGCTTTGTTGTATTTGTTGTAACATTTGGATATATTTTGAATTTGAATTTATCTTTCTGTACGGTGCAATGTTCGGTCCGGTGAACAGTCCGGGGCAAAAACCGATAGTGTGTAGCTGGCTTAAGATTTGTTGAACTACTTTTACATGATGCATGAGGCTATACTCTTTTAGTCGATGGAATTTTTAAATAAAACTGGTTGGATCAAAATAATTGATATTAAACGTATAGATTAACACCCATACTTAATCACTAGTGTTTTTATTTACTTCTGTTCAGACAAGAGACAGCATACTGGAGCAGTGTAATGAGAGGTAGTAATTTCTCGCCTGTCTAAACTGATGAGAGCTGGGAACTGATGGGCTTACGTTTTAAAATCAGCTTTTAAAACCAACATCCAACCCACGCTCTCTCTGGCTCTAGCATTCTTTGTTGTGTTTCCATGGGATAATAAACTATAATTTGAATATTCACAGTAATGTTTGAAAGCTTTGAATATATGTTCAACGATACAATTTTCTGCTACTTTTAAATAGATGTTCAACTAAGAAGATAATAAACACGATTCTTAAAAAAATAATAAGTTTTAGTATGATACACTGTAAAAGGGAAATAGCGAATCTTACGCTTTTAGCGTTAATTTTTACTTTATTTCAGTTTGAGACAGATTTTCATTGATGGAATCTCGAGATGTTTTGAAACAAATGTTGCCCTTTCGTATTATGAGTGTACATTAGTGTCAAGTTATCAGGGCAGTTACTATAGTTGTGACTTCATTGATTAAATGTGTAGCAAAAGGTAATTATGATTTTTTTTGTGGCAGATGGGCATTCTTCGTTCATATTCACCTTAAAATACGACATGGTTTACCAGGAAAACGTTAAAACTATTTTATACTAGTTGCGAAGTTGTTATTGGGTAAAGCAGGCGAAGCTATCATAAGCATGTGGTAAGTCTTTTGACTGTCCACTATGTCAATTTCCCTTCCTTCATGATCCATTCATGTTCTAGACAGCGGGGAGTTAAGGCGGCTACACACTGCCTGACTTTGCTCCGGACCGTACATCTGACCGAACATCGAACCAGGCGTTAAACCATGCAGGGAGGTAAATTTACTCCGAACATTACCCCGAACAAGACTTTGGACCGAGCATCGTAACTGACATATTCACCGAGCGAGGTAAAGGAAGTTCAAGTAAAGGAGCTTTGGACTCTTTTTGGATACATGCGTTAGCCTATTTTGTTGATATTATTGAAAACTTTATACAAACATAAACAATATGACAATAAACTAAAAAAATTACAAAAAAATTAATCATGCAAACCAAATTTGTGGAATATCAACTCTTAGTTTAATAGAAAACTTTAATTTCTACTTACAGTTGGCTTGGACCTTGCACAATAGGAGGTATTTCATCCATGGGTTTTCCATGGTAAATTTAAGGTCAATTGGGTGTAAGAATCCATACGAGTTGTGCCATGTCGTTCAAAACAACCACATCAAATAATGTCCAACGTCCAATAAATGTAAATGTCCAATAAAATAGTAATTTTTAGATTACTAAGCGTATCTCAACACTAGAGTTTTCACTAAAAATTGGTTACCAAGGTTATAAAAATGACAGTGTTAATAAAACTACCTCCACTTAATAAAGTAAGGTAAAATCTAACTGGGGGAATCGAGCGTGGAGATGGTAACTCCGTTCTCTCTGTACTCTAACTCTCATATTATCCTAATGGATTTGAGTCTCATTAATTTCGTGTGACTAAATTTTACTTTTGTTGCATTTTGGGAATAATATTTCTAAATATTTATATGTATAGTAAATATTTAAATAAATATTTCTTTGATATAGCACGGTATTGCACGGGTTTGGTTTAAACTATTTGTCAAAAAAAAAAAAAAAAAACAATATTTTGGAAACTACCATTTTTTATCGATTTTTAAAATAGAGAACGAGACATTGTTACATTTTATCATGTCTCGTGCGTATGAACAAAACAACCAGTATTAGGCTTTAATAAAGCCTAAGTCCGGTCATAAGGGTGGACCTAGTTGTGTAGAATTTAGTTGCGTATTATTTGGTATTGTTGTAGTATATTATTTTACACTTCGGTTTAATCAGGAAGGCAATTAAAAAAAAAATGGTAAATTTAGTACCAAAGAATACATTTATACTCCTTGTAGTTAGTGTACGTATGTTTTGTCTTCACATAATTAATATAAAAGCTGAGAACTGTAATTTTTGTAAGTTTAAATTTTTTTAAATTTACATCATTAAGTTATGGTTTTATAAATATATAGTAAATGTTTCACGACGTTTGGGAAATACTTTTCCTCAAAAGTACTTGTGATGAAGATTTTATCTTTCATTAACAGTATTCGGTTGTTAGTATATGTTAATGATAATGAGTTCAATTGCGATAGTTCGTTATGATGTTAGCTTGTAGCAGTAATATGGTGAAATAAAATGCATCAATCGATGTTGAAGGTAAAAATAGCCAAATATATTAGAGACAAGCCACGTCACAGCCGGATGTTTTGTGTTAAGCCTCACGACACGACACGGAACATTGCTGACGACATCGTAGTTGGCAGCATTTGGCAGCGCTTCACTTCCAGCGAGCTCTGGATCTGCAATGCTCAAACTTACTTAATCACTATCAATATCCTATACTATATTACAAGTAAGGTATATTTGTATGTATGTATGCATGTTTGCTCACCGATCTCAAAATACGGCTCGAAACATTTTCTTCAAACTTTGTTAAAAAACTTAGTTTTGGGATAAAATATTACTAATAAAGGTCTCTATTACAGGAAAAATTTTATTTCTTTGCAATCTTTCAATGAAATTTAAAAAGTTTTAACATTGATCTTATGGAGTTAAAAATCAAAACAAAAGGAATAATGAAAACAGCTGGCTCAACTGTCAAAGTGCAGACCACATATGTTCCAGTATAAATAGTGGTTCCAGTGGTTTTACATGGCATCTAGTTACTAAATTATTAAACAGTACTACTACTTGATAAATATAATTTTTTTTATTGAATCTCATAGTACTGATTATGAATTTTTAAATAAATAAAATTCATGTAACAGTATAAAACAACCAAATAATTTGTATAATCGTATTTGAATTACATTAATAAGAATTGTGAAAATTGTTGTTAACTAAATAATAAGAATCCACGTGTTACAGATTCAATAAAGGTTTCAACAAATATACACCAGAGTGTAGCCCCGTAGGCCTACATTTAACAGTCTGAAAGGCGTGTAAGCGAGTGAGTGGAGCGAACGAGCTCGTCTTGAACAAGAAATAAGATTATTTGTACTGAACATTTTAGCGCATTTTCTAACTGACTTCACTATTACTGTTTGAGTTTACCGAGAAAATGCTCAGTCCTCAGGTTCTCAATTAATAAGAATCTATATATTTGTTGCAAAATTAATTTTTAAATAAAAACATTGACTCAAATAGAAAAATTATTGTAATAATTTACTCAAACATATTAATTCATGCCTTTAACTAAGCCTACTTTAATCGGAGAGTGTAGTTTCAGAGTTTTATCTTAATATCTTAATTTAACTTTATTATATTTGATGTAGTAATTTTTACTTAGCAATCCAAAATATTCATTAACTTAAATAAATACGAGATATTTTAACTTCAACAGAATATATATATATATATATATATATATGTATATACATATGATATTTTAAAGACATTTTCTAAAAAGATTTTACACTTAGATAAGAACGTTTAGTGAATATCGGAAATGAATAATTAACATTTAAAATCGTTTGATTCAGTTTTTTTGTGGTTTTATTTAGAAGTTTGATGTACATTGAATTGCCAGGAAATATTAATTTTAAATATAAAACATCACTGGAATTCGGTTCAATCTCACTTTAAGTATATACTTACCAAACCCTTTAATTCCACATGTGACTCTACATTTTAGAGGAAAATACAACAACCGAACTCTATGACTAAAAGTCGGGATTGCAATCCTTTGTCCCCTTTCTTGTGCTCAAGTGTAGCCGCAACCGCAACGAAATATCCCGATTGGTGTTGGATCACTTTTTTTTTTAATCGTTCGGATTCCTTTTCCAATTTATCCTCAGTAGAGTAAATGTGTAATCATATATTGTAATTGACGATTCCTTCGATGTTTTTTAAACTACTTATTTATTTATTTTTTTACTTTTTATTTTGTGTGTATCTACGCCAGTGAAATTTTTAAACGTTTTGATAGTCCAAACCCCAGTCTCGTTACTATCTAACATCGACCAGTTGTAAGAAAGCATAATTAGTTAATAGCCCAATGACAAATGGCAACTGGGGCCGGAACTGAACCTTTAAATAGCTACAATCGTTTCTCAGGATCGAATCTGCAAGCTTTTTATTCAAAGGCGAGCACTTTAACCACTCAGCTGAGCTATACCCAGCCAGTTCAATTATTGGCCACCTTTGACTATTAGTATGGGCTAACTTTGATCTAGGCCTTTGAAGACTTAATACTTACAGGTTTTTCTTATTTTATCTTAAAATTATTATTTTAATCCTTGCTATGTATATCATATATCGTTGTTGTCTGCATTGGATACAGTTGCGTTACTTTTACAGTAAAAATTTCGTTAGGATTGGCCTCTTTGTGCCCTAAGTATACAAGTAAAGTCTTATTTTGGAAACCCTTTTTTTCATTTTGTTTAAATGATTGAAAGAAAATATGTTTCTCTGAATACTTGTTATTTCATTTTTTTTTATTTTGTAATGATTCATTTGGTTGTTACTTTGCCTGATACGTTCCACGCACATACTTTTTTGTGGACAAAGTTGTTATGCTGATGGATAAGAAGACTCCAGGTGAACCGCTAAGAATGTCCCGGAAGGACGAGATATTGAAGTAAATAAAACTGCCAAAAACGGTACATCAGACTGCCAACTGGCCACTCAGGGTGGTAATTCTCGCGCTCTTGTTAAAACTGAGGCTAAAACAGATGGAGCCCAGGCTGTCCACTCTTGTTTCATAGTTTAGAGTTACCATGACATAATTTGACATCAACCCACTGCTGTCTAGAACGAAAGAATCATGATAGAGGGGAAATTTGTCATAGTGGACAGCCAAAAAGCTTACCAAGTGTTATGACATATTCGTTTGCCTTAGCCAATATTAACTTTGCAACTTGTATAAACCATTATCACAGTTGCCCTATGAAATCTTTGACCCATGTAGGTGGCCAAAAAAACCTCATTTGAACTTTGAAAAGTGCAGTTAAACGAAACTATTTATACCTAATCAGTTATCCGAGGGATAAAGGTCAATTAGCCTTCAGCTTGTGTTGCCTTGACACCCAGTGACCCCCATGGTTCCAGCAGTGGGTCAGCAGCGGATGGGTGGACGGTTGTGGGTGGTGTGGGTGGGTGGCACCCTGGCATCTACAGAGCGTCAGTCTCCGCGCTACCCCCGTACCGTGTGTCCCGACATGTCGCTTAAGTGAGTCCAAGTGCGATGATTTCGAGAACGCCAGGAAAGTTCTAAAAAGTTTCTCAATGTGAAAACTTGTTGAAAACAATGTGGAGTAAAAGTGTGATTATTCTGTCGTTGTGAAGTTTCCACCTATATGGTTTGAATGGTTTCTATTATAAAAGAATCTTTTAACATTCGATAAAAAATTCAAGATAATCTTAATTTAATTTACCTACATACATTAAATTTAAATAGAGGTATGGTAACGTACATCTTTCAAAGTTAAAGGGGATGATGAGGGTTGATATATATTAATTTACACTATTAAATTTTGATTAGCTAAAAATGTTTTATAGTTTAAATACGAGTAAAATATTCAAAGATGATGATTTATAAAAATATTACCTGACTGAGAAATGTTTTAGGTAAATACACCTCATGAAATGAAAGAAACATTTAAGAGTTGTATAATTCATTTAAGTCATCAATTGATTTATAAATGCTAATTAGTGAATAAAAAACCGTTAACTAAGGTTATTTTGAAGTTGTATTGAGTGTAGAAATCTTGGATTAATTCAATATATTTTCTGAGACATTAGAGGAAGGAAAGGAAATAAAGGAGCTCTATAAAAATGTAATGAAAAAGGAAGATCCATTGCAAACACTGCAGAAGGCCTCACAGGCCTTACAAGTCTTACAAGTCTTTAAGCAACTTTTCCTTTTCAATATCAGTACCAGGTTAACCAAGCCTTGTTCGTTGGCTTTAATTCACTTTTGTTATAGTGACATGGTAAAAAGCTATTAAATTTCCACCAACAATCAACTATAACAACTCTTCACAGTTAACAGCTGTTTCAAAAAGACTGCTTAACATGTTTCTTAATTTTTGTATACCTTTCGTTGTTATTTCGTTACCAAAATAGCAACCCATAAGACCGATTTAAAAAATTACAATTTTTAAACTAAAATTTAGACCAAAATTCGATTTTTCCTGGGATTAAGGCTTTTTATAAACTTATTTTTTTGCCAAAACACTCTTCAATGCAAAGTTTAAGCAAAATCTACCCGCTAGATTTTGAGATCATGGAACACACATCCCTTCAGACATTGCTCGTATTATAGTATAGGATTCCCCAAGGTGATGAACCTTTATAAGATGACTGGGAGTATTCAACCATCAACCTATTACCATAACCCCTCTGAAAACTATTATGTGTTATGAAAAATCAACATAAGTGATACGTTACAGATACCAACCAAAGAAATATATTCATTCTAAAAAAAAGCATTTTCCACAAAATTTAATTCATGGTACAAATAGGTTTTCATTTTAAAGTAAAACATAAATTGCAGGACATTACACTAATGTGTGGATACAACATCGCGTTTAACATCGGGTGTGGATAATGTGTGGGTTCAATACATCGTGATAAGTTTTAAATACAAAAAAGTAACTAAAAATATCCATATAACATTGTTATGCTTGTATTACCAATAGTAAATATATTGTTTTTCTTTTTCAACTAAGAAATACATTTTGTTTAACATATTTTGAACTTAATTAACTAACAAAACCATCGTTATAAGTTTTAAATTAAAAAAGTAACTAAAAATATCCATATAACATTGTTATACTTGTGTTACCAATAAATAGTAAATATATTGTTTTTCTTTTACAACTAAGAAATAAATTTTGTGTAACATATGTTGAACTTAATTAACTAGCAAAACCTTTAACATTTAAATCCACATTACCAGGATTAAAAAATACTAAGTAGACTAACACAGAAGTAAAAATGTCATATTTATTTCATTATTACAAATTCCATGTTGTAATCTAATTAAGCATTAGTTTTACCTGAATGGGGGTTTCAGTTTAAAATTTATTACAGTATGAGGAAAATAAGATTGAAGTTCGTTTGATAGCAATTCTATTTTAAATAACTTAGAGATGTAATCGAAGAAGTAATTAGCAAGGAACAAAAGTGTCAATGAAAGGGATTTTCGTTGTAAATGGTAAAAAATTTTTAATGTAAAATGTTTAAGACTTTTTCCTTATTAAACTATTACTAAATGATACATGATAAACAAAATTTTACATGCACGTTAAAGTACCTAATTGCTACAGCATGAAATATTAAATAATAATAAATAAGAATGTATATATAGTTACTTAATTTAATACAATGAATTCTTTCATATTTGAAATATCATAATCTTAAACAACAAATGATTAAATAGAATTTTTTTACACTATACCCTGTCAAAATTAATTTGCAGTCAAAAGACAGAATTTGATTTCCCACCGAAAAAATATTCCCTCAACACCGTCCTGATTTCCCCTATTTTCTTACAACTAGATGTTATTTAAATTTCACCCTTGGAATTCAGATTAGAAAATAGCTATTACAGTGTTCGTGTTACTTCTTATAGTTGCCGTTGCAAGCGCTTCTTTGTAAATCTCAAACGTAAAAAATATTTGTTTACGAAAAAGCAAAACTTTTCATAAAATTTCAAAAGACATTAAACAGCTGTATTGTTTGGATATGACTTGTTGGCCATTGAGGGGGTTTCGGGGTGAGGGGGAAGCTTAAGCATGCCATTGGTCAAAACAATTTGATTTTGGTTTTATTTATTCCACCGTATGTTAAGCTATCAACAATACCAAAAACATACAGCATCCCTACATAAAATGGGAAGGAGGCAGGTGACATCAACAAAAACAATAACAAAATCAATGACGTCAATGGTGCAGCACTTAAAAATATTCAAAGCAAACCACACATGTCACGATAAACAAAATGACGTCAAATGTGCAGGAAAGCTGCAGAAAAGCTTCAATCAGCTGTTGGTGTCACCTACCTTGACTTGTTCTAGAAACATTGATCCCTACGATGTTTTCTTTTATTTGGCAGTCAGCTGTCCTTCTCCACATTGAATTAGGCTAGCTGGTTTGTCAACAAAGATGACTGTTTACTTTTTCAACAAAATTTTTTTGTAGAATAGTACAATCTAAGTTTGTTTTCATTTCTTAGTTAACCAAATGACCGGTAGGTTTCGGATGTAAGTTTACCCTCGCCCCCAACCCCCTCAGTGGCCAACAAGTCATCTCCCGACAATAATAATTCTTATTGATTGCGATTGGTTGTATTTTTGGCAGTATGACGAACAGAATAAATGGGGGAATTTAAATTCATGCGTTTATCTTGAACGGGGTTTAGTTAACCTTCTACAAAAATAATGTGGAAGGATGATAAAATAACAAATCATCATAAATAACTTATACGTTGAGTGAGAGAATATCACAACTGCCGTAAGCATAATGTTTTAATAATGTAAACAATTTTCAATTTAGTCTTTAGTGGTTCGTGTTACACTTATTGACAAGTAGATATGGTTTTCGAAAGTATTAAATTTATATTGACCTTCAGACGTTTTGTGAATAAGAAATCTGATTGTATATAAAAAAATAAAAAATTATAACACAGTATTTTTTTCACCAGTAACTCATTATTTAATCTCACCAGTTAATGAATGTAACTTGACCTTTGAAAATGGCTTAGTTTGTTTAAAGTCTTTTGTCCTTAAATTTGACAACTGAGCAATCAATTTACATCCGTGTAACATAGTATTTTTATTACTCTTTTACTTTATTATACACTTGAGAGAAACAAACTTGGAAATATATTTTACTAAACAGTTAATATAAAAAAGTTCTTTAAAATTAGGTAACCTTAGATTGATTGTTAGCGTTATTATAACGTTAAATTTGCGCTCAACATTGAAATTAGTAAAAATGGAGTAACAACCAGTGAAAATATAATGATTGTGTACTGAAATCTGTTAAACTACCCCAGTGATACAAGATGGTGTATAACACCAGTGTTGTGACCTGTGCCACCCTAGCGGACGTTAACGGATCTTACTCGCATCTCTACGATCCTAACACCAACTTCAGTATTCAGGTAAACATTGTGAGCTATACTCATACTAGTTATTAGGCCTAATTTAAATCGTTTAAAGTAGTCTACAAGAATTGTACGTTTAGTTAGTAATTTCATATTAACATTCTAAGAATTAGGGCTCCGCAACACATACTTAAAAATGACTTAGGGCCTCCGGGGTTGAAATTTTACATGGTCATTCCTATTTGCTGATAGGTTCTCATTGGGAAAGGTTCTGCAAAATTCCTTCAGGGCCCCACTCACACTTCTTCATAGTTTCAATGTCATTTTTAAGGAAGAAGATTTTATTGCTCTTTAACAAGATTTCAGAACCTACTAGACGTTTGCCATCACGGCTTCGCCCTTGACTGAATTTAATTTTTAGGTGATAAAATCTTTCTAAAGAGCAACAAAATCTTCTTCCTTAAGAATGACATTGAAACAATAAAGTAGTGTGCGTTGAACTCTGAAGGAATTTTGCAAAAACTTTTCATAATGAGAATCAATGAGCAAACAGGAACGACCATGTCAAATTTCAACCCTGCAGGCTCTTCGGTAATTTCGAAATCATGTGGGGTGGAGCCCTCAAGAACATAAAAAAATATATTTGCAAAACCGCTTCTTAGTGAACACCAAATTACAGAACATAAACGTCAAATTTCAACCCCATAGGATCTATGATAGTTTTAAGGATATGTGGGGAGGAGCCCTAAACAAAATTTGCAAAATCGTTTATTATTACAATTCACCTATAAGCAAAGAGGAACGTCCATGTCTAATTTCAATCCCGTAAGCCCCAGATCAATTTTGAAGTCCTATGGGGTGGAGCCCAAAGAACTTCGAAAACTATATTTGCAAAACCGTTTCTTAGAGAGTACCCTTGAGCAAAATGAATCATCCATCATATTTAAACCACTTGGGCCCTAGAGTGATTTGGAAGTCCAGTGGGGCGGAGCCCTAAAGTGCTTCAAAAACAATATTTGTAAAACGTTTCTTAGACATTACCCATGAGCTAAGAGAATCGTTCATGTCAAATTTCAACGCGTAGGCTATACAGCAATTGTGAGCTTCTTTGGGCAGAGCCCTAAACAATTTTGAAAACTATATTTGTAAAACCGTTTCTTAGTGAGCACCTATGAGCAAAGAGGACTGTCCATGTGATATTTCAACCCTATATATGCACTTTTTTAATTACCAATTATCTTTCAATTATTTAATGAGAACAGCTGTTTATAAAATTAATGATCCTTTAAGTAATCATATGTTAGCATACAAAAGTCTTGCTTCCATAAGAATGACATGGTAACTATGAGGACGGCTAGAGCGTAGCTCTTTGTGAATATTAATATGAAAATAGTCAGACTTTCTTATTTAAGCCTAAGAATAAGTATACCAAATTTCAGCACTCTAGCTAGGCGGAAAGTTGGAGAATTAGTGAGAGTGAGTCAGTGAGTGAGGGCTTTCCCTTTTATAGATCTATGGTAATTTTGAAGTTCTTATCAGTTAGTAAAGTTGGAGAATTAGTGATGATTGAGAGCTTTCCCTTTTATATATTTAGATCAAATAAATTAAATTACGGGTAAAGCCGGAACGGGAAACAGCTAGTTTAATATAGAGTTTGAATTTCACTATTTTGCATAGAAAATGATTAAATAGCACTTAGCAACAGCTTTCAGTCCTAGGACTTAAAATATATTCCAGCTGATTTTTTAGTCCTAGGAGCAAAAAGAAACGTTTTTGGTACAGAGGAAACAAAAAATAGGCTGACAAGAAAGAATCATGCTTGCCTATTAATATATAGAAGATGATATTTACCTCTCTGATTAACCTAGGCCTATATATTAGTTTGTTTACAAACGTAATTTACCATGATTATGCTTTTTTCAATAATATTTTATCCTTTAACTAGATCTATAGTGGCCTTGCCCTGACGCCTGTATTTTTAGAGTGTAAAAATGGTTCATAATAAGAACTTGTTTGAAAAGGATGATGAATTATATTATAAATTACTTATTAGTTGAATTTTATAATTTTTTATTATTAATTTTTTTACTTGAACAACACGTTACATTGATACATCTCTCTATAAAGTACAGTAACCAAAACAAAACTCTTGATATTACAATAAACCTTGTAATGTCAAACAAAAAGCAAAGAACGAAATATTTTCTATAAATTCCCGGGTAAAGTCTATGTAGGAGTAAAGCTGATCAGAGTAAAGTTGCAGACCGCAAAAACTCTTTGGACCCCCTGCGGGACATCATTAAATGTTTATCGATTTTCCTATCTACATTTCACTCTTATTGCGTAAAATTTACAGTCTCTGTAGTAAAAACATAATTATTTCCACTAAAATTTCAATCCAGTCTATTGAGTGAACTATTTCTCATAATTGTATTTTGTTTACATTTTCTAAGAAAATAAATCAGATATTTAAGGGATTTGACGCACTTCTAGAAGGTATCCTGAAGAAAGATGTCCTGAGACTCACACAAAGACTAAATGAAAGATATACATATTACTTTATAATTAATTAATTCGTTTCCTGAATATGATAAAATCCTGTGCATGAAAGAGCCTGGCCACTTAAAAAGGTGTATGTGCGTATCAAACTTATTACGCATTTCCATAAATTTTATTGAACTAAAAAAACCAGGAATTCTTCTTAAACGTAAATTCACACATTTAGACGACAAAGTAAAAATACCCTCGTCGCAGCAGACCTGCGTACTCAGCGAATTTCCAAAGATCTTAAGATATTGTATTTTCCCCATAAACACCATAGGAATGGGTATCTAGGTATGCTGACTTGGGATGTTTTAGAAAATGCTAGTTTTGTTAGGAAATGTAATAGTTACGTTAGGTAAATGTCAAACTGTCTCAAAATTTGGCATTTTTTAATTTTCCCCATAAACTTCATGGGGTGAGTATGTAGGTTTGCTGCCATATGGGTGTTGTAAGCAAATATCAGTTACATCCTCCCTAGTGAATGTACATACCAAATATTATCAAGTTATAGTGTTCTTTTCATTTTCCCCATAAACCCCATAGGGGTGGGTACGTAGGTTTGCCGCCATGTGGGTGTTGTAAGCAATTTTTAGTTGAACCCTACCAAGTGAATGTACATACAAAATTTTATCAAGTTATTCCAATAAATAAGCGAGATACAGGTTTTCGTTGATTTCCCATAAGATTAACATGGAAAACCTATTTTTGGCTTTTCTCCGTAACCTGTTAAGCTAAGTTAAAAATTCAAAATACTATATTGTTTATTTTTCTAAGCTCTTTAAAATGGTTTTAGTTAAAATTGTGGAATTTTGAAAATTATGCTCCAAAAATGTAAAAAACCCCATTTTTGACCCTTTTGAAACCCCATAAAACCCCGTTCCCATAACCCGATCATGCTGGTTAGCGAACTCATGAAAATAGACCTAGTCTTACACCTTCATACCAATTTTCATCAAAATCGGAGGTCCCCTTCAAAAGTTATCAGTACTACGGACACACACACACACACACACACACATGCATATATATATATATATATATATATATATATATATATCATTTATGAGTACATGCCTCCAATGCTATATTCCTGAATTTTTGCCTCCAACTTTAGCACATATTTTCAGGTAGTAAACTCAACTTTATGAGTATGGTTACATTTGAATATATAATTCTAATTACATAAATAACCTTTATATTCCATAAAATTTTGATATATTCCTCATTTTATTACTATGAAATTCATTAAAAAATGCCTCCGGAGGCAAAAATTAACAATTGATATATGTCTATCTTGATTTTCGGCCTCCGGAGGCAGTTGGTTACAATTGACCAGTTGTTTGAAGAAGCCAATTGTCAGCTGTTACCTCCGCCCATACAGACGCAGAAAAAAAATGAAGCCGTCCGTCGTCTGAAGCTAGCTCTAATCAACATAACCTCACTTATTTTATACATGTAGGAGAAAAGGATAAAGAACAGAATCAGAAAATTCCGATTATTTTTACCTGAGAGTATTTTAAGTTCGACTGGTGGAAGAAAATCACATCAATTTTGTAATCAAGGTAAGTGGAGCTGTTATCACTTTCTATTATACTAACCTGCAATTATTTTGAGCTGAAAAACACCTCAAGTCTTTTGTGAAAATTTTCATTTTATTTGGAAAATTAATTGTTTTTTTACTCTGATAAGGTTAGCTAAAAATAGAGTTGAGTTACATATTTAGGCCTACATCAATCTCATATTTTGTTCCTCTACCTAATATCAGACCATAAAAGACCATGAGACCATAATAAGTTCAAATCAACCTTGAAAGCTTTATTGTTCAATTTAAGTGTTTATGACATAGATGAATTTATAAACAAACTGAAATCTATTAACTAGTTTTGTATAGAACTTTATTGTTTTAAGTCATGTTTATAAATTGTGACAATGCCATACATGTAACAATGTGAAAACGGCAATAAAGATTGTCATTGTCTAACTTAGTGGATTAAAAGTGGTAAAATGCCTTCAGATCCATATGTCATATTATTGAAAGAATATTATAAAATAGGCTCTAGTTCTTTTTTATATCTTGGGAGCTAATGTTATTATGTAGAGTATTATTTAGTCTCAAAATAGTGATTAGTGAAGTCTTGCTATTTGATTTTTGGTTAAGTTACCTTTAAACAAGTGACCTTAGGTTATCCTTTTTTATTGGGTTACCTTGCTAGCCTGGCATTCACTAAAAATATCAAGCGAAACTTTGTTATCCTACTCCACCGTTATATCAATGTTAAAATGCTAAATAATTTCTTTGAAAGTAAATTTTCTTCTAATATGTCATCTTGAATGCTGAAATGTATTAATGTATTGTTCAAATGTGTTATTGATTAATTGTATTGATCACTTCACTGTAATTTTTTTGTATACTGGCGTATGCCGTTCATTGCCAATGAATAAAATTTATTCATTGAATACCTATTTAATATTCAATGGCAAAAAAAAAGTTTGATTTTTCGATAGCCTAATATTGCTACACTATGGATGATACAATTCCACGATACGATTACAATTTTATCCCCGAATTTAGTTTTGTTCTAAGATATTAAACATAGGCCTAACCTTTTGACAATAAAAAAATTACATTGCAAACAAGTAACTGAAAATACAGTAACAAAAACAAGTAGGGTCTACAAATTTTTGCGAAACTTCGTCATCCTACTCCACCGTTATTATCAAAGTTGCAATTTGGATATTTCGATTATTCGATAGTTGTAATCGTTTGAGTTAAGATATGCGTAATACAATCATTAACGAAAATGTATCATAATGTAACCTAACAATCTAACCGTAAACCGTCACTTTTATTGACAGTGATGTTTGTAACAACAAAATTAATGGTGTTTGGAAACATTTAAAACTCATATTCCCTCAATACAAAAGCAAAAAATACCTTTCTGATTCATATTTGACAGCATCAACTAGCTGTCTAATTTCTAACAAACTAAGTTTTATATGTTTGACTATCTTTCAGATATTTTATTTGATAGTTTATAACTTAGGAATGGTACAGTAGCCTATGTTTATAGAAGCAAAAAACCACAAAATTAGTGTTAGGCCTAAACTTACTTAGTTATCTGTCTGTTTCTGTTCATTAATTTTCTAGCCTAGAAGCATTTTCAGTGTTCAATAAGTTAGCCTAATGAATGATAAGAACTCTTAAAAAAAAAATTGATTACTTGTTGGGCCCTAAGTTTAATGGTAAGATTGCAATGTTGCTTTCACCTACATACCATAGGCCTACCTAGATATCTACACATAAAAATGGATCAATATTTCTTTGGTAATGGCATCACACATGAACGGCTGGATTGATATAATTATTTTTTTTTGTTGTGTTTGTTATTGACAGGAAAAGGTAAGAAAGAAAAAGTTAAGAAAATTCCACAGGGCTCCGTTCTTCACATTTTCAAAGTTACCATGTTATTCTTATGGAAGCAACATTTTTGTATTGGAACATATTTTTACATTTAGAAATATTAGTTATTTAAACAGCTGTTTTCACTTAAAGTATTGAACGGATTTCGGTAATAATAAAACCAAGAGGAAAATTATAGACTTGCAGCGAGTCGCGAGACAGCAAGTGAGCGTAGCAAACGAGCTCATCTGAAGGGGCAAAACCAGAGGAAGTTTTAACTTCCTCTGGTTAGCTTTGCAAAGATGCCGGGTATGGTAGTTAATAATATAAATGGAGTCATACAAGTATAACAAAGCACTTGTATCGCCAATGTCAATCATAAAACTCGTTGTAACAGATCCGCTTTCTCACCGGATTTCCAATGGTTAATTTTATTTAAGTTATTTTGTATTTTTTGTATTTTTGTATTTTGTGTCTATCTACGCCAGAGGCATTTTTTAACGTTTTTACGGGGAACGGTCCAAACCCCAGTCTTGTTACTATCTAACATCGACCAGTTGTTAGAAAGCATCATTAATTAATTAGCCCAATGACAAATGGCAACTGGGTCCGGAATCGATCCTTTAAAAAGCTACTAACTTTCCTTAGGATCAAACCAGCAACCTTTGGATTCAAAGACGAGCACTATAACCACTCAGCTACCCAGCCAGTTACAGTTAGACCCTAAGACAAAAAAATTCTTAATAATCTAATAAATAATCCTCACAATAAAATAAAGCATATATTTCCACTCTCATTTTAAGTAGGCCTAAACCTAAGGTTCATTATTTTACTATTGGTATAATGGTGTTACTGTATGTTATGATGAATTAACTTATTTTGTTAACACATTTGCTGCAGGGCATTCACCAGTGAGTGGTCTTGTTATTTTCTGCGTGCTGCGCACTCACCGGTGAGCGTTCCTGTATCGTCTACTTCATTCAGTTGCTGTGCGGCAGTTCACTGGTGAGGTAAGGGCCGCTTTTGCCCACGTTTTATGGACGACTCAGGCTGTCTAATTAATTGTGCAATCCGTTTCCGAACATCTCTAAGCGTATTGCTAGCTATTATATTTTACAAAATTTTGCATTCATTTTACATGTGTTTAGGGCTACATTATAATAAGAGTTTTATCTTAAGTAAAACTATGGCTTTATCCCATAAAAGAACAATGGGTCCAGAGATGACATAGACAATGATCAAACATTTCTAAATTGCAGTCGACAAAATTAATGACAACGCTAGAGGTGCTAATCGTTCACCAGTGAGTGCCATGACAGAGCTCTTTTAAAATAATCGTATATACATTTTTAAAACTTTTAGTGCTTTTTTCTGATTAGTGAAAAATTTAGTTACATTTTATTAAAATAACGTTATCTTTGATATGGCTGGAAAATGTGGGAGAGGGCGCCAGGTGCTGAGCACTCACCAGTGAGTACTATTTTAAAAATGGTGGCTGGCAAAGAAAATTAATCGGGAAGCGCTTTTCATGCAAACAGATGGTATTCAGCAACCACAAGGCATGTTTTTATGCAAAATTTTTCAGCATAGGGGGAAGGTCAATCATTTCACATGCTGCAGTGAATGTGTTAACCTGTACTATTTGAAGTGCACAACCAAAGCTGCCATTACAAATAAATGATCTGTTTATGTTTACAAATCCCAAAACATAAATTTTTTAAATCTTAGGAATGAGGAAGACAGTTGAGCAGATAATTAAGAACAAACACCATATATCTATTTGCTCTCTTAAACAATAAACCAATTTTGCATTAGATAGCTTGGGATTTAGTTTGTAGTATTGTTTCCACGGAGTTTTTAAGTAAAAATAAGGGTTACCAACAACCTAGTGAAGGAAGGCGCATGCAATAATGTTAATTCTTAATGCATAAAGCTAAGTTACTTACTAATCAAATAAACTTATCAAAAGTATGTTGATGAATAAGCAATATAAGGCAAGGTTTCTTTATATTTCCCTTAATAATGATATAGGTACAGCAGAAAACTTGATTTTATTTTCTTTGTACTGGTAACTAATTTTAGTTAATTATTCAAAATATAGGCTATTAAATTGTTAAGTTATTGAAATAGCTTAGATTGTCAAATTTAAAAAAATGAGAATAAAAATCCCTAAAACACACCTTTCACCTTTTGAAACCCTAAAAATCACGTTCCCATGATACAATTATTGGTTTGCGAACTGATTTTTAAAATAGATGATGCCTTTTCTACCAAACTTTATCTACATCGGAAGCTTCTTTAAAAAGTTATCATGTTAACAGACGCATGGTAAATATTAGCGGACACATCTTTTGCTTTATTTGTTGATGGCAAAACAAAAAAGTAACACCATCCCGGGCTTAATTCTTTATGTGACTAAGTTATTGCCACATTCCTTTAATGAAAATAAGAAAAATGATATTTATTACCTGCTATTATTACTACTAACAACTAAATCTAGACTTAGTGCTGTCAAGAAGAAAACAGCCGAATAACCTACTTCAACTACTGGCTTTCCATTAGGCTACAAATTTTTTGTACAAAAGGCTAGCCTACATTTTTGCTAATGATATGGTATAGTATTCTATTGTTTTTGTATGATATGGTAACCTCTATTGTAAACACACCTTTACATATTAAGGTGTGTTTACAATAGAGGTTGACAGCCAAAAGTTATCAACTTTTACTGTTATATTCATGTGGCTAAAGTCAATAACTTTTGGTTGTCAACCTCTGGCTTAGACACACTTTTAGGCTCAATAGATTACTTAGGCTATTGCAAAATAAGTTATATTTGTAAAAAGAACAGGTAATGATTCTTGAAGTAAATGTGATGTCAAAGTATGCTTTGTTTTGGCAAGTGCAGCCTTAAAATAATTAATGTGGTCCTATAACAAATTCAGTAATAATACTACAGTAGGTACTAACCTTATTCCCTTTTCATATAGGACAGTTTTTAATTCTACCAACATATAAGTTTCTTCCAATTTTATTTAAGAAACTTTGCTCAATCTGGCTGGCCTATTTCAGACATTCTTTATATCTTTTCATCATACCATTGCTATAAACGTTGTTTTTGGAACGGTCAGCTGTGATCGAAACTAGTTGATTCCCGGTGGGTTGGATAAACGTGTTGGTAAACAAAGTTTTTATCATTCTGCACGAAATCAGCCTGTTTTTTGTTCTCTCAATAGTACCAAAACCGACTCTTTCTTGTCCTAGGTCTGAAAAAACATCTGGAGAATTTTTTAGGTCCTAGGACTGAAAAGTCAGCTGTTTGCTAAGTATATTATTATTGATTTATTAATGTTCAGAAGCAGAATTTTGAAATTCAAAAGTTATAAAGAGCATTGTTTGTAAATAACAGAAATGTAAACACTGCATATTACTTACTTTGTAAATATAACCTCGAAAATACAACTTTATAGTTAATATTTTAAACGATCAAAATCCTAATTTTGCTTTATGATAAAAAAACCTTGTTCATTACTCGGAGCAAAAGTGTCTTTTTGATGCTTAATCGTTTTTAAAAACTCGGCTGCGCCTCGTTTTCAAAACACGATTGCGCACCAAAAAGACCCACTTTTGCTCCTAGTGATGAAAACTACTATTTCGGGGCTAGACCGCGAAACAAGACACGCAAATTCTCATTTTTTTCTCATTTTTTAGACATTCTCATTTTTTTAGAATGTTTTTTTCTCATTTTATTCTCATTTTTTTTAATTTGACAATCTAAGCTATTTCAATAACTTAACAATTTAATAGCCTATATTTTGAATCACGCGACTAGACCGCGAACCGTGGTTTTCAGGACACTAAACAAGTTTAATTTATTTTTATTTTTAATAACAGCTGTAAATAGTTCAAATACAAGATAAACAAATAACAACGTAAGATGGTTAAAAATTAAGAATTTTATTTTTGTTCACATTTAGGTTAAAATTTATTAATTTTTTATCCAAACTGTAAATTTATTAAAGGTGGTATGAGGAAAAGTACTGTTCGTAACTTGTCCGAAAGTGGTATATCGGTGCTCGATCGAATTCAAGTACTCGGCTTCGCCTAGTACTTGAAACTTGATCTTGCACCGATAACAACCACTTTCCGGACTAGTGACGAAATATACTATTGTGGGCTGAGCTAACAAAAAAGTAATGTAAAAATAAGACATCACAAATAAGAGGCTGAATACTACATAACAGTTAAGTAATACCTTATCCATTAAATGACTAAACACATTGTTTATCTAAATTTAGTACAGCGCTGATGAGGGATGTAGATTTAGACCTACATTTCATCTTTTGAAATACGAATCTTGTAACTTTTATTCATGTCCTAAATTGGATATTACATGTCTACTGAGTTTTATGTTTGTATTCCAGACGCATGCTTGAGAACACTTTGGATCCACTACAAAGGATAAGTTATCATTCTTATTCCTGCAAGTGTTAGCGACTGATACAAGCCAAATTCAGTGAAGGGATGAAACGGTATGTTTTACTTAATGTATTTTAGGTTATTTGTTACCAAAATAACTACTTATTTAAATTTGTATTTCCAAATATGATATTCTACCTATGCTTTAAAGTGCCTTTCATTAAGCATATAAATCTATATGTACATCTAGAACGCTCACACCGTTATCAGACCCCGCCACCTTATGAAAGAAGACAGGCAAGAATGACCAAATTACTGATACTGGCAGTGCGAACACTGTCATTTACATGCTGGTTTCTCGCACACACAATACATAAATTGAACCGTATTTATTCTTAATTTGCATAAATTGCTGATTCTGACGGTATAAAAATATTTGTTAGTCCTAAGTTATATTAAATATTATAAAATTACAAAAATAAGAAAACAAATACTTTTGAAAACGTTACATGAAAAAGTTTATAAACAAGAAAGTTTTTTTTTTCATTTTTGGGCTAAGAACGAATTTCCAGTGGCAAAGTTTCAGATTATAAGTTGATCTAAAAAGTTTACATTTAACATTTTTTTCGTAATAATTTTTAGTTTGTCTAATAATTGAGCACAAAGCAGTAGTCAGTTGTTTTCCTCTTGCTGCTGCATTAAAGGCTATGCAACACCGTGTTATGCCACTGCATTGCTAAATGACTGTTTAGGCGGGTGCGTTAATCTTTGTCTAACATGTTTATTTAACATAAATAGCTTAATTAAATAATTTGTACTGAGAGTAAGTAAAAACACTCCACATTGCATGAACGGGTTTCTAAATAGGCTTATATATCATTCCGGACATTGAAAATGAAGACGCAATTCTCTGAAATCCTCAGCGACCCGCCACGCACAAGTTTACACATTTTCTTCATTTTACTGTTCACTTTGTCAAGAAATGTTGAATTTAAAGATTAAAGTCCATTTCATTATCTACAATTTTGTAGCTTGCAAGTTTTTTCCTAACCAACAAATAAAAAAAGTTTACGCTTAATAACTTTTTCCTGTCTTAGTTGTGTATTGACGTACGTTTTTTGGTCATGGGGTTTTCTAATTAAATGTAATGGCTAAGATATTTACGCTCTTATAATCAGCCAGCATTTGGCTTTAAAACTATTTTATAAGTTTTAATAAATTTATAAATTTAGCATCCGTAGAGGAGCGTGTAGGTAAGTAGCCTAAGCGCGCACACAAAAGCTTTAGATGCTCATTTTGCGTTTTTGTCTGCCCTTTATAACACAGGTAGCAGTTTTTGGTTCGAGTTTTGTCTTGTATGAGCGTTCCTGGTGTATACAATATAGCGTCGCTTTCCAGGCATATGGTCGTATCTCATTTTCAGTGATTTTTCAGGAGAGCAGAAAAACAAAAACCACACCTACATTTTGCTTCAGAGATTCTAAACGAATGAACTTAGAAACTTTATTTTTAGGCTAGTAATGCATGACACCCTAAACTTTAAAGTACACGCTAAGAGATTTGGAAATATATATATACTTTGAAAATTATATATATAAACAAGATACGACAGTTTGCCTGAATACTTTATGCAAGGTTATACTAGGCAAGGTCAACATTATAGTTCAGACGAAAAGTCGTATCTTGAGATACGACGCCTTTTTTGACTGGGTTGTATCAGGCAAACAGTCGGTATCATTAATTGATATGACCTTTCGTCTGATTTAAATTTACAATTTTTTGAGATACGACTCATAAACCATAGCCTGTATCTTCTAAACAAGGAGGGATAGACATACGACGATTTGTGTGATGTGTAGAGGCTGTCTGGGAGATTCAAAAACTGTCGTAACCTAAAAATCCATTTTTTTTAGATACGACCTTATGCCTGGAAGGCGACGATAGAGTTGTATAATGTTAGATCATTACTTCGAGTGCAGTCTTTTAACTGTGTAATGCTACACTTTAAATAACTAAGTTTAATGTACTTGTTGCAATTCAATTTAACTATGAACTGTCATTGCTAAAAATGTTACATTTGGTTCTAAATCAATTACACCGGACCAATCCAATATTGTGATTAACAATAATCACCCAAAAATTCATGTTTTTACAGCTTTATTAACAGATGCTTAAAACGCTCAATCCTATCACAATGTTATTTTAGTGGGAAATTTTCCAATTTAAATGATGAATAGCCTAGCTCTCTTATTTTAAGTCCGATCTTCATTATTTTTTGGCAGAAACAACTACAGACCAAGCACTACTCACTCAATGACACCAAAAACTTGAAAATTGATCGAGAATTGTAGGAGTAGTCCAATTACAAAAAAAATTCCCTTAGAGTATTAAATAATTATAGATTTTACATTATTTAAGAATAAAAAAACTGCAATACCATATTTACATTGTGAATTTAAACTTAATAAAAATAGTATGAAGGTAGATGACTGATGTGAACAATATTGTTTCAAGTTACAAATTAATACAGCACCGGTAACACAAAATGTACTCTTTTATTATGATTATTATGATGAATTTAACTTCTAATTAACATATTATTATATATTATTATTTCACGTCCGCCTAATTCTTTGAACCTCCTTACATATTTATTAAGACATTAGGCATACTTAGATAAAATACTATAGCATTCTGTATTTATTATATGCATAAAAATTAATCCTATTTAATTTTTTAAGTACATATGGTAATTTTTTAAAAGAATGATTTTTTAATTTTTTTATTGCATAAGCAACTTTAGCTTGTGCGAAATGACATTTCAATATTGTTGCGCCCATTGGTGGGTTTTATTACGGTAACACAGCAAAAAGTATCTATGTTGAACATCTTGTGAGTTCTGATTCCCAATAGACATTTATGTCTGTTAGGAATTCAGAATGAATTTCCACCCTCGGTCGCGACACAGGCCTGCCATACTATGTACCGTACTTAGCCAGTTTCACGCTAGGGTGGTTATAAGTTCGTCATTTTATTGCTTAATATGTAGGGAATACTTTTAAAGATAATTTATAGTAAAGAAATCACACATACAATGACTCGCCAAATAAATCACAACTGTGGAGCGGCAAAGGGATGTTCTGATTAACAAAAATCGAAGTACAGTAAAGTGTCAAGTATCCAAGCAATTGTTACCAGGGATGGTTCAGATAACCAAATTGTTTGAATATTAAACACAAAAATCATTTACGATTTATAACCACCGGAAAGTTGTACATCGAATACAGTAGAAGCTCTCTTAACCGACCTCTACGGGACCGGACTACGGTCGGATAACTAAAAAGGTTGGTTAAACCGAGTAATACCGGGAATATTTATTAATAGTAGTTTATGCAGCGATTCTTTTATGAGGGCCTTTTAGCCACGAGTGTTTTAAATATCTCATGAGTGGCTTAAAGGCAAAATACAATCGTTGCCTACTTTATCTGCGACAAAATTACTGTAGTAAACATATTAAAAATTTAGAGGTTATGGACGGTCTTCCATCCAAAATAAAACGTAGCCACATGGATGTGGCTCGACCAAATCATCGTTCTCGCTCACATATGATCACACTATTTCGAGATTAGATGCTTAAAGCAACCACAATTGAATCGTAATAAAACAATTAGCTTATATGCGAATTTTGTAATTTTTTATTAAAACACTAGCCTACTAATTTTGTTAAATGCTGAGCTTATATTAATCTAGAACGTGTATTTTAATTTGAAACCTGTACCTTGAAGACCCCATTAAGCAACGTGTCTAATTTAGTAAGGTAATTCTTTATGATTTTACTTGTAATATCATTATTGGTTATTTGTTGGAAATATAGGCTACTTGCTCTATGTTTGTCTTTTCAAAATTTTTATTTTGAAGTACGGACCAGTGAATAGTACATGTCATTCTGGGGTTACAGTAACTGACATTCGGAAAATTGACTCTTTACTGTATTTTTAGCTTTCCAGATGCCAGGGCAATATTGGAAACCAATTAAGCCTGCCAAAGTGGTATTAGGCCCTATTACAATGCATAATACATATATCTTTATTGAATGTCATTGACATCACATTTAATCACATTGGCGCATTTTGTGACATAGAGTCAATTATGACATACTAAATGTATGCTGGCAAAATACCAGGTGTGCGTACCAAGTACAGTAGACTCCCTCTTAACCGGCCAACTCGGGACCAGGCCTCGAGCAAATAATGATTTCGCGGGTTAAACCGATGTACATTTAAAAATGCCAACTTACAATTTCATATGGCTTAAATACAATTATGCCATTACAATTAAATACACTTCCTTCCAGAACAGTACATTTTAGGTGGCGTGAAAATATCATGATATTATGTTGAATTGAATAATACAGTAGCTAAAAAACAAAGTTTCTTGCGAAACATGGCCGGTTAAAGCAATGTTGAGGTAAAAATGGCTAGTTAAAAAGATGTTGTTTTTTTGAGCCCGGGAAGGCCGGTTAAAGCGGACCCTGGTTAAAAGGTGGCTGGTTGAGAGTTAGACTACTGTAGGCCTTTAGGCCATGAAAACAAACAATGGTAGGCTAGGGTAAAGTTTTATTTTGCGTTTTAACAAGTGACTTCTTAAGTTTTTTACAACTATGTACATCTCTATATGGTTGCTTCAATTTACTCTTAAATCTTTTTGGTAAGTTTTAGTTTGTTCCAGGTTTAGTTAACATTTTCTAAGTGGCGCACACTACCTATTTCACAAAAATGTGACCTCTTGATACATTTTACATTAAGTGCACATCTTAAAAATGTTCACATGAAAAGTCTATCTTTGGGCAAGTGCGTTTCGTAGATCCATAGGACATAGTCACTTGTCTTGCCATTCCTGATTTTGTTTTTGCACTTGTTTTTGTGCTTCATTATAAATAAACTGCATTGTTGTGAATCAGCAGAGTTTAAGTGTTAAGAATGGAAAAAAACCTAGATTTGTTTAAAATCCTAATGTTGGACTTGCCGTGTTCCCCATTTTTTTACGAAAGGAAAGGAAATTAGGTCAAAGCTGTAGAAGGACGAAGAATTGGTAAGTTGTTGATAGGGTTAAGAGAGTAGTGGCCGAAAGGAGGAGTGTTGATTTTGTCATCCACAATGTGTCTTTTGAAAAGAGTTTTATAATGTCTAAAGATTGATGAATATTCATTTTTAGGGAGAACGAGGCGACCCAGAGAACAAACCACATGAATAAAAACACCAATGAAGAAAGAAAAGAATTAAACTGTTGTTGCATATTGTGTAGATGAGACTTAAATTAATTGTAAATAATACATGTTGATGTCTAATGTTATAGGTCTTTCTCTTTTAAAACTTCCTAATCCCATTATTTTATTTTATAATTATTGTTACTTTCCATATAAAAAAAGTTATGGTCTGGTACCAAGGGGTCTACTATAAATCAAGTTTTTATATAGGATAGTTTGGGTGTTTAAGGTTTCATTAATACTGGTGGTAGGCATAATTCATTTAACGCCTTGTACAACAAATTTGTTGGGGCCAAGCATGAGTTTCAAAGTACAAGTATGCAATTCCTAAGAATAACTTTGACCGATCTGTTATAAATAGGCTGTCTTGGTGTGTAATTCTGTATATGTTAATTGTAATAAGATTAGTCCTTATCAAGTATGATTTTACTAATCTACCAATAAATTATGCATTGACGCCCAGAAAAACAAATATAGGTACCTAAAAGGCAATCCACTCTAAAACATTTCACAAAAGCATTTTTGAAAAGCAGTAGGCCTATTGTTATTTCTATCCTGTATTGTTAATAAGTTAAAGCACAAAAGTTATTATTACTGCTTATTAATCTTTATATAAGGAAATAAATTCTCTTATTTGAATAATTTTGCTAATGATTCATATAGAAATAATCTTTTGAGGTTTTCTATTTCTAAGCTTAAGCAATGGGTCAAAATTTCCATTGAACTCCACACGTAAGTAGCCAAGAGAAAATTAATAGAAAAACAGTTCACTTACTGTGCAAAGGGGTGTCACATTTATTGGTATTTTTATTTATTATTAATACTTTATTCAATGCTATTACTGTTGTGAATCAACATAACCTTTATCTGAAAGTATTCCTTTCGTTATCCTTTAAGTGCTGAAAAATATTACTTAACTTTTGAGAAGTGCTGGGGAATAATTCATATAACTTCAGAAAATGAAATAAAAATTCGATTAAAAAAATTTGTTATCCTAAAGTGCTATACAACGATATTTTGTATCTTGATCGCAAGGAGAATCTTATGAAATCATCGGTGTTTCAAAATAACAATTGAGTCAACCGATATTCCCGCTCACCATATTGATATCGACGGCATGACAATATATCGTTGCTTCGAATTTTTGGATGAAAGGAGAGGCTTGATTTATCGTTCGTTGCTTAGCATTTCCGCTTAAAAAGACGATCAACGATATATTGTTCTATAGCACTCAAAACGGTTAAGAGATTTTTTTACTTGTGATAAAGGAAAATATTCCCTTAAGAGAGTCTGATACCTGTGAAGTGAGGTTTATTCCACGAAATATTTATTTAGGCATAATTACAGGATGGTTTTGGTAAGTTTTACTTGGAGACCAATTTAGGCCCACGCTATTATGGCGCTATCCTAAGGTCTTTCATCTATACTCGGGACCACATCAGTTTGTTGATTTTGGAATGTCAAAACACTTCACAAATCGCTTTAATAATAATACACCTTGATCATTTTTTTTTATGTTAACTTCATTAAATGGAAAGTAAAGAAGCAACAATTTTGAAATAAATTAACTAAAACACACCTATGACAAAATCTAAGATAGAACGTAAAAAAACTTCCAGCTTAATGGTCCAAATAAAAAAACTGAGAAATACCGATAAAAATTGACTAGGCCTATATGCCAGTAAATTTTAAAAAATTGACTTCTCACATCATATGCATGTTTGAAATCAATTTTCAGTGGCACGATCTTCCGCAGAAAACAAGAAGTACAAGTGGCATATGATAGGTAAATCGGTAAGTTACTAACATTATTTTAAACCATGGATGACACATTTTAAAATTTTGGTTTATGTTTACGATGCATAGCTTTGAATCCAACTGAATAGTTACAGCATTGATAGGTTGCACCTCCTCTGTCACAGCATACCTTCAAAATTTTGGTATCAAACAAAATACATTGAATGAAAAGTCTGTTAGAATGCTATATAGTCAATATTATAAAACATAATAACTTACAAAAACAAAAATAGCCCCTATCATAATTTTGCTATCTCATTATTTTACATAAAAACCTCAACATTAAAATCTTATTTTGCTCTGATTTTAGCAATTTTTCCAATGTATTAATGGGTAAAAATATTTGGTGTTACATAAAAGTTAATGTAAACTTCCTTAAATTGTATGCCTTTATAGTTTTGAATAAATTAAATCTACCTATCTAAAAGTGTAATAACTGTGGGCATAGTCATTTTATTTAAGTTAATAATCCAGTAAAATTTACACTTGACACAATAAAAATTGGACTATTACCATAATACATCACTACATAGGACTTCCTGACACTAATACTAAACAATATTTCTCAATTCTTCAGCCATAAAACGCATTCATCTTCAGAGTTTCAGTGTGATGGAATTTGTTGACAGAATTTTTAAGTGCATTAACCTAGGTAAATTACAGGCCTTGTGTTCAACTGTCTGGCCTATACCTTAATTAATAATATAACCACTGCTGATTTTTAATTTGATTCTGTTATTTATCAAACAGGTTAAAAGGTTTAAATTAAAAAACAAACATGATAATGTAGCGATAAATATTTATTGAACATACCGTACTTAATAACATGTTAGATATAAGTTATTATGTACATGAATATTTTAAGCAGGTTATTATTTAAATTAATTTTAAAAGTTTTATACTTATATATAGAAAATTTATAATTATATGTATTTTAAAATCAAAGTATAAAACAAAGCAGATAATTAAAATAACGTAGAAATAAAAGTAGGCCTAAGATGTCTGCAGGTCATGTGTCACCCCTTTTCCAAATCCTGAAAAAAACAACACCAATATAAGTTAACCATCATTATGATGAGAATTAATACAACCAGGAGAAATGATAACTTGCAACAATTCATTACCTCTAAGAAAATGCGGGCACATAAAAATGCTATAGTGACACGTTATGCCCATCACCGTATTCACCTTAGCAATCTTTAGGAACACTAGAGGCCGGCCACAGGAAAAAAGGGATGCAAGATCATGATGAGGTGTACCTTTGTTACGGACAAATAGCAGCAGATTCAGCCCAGTTACCAAAGTCGGCTGGGTCCAGTTTTAAACATTATAAGCCTTGTAACTTCACTCAGGATCAAACCAACAACCTCCAGATTGAACGTTGGGCTCGATAACCACTCAGCTACCAAGTCAGTTAGTAAACAGTGTAGTAAAAATTTTAATTTTTATGGAGTCTGACAAAAAAACTACAAAACTGTTATAAATTGTAATTTTATGAGTTACCTGGGAATAAAAATTATATTGCATTTAACACTGAAGCAAGCATACTCCTTAAATAAACCAAAAACAAATGGGGAGGAAAATTGAGGTTTACTGTCAGTCAAAATGTCATAGGCCTACCCCTCTTACAACTTAATTTTTTTAACAAATCATTTTATTTGTCAGCTCACGGAGGGGTTTTCTGCAAAAATGGTCATTTTGAGTTATTGCCACCAGCCAGTTGGTATCAACGATCACATAGGAGCAATAGGTGGAGCACGTCATCCACGAGCTGAAGCATGAATATTTCACTGGCCTACGATAATATGGCGGCTGCCGTCCGTGACTCACAGTTGTGGCGAGGGATAAAACTATGTTAGATTGTTTATTTTTGCTGTTAATTCAGAACGGACAACATAATATATTACAATCTGTCTCACTTCACTGATTAATTTCATACAAAATTTTAAATAATTCGGATCACATCTTAATTGTTTAATCAAACAAGAATAAGCGATGGCCAAATCATGAAAAAGGCGATTTAATATTGTTGTATGTTTTAAGTAACTTCTAAAAAAATATAGCAAAAGTGTAATAATTAATACTCAAAGTAAATATCTTCCACAAAAAAGGCATCATCTAATAAAAACAATGATTTTTATGGGCAGTAAAATGTCCCAGCTTGTATTAAAAGATTTTCATTATATGTTCATTCAGTAAATTCAATACTAAAACAAGTTTCAAAATAATTCAAAATAAATCTTTCATGTTTGTATTAGTATATCTTATACTCATCAGTTATAATCTTACTTTTTAATCAGCTTATACTTAGTGCTTGCAACCGTTAAAAACTTTGCAAAATTGTGATATACTCTAAAGCCGGGTTTACATGCAACGATAAAACGTAACGTTTTGTCTAAACGATAAGACGTTGCATGCAAGACGAAGCGTGTAAACCGCAAGTCGTTACGACTTGTCGGAGTTGGAGCCAGATCGGAAGGTTTGTGCAAATTTGCACTAATCTCTTGAGATCGCAACGACAAGTCGTTGCTACGCGGGTTGGCGTCGACAAGACGTAGCGTGTAAACAGATACACCCTGTCTCGACCAACCGCAGTTTTGTCGCCGTCTCATATCTCGTCTCGTATTTTTGAGTGATCACTGAATACGTTCCATTTGTTATTTAAGAATTGAAGTTTTGTTGCTTACCAGTGTTTTAAAGTTTATTTTAGTGAAGGAACAGAAATGTCAGACCCGCTTCAAGCCTCTCGGGAGTTCCTGATAGAGTTTAATTCGGAACTTAATTGGAAAGATCATGTTTATTAAATTCTAACTAAAGTCTCTAAAGGAATCTATGTCATAAGAAGGCGAAAAGGAAATGTGACAAAGGAAATAATAATAACGGCTTATTATGGCTACTTTCATTGTCATCTCTTGTACGGAATTTCAGCTTGGGGCAATGCTCCAATAGCCAAAAAAGTTTTTAAAAAACAAAAACAAGTAATCAGAATTATTTGTGGCACAAAAAGAAAAGCAGACTGTAAACCACTTTTTTGACAGTTGAATATCCTGACATTGCCAGCCATGTACATTTTACAAATTATTTTAAACGTTCGAGAAAAAATTAACAATCAACCTCAAAATTCTTTTAACCATTCATATGAAACAAGAAACAGAAATAAATTAAAAATATCTTTATGCAAGTACACAAAATCTCAAAAAAATCTTCAATTTATGGAACAAAAATTATTTAATACGATACCCTTGAATTGGTTGGAACTGCCAGTAAAAGAATTTAAAAGAAGTATAATGGAAAAACTATTAACAAAAACACCAAACAATGTTGAAGACTGCCTATCTAAAGATTTTTGGACATCATAGTAAAATTGAAAATTATATTTAAGTTTAATTAATTATTATTGCTATGTATCTGTTATGATACCTGCTAATAAAGCATTATTATTATTATTATTATTATTATTATTATTATTATTTATAGAACTATACAAAAGCTTATGGTAAGTAAGGAAAAGTAAAGATTATTCTGACAGAAATAAAAATGACAAATGAGGGGAAAACACCGACTGACTTGTATGGAAAGACGAAACGTGTGAATGCACCATCATATCGTTCAGACAAATCGTTACGTGTAAACGATCGTCCGATATCTGATAAAACGTAACGACTTGTCGACAACATTTTGTCGTTCAATTTATCGTTGCGGGTAAACCCGGCTTAAAACTATTTTGACCTAAAAGATCCAACTAGGCATTTGAATATTCTTTATAATGGAAGTAATTACTTCAGTGAAATTGCTTTATTATATGAATTTAAACATAATATAGCAAAAATGCAAATCCAAGTAGGCCTATTTTTTACATTTTTTGTATACGGTATTTTAAGTTTCCTTCATTATAAAAGTTATTTATACTCGTGCTGAGTGCAATCAGTTAACTTATGATACTATAACACAACCAGTAACATCTAACAATATTTTATAATTATGCATAAAACTGTCAAATGATAGCCTTGAATGATTATATTATTTAGAAACCTTATTTAGGTACGGTATTTAGTTTCCAATTAATAAAGAAGTTAATCTAATCATATAATTATTCAAATTCTTATTCCCCAATGAAGATCTCTATGTTTCTAGTGGAAACCAATTAGACTGTTAGCTGAAATGACGTCACATTCAACCTCCTAGCACCAGGACCGCCGAGAGAATTTTTTGGCCCAGGGCAGGGTTGGTAATTATGCCATTTATGTGCCACCTCTTAAAAATTTAATTTTTTTTGTTCCAAACTGTCCAAAGTTACGCCCTAATTTTTAAAATGATAGTTTTTCCACGGAAAAAGTCGGAAAATGCAGGAAAATCTGAAAAACCGGAAAAACATTTTTCAAGTAAAATGGTTTAAGTGGGTATTCAAAATGACGGGGAAACCGAGCTGAACTCAAATGTTCAAGAGTTATTAAAATCCGTTCATAAATAACAAAGTTATCGCCGGAAAAGCGGTGGAAATTTGGAAACTGGATAGTGACCATTTTATTCAAAAATACGTCAAAAGGGTACTCAAATTAACCGGTATGTTAAGCTGATTACAAATATGTGAAACTTATTTCCATCCAATTTGAAATAAACCGGAAATTGCAAGAAAAGTTTTGGAAAAGCCATGAGATGAACTATTTTTATACTATGTCATGGCGGTACTCAAATGACGCGGAATTTCATGTAGAATACGAATATGGCATATTACTTGAATAAGACAATTTAGTAGTAAATAAATATAAAAAACATTTAGAAATCAAATCAAACCACGCTGAAAGTCATATTCGAAGTACCAACTGTGTTAAAAGTGGTTGTTATTGATGTAGCCTACAGTCTTAGTTAGTATACAATACTGGTAGGCCTATCTAAAAACTTATATTTACCTAACCTAACCAAGGCCTAACGATCATGTGAGTCATATTGAGCAAAGTTTTATGTAAAGTAAGAATATATACCTAATTATGGAATAAACCATACCAAAAGACAGTTTTATTTTATATACTGTATCTCTTGTATCTTTTATACTTGGAACAACAAACAGACATGGCAATATTTTTTTAATTGAGGCCGTGAAGGACCGGTTGCAAAATATTTTGGTTGAGGTGGTATAGCTGCCAAATGGTATAGCACATGTGGCGGCTTGGCGCTGCGGAGTCTGTTCACTGACAAAGAGCTTCAAACCTCGGAGACTCATACAGGCTGATCAGTACTCGGGTCATGGGCTATAGGCCTACTTTGTTAGATTTTGATAGGTCTTGAAAAATATATGGTGGTACATAGCCTATGCAGAGGTAAAATTTTACTTCCGTAAGTATGGAGAAAAACCCCCTGAAGATGAGGCCCTTTATCTATTGAGGCCCGGAGCAATCTGCCCAATCTGCCCCCCCCCCTCTCGGCGGCTCTGCCTAGCACTAACAAATGGCCTTCTTCTCTCTTAAAGAAAAAGAGATTGTAAACTCATCTGACTTTTAAAGTAGCTAATACACACGACAAAGAGATCATAATCAATGATTAAATGTGACGGTGTTGGTACCGGTATTTGGTATACAGTGTCGGTATTTGGGGCATTTACCTTTACAAAATAATAAATACCTTACCAAACAATGAAATATATAAATACCTTCTGAAAAAAGAAACGGCAATGATCCATGAAGACCACAGAAGGCAATCACGAAGATGAAAAGTAGAAGAAAGTACAAAGATGCTGGTATTGACTTCCTCACATGGCTCGGCTGAAGAGGTGGCCAAGATGCTAGCTTGAGCCAAACCCTGAATAAACAAATCAATATAATGTAGACTACTAATTGTTACAACCTATTATAACTACTAACAACCAAATTTACCAGTTAATTCTTCTGCAGGAGAAATGGAGAGAGAATATTAAAACATATTAGGGCCAACAACTTGATAAAACAATTTATCTTTACCTAAGAGATTAAAGTCTGAATGCTGATCTAAAGGTAAAGCTCACCTGTGAAATGTTTTATTCTAAGTTCAAACTCAGAATGAAAGCATCTGAGAAGAAAGTCTGACTTGTTCTACACATGAAGGCTACAGCTTATGTTGCCACAATAAGGCACAAGTTTCATCGTTGCCGCTGTGCTAACATTTATCTGTTCTAGTCATACTAAGAGATTTGTAGCGTATTATCATTTGAATAGCCTATTATAGAGTTGCACAAGTTTTAATAAATGTCAATTAGAATATAAATTTATATTAGAATATTAATTTTAAACATCCAATATATATTAGTAATACATTTTTACAACAGATAAAAGTTGTATTAGCTGTAGCGAACCAACTTAGTAGCTTGTGGTACATATCCCAGAACTCATACTTTTTCTCAGTGGAAGTTATTCCTGTACTTTGATTTTAATCTTATAATTCTGACTTTTTCTCGCAGGTAAAAGAAAACATCGTTTATCTACATTTGTGTATTCAACTTTATTGTAGTTTTGCCTGCATGAACAATCATTGTTGACAAAGTCAACCAATAAAAAGCTATGCTGCATTGTTAGCTAAAAATATTCATATTGACATTTGGTAGGCCTGGCTAAAAACAATCAAAAATAAATTTGGTAGGCCTAGTTTTTATTAAATATTTGCCTTTTATTGGAAAGTTAACACAACTAGAATAGTTTAGTTGGGCTCTGTGAGGTTAGGTTATCCTATTATTTGATTTTTAACAACATGCAACAAATGCATACTCTCAATGATGATGATAAAATATAAGCTAAAACTAGGCCATTAACCACTGATCGCTAACATATAAAACACATTAGTTTTAAGTTAATTAGTGGAATGAATTGAACAAACAAATGTAGGCTTATTTACAGTAACTTATTCATTTTATCGATTGATTCAATTGTTTATATTTTGGTTAGGTTTGATATGAATTACCATAAAAAAATCTAATCATTTAATATCAGAAACCATATCTTTAGTTATGACTTCTGAAAATGTAATATTTTAACAACACTACTTACAGTAATCTGTAGGCTTGTAAATACGTACCAGACTAATTTAAGATTAATAAATTAATTTAACTCAATTTCAACAATAATCACAGTCAACCTATAATTAATTTATGGTTGTGCTAAAAGTAAGTAATACAACAATATGACATACTAACCTTTATCAAGACATTCAGCTTATTGTTGACAAACGAATCCAATATGGCTGCTCTTCTGATTCAGAGAGAAATTGAGATGAGAACTGGCTGCAGATTTTTCAAGAGTTTTGTGATTAGTATTTGATGCCTCCGCGGAGGCAAAAATTCATTTCGGAGGCAAAAATTCCTTCTGGAGGCATAAAATGATAATTGACCAGTCAAACGGAGGTTTGGCTTAATGAATGACCAATCTATATATATATATATATATATATATATAAACGTTTGCTGGTGAAAGTCTTTCCTCTTCATAATATTTATTTACGTAAAGATAGGTTTCATTACATAGATAACCTGTAATATTATAGCTAATCAAGACTGGTAAGATATAGGCACATGAGAAATTATAAGAACAATTTTAATTAATTTTTTTGAAGCAACTGATTTGTTGAAACATTCTTTGTAAATAAAAAATCTTAATTTATTCTTTTATTTATAATAAATTAAGTTAAATTTATATAAAATACCCCAATTCAAGTTTGTTTTAACCGTATATTTTTCAAGATCTTTGATTACATACATGATTAAATACTGAAAAACTTAACTTGGTTCACTTGTCTACGCTGAAAATTTGTTTCACTTTTGCGTAAACGTAAAACTGTATGAAAAGAGTGAAACTAGTATTTCCAAAATGAAAACTCAGTTTTAGAAACTAATAAACACTTTTCAGTTGACTTTACTGCTTAAATACAACAAAATGAAATTCATCTCATTTTATTAAATTTATTCAAAATGAAACTATCCTTACAAATTTGTATTTACTAATCAAGCTAAAGTCAACCTACTTTTCTTTACATCTTATACCGACTCCAGTCAAAAATTAAACCACAGGAAAATTTTACAATAAACAAATATAAAGAAAGTTAGAGATGGCCAGGAAGATTTACTTTTAAGCCAACCAACGTAAACTAGACAAAAACAAATATAAACATTATTCTCCTAGGAATCCTTTTGAAGGCTATAGTAAAATTTTAGATTGAAAAGTTATATGTTTATTGGCACCACGTTATAAAGTAAAAAAAGTAATAACTTTCAACACTAACGTGCAATGCAATGTTTGTGGCTGCTTAAATTACCTACTTAATGTTGAACAAAATTAAGTGGATCTAAAATTTTCAATACTTTAAAATTGATATTTTTTTGGGAGAAATTAAATTTTCTTAGTAAGTTTCGATAACATATTTGAGAACAATCATTTGTGTACTAATGTGTCAATATTTTGTTCTGTAAATACTGTCATAATTGTAAAGCCGCGTCCGCACTGGCCGAACATTCGGTTCGAACTTGTTCGGCGAACACAAAAAATCCACAAACATTCCTAACGAACAATTACGGGCCATATGATTTTCATTGTTAAAGGTTAGCAACGAACAAATAAAAGTTCGGAAGAACTTTGTTCGGCGAACATTTTCGGCCAGTGCGGACGCGGCTTAAATTAAGTAATAAGGTAATAGAGGTATTAAGCCGCGTTCGCACTGGCCGAACATGTTCGCAGCACTAAGTTCTTCCAAACTTTTGTTTGTTCGTTGCTATCTTTTACAAATTAATCATTTGGCCTGTAATTGTAATTGCCGGCAGTTGTTAGAAATGTTTGTTAATTTGTTGTGCTCGCCGACCAAGTTTGCTACGATTATTCGGCCAGTGAGGACAGGGCTTTATTCTTCATTTGTGCTCATGTTATGAAACTTCATACTAACTTTGAACTTATTTTGATTATGTAGGAAAATGGTCAGTTAAAAAAAAACTAACATCATATAATTGATAAGTAAATAAATTAATAATATACAAGAATTTAATTTAGAATTTTTTTCTTTTATTTATCTGCTACAGTAGCCTACTTACATTTTTATATTGTTTCTAAATTACAACAGGAATTTAGGTGTGAGTAATATTTTTAAACCCGTGATAAAGTAGGTGAAGTAATGCTTATAAAAAGGATGATAATCCTATAATACAAGGTTCTCGACTGAAAAACGAGTCTTTTATTTTTATTTAATTGGTAATTTAATTGCACAATTTTTCTACTTCACAGAGGTGAGGCTTGAAGTAACATTATTTTTAATGCATCAATACTAAATAATATGCATATCATAATTCATCGGTACTTACCAAATAATCCAGTAGCAGTCATGCGCCAGTCTTTGATTACAAAGAATAAAAGCCTAAAGACTGAGGACGATAGTTACCAGCAAATAATAGAAGAGAACTAAACACATTTTAGCAAATGTGACCTAAAAATACCTTTCATTGCGGTCAATTTCATTAATAAACGTTAAAATTGGTTTAAACTGTATTGGAGAACACTTAAAATAGAATTAACGAACAATAACAAAAAAGGTAAACAAAGCCAAACAGTGAACACATTTTCAACAATGCCTCCATATGATTATTTTTAAGCAGGTTAGCCAACCTGTATACAATGTTATTGAGTTTACAAAGAGTGGGTCTGGATAAAAGATTGCATACATTTTTACAACACGGATTACAGTACATAAGAATATTTCTGGACACTGATAGTGTAGTATCTGTATTGGTAATTATATAAAATAAGAAGACATTTTGAATAAATACTGTATTAGTTATCAACTTGAAATTGTTAACAGAGAAATGTAAACAAACAAGGTAAGAAAGCCAATTTAAATTAATATCAGCTGATTGAGTTGCTGATTAAGTATACTACATCGTCCCCCCTTCTTCTAAGAGTCAAGTCCGGCGAAGTTGATCTGCGTGGCATCGTCTGTTTAGTCCATTGACGTTTACTACGTATGAGTAAGGACCGTTCACTTTCACAATATTTCCTTTCTTGAAGCCAGACCCCGATTGGTTTAGGACCCAAACACTTTCGTTTTCTTCAAACTCTTTCTCTTTCGATCCATTTTTTTGTAGTCGCTGCTGAACCAACTCTTCGTCAATTTTCTGGTCGACGTCAGGAAACAACATATCCAATTTGGAGCGCAACTCTCGACCAAACATCATGAATGCTGGAGTTTTTCCAGTAGACCTTCTCGGCGACGTTCTGTATGCGAACAAAAAACTGTTGAGTTTTTCCTGGACAGTCCCCGTATTTTCCTTTGAGGCATTCATACGCTCTTTAAATGTCCGCACACATCGTTCAGCTAACCCATTGCTCTTCGGGTGATAAGGTGTGATTCGAGCATGTTTGATGTTTAGGTTCTTACAAAAGGTTTGAAACTCGTAAGACGTCAGCTGAGGTCCATTATCGCTTACAATGACCTTTGGATAGCCAAATCTAGAAAATAACTCTTCTAGAGCTTTGATTGTTGACTTTGTTGTCGTTGACGATGTGGGTATTACTTCAAGCCACTTTGACCGTGCGTCCACTACGATCAGCCACATCTTCCCCATAAAGGGCCCAGCAAAGTCGATGTGGATCCTTGACCACATTTCTGCAGGAACAGGCCATGAGAATAATGGCATTTCAGGGTCTTTGCTTCTATTTTCTTGACACCCAACGCAATGTTTAGTGTGTTCTTCTAAGTCCTTGTCTAGTTTAGGCCACCAGACCTGGAAGCGCGCTTTCCCTTTCATGGCTACAATGCCTGGATGTCCTTCGTGTAGTATTTCCATCACTCTTGGTCTAAGTTTTGCAGGTATGACTAATCTTCCAAACCAAAGTAAAACTCCATTTTCAAATGAAAGTTCTTCACGTTTGTTGTAGTAAGGTTGAAGATTTACGTCCTGATTTTTGTCTAGAGGCCAACAACCACTTTTCAAATAGTTAACCACTTTAGAAAGTGTAGGATCAGTTTTGGTCGCTTCTTGCAAACTTTTTGTAGACATGGGTAAGTCCTGTGAACGTAAATGGAAAATATGTGCTTTGTTGCTGCCACCCTGGTCTTCCTCTGTAGATTTGGTCGTTGATTGCAAGGGGAATCTTGATAACAGATCTGCTGTTTTGTTGTCTTTACCTTGTTGGTAGTTGATCGAATAGTCATAGGCACTTAGTGTTAATGCCCATCTAGCGATACGATTTGATATTACTTTTGGAATTGAATCATGTTCACCAAAGACTTTAACCAGAGCTTTATGATCCGTGCGAACTTCAAAATGTCTTCCATAAAGATACTGTTCAAAACGAGTGACTCCAAAAACCAGACCTAGTGCTTCCTTTTCTATCACACTGTATCGGCACTCAGCTTGATCGAGGCGTCTTGATGCAAATGCTAAAGGTTTCTCAGTCCCATTAAGATATTTTTGGAAAAGAGCAGCTCCGACACCAACTTCACTCGCATCAGTTGCGAGGATCAGAGGTAGCGATTCGTCATAGTGAGCCAGGGTGTCTGTTGTAGTCAGGAGATGCCTCAATTGCGTTGCTACTTGTTCATGTTTTTCACTCCAATGCCATTTCACTCCTTTCTTTAGTAGTTTGTGTAATGGAACACACAGACTCTGTAAATGGGGAACAAACTTGCTGTAATAATTGATCGACCCAAGAAACGATCTTAACTCTTTCACATTTTTCGGTGATGGCATGTTTTTCACCGCTTCTAGATGTTCTGTGGTTGGGTGTATACCAGCACTATCGATTCTGTGACCTAAATAGTTAACGGAATCTTGAAACCATTTACATTTTGACGTTTGAACACGGATCCCAGATTCTTGAAAACGCCTCAGCACTTCTTTGACACGTATTATATGTTCCTCTCTCGTTGGGGCAGTGACTATAACGTCGTCCAGGAGACAAGCGACTCCTTGCAAGCCAGCCAGTACTTGGTCCATCTTGCACTGGAAAACCCCGGTAGCAATTTTGATTCCGAAGGGTAAGCGTTTATACTTAAAAAATCCTTTGTGTGTAGAAATAATCAGGTACTGTTGTACTGATGATTCGACCTCCATTTGCAGATATGCATCTTTGAGATCTATGACAGAGAACTCCTGGCCTCCTGTAAGCTTTGAGGTGATTTCCTCGAATGTGGGCATAGGGTACTTATCAGGGAGCATATGCTTGTTAATGGTATTTTTGAAATCCGCGCATATGCGGATAGCTCCAGACGGTTTCACTACTATTACAATGGGCGAAGCCCAAGTTATAGGCTCTATTCTAGCATCAACTGGTTCTAAAATTCCACTATCTACTAGTCGTTTAATTTCATTTTCCACAGATTCCCGTAAAGCAAAAGGGACTGGGCGTGGTTTTGAAACTACAGGAACTGCATCTGAAGCCATGTGAAAAGATACTTTGTGGTTTTTGATTGTGCCTAAAGAAGGACTGAAAACCTCTGGGAAATCTTTAACAATGTCATGTACAGTTTGTTCAGTCACTTTCTTTGTTTCCTGCTTGGACAATGTACATATTTTAGCCCCGGGTGGCAGTGGTAAGTTAAAATCAAGGACCCAGTCTAGACCGAATAATGGAATGTCGTTTTTCTTAACAACGATTACCGGTAGCTTACGTTCGGAACCAAAAGCTTCAACAGAAATATGCGTTTTCCCCAAAGTCTTAATTGGTATACCTGTGTATGCACTTAGGTTTTCAGCGGGAAACAGTTTAGGTGATCCTATTTTCTCCCATAAATGTTTACTAATGATACTGAATGCTGCACCCGGGTCGTACAACATTGAAACCGTATGCTTGTTTAACTTGACTGAAAGCATAACCTTTGAACCTTTATTTATCATTTGTATTTGATCTGTATCGGAAAAAGACTTAACACTAGAGTTTCTTGATGCGGGTCTATTTTGCATCATATTAAGTCGCTTACCTTTATTAATGACCGCATTACCCACTTTAAGACATGCTCGTGCAAAGTGATTCATTCCTCCACATGCTTTACAAGTAGCGTTGAGAGCTGGGCAGTTCGTTCCTTGTTCATGTTTCTTGTAGCCACACCGAATGCAGTCAGTAGTTTTGTTAAGATGTAATACGTTTCCTTTTGTAGTGTTTCTTCTTGCATCTTGTTTCGATGGAGTAGCTTCTACAGTACTCTGCTTGTTACTGTTGTTAATTCTGTTGACAGTTGTGTGTGTATCACGGAATTGTAATTGTTGACTGTCAACATTTTCCAACAACGTTGCAGTGATTGTGACTTGTTCCAATGTAGTATCTGCCGTAGCATGTAAGCGTAAAAGTTCAAGTTGCCAGCGATCATTGTTGATGCCCAGAATAAATTGATCTCTTAACCTTTCATTCAAGTTGTCGCCAAAGTCGCAGAGTCCTGCAATCTCGCGCAAGGCAAGCTCGAAGTGACTCACAGTTTCGCCTTCTTGTCTGAAACGGCGAGCAAAGACAACCCGTTGTGACAGCGGTGCAGACACTTTTGTGTAGTATTTCTTCAGTATGTCAATAATTTCTGTGAAATGAAGATTACTGACGGGAGCAGGTCGTGCGTGGTCGAAAACGAGCTTGAATGGCTGAGGGCCAAGGTTACCTAGTAATAGGTCTCGTTTTGTATCTTCATTCTTGATTCCTCTGTTCCGCAATGCTATTTTAAAACGTTCATGCCAGTAGGTCCAATCCTCAGAGTTACCATCAAAAGCATCTATCCGTAAATCATTGGTTCGGTTATTGGACTGCGCCATTTGTAGTATCTGTATTGGTAATTATATAAAATAAGAAGACATTTTGAATAAATACTGTATTAGTTATCAACTTGAAATTGTTAACAGAGAAAAGTAAACAAACAAGGTAAGAAAGCCAATTTAAATTAATATCAGCTGATTGAGTTGCTGATTAAGTATACTACAGTAAAGATTAAACTTCATGCCTTTCGCTACCATTGTTAGTACCCAAACTAAATACACAATCTCGTCTGATTATCTCTATTAGTTATTAAATTATTCGCCATTAAACAGTTGCGTGTTTATTCGTGGTGCGTTGATTCCATTACTTTTCCCATGGTTGCATGAGTCGGTGACATACACAGGTGTATACTTTGTTATTGAGTAATTACTGGTGATTGGTTTGGGGTCGAACTGGTCAATATAAAAAGGTATTATCGCTTAAAGCAGCGCAAATAAAACGAAAATCCGCATAATGTGTTAGTTCCTAAAATTAACTATAATTCGAGGGTTATCGCGCTCCAACGAATAAAAGAGACGTAGCGTAACCTGTGAAATAAAAAACAATAGTAAAGGTGGTATCTGATAAATAGTTAATCATTTTATCTAACAGTGCGTGACGGAATCCTAAACTATTTCAAGGCAATAGTGTCGATACACGCCGTGTTGATAGCTTATCGAGTCTCATTTAGCATAAAATACTACAGAAATTGATGATAAAATGATTTAAAAGTGTGTGTATTGGCCAAATACCAATTATAATTAAATCTCCTCTAGGATGAGGGCCCACTACCTGGCGAACAGAGCGTTGGAGAGTAACGCATTTTTACACCAAATCTAGCTTAATTTAAGCCGTAATATTATCAAAATCAGGTTCAATCATCCCTTATCTAATGGTTAATCAACATATCAACCCTTAACGCCCCATAGATCAGGGATGATACAACTTTAATTCTCATCAGCTCGGTCCTGTTCTGCGCTGGTCCGAGAGTGATTCGCACTCTTCATGCAACCCAGAACAGGACCGAGGGGGGAGAATAGATAGTTGGGTCATGTTAAAAGGCTATTAAGCATGCTTAAATACATATTACATGACCTAACTGTAGCGGCAGTGGTCTTTTGGGAGCCCGAAATATCCCGTGGCGCGCCCTGTATCAGCTTAAGACCGGATAAAACAAATTGTATGTACTGTTCTGTGAACTATTATGGCGTTTATCTTCAACCTGGTATTTTTTAAGGTTTGGTTAACATGATACCTATCCCTAAAAAATGCTTATTAATGGTTTTTGATGAAAATAGCTCGCTGATTATTATTAGAGATAAAGGAGATGTTTTGCCTCTAGTGAGCTAATAAAAGGATTTCAATTGTTGTTTAGACCATTATTATATTCTTTTCGATTACGCAAATGGCCTTTTTACTACAAATCACGAAATTAAACAGTGTAATTCACAATAAAATGCGATAAAGCAGTTTTCAAATCCCGCTCTCGCGGAACAAAGAAACCAGTGAATAAACTTGTTTTTCTAATGATCTACACATCTTACGGACATCAGACTTGTACTGGTGTGTTCGGCATTTCATTCTAAAGGTGTTTATAAGATTAAAAATAGTCCGTTGTTTAAAATGCCTTTAATATTCGCCAAGCGCCTTAGTGTTACGCAGGCCTTGCACTCGAGTGAGGCGGTTTAATAGCGGCGCTACGGGCTATATCTCTCTCTAATATTGAATGTAAAACAGCTCATACTGTGTCTAATACATAAATGATAGATACCAATGCTGGGTAATACCTATGTGAAACCAAAAAAGATGATCCGATATGAATAGAACCCGATCTCTTTGTTAGATTTGGTTTAAGGTAAGATTACAACTAACAAGTAGAGTTCTGCTTAGAATACAATATTTCGTTGTTGCCCATTTCCAAAAATGAGGTTAACACATTAGGGACTGTTCCTATCGAAGTAATCTTACTTAAAACTCCATTTTGGATTTTCCTAATACGAAATCTAACTTAAGTTTCACAACTATACGCAATTCATTTGTTCATTAGACAAAGAAAACTCTGTGTTTTCCTCAATTTTTCCTAAATTCTATTACTATCTGAGCATAATGAGTGTCCTAACGACTTACAAACGACTTTATAATATGAATATAAAAGCGTTAACAACGTTTCTATTGCAAATAAATACGGCTTAACCCGATACAGAAGGTAAATGTCGGGCCGAAACAATCTTTCTCAACTATACGAAAAGCCATGTTAAACAAAAGTTTTCGGGCTAACACAATTCCGAATGATGGTTTAATGATTTTAATCACCGAGAACGCACTAAGATAATTAGGAATCGATAAAAATATGTCTTATTAGTCACATGAGGTTTGCGTAATTAACCTCTAAAGTCGCCTTTTAGCGCGTTGTTGAAAATACCATTCTTCTAACATTACTCGTTTACATCACTTAGGTGGTAGTACAATTGTGTTATATTATTGACTAAAACAGTACATCCCAGTAAGAAGAATCGATTCCACTTGATTAGGTCCAGTATGTAACCGCCTAAACATTTATTTCGCAATAAAACCCTACTTTTTCCCTCGATTTTTGAGGAATTCGCAGTTTAAACGAGCTCTGACGTCTTACCTGTAAGGAACTAAGGATCGGAATTTATACTGTCCTGTCGGGCGTCTAATGGAGAAAAGAAATACGCAAACACCGTCCAAATCGAGCTATAAACTAAAAAGTTATTCGCGATAAATGAATGGTGTGTCATGCTCAGTGACGTCACAGCCTTGGCGCGTGGTGGCGGTTACAGCGCCGAGAGGGAGCGAGACCCGAAGTAGTGCCAAAAAATTTATATATTGGGTTTTATGGTGGAAACAGATTGGTTTATGGGTATGAAAGACCCCCTGATTGATTTCCCCGAAAAACCCCGTTGATTTAATAGAAAAAATACCGAAAAACTAATTTGTAATCAAAAGAAGTTTATTACATTTTTTTTCCAATTTACCTATTCTGTCTAAACGACAATTAATGATGTTACGCAATACGGGCACTCTAAAACTTCCTATTTTAACCATTTTCAATTGCTACAGGCTCCTTAAAAGTCATTTAAAATACATTTTAGCCAATCCTACCGAGATCTTTATCATTTTTGGGCCAATTTTAAGCCCGTAAAGGCTCCTATGGTCCTCTAAGGCGGTATAATCCCATTTAAGCATCCTTTATAGCCTTTTAAAATGACACAACTCAACTATCTATCTCCCCCCTCGGTCCTGTTCTGGGTTGCATGAAGAGTGCGAATCACTCTCGGACCAGCGCAGAACAGGACCGAGCTGAAGAAGAATAAAGTTGTATCATCCCTTATCTATGGGGCGTTAAGGGTTGATATTTTGATTAACCATTAGATAAGGGATGATTGAACCTGATTTTGATAATATTACGGCTTAAATTAAGCTAGATTTGGTGTAAAAATGCGTTACTCTCCAACGCTCTGTTCGCAAACTATTACTACCCCGTGCCTGGGGCTGTCTGACCTGGGATTGAAGTAAAGTTAGTACACGGACTTTATAGGCATTTAATCTCAACCACATAGTGGAACTATACGTATCAGAACACATATTGGGTAACCATTAATCCAAATTTCTCCTTATCATTCAGTTACACCGCAATCACTTACAAGACATATGATATTTAGATTATGTGTGAGTGACAGGAATAGGGTTATAATTATTAAAATTTCTTTCAATATTGCTTAGGCCACTACTTAATGGGTAATAGTAGAGAACTTACAATCACTACATCTTGTATATGTGTGTGAGTGTTAGGTGGCTGCCAATACTAAAATCCAAGACCACCACCGCTCGGTGCATGTATATTTTCAAATTGCGTTAACTAAGCCATGGTCATATTATGGTAAGGTTTTACAGTTATAACATATTGAACCAATAACCAGTAACTCGATAACAAAGTATACACCTGTGTCTGTCGCAACTGTTTAATGGCGAATAATTTAGTAATTAATAGCGATAATCAGACGAGATTGCGTATTTAGTTTTGGTACTAACAATATTAGCGAAAGGCATGAAGTTTAATCGTTACCTACCTATAGTAAAGTTGTCATGATTCCTTAGAAGATCAAATACGTTGGTATACGAGATTAAATCGATGGTATTATTTTAGACCATGGTGTGGTTGAGTAAAAAGTAGCGAGACACAGGCGTAAGCGATAGATAATACATGTGTGTATCGGGTATGTTATTAATAGTGGTACTTTTACCATGACTAGACTATTGTAAAGACTTAATGAAAAGAACGTCACAATTCATTCTGCACTCTAGGCGTACCTTAAGGGTTTATTACGCCAAATCCGTGTCATATATAAGTGTGGAAGTTATCAATTACTGCGTACGGTAATGTGTTTAGGTCGTTAACAAACTTCAAACTAGGAATATCATTTTAGGGTGTTCCAAAAAGTACTGGTAACCATAGTTTCCCGTATGGTAGACAAAGTCTGTTAACGGTATTTTAATACCATGTTAAACTTAATATGAAGGGACCACCAACCTAGGTATTGATACACAACAATGCTGACCAGTGTGTAAATAGCTGAGCCAGCGACCTTGAGACCTACATTCATTCGGTAAACGAATAAACGTCTAATAAAGTGTTTTCATTTCTAATTTTCCTCAATGATTTAAAAGGCAATGAAATATAGGACCTGTTATTACTACAATTGGTATAGTCATTCGTAATAATAAATAGAACATTGGAAAAATAAAAATGAAAGTTAGATAAATATAATTAATTATTAAATGTAGTATCTCGGCGGCGATGCGCCTTCACGTTTCTGTTCCACTATATACAAGGCTACCGGGTCTACAGAGCGTATACACCCTTTCGAAAAAGGGGTTGCCCAGGTGTGAAACCATCTTATTTGAATAGCCCTTTACTTACCGATTACAACGGTATCTCGAAATACGTGCCTACGACGAACCAAAGCTGATATATCGGCAGATGATAAGTGGAATAATAAGGAGTATGAATTGTTTGAAGAACGTGAAATACGATCCAAATGTGAGTTCTGTCGTCAGTCTATGGGCAACTGGCCGGTGATAGGCGAAATCGATGGATCGCATATTTAAGGGGCAAATAAGTTAATATTAGTAGTTTCTGCCATACAAATACCGCATTAATCGTTTAAATACAGAAAACCATAACTTACACGCCGCACGAAACCTGACTTTTAGGACTCTATTACGGCCAATCCTGGTTATTTTAAACCGTTAAAACTATCAATTGCAGGTCATACCAATGCGTTTATCAGGTTTACAGGGTCTTAACCCGGGAAATATACATAATTCGCCCTAAAATTGAGCTCAAAAACACCTTTTTATGCAATACACAATAGAGTTTTAACCGTTGCGGAATAACGCATATTTCAGCCAAATAAAGCTCAAATTTACCCGTAATCAGCTTAAAACCTGTGTAAAACATCCCTTAAATGTTATATCCCTAAAAAACAACCCTTAATACCCTATAGATAAGGGATGATACAACTTAATTCTCTTCAGCTCGGTCCTGTTCTGCGCTGGTCCGAGAGCGATTTGCACTCTTCATGCAACCCAGAACAGGACCGAGGGGGGAAAGATGGTTGGAAAGATGGTGTGTG
>CM061534.1:132471266-132505267 GCA_030545055.2 Neoaliturus tenellus
ATATATATATATATATATATATATATATATCCAGTAATATATATATACTATATATATATATTATATGTATTGTACTAATATATATATATATATATATATATATATATATATATATATATATATATATATATATATATATAATTAGGTATATTTGTATGTATCCAGGAAATACTCCCTCTTAGGATCCAACAATAATTATTAACCTTTTAGTCGTCACAGAAGTGAGTTACGGAAGCCTCTTCTAGGAAGTAGTTGTTCTATGTTCAAGTGCGGCACGTTGCACAGTTTAACAAGAGGCTCGTGGTGTCGCCATGTCGGCTGAAGGCCGGTCTGATTTATGCAGCTTATCTGTGTTTTGTCACTGTTGCCGGTTAACTATTTGTCCCTGTTTTAGAATCCGAATTACCTTAATATATTGTGCAAATTAAACGGAATTCACTTACTATTCCCCACTTGAACGCACCAGAAGTTTCACAATATTTCTTGCTAAAGCAACTTTGTAAAATAACATTATCCCCTTAGTGTTTTGATTTTTTGAATGAAATGAGAAGTAAACTTCTAGAAATTTAATTTAAATTTAAAATAGTTAGAAACAAGCCAATTGAATGGTGTTATATCTAGTCGAGTAATTTTTAAACAATTGTTATAAAAATTAGAATTAGGGTCTACATTTTATGTTATAATTTTTTGTAATTTATGATTTTCAATTTTTTTTGTGAGAATTCTTTAAACTGCAGTCCAATTAGTGACTGATAAAAAAATGCCTTTACAATAATCAGATTGGTGATACAATAATGTCTAAGTATGCTTGAATGGAATGGTTTGATGGACTTGAGTTACTAGATTCATTTATAGTCACCCTTAAAAAAAAAAAAAAAAAAAAAAAAAAAAAAAAAAAAAAAAAACTATTAGCCTATACATAAAAATCCCAAACATAAAAATTCCGCTATAGTTTAAAGAGAAGATAGCGATGAGTAGGCTACAGTACCGTAATTTATAGTAATGATAAGTCACGAGCTTAGCCGTGACGCGTCAGTCAGGGAGATGAGATACCAATACTGACTATGTTCACCCAACCAACCGTCTGTAGCGGGCCAACGGGTGATTCGTTGATTAATGGGTGGTGTAGTGAAGATGCACTATGATTATTGTTTACTATTAACACAAAAATAAGAAAATGCTTATAATATTTAGCTAAATAAATATTTAGCTAGAAAATGCCTGAGGGTTCAACTCCATAAAGTTGTAGCAAACGACCATTATTAAAAAATTTCATCGAGTAATATGTGTATAATAAGATATACTGTAGTTAGTGAAACTAGACCGAACTTTCTCTAAAACAATGTTGGTGTATATGGGAAAAAATGTATCCTCACTATGTATCCTTTCATAGTGAGAATTTTTGAGTTTTAATTGAATTTGGTAGAAGTTTTCAATAGTTTCGTATCAGGCGTAGTAAGCGTTTAAAATATTTTGTGTGTAGGATTTTAGATGAGATATCATTAACGAAAAAATGTAAAGAAGGAAAATAATATGCAGAACGAACTACGAAGAAACATAAAAAAGAAACTACGCCATGTAAACTTGATTACCATGCATTCATACCATATAGTAATCGGCAATTGTAAAACATTATGAAACTGAAGATAACAATAGGATGCATACGAATCATTTAAAGACGAAGAATTTAAATTTATATCACAGCGCCATCGGCTGATGAAATAGACTAGAAAGCATAACTTATAGTAAAACAACTAAAAGTTGTCGGAATTTTATTTCAAAAACGGTTTTCGTACAAAAGACTTAATGCAGATAAAAGGCCTAGAATTGGTAAAAATTCCAATAAGAATTAGTATTTCAGTATTTTTACCTTTTTAACAACTAAATTAGCAGCTAGTCCAAAATTCGATCTATACTCAAATTTTGCATTTTAATTTAAACCCATAATGATCACAAAATTTAACCTTTGTAATCCTGAACGTTTTAGTTTCAATCGTTTGTAGCATAAATCTTAAAACTTTTCTCAGTTTTAGAGAGAGTAAACAAATGAAACAGCCCGATATGCTCGTTGGTTCTAAGTACTGATGGTCGTAATTAGCTCTACCGCAAATGTGACTAGTTACACAGTACAATTCCGACTACCCAGAACATTTCGGTTGAGGCGTTGTCGTTGTGGCTAGCCGCTGTGTTCGGGGAAGGCGGAGTGGTGCTATGAGGCAGCCACTGTCATGGCTACCTTCACTGATACTGTGGCGATAACGCGCGAGGTAGACAGACATACAGTGACATACGGTGAGGTAGCGGTGATGTGCCGCTCATGGCTGCCGACTCTCCTGGCACTCGCGCTGCAAACCGCAGGTAAACACGTCAAATATATTTAAAACTGTATATTTGCACGTTAATATATTTTAAATATATATTTAAAACTGTAAGGTAAAAAAACACACTTGGACAGTTCGTCTGATACTTCTACTGGATCGATTTACATGGTAGTTGTGCAAAAACAAACGTTTTCTGTCCTATATTAGCAGGTTGTATTTGTATCTATAAAATACTGACGTTCAGTCGGTAAAAATAAAAAATTAACTTTTCTAAGGAGATTTAACATTGAGAAAAAACTTTTTAAACCATATGGCTAGTTCACCTGATACTTCCACTGGACCGATTTACATCTAGTACTACCAAATAAAAGTTAAAATTTTCTATATTAGCAGGTTTTATTTACTTTAACATTATCTTACTTCCTTATGTTACAAACATCGAAATCTAAACCCTTGCAATGATTTTTTTTGCAATCTTTCAATTAGATTGTAAACACAAGTTGTCTTTGGCTGAATACAGTAGAAGGATTTGGTTCATTATGGCCAGTACGTCAAAACGTAGCCTATATATTTACAACTAGCAACAGGGCCCGTTGTGGTTAAAACAACGCTCTCTATAAAATAGTAGCACCTTAATTTCCTGTGAAATACCAGTATCTGAAAAATTATTTGATTTATTTTCAAGAAAACAATTGTTTTAAAAAACCTAATTTTTTAATACAGTAAGATAATAAAAATCAAACTTAGGTAACGTTTTTATTTAGTGTATTTCTTTATAAACAAGATTTTTAGAAAATACGTCATTTGAGTTTTTTTTTAACAATCTCCTTAGCAAAAATCAGGGGTAATTTTGATTGTAATGCCTTCAAGTAAATGTATTCATTTTGCACAAATTGTTATTATGCTTTTTATAATAAAATACTGATAACAGGCAGCCAAAACTTGCCAAAAATATAATAAAGTTCTTAAAAAGAGTTTTTAATGAGTTTCTTATATAGAACATGTGTTTTTTCTTTTATACCATAAATCTAAAAAATCAAACATTTGTAATTATTTGACTATCTACACGTGTGAAGCTTTCCAATGACCATTAATTAATAAAATCGGTCTGGTAGAACTGTAGATTTAGTTGTACAAAGTTTAACAAAAATATCTCGAAACGGTATTTTTCTTACCACTATTATTTTCTGAGGTTGCTTAGTTTTTTTGCAAACAACTTTTTAATGGTGAGAAAATCAATCGAAGAACACAGTGATACTTAATTCTGAAAGAGAATTAAATTTTCTACAAACTACCATTGTGCATTTTTTTTAAATACCCAATAAAGGCAGCCAAAATATACCTCCAAATGTGAAAAATTTCGCGTTCAACGTATTTCTTATAGAAAGCCATGACTGGAGCTGTATCCGTCGAGTATCGACAGGCAACAACTTAATTAGCAATGTTATAAAATTACAAAAATAACTTACAATAACGTTGTAAATAACGTTACAAAGACAACAATACTATGGTTTAAAATTCTTCTTAAAGAGTTGGGAATATTTTCTCTACTAGGCGAGGTAGAGGTCTTCGTACAAATCGTCTTATTCCTGGTGTTACATGCCGGAATCCTTTTAAAGGGCCCTTGTTTGGCAACCGTTCCAGCCCTTAGAAACCGCGCTCTCTCCAGAATATCCTCAATGTGAGACGCGCTCCCTGGTAGCCGATATGTTTTAGTTCGGATTTCATTTATTAAAAATACTCACACTTTGTACTTTTTACAAACCCGTATTGTTAAAAGTTGATCATATTTTTCTCGGTTTTAATGTTAATGCCAGTTTTAAATTCAATCCCTGTTTTTAATTTTACTGAAATATAAATGTATATATATTTTAAATCTGTTTCATTTTTTTCTTTTACCAAAACTATTTGCTTACGTTTGATGTAGTGCATTAAATTAGTTGAAATATTCGAACTTTTAGTTGATTACCTAAATAAATTATGGCGATTACGGCTGCCATTTCCAAAATTTTTAATTCAATTGGAAGAATGAAAAATAATTGCTGACAAAATTAACAATATAATTACTTAAAACAATGAACTTATATAACAATAATTATGTAATTATTGTTAGAGTATTGCTATACCCAATATGCAATGTGTTTAACATTGATTGTATAAATATTGTCTACATAGTTGGATAAATAAAGTGGTTTAAAGTAAAAATACACCCCGTCGCAGCAGACCTGCGTACTCAGCGAATTTCCAAATTAGTTATATTCATTTTGAACAGATAAATCTGTTAACAAAATTTAATCACGTGCTCATTAATAGGGAAAATTAATGTCTATTCTCCTGATAAATATAGGGAAAGAGTATGCAGGTATGCTGCCATGGGGAACACTAAAAGTACGTTTTTAGCATTAAAAAATTTATCTCGACCATATGAAGCCATAAACTTAGTTTCATCTATATCCGTCCATAAATAAACAAGTTTGCCTATTTCCATATGATTAACATGGGAAAAGAGTATGCAGGTTTGCTGCCATGATAAGCACAAAAAACCAAGATTTTTTACCATAAATAAATTAAGCTCAACCAAATTAAGCTAAATACCAAGTTTCACCCAAAAATATTGGTTAATAAGTGAAATATTAACAAATCCTTATCCTCCATAAGATTAACATTGGAGCCCCAAAATACAATGTACTGTCTTTAGACTTTTTAATATCTCGGTAACCAATGGAGATAGAGCAAAGCTTCAAAATACTAAATTGTGTGTTTTTTTGAGCTAAATCCAATGGTGTAAATAAAAATTAAATATTTAAAAAAATTATATATGAAAAATTAAAAAAACCCATTTTTGGGGTACAAAACCCCCCAAAACTACCACTTCCGGTAGGTCGATATGTCTGGTTTACGAACTCATCCGAATAAACGTAGGATTACATATCTCTACCAAATTTGGTGTCGATCGGACCGTTTTTACGAGAGTTATCGTGTCTAGGGACACATACATACATACATACATACATACATACATACATATATATATATAAAAATTTTAATGACTATTATTTTTGGTCTCTGGGCACCTCAAAACGAAAAAGTAACGTGGTCCCGGGCTTAGGTCTTACCATGAGACCTACGGTAATAGCTTATTCCTTATAGGAAATTCGCTAAAATATCATATATATATATATATTGGAGATATAATTAATAACAAATTAAATATATAACTATTAAATATGATGAACTGCACTTGTTATAAAAATAAAGTACTTAACACTTCAAATTACAGTAACCATTGTTTGGTAATTTTTCTTAATGAGTTATTATTTACCTCCAAGTACAAAATATAGTTAGAAAGCTTGTTCAAGCAGAAGATATAACATAAAATTGGGAACCTTTAACTGAGGTAAAATAAAAATATAAAATCTTGATAATCTTATTTGTTTGAAAGTTTAATTTTCATTTGTGGAAGACATTTGTATATTATTTTTTTACACAGAGCTCTATGATAGTTTGATTAAAAAAATATTATTATTAAGTTTGTATATATAATAATTTGTAATGTGAGAATATTTATTCGTCAATGATATTTTGTGTATGTATACACGCCCTCATATTAGGCAGCTGCTAATAAAAAATTACCATAGGTAGTAAAACAAGTCAATGACAGTTATTGTTTCTATTTTAAAACCTCACAAGTATTTTATTACTGGAGGTGGCAACTTTAACATGAAAACATTTCATCTCAAAAACAAAAAGTTGCACCTTATGGAAAACATTCTTGTCATTATTGATCTTTGACAATAATGATGTCTGAAACGAATGAACGGTGATAGAATGCGTGTCTTGTTTTATCAGAAAAATGAAAAATACCTACTGTTTATATTAAAAACAAAATATAAACATGTGTGTAAATAAGTTATATCAAAAGAAATTTATACCTAATTTATTAAAAATGTGATTAACATGATGATTGTTTTTACTGAGTTAATTAATACCTAAATGAGACAACGCTTAAGAAGATTTAAGGAGTTACCTAGTATTGAAAACCCAACTAACGGAATGATATCTATAATTCTGTAAGCGATATTTCTTGAGCAAAATTGTGAGCGTCATACAGATCTCAGAAAGATGGGAGGGGTCTCAAATTAAAGGTCTCGGTCCCATGCACGAGGGAAAACTATCGGCGTGTCCATAAAGTTAACAGGAAATGAGAAATCACGTAAAACGTCCTCCATAAGAATAACATGGGGATTAAAAAAACGTCTGCTTTGTATACATTAAAACATGTGTTATGGTTTGATTTCAAAATGAGACACAGATGATAACATTGAGTGAAGATAACAAAATAAATCACACCAATAGAAGCAATCTATATAATAATTCTGTAAGCGAAATTTCTTGGGCAAAATTGTGAGCGTTTTACAAATCGCAGGAAGATGGTAGGAGTATTAAATTAAGGGTTTTGGTCCCATAAAGCGTATCTATAAAGTTACATGGAAATGAGAAACATAGTAAAACGTCATCCTTAAGAATAGCATGGGGATTCGAAAAATGTCTTCTTTGCGTACATTGAAACATATGTTTTGGTTTTATTTTAAAACGGGAGACAGATGATAAAATTTAGTAAAGAACTATTCATAGCCAAATGACAAAAATCAACCCTAGAGTGGTAATACTATAATAAGACGTTTTGTTGCTTTGAGCTACTAAAAATTCTACCAGGAGAGTTAATCTTACATACCATTACAATTTGACTGCTGATCTTACTGTTGTTACAATGATTTAAATTGTAAAAAAAAAAAAAAAAAAAAAAAAAAAAAAAAAAAAAAAAAAAAAAAAAAAAAAAAAAACTGAGCGTGTATGCAAATCATAAAATGCTTTCTGATAGTTGATGATAAAGATGCAATGAGCGATGAATTGTGGTTTGAGAAACAAACACCTACATTATTTCCATTGTTTTGGTCTTATTTCAAGCCGAAAAGTGTCAAATCATCTTATTGAATGACGATGACACATTAATTGATACTTAAGTGTATCAGTCAGTGAAGTTTTGGTATTCTGTTTGCTGAATTTTCCGAGAAACCTTTTAGTCATTTCATAGATTGTAGGATTATAGAAGACGAGTTAAAATCAAAGACGTTTTTCCTACATAGGCTACTAGAGGAAAATGCAGCAGGTAAAAAACTTTACAACAAAATGGGAAATATATAAGAATGATTATTTTCTGAAAGGTTCTCCCTAAAAGATTCTCCATGTAGTGATTTTTAAAAAATCTGCTTTGTTTACACGAAATTAAGAGTTTTGACCAGGAGGGATGAATATTCACAGCAAGTGAAGATGCACTTTGAGGTGCTGTGTTTAAGTTTTGTGACTAAAACATGAAAAATAAAAAACTGACAGGAGGTAAAAAAATCAATATTTTTTTTTATTGCCGCTTTTCTATCCTATACTATAATACGAGCAATCTCTGAAGGGATGTGTGTTCCACGATCTCGAAATCTAGCGGTTAGATTTTGCTTAAACTTTACATTTAAGAGTGTTTAGGTCCAGCCTAAAAATAAGTTTAGAAACAGCCTCAATCCCAGCCAAAATCGAATTTGGTCTAAATTTAAGTTTAAAAATCGTAATTTTTTAACATTGGTCTTATGGGTTGCTATTTTGGTAACGAAATAACAACAAAAGGTATACAAAAATAAAGAACCGTAATGTTAAGGAGGCCTTTTGAAACAGCTGTTAACTGTGTAGAGGTATAGTTGGTTGTTGGTGGAAATTTAATAGCTTTATTAAGAGTCATCTTCACCCCTGTGCCAGTAGCCCATTGTTGTGCAATCGGCAATGTTAATCATACGGCTTTTATGCTAAAACATGGTTTTGTATTCCCCTGTTTCGGACGCCGTTTTTCAACCGATTTTCTTGAAAATTGGTAAGTGTTTAGTTGAATACTTATATTAGGTTTCTCATACTTTGAAATTTTGAAAATTTTACTAAATTTTGAAATATTAACTAAGGAAAATCGAGTTACTTTGCGACGTCACAAAGAGTAATTTTTGTTAAATTTTCAAAATTTCGAGGTATGAGAAACCTAATATAACTATTCAACTAAACACTTACCAAATTTCAAGAAAAGTGGTTGAAAAACGGCGCCCGAAACATGGGAATACAAGACCATGTTTTAGCATAAAAGCCGTATGATTAACATCTGCTGCCGACTGCGCAACAATGGGTTACTGGCCCAGGGGTGAAGATGACTCTTAACATGACATTATATTTAAACTGAACTAAAACCAACGAGCAAGGCTCGGTTAACCTGGTACTGTTATATTAAAAAGCCGTCACAGTTCAATTAAGGGACTACGATTTCTTTCAAAACTTATTTTCCATAGATCGATATGAGTTTAACAACAGACAAAATAGAGCATTTACAAACGGGTGACCTAATACAAGATTGATAAAAGTACTTGGAGGCGAATGGTCTGTTCAAACGGTATTGTTAAAATATTATATAATGCCTACCTCAAATTAAAATTAAATTTTCTGGAAACCTTCGTTGTGAAAGAAATGGTAATACGCTATGGTTCATGCTATTTTTATTTAATGATTAGGGGCTTTTGCCCCTATGAGCCACTAGTACTGTATAAAAAAATAAACTTAAATTGCAATATTTGTGTAGTGTAACTTAAGCCTATGCAACTTTACTGTATCAGGTAAATATATAAATGTAAATAAATGCGAACATACACGTTTATGTATACAAAATAGAAAATCACTTCAAATGTTCTTCAGTGGTGAAAATACTACTTTTATGAGCCTTAATAAATAAGACAATGAGATTAATACAAAAAATGATTACTACGCTGCTTTCTTTCGCCTACTTATATTGATCACTCTTGGCAATAGTAACGACAATTCTTTTTATAGATTAATTAAGGTATAACTTATACTGTATAGTTAAAGTAAGATAGATCGGGTAGTTATACCGAGTTTCTGCTTCGAGGGTAATATTAATATTTGCAATATTCTGTTTAATTTATTGAAACAAATACATATGCCTCTTTTTAGCACAATGTCAATCGCTGAAGGACAAAAATATTAACATACTGATCAAAAAATATTTTCTGTAAACCGTTCCCCGTCTAAACGTAAAAAAATGCCACTGGCATAAATACACAAAAAAAGGACATATAACTTAGTTGTTTATTCAACAACTACATTACAAGAATTATAATTAATTTGGTAGTTATTCTGCTGATCACTTAATAATTAGTGAGTTAACCATTCACTGACAATATTTGATTCGGGTGCTTTGACAGATAAAAAAAAATGGTTACAATCCACATAATCCCATCGTAATACGAACGAATGGTAATTTACTTTACTCAATGAGTTTATGGTGAAAAATTACTTTAATAAGCATCAGAAGTTTGGTTTAGAAAGATATTTATTCCAGAGTTATTCAAAAACCCTGGTTTGTCTAAGCAAGGTATCAAAGAAACCTAATAAAATAGTTCTACGGATTATTTCAAAGCTAGCCAAATGACAGCAACAGCAGTTATTGCAGCGGTTGTCCTGCAAATAGCACGTGTCGACTGATACACTATCGCAGCCTTGTTTATGTACACCGTAACAACAAGGAGTACAGCCCTATTTAATTACCTACAGAGGTAAACTTTCAATATTATCTTTGGGCTTAAAAATTGTACGTCATAGTCAGTCTTTAGTTTTAGACCTTTTTATATTTTGAATGTTTGTTTTATTTGCAGATAAACTGTTAAAATTAACAAAGCATTACTTTTGCAAGTAGTGATTTTAAATTGCGTGTTGATCCTTTCATATTTTTTATTATTCAATTAACACAGATAATACTGGATTTTAATACATCACAAAATGACTAACATGTTGGGTGACAACCCTTGCTGTTGCCTTTACACCTGTAGATGACGCGATTATCTTCTGGAAAAGTCTTAGTAACCAAACTAGGTAGTATGTGTCGACATTTACGACCCCTGTCCCCAGGTCTTTGCGTATTTGGTATATAAGTAAAACATTTTATAACTTCCTCGAGTTATTTTAAGGTGTGATAGAAAATAGAAGACTGGGAAAGCTAGTATTCGCTATCTTTATACTGTATTGTGTAAAACATTGAAGTTTTAAAAATTAAGTGGGAGGAAATTAGTTTGAATTTAGTTTTGGAAGACAAGTTACTCACTTTATTATAAAAATGGTTTTCATACATTTAATTTTTCATTACTAAATTGATACAAACTAAACCTTACTCAACTACAGAGGGAGTAAAACTAAACTGTTTTATTAATATTAAAATATTCCCTACTGCCCACAAAGGAGAAAGCCTATTGTGGCGGCCGTTCAAAAAATTGTTTCTCCTCCTACTATCTAAAGCCGTATTTTACCCCTTGGAATAGAGTAGTAAAGTACTAATTTCTATCCCATGTGACTTGAATACTAATTTTTCTACCTATGGAAAACTCAAGTTTTTTACCAATGACTTTACCACGGGGCTAAAGTTAGTTACATAAGAATAACATTAAAAGAGAGATTAAAAAGAACATGAGCCACAGTCAGCTGTTGCTTGTATTTGTTTCGTTACTCATTGTTGACTAATAGCATCCGTAGCTGCTGCTCACCTGCTGACCATTCAGTCAGTAGTGAGTGAGCAGCATCTCTAGTACTAGAGATGGCCGTGGCAGTGTACGTAGGCCTATGTGTTTGTTTACATTTCGCTTGGGTAGGATATTAACCTAAGAAGTCCAAAACATAAGTATAAAACTTTTGACTAGGCTTAAATGATATTCTGTTTTTTTGTGTTTTTTTGTGTTCTTTAAAAATAATATAGCCTACTTGTGTGTGTGTTTTTATTTATGTTGATGTGCCTGATCCAGCTTGACGGAGCAAGGGATCAAAAATGAAGGTAAAGTTAAATTATGTACGGTAGGCCTATTAGGCCTAAATGTTATTCGTGTAGGTGGAGGAAAAATGTTGTGTGCATCAAGGGACTAAAGTACTATTCTCCCTCAGGGAAATTGTCACCCTCGGCTTCGCCTTCGGGCGACAACACTTTCCCTTCAGGGAGAAAACATTGTACTTTGGTCCTTAGAAGCACAAATAACTATTAAATGAAAAGCCATACTGAATGGCACCTTATTTTTAAGCCTTGGTAAAAAAAGAATAATGGTGAGATTTAGGGCTCTCTATCTCAAAACAGTGGAAAATTGTGTCCTTTTACACCATAATCTATAGCTATTCTTTAAAAAAAGGTTCTCGCCCAGCAGTGCAGCACTCATGGAGGCCTCACCAAGTTCGTAGGTGGACAGTCGGTGGACTTCCTCCAGATCCCATGGCACGTCTCTCGGATGGATGTTCCATGTGTTCCCCAGTGCTCATCGTGTTACCTTAGTCCATGTGTCTCCAGTGTCCTCGGCCCATCAATGCGGCACTCCCGGAGGCATCACCAAGATCGTAGGTGGTCAGTCGGTGGACTCCCTCCAGTTCCCGTGGCACGTCTCATGGATGATAGTTCCATGTGTTCCTCAGTGCTCATCGTTTTACCTTAGTCCATGTGTCTCCAGTGTCCTCGGCCCATCAATGCGGCACTCCCGGAGGCCTCACCAAGATCGTGGGCGGCCAGTCGGTGGACTCCCTCCAGTTCCCGTGGTACGTCGCTCTCGTCTCGCCCTCCGGCTCCTCCACCCTGCAGGTCTCCTGCGGAGGCTCCCTCATCACAAGCCGCCACGTCCTCTCAGCCGCCCACTGCTTCCCCAAGTACGTAGCAGATTTAACACCATGGTAACGCTGGGGTTTCGTTCTCTTCCTCTAACGAAACAATTAGTAAACTTGTTTTCCTTTTTTTATTGAAGAGGCAATATGTACCAATATAACCCCCTACTTAGTAACATTAGGAGGTTCCTCGTAGGAGTTGAATTAGCAGGGTAAACTATTACGAAGTACAGAGATAGGAGGTGAGATAGGAGTTACGTGTTTAGTTAGTTTTGAGTGACTTGTCCATTTACATTAGTTAAATTGGCTCCTAAATAAAACTTTTTGATAAATAATAGATCGTTTTAATTTAGAAGGAAATTATAGGTAAAATTTCTTTCATAAGTCAATCAAAACATCCTATTTCTATTTCATATTTTAAAGAGATGTCATGGCACTTTTTAATGGACACCTAGTCCAATTTTTTAAAAGCTAACGTTACACTAGTACGGAAGATAAACAATATTTTTTTCTTTAGGGCAAAGAGGTATAACAATGCATAATTTAAGTCAATTAAGCTTATGTTACACTCCACACCAACAGTTCCTCACTACTATTCATTCCATGACCTGTTGACCGTCGGCAGGACGTCGGGCTTGCCGCCGGAGAAGATGTACCGCGCGGTGCTGGGCCTGGTGGACCGGTGCGGCCAGGTGGACGGTGACCAGAGAACCATCGCCAGGGTCCACCTCCACCCCAGCTTCAACCCCAGCACCCTCCAGGCTGACGTCTCAGTCGTCACGCTGGACCAGGCCGTGGCCTACACGCCGGTCTGTCTGCCACCCAGGAGTCAGTATCATATATTATGGGTAGTTAATTGTTATTGGGTCTATGCTAAATAATAAATGCATTCTTCAACTTAACGAACTGATTGTTACATAAAAGATCAGACATTCTTATTAGTCTGTTACAATTAATCTTTCACAAGGCATCACACCCATTCTATTCCCATCCACCCACACGTTTTGCCATAAAATACACCTAGATAGCGAAGGCTTCCTAAATTGATATAATTAATTTGAATAAAATATTTTTATTTGAGTATACATAGATTTGAAATTGATGCAAGGTTTTATTTGGTGTATTATCGTTTATAAAAATTATTCATTAATACTTCTAGAAAATATTAGCCATTTGTTCGTATTTAAAGCTCGTCTCGAGATTAAAGTTGAACCCATAATGACAACACTCTCTGTTAAAAATGTGTGCATCTTACTGAAGGGGCAATCATCTGAATCAATTGGCGTCACTGTAGCACATTGATTCACTCACCTTATAATTGATAGCACAAATAATTCACTCACTCACTGCCATCGCCACAGTGTAAGAAAAACTGGAGAAGGTAGGATCAAAATATGTTTTAAAAAATTATGAGTTTACGTAACTATTTTTCATTACTCCTTTTTCTTTAGATTTCCAGCCCATAGGCCCGGCTGTGGTCATCGGGTTCGGGTCAACACTGGCCAAATCGCAGTACCCGTGCACACTGCAGCAGGCGCAGGTGAAGATCCTAAGCAGACGCGAGTGCGCTCGCAGCAACCTGTCACCCGAGTACTCGCACATCCCGGGTACCATCTGTGCCGGGGTCCCCTCCGGTGGCGTCGACTCCTGTGACGTGAGTAGCCCACGGATACACTATAGAGTAGCCTAGTACTCACACATCACGGGTACCATCTGTGCCGGGGTCCCCTCCGGTGGCGTCGACTCCTGTGACGTGAGTAGCCCACGGATACACTATAGAGTAGCCTAGTACTCACACATCACGGGTACCATCTGTGCCGGGGTCCCCTCCGGTGGCGTCGACTCCTGTGACGTGAGTAGCCCACGGATACACTATAGAGTAGCCTAGTACTCGCACATCACGGGTACCATCTGTGCCGGGGTCCCCTCCGGTGGCGGCGACTCCTGTGACGTGAGTAGTCTACGGATACACTACAGAGTAGCCTAGTACTCGCACATCCCGGGCACCATCTGGGAATGGGTCCCCCCCGGTGGCGACGACTCCTGTGACGTGAGTAGTCTACGGATACACTACAGAGTAGCCTAGTACTCGCACATCCCGGGCACCATCTGGGAATGGGTCCCCTCCAGTTTCGTCGACTCCTGTGACGTGAAGAGCCTACGGATACACTACAGAGTAGCCTAGTACTCGCACATCCCGGGCACCATCTATGAAAGGGTCCCCTCCGGTGGCGACGACTCCTGTGACGTGAGTAGTCTACGGATACACTACAGAGTAGCCTAGTACTCGCACATCCCGGGCACCATCTGGGAATGGGTCCCCTCCAGTGGCGTCGACTCCTGTGACGTGAGTAGTCTACGGATACACTACAGAGTAGCCTAGTACTCGCACCCGGGCACCATCTGGGAATGGGTACCCTCCGGTGGCGTCGACTCCTGTGACGTGAGTAGTCTACGGATACACTACAGAGTAGCCTAGTACTCGCACATCCCGGGCACCATCTGGGAATGGGTCCCCTCCGGTGGCGACGACTCCTGTGACGTGAGTAGTCTACGGATACACTACAGAGTAGCCTATTACTCGCACATCCCGGGCACCATCTGGCAATGGGTCCCCTCTGGTGGCGACGACTCCTGTGACGTGAGTAGTCTACGGATACACTACAGAGTAGCCTAGTACTCGCACATCCCGGATACCATCTGGGAATGGGTCCCCTCCGGTGGGGACGACTCATGTGACGTGAGTAGTCTACGGATACACTACAGAGTAGCCTAGTACTCGCACATCCCGGGCACCATCTAGGCATGGGTCCCCTCCGGTGGCGACGACTCCTGTTACGTGAGTAGTCTACGGATACACTACAGAACAGCCTAGTACTCGCACATCCCGGGCACCATCTGGGAATGGGTCCCCCCCGGTGGCGACGACTCCTGTGACGTGAGTAGTCTACGGATACACTACAGAGTAGCCTAGTACTCGCACATCCCGGGCACCATCTGGGAATGGGTCCCCTCCAGTTTCGTCGACTCCTGTGACGTGAAGAGCCTACGGATACACTACAGAGTAGCCTAGTACTCGCACATCCCGGGCACCATCTGGGAATGGGTCACCTGCAGTGGCGTCGACTCCTGTGACGTGAGTAGCCTACGGATACACTACAGAGTAGCCTATTACTCGCACATTCTGGGCACCATCTGTGAAAGGGTCCCCTCCGGTGGCGACGACTCCTATGACGTGAGTAGTCTACGGATACACTACAGAGTAGCCTAGTACTCGCACATCCCGGGCACCATCTGGGAATGGGTCACCTGCAGTGCCGTCGACTCCTGTGACGTGAGTAGCCTACGGATACACTACAGAGTAGCCTATTACTCGCACATTCTGGGCACCATCTGTGAAAGGGTCCCCTCCGGTGGCGAAGACTCCTGTGACGTGAGTAGTCTACGGATACACTACAGAGTAGCCTAGTACTCGCACATCCCGGGCACCATCTGGGAATGGGTCCCCTCCAGTGGCGTCGACTCCTGTGACGTGAGTAGTCTACGGATACACTACAGAGTAGCCTAGTACTCGCACCCGGGCACCATCTGGGAATGGGTACCCTCCGGTGGCGTCGACTCCTGTGACGTGAGTAGTCTACGGATACACTACAGAGTAGCCTAGTACTCGCACATCCCGGGCACCATCTGGGAATGGGTCCCCTCCGTTGGGGACGACTCATGTGACGTGAGTAGTCTACGGATACACTACAGAGTAACCTAGTACTCGCACATCCCGGGCACCATCTGGGAATGGGTCCCCTCTGGTGGCGACGACTCCTGTGACGTGAGTAGTCTACGGATACACTACAGAGTAGCCTAGTACTCGCACATCCCGGGCACCATCTGGGAATGGGTCCCCTCCGGTGGCGACGACTCATGTGACGTGAGTAGTCTACGGATACACTACAGAGTAGCCTAGTACTCGCACATTCCGGGCACCATCTGTGAAAGGGTCCCCTCCGGTGGCGACGACTCATGTGACGTGAGTAGTCTACGGATACACTACAGAGTAGCCTAGTACTCGCACATACCGGGCACCATCTGATAATGGGTCCCCTCCGGTGGCGACGACTCCTGTGACGTGAGTAGTCTACGGATACACTAAAGAGTAGCCTAGTACTCGCACATCCCGGGCACCATCTTTGAAAGGGTCCCCTCCGGTGGCGACGACTCCTGTGACGTGAGTAGTCTACGGATACACTACAGAGTAGCCTAGTACTCGCACATCCCGGGCACCATCTGTGAAAGGGTCCCCTCCGGTGGCGACGACTCCTGTGACGTGAGTAGTCTACGGATACACTACAGAGTAGCCTAGTACTCGCACATTCCGGGCACCATCTGTGAAAGGGTCCCCTCCGGTGGCGACGACTCCTGTGACGTGAGTAGTCTACGGATACACTACAGAGTAGCCTAGTACTAACACATCCCGGGCACCATCTGTGAAAGGGTCCCCTCCGGTGGCGACGACTCCTGTGACGTGAGTAGTCTACGGATACACTACAGAGTAGCCTAGTTCTCGCACAAACCGGGCACCATTTGTGAAAGGGTCCCCTCCGGTGGCGACGACTCCTGTGACGTGAGTAGTCTACGGATACACTACAGAGTAGCCTAGTACTCGCACATCCCGGGCACCATCTGGGAATGGGTCCCCTACGGTGGCGAAGACTCCTGTGACGTGAAGAGCCTACGGATACACTACAGAGTAGCCTAGTACTCGCACATCCCGGGCACCATCTGGGAAAGGGTCCCCTTCAGTGGCGTCGACTCCTGTGACGTGAAGAGCCTACGGATACACTACAGAGTAGCCTAGTACTCGCACATTCAGGGCACCATCTGAGAATGGATCCTCTCCAGTGGCGTCGACTCCTGTGACAGTAGTAGCCTACGGATACACTACAGAGTAGCCTAGTACTCGCACATCCTGGGCACCATCTGGGAATGGGTCCCCTCTGGTGGCGACGACTCCTGTGACGTGAGAAGTCTACGGATACACTACAGAGTAGCCTAGTACTCGCACATCCCGGGCACCATCTGGGAATGGGTCCCCCCCCGGTGGCGACGACTCCCGTGACGTGAGTAGTCTACGGATACACTACAGAGTAGCCTAGTACTCGCACATTCCGGGCACCATCTGGGAATGGGTGTCCAGTTTGGTCGACTCCTGTGACGTGAAGAGCCTACGGATACACTACAGAGTAGCCTAGTACTCGCACATCCCGGGTACCATCTTGGAATGGGTCCCCTCCGGTGGCGTCGACTCCTGTGACGTGAGTAGTCTACGGATACACTACAGAGTAGCCTAGTACTCGCACATCCTGGGCACCATCTGGGAATGGGTCCCCTCCGGTGGCGACGACTCCTGTGACGTGAGTAGTCTACGGATACACTACAGAGTAGCGTAGTACTCGCACATCCCGGGCACCATCTGGGAATGGGTCCCCTCCGGTGGCGACGACTCATGTGACGTGAGTAGTCTACGGATACACTACAGAGTAGCCTAGTACTCGCACATGCCGGGCACCATCTGGGAATGGGTCCCGTCCGGTGGCGACGACTCCTGTGACGTGAGTAGTCTACGGATACACTACAGAGTAAACTAGTACTCACACATCCCGGGCACCATCTGTGAAAGGGTCCCCTCCGGTGGCGACGACTCCTGTGACGTGAGTAGTCTACGGATACACTACAGAGTAGCCTAGTACTCGCACATCCCGGGCACCATCTGTGAAAGGGTCCCCTCCGGTGGCGAAGACTCCTGTGACGTGAGTAGTCTACGGATACACTACAGAGTAGCCTAGTACTCGCACATCCTGGGCGCCATCTGTGAAAGGGTCCCCTCCGGTGGCGACGACTCCTGTGACGTGAGTAGTCTACGGATACACTACAGAGTAGCCTAGTACTCGCACATTCCGGGCACCATCTGATAAAGGGTCCCCTCCGGTGGCGACGACTCCTGTGACGTGAGTAGTCTACGGATACACTACAGAGTAGCCTAGTACTCGCACATCCCGGGCACCATCTGTGAAAGGGTCCCCTCCGGTGGCGACGACTCCTGTGACGTGAGTAGTCTACGGATACACTACAGAGTAGCCTAGTACTCGCTCATCCCGGGCACCATCTGTGAAAGGGTCCCCTACGGTGGCGACGACTCCTGTGACGTGAGTAGTCTACGGATACACTACAGAGTAGCCTAGTTCTCGCACATCCCGGGCACCATCTGTGAAAGGGTCCCCTCCGGTGGCGACGACTCCTGTGACGTGAGTAGTCTACGGATACACTACAGAGTAGTCTAGTACTCGCACATCCCTGGCACCATCTGGGAATGGGTCCCCTCCGGGGGCGTCCCCTCCGGTGGCGTCGACTCCTGTGACGCGAGTACCTACGGATATATTCCGCAGTACTCTAGTACTCGCACATTCTGGGCACCATCTGCGTCGGGATAACCTCCGTTTCGACCAGTGAGCAATCTCAATTTTTTATTAAATTGAAAATTAAAGTAGCTGTTAAAAATAAAACAGACCATTTCATATTAAATGCTGAATAGAAGCGATCGAACAACCGGCACTGAAATGCCAGCTTTCAACTGAACATGTGTTTGTTTTAAGGGTACCGGTACGCCAAATTGATCCAGTGATTGCGATTTGGGTTACAGAATTTTTTAGATCCTCAAGTACGAACTTGCTTCCCATCTATTGATACACTACAGAACAGAATAGTACTCGCACATCCCGGGCACCATCTGTGAAAGGGTCCCCTCCGGTGGCGACGACTCCTGTGACGTGAGTAGTCTACGGATACACTACAGAGTAGCCTAGTACTCGCACATTCCGGGCACCATCTGATAAAGGGTCCCCTCCGGTGGCGAAGACTCCTGTGACGTGAGTAGTCTACGGATACACTACAGAGTAGCCTAGTACTCGCACATCCCGGGCACCATCTGGGAATGGGTCCCCTCCAGTTTCGTCGACTCCTGTGACGTGAAGAGCCTACGGATACACTACAGAGTAGCCTAGTACTCGCACATCCCGGGCACCATCTGTGAAAGGGTCCCCTACGGTGGCGACGACTCCTGTGACAGGGGTAGTCTACGGATACACTACAGAGTAGCCTAGTACTCGCACATCCCGGGCACCATCTGGGAATGGGTCCCCTCCGGTGGCGACGACTCCTGTTACGTGAGTAGTCTACGGATACACTACAGAACAGCCTAGTACTCGCACATCCCGGGCACCATCTGGGAATGGGTCCCCCCCGATGGCGACGACTCCTGTGACGTGAGTAGTCTACGGATACACTACAGAGTAGCCTAGTACTCGAACATCCCGGGCACCATCTGGGAATGGGTCCCCTCCAGTTTCGTCGACTCCTGTGACGTGAAGAGCCTACGGATACACTACAGAGTAGCCTAGTACTCGCACATCCCGGGCACCATCTGGGAATGGGTCCCCTCCGGTGGCGACGACTCCTGTTACGTGAGTAGTCTACGGATACACTACAGAACAGCCTAGTACTCGCACATCCCGGGCACCATCTGGGAATGGGTCCCCCCCGATGGCGACGACTCCTGTGACGTGAGTAGTCTACGGATACACTACAGAGTAGCCTAGTACTCGAACATCCCGGGCACCATCTGGGAATGGGTCCCCTCCAGTTTCGTCGACTCCTGTGACGTGAAGAGCCTACGGATACACGACAGAGTAGCCTAGTACTCGCACATCCCGGGCACCATCTGGGAATGGGTCACCTGCAGTGGCGTCGACTCCTGTGACGTGAGTAGCCTACGGATACACTACAGAGTAGCCTATTACTCGCACATTCTGGGCACCATCTGTGAAAGGGTCCCCTCCGGTGGCGACGACTCCTGTGACGTGAGTAGTCTACGGATACACTACAGAGTAGCCTAGTACTCGCACATCCCGGGCACCATCTGGGAATGGGTCACCTGCAGTGGCGTTGACTCCTGTGACGTGAGTAGCCTACGGATACACTACAGAGTAGCCTATTACTCGCACATTCTGGGCACCATCTGTGAAAGGTTCCCCTCCGGTGGCGACGACTCCTGTGACGTGAGTAGTCTACGGATACACTACAGAGTAGACTAGTACTCGCACATCCCGGGCACCATCTGGGAATGGGTCCCCTCCAGTGGCGTCGACTCCTGTGACGTGAGTAGTCTACGGATACACTACAGAGTAGCCTAGTACTCGCACCCGGGCACCATCTGGGAATGGGTACCCTCCGGTGGCGTCGACTCCTGTGACGTGATTAGTCTACGGATACACTACAGAGTAGCCTAGTACTCGCACATCCCGGGCACCATCTGGTAATGGGTCCCCTCTGGTGGCGACGACTCCTGTGACGTGAGTAGTCTACGGATACACTACAGAGTAGCCTAGTACTCGCACATCCCGGGCACCATCTGGGAATGGGTCACCTGCAGTGGCGTTGACTCCTGTGACGTGAGTAGCCTACGGATACACTACAGAGTAGCCTATTACTCGCACATTCTGGGCACCATCTGTGAAAGGTTCCCCTCCGGTGGCGACGACTCCTGTGACGTGAGTAGTCTACGGATACACTACAGAGTAGACTAGTACTCGCACATCCCGGGCACCATCTGGGAATGGGTCCCCTCCAGTGGCGTCGACTCCTGTGACGTGAGTAGTCTACGGATACACTACAGAGTAGCCTAGTACTCGCACCCGGGCACCATCTGGGAATGGGTACCCTCCGGTGGCGTCGACTCCTGTGACGTGATTAGTCTACGGATACACTACAGAGTAGCCTAGTACTCGCACATCCCGGGCACCATCTGGTAATGGGTCCCCTCTGGTGGCGACGACTCCTGTGACGTGAGTAGTCTACGGATACACTACAGAGTAGCCTAGTACTCGCACATCCCGGGCACCATCTGGGAATGGGTCCCCTCCGTTGGGGACGACTCATGTGACGTGAGTAGTCTACGGATACACTACAGAGTAGCCTAGTACTCGCACATCCCGGGCACCATCTGGGAATGGGTCCCCTCCGGTGGCGACGACTCCTGTTACGTGAGTAGTCTACGGATACACTACAGAACAGCCTAGTACTCGCACATCCCGGGCACCATCTGGGAATGGGTCCCCTCTGGTGGCGACGACTCATGTGACGTGAGTAGTCTACGGATACACTACAGAGTAGCCTAGTACTCGCACATGCCGGGCACCATCTGGGAATGGGTCCCCTCCGGTGGCGACGACTCCTGTGACGTGAGTAGTCTACGGATACACTACAGAGTAGCCTAGTACTCGCACATCCCGGGCACTATCTGGGAATGGGTCCCCTCCAGTTTCGTCGACTCCTGTGACGTGAAGAGCCTACGGATACACTACAGAGTAGCCTAGTACTCGCACATCCCGGGCACCATCTGGGAATGGGTCACCTGCAGTGGCGTCGACTCCTGTGACGTGAGTAGCCTACGGATACACTACAGAGTTGCCTATTACTCGCACATTCTGGGCACCATCTGTGAAAGGGTCCCCTCCGGTGGCGACGACTCCTGTGACGTGAGTAGTCTACGGATACACTACAGAGTAGCCTAGTACTCGCACATCCCGGGCACCATCTGGGAATGGGTCCCCTCCAGTTTCGTCGACTCCTGTGACGTGAAGAGCCTACGGATACACTACAGAGTAGCCTAGTACTCGCACATCCCGGGCACCATCTGTGAAAGGGTCCCCTCCGGTGGCGACGACTCCTGTGACGTGAGTAGTCTACGGATACACTACAGAGTAGCCTAGTACTCGCACATCCCGGGCACCATCTGGGAATGGGTCCCCTCCGGTGGCGACGACTCCTGTTACGTGAGTAGTCTACGGATACACTACAGAACAGCCTAGTACTCGCACATCCGGGGCACCATCTGGGAATGGGTCCCCCCCGGTGGCGACGACTCCTGTGACGTGAGTAGTCTACGGATACACTACAGAGTAGCCTAGTACTCGAACATCCCGGGCACCATCTGGGAATGGGTCCCTTCCAGTTTCGTCGACTCCTGTGACGTGAAGAGCCTACGGATACACTACAGAGTAGCCTAGTACTCGCACATCCCGGGCACCATCTGGGAATGGGTCACCTGCAGTGGCGTCGACTCCTGTGACGTGAGTAGCCTACGGATACACTACAGAGTAGCCTATTACTCGCACATTCTGGGCACCATCTGTGAAAGGGTCCCCTCCGGTGGCGACGACTCCTGTGACGTGAGTAGTCTACGGATACACTACAGAGTAGACTAGTACTCGCACATCCCGGGCACCATCTGGGAATGGGTCCCCTCCAGTGGCGTCGACTCCTGTGACGTGAGTAGTCTACGGATACACTACAGAGTAGCCTAGTACTCGCACCCGGGCACCATCTGGGAATGGGTACCCTCCGGTGGCGTCGACTCCTGTGACGTGAGTAGTCTACGGATACACTACAGAGTAGCCTAGTACTCGCACATCCCGGGCACCATCTGGTAATGGGTCCCCTCTGGTGGCGACGACTCCTGTGACGTGAGTAGTCTACGGATACACTACAGAGTAGCCTAGTACTCGCACATCCCGGGCACCATCTGGGAATGGGTCCCCTCCGTTGGGGACGACTCATGTGACGTGAGTAGTCTACGGATACACTACAGAGTAGCCTAGTACTCGCACATCCCGGGCACCATCTGGGAATGGGTCCCCTCCGGTGGCGACGACTCCTGTTACGTGAGTAGTCTACGGATACACTACAGAACAGCCTAGTACTCGCACATCCCGGGCACCATCTGGGAATGGGTCCCCTCTGGTGGCGACGACTCATGTGACGTGAGTAGTCTACGGATACACTACAGAGTAGCCTAGTACTCGCACATGCCGGGCACCATCTGGGAATGGGTCCCCTCCGGTGGCGACGACTCCTGTGACGTGAGTAGTCTACGGATACACTACAGAGTAGCCTAGTACTCGCACATCCCGGGCACCATCTGGGAATGGGTCCCCTCCAGTTTCGTCGACTCCTGTGACGTGAAGAGCCTACGGATACACTACAGAGTAGCCTTGTTCTCGCACATCCCGGGCACCATCTGGGAATGGGTCACCTGCAGTGGCGTCGACTCCTGTGACGTGAGTAGCCTACGGATACACTACAGAGTTGCCTATTACTCGCACATTCTGGGCACCATCTGTGAAAGGGTCCCCTCCGGTGGCGACGACTCCTGTGACGTGAGTAGTCTACGGATACACTACAGAGTAGCCTAGTACTCGCACATCCCGGGCACCATCTGGGAATGGGTCCCCTCCAGTTACGTCGACTCCTGTGACGTGAAGAGCCTACGGATACACTACAGAGTAGCCTAGTACTCGCACATCCCGGGCACCATCTGTGAAAGGGTCCCCTACGGTGGCGACGACTCCTGTGACGTGAGTAGTCTACGGATACACTACAGAGTAGCCTAGTACTCGCACATCCCGGGCACCATCTGGGAATGGGTCCCCTCCGGTGGCGACGACTCCTGTGACGTGAGTAGTCTACGGATACACTACAGAGTAGCCTAGTACTCGCACATCCCGGGCACCATCTGGGAATGGGTCCCCTCCCGGTGGCGACGACTCCCGTGACGTGAGTAGTCTACGGATACACTACAGAGTAGCCTAGTACTCGCACATTCCGGGCACCATCTGGGAATGGGTGTCCAGTTTGGTCGACTCCTGTGACGTGAAGAGCCTACGGATACACTACAGAGTAGCCTAGTACTCGCACATCCCGGGTATCATCTGGGAATGGGTCCCCTCCGGTGGCGTCGACTCCTGTGACGTGAGTAGTCTACGGATACACTACAGAGTAGCCTAGTACTCGCACATTCCGGGCACCATCTGATAAAGGGTCCCCACCGGTGGCGACGACTCCTGTGACGTGAGTAGTCTACGGATACACTACAGAGTAGCCTAGTACTCGCACATCCCGGGCACTATCTGTGAAAGGGTCCCCTTCGGTGGCGACGACTCCTGTGACGTGAGTAGTCTACGGATACACTACAGAGTAGCCTAGTACTTGCACATCCCGGGCACCATCTGTGAAAGGGTCCCCTACGGTGGCGACGACTCCTGTGACGTGAGTAGTCTACGGATACACTACAGAGTAGCCTAGTTCTCGCACATCCCGGGCACCATCTGTGAAAGGGTCCCCTCCGGTGGCGACGACTCCTGTGACGTGAGTAGTCTACGGATACACTACAGAGTAGTCTAGTACTCGCACATCCCTGGCACCATCTGGGAATGGGTCCCCTCCGGGGGCGTCCCCTCCGGTGGCGTCGACTCCTGTGACGCGAGTACCTACGGATATATTCCGCAGTACTCTAGTACTCGCACATTCTGGGCACCATCTGCGTCGGGATAACCTCCGTTTCGACCAGTGAGCAATCTCAATTTTTTATTAAATTGAAAATTAAAGTAGCTGTTAAAAATAAAACAGACCATTTCATATTAAATGCTGAATAGAAGCGATCGAACAACCGGCACTGAAATGTCAGCTTTCAACTGAACATGTGTTTGTTTTAAGGGTACCGGTACGCCAAATTGATCCAGTGATTGCGATTTGGGTTACAGAATATTTTAGATCCTCAAGTACGAACTTGCTTCCCATCTATTGATACACTACAGAACAGCCTAGTACTCGCACATCCCGGGCACCATCTGTGAAAGGGTCCACTCCGGTGTCGACGACTCCTGTGACGTGAGTAGTCTACGGATACACTACAGAGTAGCCTAGTACTCGCACATTCCGGGCACCATCTGATAAAGGGTCCCCTCCGGTGGCGACGACTCCTGTGACGTGAAGAGCCTACGGATACACTACAGAGTAGCCTAGTACTCGCACATCCCGGGCACCATCTGTGAAAGGGTCCCCTCCGGTGGCGACGACTCCTGTGACGTGAGTAGTCAATGGATACACTACAGAGTAGCCTAGTACTCGCACATCCCGGGCACCATCTGTGAAAGGGTCCCCTACGGTGGCGACGACTCCTGTGACGTGAGTAGTCTACGGATACACTACAGAGTAGCCTAGTACTCGCACATCCCGGGCACCATCTGGGAATGGGTCCCCTCCGGTGGGGACGACGCATGTGACGTGAGTAGTCTACGGATACGCTGCAGAGTAGCCTAGTACTCGCACATCCCGGGCACCATCTAGGCATGGGTCCCCTCCGGTGGCGACGACTCCTGTTACGTGAGTAGTCTACGGATACACTACAGAACAGCCTAGTACTCGCACATCCCGGGCATTATCTGGGAATAGGTCCCCCCCAGTGGCGACGACTCCTGTGACGTGAGTAGTCTACGGATACACTACAGAGTAGCCTAGTACTCGCACATCCCGGGCACCATCTGGGAATGGGTCCCCTCCAGTTTCGTCGACTCCTGTGACGTGAAGAGCCTACGGATACATACAGAGTAGCCTAGTACTCGCACATCCCGGGCACCATCTGGGAATGGGTCACCTGCAGTGGCGTCGACTCCTGTGACGTGAGTAGCCTACGGATACACTACAGAGTAGCCTATTACTCGCACATTCTGGGCACCATCTGTGAAAGGGTCCCCTCCGGTGGCGACGACTCCTGTGACGTGAGTAGTCTACGGATACACTACAGAGTAGACTAGTACTCGCACATCCCGGGCACCATCTGGGAATGGGTCCCCTCCAGTGGCGTCGACTCCTGTGACGTGAGTAGTCTACGGATACACTACAGAGTAGCCTAGTACTCGCACCCGGGCACCATCTGGGAATGGGTACCCTCCGGTGGCGTCGACTCCTGTGACGTGAGTAGTCTACGGATACACTACAGAGTAGCCTAGTACTCGCACATCCCGGGCACCATCTGGGAATGGGTCCCCTCTGGTGGCGACGACTCCTGTGACGTGAGTAGTCTACGGATACACTTCAGAGTAGCCTAGTACTCGCACATCCCGGGCACCATCTGGGAATGGGTCCCCTCCGTTGGGGACGACTCATGTGACGTGAGTAGTCTACGGATACACTACAGAGTAGCCTAGTACTCGCACATCCCGTGCACCATCTGGGAATGGGTCCCCTCCGGTGGCGACGACTCCTGTTACGTGAGTAGTCTACGGATACACTACAGAACAGCCTAGTACTCGCACATCCCGGGCACCATCTGGGAATGGGTCCCCTCTGGTGGCGACGACTCCTGTGACGTGAGTAGTCTACGGATACACTACAGAGTAGCCTAGTACTCGCACATCCCGGGCACCATCTGGGAATGGGTCCCCTCCGGTGGCGACGACTCATGTGACGTGAGTAGTCTACGGATACACTACAGAGTAGCCTAGTACTCGCACATTCCGGGCACCATCTGGGAAAGGGTCCCCTAAGGTGGCGACGACTCCTGTGATGTGAGTAGTCTACGAATACCCTACAGAGTAGCCTAGTACTCGCACATTCCGGGCACCATCTGTGAAAGGGTCCCCTCCGGTGGCGACGACTCATGTGACGTGAGTAGTCTACGGATACACTACAGAGTAGCCTAGTACTCGCACATACCGGGCACCATCTGATAATGGGTCCCCTCCGGTGGCGACGACTCCTGTGACGTGAGTAGTCTACGGATACACTACAGAGTAGCCTAGTACTCGCACATCCCGGGCACCATCTTTGAAAGGGTCCCCTCCGGTGGCGACGACTCCTGTGACGTGAGTAGTCTACGGATACACTACAGAGTAGCCTAGTACTCGCACATCCCGGGCACCATCTGTGAAAGGGTCCCCTCCGGTGGCGACGACTCCTGTGACGTGAGTAGTCTACGGATACACTACAGAGTAGCCTAGTACTCGCACATTCCGGGCACCATCTGTGAAAGGGTCCCCTCCGGTGGCGACGACTCCTATGACGTGAGTAGTCTACGGATACACTACAGAGTAGCCTAGTACTCGCACATCCCGGGCACCATCTGTGAAAGGGTCCCCTCCGGTGGCGACGACTCCTGTGACGTGAGTAGTCTACGGATACACTACAGAGTAGCCTAGTACTCGCACATCCCGGGCACCATCTGGGAAAGGGTCCCCTCCAGTGGCGTCGACTCCTGTGACGTGAAGAGCCTACGGATACACTACAGAGTAGCCTAGTACTCGCACATTCAGGGCACCATCTGGAAATGGGTCCTCTCCAGTGGCGTCGACTCCTGTGACAGTAGTAGCCTACGGATACACTATAGAGTAGCCTAGTACTCGCACATCCTGGGCACCATCTTTGAATGGGTCCCCTCTGGTGGCGACGACTCCTGTGACGTGAGTAGTCTACGGATACACTACAGAGTAGCCTAGTACTCGCACATCCCGGGCACCATCTGGGAATGGGTCCCCCCCCGGTGGCGACGACTCCCGTGACGTGAGTAGTCTACAGATACACTACAGAGTAGCCTAGTACTCGCACATTCCGGGCACCATCTAGGAATGGGTGTCCAGTTTGGTCGACTCCTGTGACGTGAAGAGCCTACGGATACACTACAGAGTAGCCTAGTACTCGCACATCCCGGGTACCATCTGGGAATGGGTCCCCTCCGGTGGCGTCGACTCCTGTGACGTGAGTAGTCTACGGATACACTACAGAGTAGCCTAGTACTCGCACATCCCGGGCACCATCTGGGAATGGGTCCCCTCCGTTGGGGACGACTCATGTGACGTGAGTAGTCTACGGATACACTACAGAGTAGCCTAGTACTCGCACATCCCGGGCACCATCTGGGAATGGGTCCCCTCCGGTGGCGACGACTCATGTGACGTGAGTAGTCTACGGATACACTACAGAGTAACCTAGTACTCGCACATGCCGGGCACCATCTGCGAATGGGTCCCCTCCGGTGGCGACGACTCCTGTGACGTGAGTAGTCTACGGATACACTACAGAGTAGCCTAGTACTCGCACATCCCGGGCACCATCTGTGAAAGGGTCCCCTCCGGTGGCGACGACTCCTGTGACGTGAGTAGTCTACGGATACACTACAGAGTAGCCTAGTACTCGCACATTCCGGGCACCATCTGATAAAGGGTCCCCTCCGGTGGCGACGACTCCTGTGACGTGAGTAGTCTACGGATACACTACAGAGTAGCCTAGTACTCGCACATCCCGGGCACCATCTGTGAAAGGGTCCCCTCCGGTGGCGACGACTCCTGTGACGTGAGTAGTCTACGGATACACTACAGAGTAGCCTAGTACTCGCACATCCCGGGCACCATCTGTGAAAGGGTCCCCTCCGGTGGCAACGACTCCTGTGACGTGAGTAGTCTACGGATACACTACAGAACAGCCTAGTACTCGCACATCCCGGGCACCATCTGGGAATAGGTCCCCCCTGGTGGCGACGACTCCTGTGACGTGAGTAGTCTACGGATACACTACAGAGTAGCCTAGTACTCGCACATCCCGGGCACCATCTGGGAATGGGTCCCCTCCAGTTTCGTCGACTCCTGTGACGTGAAGAGCCTACGGATACACTACAGAGTAGCCTAGTACTCGCACATCCCGGGCACCATCTGGGAATGGGTCACCTGCAGTGGCGTCGACTCCTGTGACGTGAGTAGCGTACGGATACACTACAGAGTAGCCTATTACTCGCACATTCTGGGCACCATCTGTGAAAGGGTCCCTTCCGGTGGCGACGACTCCTGTGACGTGAGTAGTCTACGGATACACTACAGAGTAGCCTAGTACTCGCACATCCCGGGCACCATCTGGGAATGGGTCACCTGCAGTGGCGTCGACTCCTGTGACGTGAGTAGCCTACGGATACACTACAGAGTAGCCTATTACTCGCACATTCTGGGCACCATCTGTGAAAGGGTCCCCTCCGGTGGCGACGACTCCTGTGACGTGAGTAGTCTACGGATACACTACAGAGTAGACTAGTACTCGCACATCCCGGGCACCATCTGGGAATGGGTCCCCTCCAGTGGCGTCAACTCCTGTGACGTGAGTAGTCTACGGATACACTACAGAGTAGCCTAGTACTCGCACCCGGGCACCATCTGGGAATGGGTACCCTCCGGTGGCGTCGACTCCTGTGACGTGAGTAGTCTACGGATACACTACAGAGTAGCCTAGTACTCGCACATCCCGGGCACCATCTGGGAATGGGTCCCCTCTGGTGGCGACGACTTCTGTGACGTGAGTAGTCTACGGATACACTTCAGAGTAGCCTAGTACTCGCACATCCCGGGCACCATCTGGGAATGGGTCCCCTCCGCTGGGGACGACTCATGTGACGTGAGTAGTCTACGGATACACTACAGAGTAGCCTAGTACTCGCACATCCCGGGCACCATCTGGGAATGGGTCCCCTCCGGTGGCGACGACTCCTGTTACGTGAGTAGTCTACGGATACACTACAGAACAGCCTAGTACTCGCACATCCCGGGCACCATCTGGGAATGGGTCCCCTCTGGTGGCGACGACTCCTGTGACGTGAGTAGTCTACGGATACACTACAGAGTAGCCTAGTACTCGCACATCCCGGGCACCATCTGGGAATGGGTCCCCTCCGGTGGCGACGACTCATGTGACGTGAGTAGACTACGGATACACTACAGAGTAGCCTAGTACTCGCACATTCCGGGCACCATCTGGGAAAGGGTCCCCTAAGGTGGCGACGACTCCTGTGATGTGAGTAGTCTACGAATACCCTACAGAGTAGCCTAGTACTCGCACATTCCGGGCACCATCTGTGAAAGGGTCCCCTCCGGTGGCGACGACTCATGTGACGTGAGTAGTCTACGGATACACTACAGAGTAGCCTAGTACTCGCACATACCGGGCACCATCTGATAATGGGTCCCCTCCGGTGGCGACGACTCCTGTGACGTGAGTAGTCTACGGATACACTACAGAGTAGCCTAGTACTCGCACATCCCGGGCACCATCTTTGAAAGGGTCCCCTCCGGTGGCGACGACTCCTGTGACGTGAGTAGTCTACGGATACACTACAGAGTAGCCTAGTACTCGCACATCCCGGGCACCATCTGTGAAAGGGTCCCCTCCGGTGGCGACGACTCCTGTGACGTGAGTAGTCTACGGATACACTACAGAGTAGCCTAGTACTCGCACATTCCGGGCACCATCTGTGAAAGGGTCCCCTCCGGTGGCGACGACTCCTATGACGTGAGTAGTCAACGGATACACTACAGAGTAGCCTAGTACTCGCACATCCCGGGCACCATCTGTGAAAGGGTCCCCTCCGGTGGCGACGACTCCTGTGTCGTGAGTAGTCTACGGATACACTACAGAGTAGCCTAGTTCTCGCACAAACCGGGCACCATCTGTGAAAGGGTCCCCTCCGGTGGCGACGACTCCTGTGACGTGAGTAGTCTACGGATACACTACAGAGTAGCCTAGTACTCGCACATCCCGGGCACCATCTGGGAATGGGTCCCCTACGGTGGCGAAGACTCCTGTGACGTGAAGAGCCTACGGATACACTACAGAGTAGCCTAGTACTCGCACATCCCGGGCACCATCTGGGAAAGGGTCCCCTCCAGTGGCGTCGACTCCTGTGACGTGAAGAGCCTACGGATACACTACAGAGTAGCCTAGTACTCGCACATTCAGGGCACCATCTAAGAATGGGTCCTCTCCAGTGGCGTCGACTCCTGTGACAGTAGTAGCCTACGGATACACTACAGAGTAGCCTAGTACTCGCACATCCTGGGCACCATCTGGGAATGGGTCCCCTCTGGTGGCGACGACTCCTGTGACGTGAGTAGTCTACGGATACACTACAGAGTAGCCTAGTACTCGCACATCCCGGGCACCATCTGGGAATGCGTCCCCCCCCGGTGGCGACGACTCCCGTGACGTGAGTAGTCTACGGATACACTACAGAGTAGCCTAGTACTCGCACATTCCGGGCACCATCTGGGAATGGGTGTCCAGTTTGGTCGACTCCTGTGACGTGAAGAGCCTACGGATACACTACAGAGTAGCCTAGTACTCGCACATCCCGGGTACCATCTGGGAATGGGTCCCCTCCGGTGGAGTCGACTCCTGTGACGTGAGTAGTCTACGGATACACTACAGAGTAGCCTAGTACTCGCACATCCCGGGCACCATCTGGGAATGGGTCCCCTCCGGTGGCGACGACTCCTGTGACGTGAGTAGTCTACGGATACACTACAGAGTAGCGTAGTACTCGCACATCCCGGGCACCATCTGGGAATGGGTCCCCTCCGGTGGCGACGACTCATGTGACGTGAGTAGTCTACGGATACACTACAGAGTAACCTAGTACTCGCACATGCCGGGCACCATCTGGGAATGGGTCCCCTCCGGTGGCGACGACTCCTGTGACGTGAGTAGTCTACGGATACACTACAGAGTAGCCTAGTACTCGCACATCCCGGGCACCATCTGTGAAAGGGTCCCCTCCGGTGGCGACGACTCCTGTGACGTGAGTAGTCTACGGATACACTACAGAGTAGCCTAGTACTCGCACATCCCGGGCACCATCTGTGAAAGGGTCCCCTACGGTGGCGACGACTCCTGTGACGTGAGTAGTCTACGGATACACTACAGAGTAGCCTAGTACTCGCACATCCCGGGCACCATCTGGGAATGGGTCCCCTCCGGTGGGGACGACGCATGTGACGTGAGTAGTCTACGGATACACTGCAGAGTAGCCTAGTACTCGCACATCCCGGGCACCATCTAGGCATGGGTCCCCTCCGGTGGCGACGACTCCTGTTACGTGAGTAGTCTACGGATACACTACAGAACAGCCTAGTACTCGCACATCCCGGGCATTATCTGGGAATAGGTCCCCCCCGGTGGCGACGACTCCTTTGACGTGAGTAGTCTACGGATACACTACAGAGTAGCCTAGTACTCGCACATCCCGGGCACCATCTGGGAATGGGTCCCCTCCAGTTTCGTCGACTCCTGTGACGTGAAGAGCCTATGGATACACTACAGAGTAGCCTAGTACTCGCACATCCCGGGCACCATCTGGGAATGGGTCACCTGCAGTGGCGTCGACTCCTGTGACGTGAGTAGCCTACGGATACACTACAGAGTAGCCTATTACTCGCACATTCTGGGCACCATCTGTGAAAGGGTCCCCTCCGGTGGCGACGACTCCTGTGACGTGAGTAGTCTACGGATACACTACAGAGTAGACTAGTACTCGCACATCCCGGGCACCATCTGGGAATGGGTCCCCTCCAGTGGCGTCGACTCCTGTGACGTGAGTAGTCTACGGATACACTACAGAGTAGCCTAGTACTCGCACCCGGGCACCATCTGGGAATGGGTACCCTCCGGTGGCGTCGACTCCTGTGACGTGAGTAGTCTACGGATACACTACAGAGTAGCCTAGTACTCGCACATCCCGGGCACCATCTGGGAATGGGTCCCCTCTGGTGGCGACGACTCCTGTGACGTGAGTAGTCTACGGATACACTTCAGAGTAGCCTAGTACTCGCACATCCCGGGCACCATCTGGGAATGGGTCCCCTCCGTTGGGGACGACTCATGTGACGTGAGTAGTCTACGGATACACTACAGAGTAGCCTAGTACTCGCACATCCCGGGCACCATCTGGGAATGGGTCCCCTCCGGTGGCGACGACTCCTGTTACGTGAGTAGTCTACGGATACACTACAGAACAGCCTAGTACTCGCACATCCCGGGCACCATCTGGGAATGGGTCCCCTCTGGTGGCGTCGACTCCTGTGACGTGAGTAGTCTACGGATACACTACAGAGTAGCCTAGTACTCGCACATCCCGGGCACCATCTGGGAATGGGTCCCCTCCGGTGGCGACGACTCATGTGACGTGAGTAGTCTACGGATACACTACAGAGTAGCCTAGTACTCGCACATTCCGGGCACCATCTGGGAAAGGGTCCCCTAAGGTGGCGACGACTCCTGTGATGTGAGTAGTCTACGAATACCCTACAGAGTAGCCTAGTACTCGCACATTCCGGGCACCATCTGTGAAAGGGTCCCCTCCGATGGCGACGACTCATGTGACGTGAGTAGTCTACGGATACACTACAGAGTAGCCTAGTACTCGCACATACCGGGCACCATCTGATAATGGGTCCCCTCCGGTGGCGACGACTCCTGTGACGTGAGTAGTCTACGGATACACTACAGAGTAGCCTAGTACTCGCACATCCCGGGCACCATCTTTGAAAGGGTCCCCTCCGGTGGCGACGACTCCTGTGACGTGAGTAGTCTACGGATACACTACAGAGTAGCCTAGTACTCGCACATCCCGGGCACCATCTGTGAAAGGGTCCCCTCCGGTGGCGACGACTCCTGTGACGTGAGTAGTCTACGGATACACTACAGAGTAGCCTAGTACTCGCACATTCCGGGCACCATCTGTGAAAGGGTCCCCTCCGGTGGCGACGACTCCTATGACGTGAGTAGTCTACGGATACACTACAGAGTAGCCTAGTACTCGCACATCCCGGGCACCATCTGTGAAAGGGTCCCCTCCGGTGGCGACGACTCCTGTGACGTGAGTAGTCTACGGATACACTACAGAGTAGCCTAGTTCTCGCACAAACCGGGCACCATCTGTGAAAGGATCCCCTCCGGTGGCGACGACTCCTGTGACGTGAGTAGTCTACGGATACACTACAGAGTAGCCTAGTACTCGCACATCCCGGGCACCATCTGGGAATGGGTCCCCTACGGTGGCGAAGACTCCTGTGACGTGAAGAGCCTACGGATACACTACAGAGTAGCCTAGTACTCGCACATCCCGGGCACCATCTGGGAAAGGGTCCCCTCCAGTGGCGTCGACTCCTGTGACGTGAAGAGCCTACGGATACACTACAGAGTAGCCTAGTACTCGCACATTCAGGGCACCATCTGGAAATGGGTCCTCTCCAGTGG
>CM061534.1:132505367-132660335 GCA_030545055.2 Neoaliturus tenellus
TCATGCTCACCGACAAATAAGCCTCCTTCCTAAGCACCGATCTTCATTCAATCACCGACTCTCGCACGATGAACAACTCTCCGTTGGCACGAATGAATTCTAGTTTCGAAGTAAATTCTAAAGAAGATTTGCAAGAAATATTTAATACTTTACACGAAATTGTTAGTAAATTCAACACTGTTAAAATGAATCTGGAAATAACTTACGCCTGTCCTATTTGTGATAAGGTTGACAGTTCTGATGAAGATAGTTTGCTTAATCTTACTCCACTTACACCTCTACAATCAGACACGACAACAACAAGTACGGAAGCAACTGGTGAGCAACCTCCTTCCCCCACCACTTCTTTGTGATTCAACTTCCCCCACCACTTCTTTGTAATTCAACCTCCCCCCACCACTTATTCGTTTAACTAACGTTCCTCGCTTTTATTTCTCATTCCGTCTCCAACATTTGAACTATCAACATCACTTGTTTCAAAATTTCAAACACCAAAAAACAACACTAATGATGGATATGATGGATGAAGTTTCCTTCAACTCAAGGATGGAGGAGGAAAAGATGAAAGAGGAAAAGTTGAAATTGGAAATTAGACGATTGGAATTGGAACGGGAAGACCAACTCGAGATATTACGTTTCTTCAAACTTGTCAAATACGTCATCTGGGGACTCTGCCTTTACCTTATCCTCGTCGTCGGCGTTTGCTTTTACAACTCCGTGTTTCATCACAAAAATTCAACCTGTATTGCACATTGATTGTATTTCTTTTTGCACATTGATTGTATTTGTTTTTACGAATAAAGTTCAAAACTTAAATCTACCTATCCCGCTATCACCGGATAGTTCAACTCTCAGAACTATTTCCTGTGGTAGCGGGATAGGCTTTTTTAAAACTTACTCGGGATGACCTTGACATACTTTCCGTAACCCAATTGTCAAGTTGAATTTCAGTTTTGAACTAACTTTTAATTTATGCATACCTCCCCCTCATTTAATATACGACCGGAAGCTATGTGCCCCGGCACGTGGCTTCCGGGGCAGCTGACCTGAGCCAGAAGTAACCAAATCTAACTACTCTCTATTTATATAGTAACAAAATTTTCACCAAGCATCACATGTTAAATATAAATTTAAAATATGCTTTTTTATCATTGCTACCTCGTAAAATATTAGTCTGCTTATAAAAAGAAAGAAAATACTTTGTAAATCAGCAGTGTTAGTCTTCGATTGGTCTAAATAAGGTTATTTATTTTATTTACGGATTTATATGGCATTTTACAACAAATCAAAATTTTTTCCTATCATCTAGGGACCAAAAGAAAACCATTGACCCAAAATGACCACTATCTGTTTAGTAGTTTTCTCTCTGGACGCTTAATTGCAATCTTTTATTACATATGATATGACTGGATAAACATTTGCAAAAACAGTGTTTTTCTACATATAGAGACTTAAAAATGAAAATTTAGCATCGTTCCGGGCTTATTTCAAACAATGAATAATGCTGTATAATCTGTTATTTATATAAAAAAAGCTAAAACCTCAATTTCCTTGGAAATTGAGAATAGTAATTTTTTAATAGCTTAAGTAGAAAAATACTTATTATATTTTTCAATTATTGAGGTTTTAAATTGTATGGAATTAAAAGCAGTGAAATACGAGTACCCCTTTTAGAACATATGTTTTTTCATAAAACTAGTCTTTAAAGGATAAAATTGCAAAAAAGTAAAAAATGTGAGAAAAAGTTGAGGTTTTTTCTATTTTAGACCATGATGTCACAAAACCTGGACCGAATGAAGGTAGAAATATTCATAATATGTGTTTTATAAGATAAACTACTTTCAACGTCATTGTCAAAGTGATTCATATATCTACATTGTGCACAATGAGCGAAACAGCCGTTGACTTGCGGTGGCCGGCGCGACCCCAGCGCCGGCCCGCAACCGGCACCGCTCTCGCTTTGGACGGCCGTTACAAGATTTTTGTGGCCGTAGATACCATATTATGTATATCAATGTACTCGTTATTAAATTCCCTATAACTTTTGTCCCAAGCACTTTTACGAATTCCTTCGTATTTTCATCTTAGCTCTAAAAAATCAAAATAATACTTTAAAATTTTAATAAAGTTTTAGTTTGAATGTAAATAACTGACTAATGAGTGACCTTAGCTAAAAATGTATAATGACACTTTCTGTAGACAATTTAATAAGGAATACAACCAAAAAAGATTTAGGACGCTAGTCCTTTTGGTAACGATTCTAAAAGGGTTTTTATAAACTCATGCAATAAGGGGACCAGGGGGTTTTAAGGGGGGACTGTGCGAAATGCCACCAGGGGATTTTTGGGGACTTTTGGGGTTATGACCCCTTAGGTGGGTACTATCGAATGGGACATGTTTCAGACTGTTACAAATTTGTTCCGACGTTGGCCCGTTTTTGACCTTCATTGACTGGGCTAACGGTACACAACACGGCAACGCATTACTAATCCCGTTGTAACTGTATCGGTGCAAACACGCAACGACTTGAAATAAATAAACACACATATAAATGTATAAAAGTTGAGTTCAAAATAACTCTGATGCAAAAATTTTGCTACTTTGATTATTGACCGGTCTTTAAGATAAATAAAACATATAAATTAGAATTGAAAGAGTTGAAATAGTAGAATTAAAACTTTGGAAACGAGTAAAAATGTTTAGGGATGTTGATAAGATACATTATTAATCCTAGGAAATAACTTGCGCAACTGAAGAACAATTACTGTAGCTATAAATACCCCCGTCGCAGTAGACCTGCGTACTCAGTGAATTTCCAACAGGATTTAATATATTTTTTTAATTCCTCTATAAACACCATACGAGGATGTAGGTTTGCTGCCTTGGCGGTATTGCAAGTAGATATAGGGAAATCCATTCCCAGTTCATGTAACTAAAATTGCATCACATACTGCTATTTTTCATTTCCCCCATAAGCCACATAGAGGTCTTGGATTTGAGTAGGTAGGTTGGCCACCACATGGGTGCTGTAAGTAAATATAAGTTAAACCCTACCTAGTGAATATACATACCAAATTTGATCAAGTTATGTCAATAAATAAGTGAGATACAGGGTTTTGTTAGTTCCCTATAAGAATAACATGGAAACCCTATTTTTGGATTTACCATTGACTATGTACACTGCCGTGACTATGTGACTATGTCACGGCAGTGTACATAGTCAATGGATTTACCCCGTAACCTGTTAAGCCATGTTAAAAATTCAAAATACTAAATTGTTTGTTTTTTAAGGTCTTTTAAATGGTTTAGTTAAAATTGTTAAAATTGTATTTTACGAGATAAAGTGCCCTTTCGCAGTAGACCTGCGTACTTATAATTTCCAATGGCTGTTATGCTTTAATTAAAATTTTTTATTTTATTTTATAAGTGAGATATATATTGAAGTTATGTAAAAATACAATAATTTATACAAGAAAATAAATAATATTTAATTATACAATATTCACAATAGTTATTGGCATTTAATCTACTATATATTTGTCAAATACCACTCACTCATGTATCAGAGTATCTCAATGACCATAGGGTATAGAGGGTTGAAATTTGGCATGGACGTTCCTCTTTGCTAAAAAACGCTCACTAAGAAACGGTTTTGCGAAATTCCTACAGGTCTCCGCCCCACAGGACATCAAAATTTCTATCTAATGTTAACCTTATGGCCAATTTTTATACAAACCAAAGCAACAACGAATCTAAAAAACTATGGGACCTACAATGTTTAAATTGGGCATGGGTACGTTCTTTGTTCATAGATGCTCACTAAGAAACGGTTTTGGAAAATTCCATCAGGGCTCCGCCACACAGGACTTCAAAATTTCTAACTAATGTTATTCTTATGGCCAATTTTTTATACAAATCTAGGAAACAACGAATATGGAAAACCATAGGACCTATGATGTTGAAATTAAGCATGGACGTTCTGCTTTGCTAATAGGTGCTCACTAAGAAACGGTTTTACAAAATTCCATAGGGCTCCGCCCACAGGACATCAAAATTTCTATCTAATGTTAACCTTATGGCCAATTTGTTATACAAACCAAAGCAACAACGAATCTAAAAAACTATGGGACCTACAATGTTAAAATTGGGCATGGGCGAGGTTCTTTGCTCATAGATGCTCACTAAGAAACGGTTTTTCAAAATTCCATCATGGCTCCGCCACACAGGACTTCAAAATTTCTATCTAATGTTATTCTTAGAGCCAATTTTTCATACGATTTTTCCAATTTCTCCAATTTTCCAATTTTTCCAATTTCTAGGAAACAACGAATCTGAAAAATACCTCATCTAGGGGTAAATGGAACCGTTACATGATTAGAGTAACATATTTTCATATAAGGTTTGATAGATTATTGATACTAGCATACGTGTTGCTCGAAATCGAGCAATTTATTTTAATACAATACACACTTTTAGCTCTAAATCAATGAGACCCGACCAATCCAATATTGTGAATATCTTTAATTACCAAAACTACATGTATTTACAGCTGATTACTAACAGATGTTTAAAATGCTTTATTTAATCCTAATGTTATTTAAATGGGAAATTTTGAGATTTCAATGGTGAATAGCGCCTTTATTTTCAGTTCGATTCTCATCAGTTTTTGGCGGAAACAACTACAGACCAAGCCCTATCCAACGACAAAAAAAATTGAAAATCGGTTGAAAATTGTAGGAGGAGTTCTCAAGACAAAAAAACCCTTAGCGTATTAAATAAGTATAGATTTGTAAAATATTTGTACAGTTTATTTTTATTTTTTTTAAATATATTATAAATAGGAATATCCACATGTTTACGAAAACAAATAATTATTGCCGTTTCATAAGGTTTTGCCACCTGTTAGTAGTTATAAAATAAGTCTTATGGTAACTTATATCAACGTAAGACGTAAAGTAAATAAATATTAACCAAACTCTTGGAGAACATGGTCCCGGGCTTAGGACTTCTCATGGCTACTAACGTAATAGCGTATTCCATATAATTCGCTAAAAATATTGAACCCCTTTAGTTAGTAGGCCAACTTATTAGTTGGAAGTGGTCTTGATAAAATTATAAGTAATAAATCTGAATTACATTTAAGGCGGGTTACATACTTGTGTCGCCGACATAGTATTTTACGATAGTTTACGTGGGAGGCATGTAGCGCGAGAAACGATTCTGTATCATCACATCAGAGTTGCACACTGCTCGCGCTTGTTTCATATGTTTGAGACATGTGTCGCACGAAACCGGTCGTTACGTTACGACATGTCTCACGACACAGCTGCCCGCGCATGCGCCTCTCACATTCCACTCTCCCCTCCCCCCCCCCATCATCAGTCTGTGTCTGCGACGACCCGACGACTCCGGCGACAACAGAGCAACGTGTCTTTTGAAGTGTTCGGTTTGTGAGTTGTTGTTTGGTTTTGTTATTTAGTCAGTGTAATTTGTGCCTGTGAAAATGCCCATGCCGGATAATGAACAAGTGAATATTGAATTCGTCATTGCTGTTGAAGAATACCCAATACTTTACAACTACAACTTGAAGGATTATAGTAACAGACATGAACAAGACAAGGTTTGGAAGATTTTAGCTGCAGAGTTCCAAGCTACAGGTAAATGAAAATATGCAATATGGTTTGATGCGGCATTTATATTTTGGTTAAAACTTCCCCTTATACAAACCATTTTTGCAATAAGCTTATCATCTACACTCTGGAGGAAAAAAAACTTTGAAATGTTGTCTCTTTTAAACAGGTGCTTTAATATGCGCGCAGCATTCTGCATTAAATTTATTATACAGGGTGATTCACGACGAAGTGCAGATATTTCAGGAGCTGATTCTACATATGAAAATAAACAAAAAAGGCCATATAAACATATGTTCTAAAATCCTTCGTTTAGCCGCTAGCCGCCATTTTGTTTTTTACACGTAATAATTTTTATCTCCGAAATGAATTGATGGATTTACTTCATATTTGGCATGGAACTTTATCACAATAATGGTAATTTCCAGAAAAACAATTTTTATTTTCCGATGAATATTTTCAGAATGGCGGCCTTTTTAAAATTTTGAACTCAAATTTCTCAAAAACGGCAAATTTTGATAAAATTTTATTACAGGCAAAAAAGTTGACAAATTAAATTATCTAAACAATGATACCAAGTTTGTAATGATCTGACGACAAATAACGGAGTTTTGGAGATTTTTCTATTAAAATAACCTAAATTTGCATTAATTAAAATGCAAAATCTATGTTTTTTTTGCAGAAAAATCCCAATAACTTCGTTATTTGTTGTTAGACCCTTACAAACTTGGTAACATTGTTTAGCTAATTTAATTTGTCAACTTTTTTTCTGAAATAATTTTTTTTATTTGCCGTTTTTGAGAAATTTGAGTTGAAAGTTTTAAAATGGCTGCCATTTTGAAAATAGACATTGGAAAATAATAATTATTTTTCTATAAATTACCATTATTGTGATAAAGGTCCATGCCAAATATGAAGTAAATCCATCAATTCATTACGGATATAAAAATTATTATGTGTAAAAAACAAAATGGCGGCTAGCGGCTAAACGAAGGATTTTAGGAACTATGTTTATATGGCCTTATTTGTTTATTTTCATGTGTAGAATCAGCTCCCGAAATTTCTGCACTTCGTCGTGAATCACCCTGTAGAATAACATTACGGTTTACGGTAATTAAATTTACACTAACAACCAACTAGGCTATCCCTCTTCCTAGTTCACAGCAGTTTGAAAACCCATGCGCAAACATTTAGAGTTCTATTTTAATTTTTATTGTTGTTGTTTCGATGGCAATCTGATAACTCTTAAGACCCACGTCAAAAATTTCAATTTCCAAACTTGTTGTTGTGCATCAGGAGAATGAATTATTTAGGGATTAACTTATTTTTGTGCCCAAATACACATAAACAAAAAGTTCAAGCAAAATCTACCTGCTACATTATGAGAAAAAGGTAAAACATAAAATTTGTCCCACACAATAGACACTCCTTGAATTAAAGTATGGAATTGTGTTGATATTTCAATCCCGGAAGCTTTTAATGCTTTTTAGGCTACATTTAATTTCTAGCCCCTAAAATCGTAAACTGCTAATGTTGCAGTAAATAATTATCCTTTATCTAAAACACAGATCAGAAAAAAATTGATTTAAAATCTCAATATGCATGAATACATTTTAACTCTACTTACCATGTATTTCCACATTAGGCCTATACGCAAAAAAAAAAGAAGGAGGTAACCTTGTTTTTGTACATATTTGTAAAATTTATGTCAATAAAATTAGTGTACAAAGTTGATAAAAATGGTCACACTAAAGACCATATTATAAACAACAAAGTACATGGGGGTGGAGAATTCACTTGGTGAACTCAATCGGTAATACTTTTAATAGTAATATCAGTTACAGACAGTGCGCTAAAATGGACAGTGAAAAAGACTTATTTCTTGTTCAAGACGAGTCGTTATTCTCTTCTCTTACTCGCTTTTCAGACTGTTTCAATATAGGCACGTACGGTACAGGTGCTGCACTCTGGTGTATATTTTGTTGAAACACTTGTTGAATCTGTAACATGTGGATTCTAATTAATCATTTTGTTAACAGCTGATTTAATAATTCTTACTACAGTAGGCCTAATGCTTTTGTTTTTAAATTCAAATGTAATCCTATAGGTAAATTGATTACAGTAGTTATTTTACACTTTTACATGCCGTTTATTTTTCTAAACATTCATAATCAGCAGTATGAAGTAAGATTTAAAAATGATAAATTATTTTTACTAGACAGTAATTATTTAGTAACTGGCTGCTATGCAAAACCACACGTTTGTACTGGAACACATGATCTGCACTTTGACAGTTGAGCAAACTGTTTTTATTATTCATTAGTTTTTTTGTTTTTTGTTTTTTTTTACTCCACAATGTTAATTTAAAAAAAAAGAGATTTTCCGTGCATAGAGACCTCTATTATATCCCAGTTTTAAGTCATTTGAAAAGTTTAAAGAAAATCGTTCGAGTCGGTTTTTAGATCCGAATGCAAACAACATGTCCGAATTTTAACATACATACATACAAATATACCTTACTTTTTGAAGAATAGGATATGATTTTACTATTATCATCTATCATTTACTCTAATACGAGTAAGGTATACTGTATTTGTATGTATGTTTGTATGTGGGCCTATGCACATCAACCTAAAAATGGCTCGAGCGATTTTCTTCAAACTTTGCAAATAGCTTAGTTCTTGGATACAAATAAAATTTGCATAGGTCTCTTCGACATTAAAAATCTTAAATCTCCTTATAATCTTGAATTTAAATTCTAAACAATTGAACGTTGGTCTTATCTACACTTACTTATTAAATATGCTAAGTGTTGTTTTTGTGTGCTGAGAACTCATCCTACAATTTTCAACCGATTTTCAAGTTTTTGGTGTCGTTGGATAGGGCTTGGTATGTAGTTGTTTTCGCCAAAACTTATGAGAATCGGACTGAAAATAAAGGCGCTATCCACCATTGAAATATCAACATTTCCCATTAAAATAACATTATGGGATTAAATAAAGCATTTTAAACATCTGTTAATAATCAGCTGTAAATACGTGTAGTTATTGGTGATTACAGATATTCAAATTATGGGATTGGTCGGATGTCATTGATTTAAAGCTAAAGTAACATTTTGTAATGTATTAAAATAAATTGCTCGATTTCAAGCAACACGTATACTATAGTCCGTGTTTTTATAAACCTGATCCTTCTAGGGAGAGATGGTGGTGGGGGTTTGTTTATGCTTGCTATTATCCCATTGTCTGGAGCCCTTTGGTTTTTTGTTGGTTTTTTTGTTGTTTTTTGTTTTTGTTTTATTTCACTGTTGCATACCAGCTGGTAATTTTACATCACAACATTTTGTGGATCAGTTTTACAATTTTATTGGTAGCAGTTGTTATTTAATCAGTTTACTTTAGAAATGTTACTTTTTAAGAAAGAATAGGTTTAGCTTAAAAATATAACGTCTGCCTAGGAGTTGCTGAAAGACATTATAACTTATTTAAAACGTTATTTGAGGAAATTTGATACTCGAACATGTTTGTTACGAGTTTAAATATTTTGTTTACAGTTTAAATCCCTCCCCCACCCCAATATTCTCGTAAAGGATCAGGTTTAAGGAAACGGACTATAGTATTAATAAAAACAACAAAAGAGTTGCTGAAAATAAGTAATTTATGTAGTCTTAATAAAAGTAAAAAGATAAAACAACTAGCCTATGTATAAGAATTTTGTAGACTTGCGATTAAATTTTAAAACAAATGAATTATCAACAATTACGAAATTAGCTGTTAACGGTAGAGGTAAAATTCACTTGTTGCATTTTCAACATACCCTACTCATCCCAGAGTGCAAGCCATATGAAATCATCCTGAAAGGCGAGTGAGCGAAGAGAACAAGCTCGTCTTTGAAGAAGAAAAACCTTTTGGGATTTGCATTTTAGCGTATATAACACGTGGCTGATACTACTATGACTAAAGAGAATTGTTTAAGTTTACTGAGCAAATTCTCGGCCCTCAGGCACTATATACCAATAGGCAAGCGTGATTATTTTCCTACTTTTTCTTACATACCGGCAGATTTGTGGAAAAATTGTGCGTTTGATAATAGAGATATAATTTTTTAAACAAATACTACATGTACAAAGGTTTAAATTTAATTAGACCATCTTATATTTTTTATGAATGGGGATTTATGGTGTTTCAAGTGGGGTTTCCTCATTTATTCCATTGAATTTTTAAATTGCATATTTATAAGTTACAAATCTTGCAAGAGCTGAAAAAAATAATATTTTCAAACGTTGCAAAGAAAAATATTTGATCTAAAAAAAACTGATCTGATCGAATATTTGATATTTTATCCGATGTGAGCCATCGATGAATTTTTTAAGTGATAGTATTATTCGTATCAATCCCATACTACTATCGAATAGAAAAATCAACCGATACGATAGATTTATTGCATTGTATAAAATATTAATATATCATCGTATCAAATAAAGTTTCTTTTAGGATTATTCCTGGATACTCTCAAGATAATTTAACAATTAAAAATACCAAACTGTTTATTTTTGTAGCTCTTGCAAGATAAGCAATAAAAAAATGATTTTAAAAAATGGGAAAACTCCATAGAACCCCGCACATGAAAAATCCAAAATGGCCTCTTCTCAAAAATTAAGCCTTTGTACATGTAATATTTGTGTTAGAAATTTGTGATCCCTATTACCAAAATCCCAATATTTCCAATAATTGCCACAAATCCGCCGTAATATTAGCTTGTGTACATAGTAGGAAATGTACGCGCATACATTTACAAAGGTAGTGTCGTGTAGATGAGAAGAAACAATTATAATTCAATTATTGGGCTACCACCTGCATGCTTTCAAAGTTTCAATGTTAATCTCATGGAAGAAAGGTAATTCATTGAATCCACGAGAGATGTCCGCCGTTGAGGGCGGGGCTAACCGAAGACGTGATATTGAGCCAACGGATGGAATTCAAGCGATGTTGCCGTTCTTATTCCTTGCTGTATCCCAACCATGGTTGCATTAATCACATATTCCAAATAATTAATATCTAAATGTAAACAGTCCAAATCAAATTGTGCAATATGGCAACACAGCGCTTATTCGGCACTGCTCAACGGACATCTCTCGTGGTGGCTGGTTTAGGCAGCTGTTGTAGTAACAAATGCTATAAAATCGAAAAAAAACAGATTTTAGTTATAAAATATCTAAAAAACTTATTAATTCACCTTTTTTGGTCGAATGTTGGTCAATAGGCGATCTAAGTCATTATTAATGTTTACTTTGCCTATGTTGCATATTGATCACATAATATTCGAGTTGAGTTTTAATTGTATTGTGCGTGTACTGTATTAGTTTTAGGATGTATGTCAGAGCGCGTGGGTACTGTAAGTGTATGACTGTGGGTGATTTAATTATATTTTACTAAAATATTTGATTTTTTTCAGAATCGGAATGTAAGCTACGTTGGAGAAATATTAGAAGTGCATTTACAAGATTCTTGAGAAGCAAATGGATAACTGGCAGTGTTGTAAGAAAGCCATACTATTTATGGGATCACTTACAGTTTTTGCTGCCCTACACGAAATCAAGAACTCAGCCAGGGAATCTTGGAGGCGTTAGCGGCTCTTCATCCAGCATGCTTCAGGCAACAGCTACAGACGATGATGTAGATGATCCAGGACTTGACCAACCTGTAGAAGAAACTAAAACTACCATCGAAAAAATTCTTCCAGAAGATGACTATGTACCACCACAACCCCCTGCTAGAAACAGCACTCCATCTTCCTCTCTGTTTTCTTGGCGCAGTTCAAAAACAGAATCTACAAGAACTGACCCCCTGCAAAATTCAGTTACTAATTATTTGGAAAATGAAGAGAAACATCAACTGACTGATCCCATAGCAGCTGCTGATTTAAATTTTTTGACCAGTCTATTACCAGATGTCACAGGACTTTCACCAAGGAAAAAACGAATGTTCAAACGGAAGGTTTTCGATCTTTTGGATGAGCTCTCTGAGGATGGTTTATAGTTAGTTTCCAGTAGGGACACAACTTCTGCAACGCCAACTCCACCCCTACCAACCGAAACCTCACCTTTTTCTGCCTCTCAGTTGCCACGCAGCTATACACCTGATGATGCACTTACACCTGGCTTGTCTAGATAATGACTTTCTTCCTGAAGACCAATGGGGCATGTATATAAGATTTTACACAGTGCTATCATAAGATGCAACCACCGAACCGACATTAAAAATTATGAATTTTTAAATTTGTTATTTGACAATTGATAAATTGAATCAATAAAAGACTGAAAGAAAAAAATGTGCGTATTTATTGAATTCCTTTCTTATTCCTTTAACTCGAGGATATACAGGCTGTTTCTAAATTTCTTTGAGATCTTTTGTGGAATTATTCCTTGCATTGAAGATCTTTTGTGGATGGAGCTATCGATTGTCTACTTTGCAACATTTCAAATTGACAGCTTTTAAATTTTGCTAAAGCTTAATCTCTCAAAACAAAAAAATTAAAAAATATGTGAAATTTAATTTCTCAAATGTAAACGTATAATGTACGGTACATAATTTCATAACACAAACAACTGAGAAAATGACAATTTACTGAAGTTGCTACGAGCAAATAGGTAGCCTATTCTATAATTTCCACAAATTTAACAAGTAAATTGGAGTCTTCTCAGTTATGTGCGTTTATGATTATATATATACCTACATTTGAATTATACATTTGAATTTTTAAAATTACATTTCGCATTTTTACTGTGTATCGAATTTTTTTTTTTTACATTAATAGTTGTCAGATAAGCTTTGATAATTTGTAATAGCCGAATTTTTTAAATAAGCCAAAACAGAAACTCCCCCAGCTCACAAACAGTTTTAGAAGCAAGTGATAAACCCTAATTAATAATTTTGAAACACCCTGTATATTGAATAAAACTTACAACGAAATAATTAAAAACTGTCTTTATTATTAGGGATTTAATTTAATATCGAGTTACAGACTAAAATTATATCATACGGGTTATTTTATTTAAATCCTTGATTAAAAAATCAGCAATCTTCATATGTCTAAAAAAATGTATTTGCAAGCAAATTCTAAACAAAATATTAATATATCTATAGTTTTTTTAACTTTAGAAAAAAGTATGTGCATACAGAAAACATACTTTAAAATATTTTGAGTCTTTCTTCAATTCTTATAGAGATTGACGAAAGCTAATCAATATCAAAGATGATCAACCTTAGCGGTGTCGTCCACCGAGCGGCGAGTGTTTTGAGCGGCGAGTGTTCTGAGCGGCGAACCTCAGGTAGAAAAGGGTCAAAGGTAATTTGCGGGGAATTCCTCCCTTCGGCAGGGAGAACCCATGGAGAACCTCGCCTCGCGGCCGCGGTCGTAGCGCTAGGCGAGTTTTATGGATGCAGAGGTTTACGGGAATCATGTTTTAAAAATAACTAATTAAGATAGAGATTGGCTCTTTTTTTCTAAAAGTACAAAAACGAAGAAAAATTTTTATAATTTTTAAAATTTCTTTTTAGTTATAACTGACTAAAATCATCTGTTATTCTCGATGCAAATGCAAGGTGTCATATTAAAGAAGAATACGGTGCTAAATTTCCTTGGTTACACTTTGGTAATATCACTTTGGTAGTTTCCTCAAAACTAATGGAAAACTTCAGTTAAAAAATCAATAAAAACAGATGATTTTAGACAATTATAGCTGAAATTAGAAATTTTATTTTAAAATTCTAAAAAGATAGCCGACCAGATCCTTTTTTATACTTTTATAAAAAGTTAAGAGTCAATCTCTATCTTAATTGGTTAATTTTAAAACACGATCCCCGTAAACCTCTGCAGCCATCAAACTCGCCTAGCACTAGGGCCGCGAGGCGGCATTCGGCATTGTTGTTCGGGCTCAGGTAGACCGGAGCCTTAATTATTTTGTTATTTACCGCCTATAATTGTTGCAGAGCACTTAGCATAAGAGTAAGGTAGAATGTAATGTTACTGAATAAGGTTAGCGATGTACCAATTGAAAATAAGCATACTGATCTAGGCATTGTAATACCGCTTAAAAAATCAATAATGATACAATCCAGTGCACTTAGTAAATATTTTCATAGTCCAAATTTCGTTTTAAATATAATGTTATTAAATATGAGTAGAAAAGATATGCATACTTATGTATATTTATATTTTACTATACTTGTATAAGTCTATATTTTAAATTGTTTTACAACTTTATACTTCTGGGTCATCTTGTACAATACAAGACAGACGTAAACGAAACACTTTTAAACAAAAAATCGGCAAATGCCGATCCGTGCTGTGCCGTACCGATGTAGTGCGCGCGTCTCCATTACATTAGGCCTACACGCAAAACAAATTTACTCACCGGGCCGATTCCGGCCGAGCCGAGCCGATTCCGAAGTAGTGCGGGCCCTGCCTTAGTCAACGCCAATTAATTTATTAATGAAGTTTAATAAATATAAGTATATATTGACTAACTTTTAATAATAAGAAACTATGCGTCTTGTTTGAATTGGCATTCACATTGTATTGCATTTACTGTATTAGTGAACTGATGTAAAGACACTGAAAATGCGAGTGTAGGCCTATATATAGGTCAGAGTCACCTGAGAGGTATTGTACTCAGAGCCTCTCACGAGTTTCTCCATGCCGAAGGGAGGAATTCCCCGCAAATTCCATTTGACCCTTTTATACCTGAGGTTCGACGCTCAGAACACTCGCCGCTCAAAACACTCGCCGCTCAAAACACGTAACCCTCTTAGCTATTGAGTGGTAACTAACTGATTGAACCCTCAACATTCACAGTCCAGTGAATAAATTATCTACGCGGCATGTGAAACCTAGACAGACGCACGTAATAGACCTAACATTACTTCGTTCTGCTCTGACATTTCGCACTTCACTGACCGCAACATCCGGCAACCACGTGACATACGACAAGAGACACGCAAAACACATTAATAATCTAATTTCACCAGACACGGCACGTGTCTTCACTGTCTTCAGACACGATATCTGCTGCACCAGTGTGTAGCCCACCGAGTCACTGTTATTGTTCAATGAACAAAACCCCCTTCAAAAGTTCTCAATCTTTTTGCAGCACACTGAAGTGTTGATATTGCATGATAATGCGTAAGGAGTTTTTACGGTCTTATGTACTCAAATTCTTTATAATATAAGGTTCAGAAAACAACTTAATAATTTATTTTTTTTAAACAACCGTACAACTATGGACTTATAATTGTTTTACATAAACAATTTTAAAACAAATATATTTAGAAGCGGTAAAGAATTGATAAGATTAATTAAAATATTAACTTTGAATTCAGCGTATTCTTGAAAAACCTTAACTGTAACAATAAAAATATTAAGTCTGAAAATTATTTATGTATTAAAAAAACGGCGTGAGATAATGTAGTTTCGCCAAATTTTGCAACGGTCAATAGTGTTATTTAAATTACTCGGATGGATTAAAAGTACTTCTTTACCATTCCAAATGTGTATACATTTACTATCCTATACTATAATATGAGTGTCGAAGGGATGTGTGTTCCACGATTTCGAAATCTAGCTGGTAGATTTTGCTTGAAATTTGCATTTAAGTGGGCTTTGGTACAAAAATAAGATTAGAGAACAAGGTAGAATAAAATAAAATACAATATTTGTATGGTAAGTGAATCTTTATTTAATTAAAATATCATAAGGTACATCAGCGTGTTCATAAAGTTAACAGGAAATAAGAAAAAAGCTTTCTCCATAACAATAGCATTAGGATTACAAAACATCATCATTGTGTACATTAAAACATTTGTTTTGATTTGAGCCATGGTTTCAATGCGTAGTGAAGAACCACCTACTGTTGCAATACTATAATAACGTTTTTGTAGCGTTGAATGATTAGATGAGTTATTAGTCTTTAAAATGTTTACAAATTGATGGATGATTTTTACTTCGTCATTTAGATAGTACAAAAAACTTAAATATCGGATAGTTTACCACTCGAAAAAAGCATAAAAGAGTAGGGATCATGAAACGAGAGCAATATAGGGTATGAATTGTGGCTCGAGAAATGCCTACTTTGTTTACATTAAAACATCTATTGGTTTGATTTTAAAACGAGATTAAAAATTTTAAACTTATTATATAGCAATGAATGGTTTTATGCATTTAAAATTTGAGTCAGTTATCGGGCCTCAAAATAGATTCTTATATACGGTATGGAATGAAGTTAGTGTTTAATATTTTAATTGAACAAAATGTGCACAAAATGTGATGAAACTGTATATTTAAAAATTTTTATTCAAACAATTCTGGCCAATAGTGGTCTTTTTTCATATTTTTCGCAATTCTGTACTTTTATTGAAAAATCTAAATTTTCTCAAAAAACAGGACACTGTGTTGAGAATTTTGTAACATTTTTGGATTCTGCATAACATTTTCAATCAGATTTTGAGGATAAATCATGAGGTTAACTCAGTTATTTATTTGTAATTTTCTTGGGAGATAAGCAAGATAATGTTTTATACTTAATCTTCTAAAACATTTAACAAACTGTATCGATTTTGTCAGAAAAGGTGAAAAATATTGTTAAAAACTTCTGTACTTTACAGGCTTCAAAATGATATACCAGTACACCACTCTTTAAGGTATGATCAGAATGTAGGTGAAATAAGCAAACTTATACTAATTAAAACCTGTTTAATCCAAATTTTGAGTGATTTGTTGAGTAATAAACGTTTTATTTTAAGATTGTAAATACATTTTTATTTTCTCCTAAAAGATTTCTCTAAATAAATAAATAATGGTTCAGTTCACAAGGCTGGACAACGACTTTATGAAGACTAAGGAGGTATTTGTAAAATTATTTTAATAAAATAACAACATTTTGGCCCATTTTAAATTTTAGTTCATACATTCGTTAAAGTGTTAGAAAATGTGGATTTTCTAAATTCAGCACTTTATGTTGTCCTATTATTTTTATTAGGCCTATAATAACTTAGGCAGTACACACACTAGGACAATGTAAGAAGGCCTACTTTTTGTATTCCAAAAGTTAGGTATAGTATTTTTAACTTATTGTCATTGTCACAGGCATCTATTACACTTTATAAATCATAAATAACAAAATATCAATCTTATGAGAGCATAAAAACATGACTTCAAGATTAAAATTATGGGAATTATTCTCCTTACCTCTAAGTTCTATTCTCTTTGCCTTTCTCTATGTCCTGTGTTCTAAGCTTCATTATTAAAAAAATATTTATAGAACATTTTATGGAGAGTATAAAAATGCACTTACAATATTCAAACTAAATATTCATCGTTGATAAAATTGTGATTTGTTAAGAGAGGTAACAAATAAATCACTCAAAATTTGGAATAACCTATTTTTAATTAGTATAAGACAGACTTTAATATCAGACAGATTTGGGTGGTTTTTGTCTTAAATTAAAGATATGAACTTCTAGGTGACATGAGCGAGTATCCGAATATTTACACCTTTCGCCTAACTCAACTCATATTCGGGGGGCCACCAACTAGTCAATTTTCCAACTGATCAACGTTGCTTCTGTCAACGATTTTTAATAAACGGAATTAAAGTTTCGACTGCTTGGATCTAACAAATTTAACAACAAGAACGTAAAGAGGCAAAAACTGTTGTTGCCGTAGGTTGAAGAAACACTTGGTCAGAATGATAATTCTCGGGTGTTAAGCAAATTATATAGAAATTCCAGAATCTGACAAATTAAATTTAATTCTGATTCAGAAAAATGATACCAATAATTTGCAAGACAACTGGAATTAAATAAACGGAAATAAGGTTGAAAAACATTTTATTGTTAACTTTTTTTTAACTATTTGCTATATGCCTACTATATATTGTAAAACCACATGATAGTAAGTAGCCTACACTTACTTTTTACACTATATATAAACTTATAATAAAATATTTTTATATATTTTTCAAATTGCTAAAGAAATTAAAAGATTTTTAATATTAAGTCGTCTGGGTTTCTTTAATTTTGTGACCATTCAAACTAAAAAATATCACATTCTTGAATAATCACCATAAAAGTTACCCGTCTTTTTTGACGGGCTGTTATCTAGATTTGCTTATAAAATACAGAAATAAATTATTTGTCTTGTTTGAATCGCTAGGGCATTTCCAAAGCTGTACTATGAGTCTGTACAAAATCAAATGAAGAAAAGCCTCTAACAATATCAGTGCCAATGATGACAAAAGCGGCAGTAAATTGTTCGTAAGCTACCTTTTACAAGGATATAACATAAGTGTATTCCTTAAGGACGTCAATTGATTTACTTTGTTGTACACAATACCTTGGATAAGACATAATTTATTTAGACGAGGGGGCATATGTTTAATTCTTACCATTTTCTGCACACACTAATGTTTTCACTAAATTTTACTTGGTGATGTACGTCAGTAGTTATGATACGATCTTTAAAAAGATTAAACCCCATACATTTTTAATGCAGTCATACGGCGCAAATTTGTCAAATTTATATTTTTTAAGTGTCAAAAATGAAAAAAATGAAGGTATAAGTCCCAAATTTAAAATTTAAAAATTTATCGACACGTCCGAAATATCGATCAGGTAAACGCCTCCATAAGAAAAGAAGGATGTAAAAAAAACATCTGTTTAGTTTACTATAAACCAAAAGATTTGGGTTTCTTATATACGAGATCTTAAATAATTACGACAATAAAGTGAAGATGACTAATCCTATACTATAATACTAACAATGTCTGAAGGGATGTGTGTTCCACGATCTCAAAATAATCTATCGGGTAGATTTTGCTTAAACTTTGCATTTAAGAGTGTTTTGGTCCAAAAATAAGTTTAGAAACCGCCTCAATCCCAGGAAAAATCAAATTTGGTCTAAATTTAAGATTAAAATCGTAATTTTTAACATTGGCCTAATGGGTTGCTATTTTGGTAACAACTTCCAATATACTCCATGTTGCTATTTTCCATGAGCAAAATAGCATGGAAATAGCATGTTCTTTTCCATGTTGCTATTTTCAATGTTGCTATGGACCATGTTTTTAGTTGCTATTTTGGTAACAAAATAGCAACTAAAAGCAAACAAAAATAAAGGAACATGAATTTTAAGCAGTTTTTAACAGCTGTTATCTGTGAAGAGTCTGGTGTAAATTTAAAAGCTTGATTACCATAACACTATAACAAAAGTTAATTAAAACCAACGAGCAAGGCTCGGTGAACCTGGTACTATTAGTTAAAACCCATAGAGTGGCATTAAAAGATAACATTTGGAGATACTAAAAACTGTCAGAAGGCCCGTTTTCCTTCCACTTCTCCTCCCAAAGAAACCAAACCCCCTGAGTAATGTTACTGGCTTAGTCGCAACAATGTTGTCATCAAACGAAAATAACGAGAATCACAAACAACGACAAAAGATTGCAGCTAATCGCATACGAAAGAGAATAAAAACCTTTCCTTTATCTCTACATTTCCATATGTTGTCAAAAATTCATAACACATTCATATACAGATAGTTATTGTATTTAACAAAACTTAACTTTTCACTTCGACAATATACCGGTCTAGCCAGTCACAGAGTAAACAGGTCGGAGCTGACTCATTACTCACAATAATAATAAACTAGTATACGTGTTGCTCAAAATCGAGTAATTTATTTACATACAGTACAAATGTTACTTTACCTCTAAATCAATGACATCCGACCAATCCAATATTGTGAATATCTGTAATTACCAAAAACTACACGTATTTACAGCTGATTATTAACAGATGTTTAAAATGCTTTATTTAATGCCAATGTTATTTATATGGGAAATTTTGAGATTTCAATGATGGATAGCGCCTTTATTTTCAGTCAGATTCTCATCAGTTTTTGGCGGAAACAACTACAGACCAAGCCCTATCCAACGACACCAAAAACTTGAAAATCGGTTGAAAATTGTAGGAGGAGTTCTCAAGACAAAAAACCCCTTAGCGTATTAAATAAGTATCGATTAGGTTAAATAACAACAAAATGACTTACCTTAAGTAATTAACTACAACATAAAATCTTAGTATTTTGGTGACACCATAGCGATTATTGAATTTAAACACAGATTTGTAACAAAATAATACGCGTATACAAAACAAAGGTGGATTACAATTTGTTTTAGTTAAAATTTAATAAATTAGTTTAAATTTATTTTATCCATCCGAGACGATTTAACACAGAATTGATTTAAGGGGCTGTTTTGATTACATTATACTGCCGATAAAATTTATTCGTTATGAATAAGCAACTGGAATAGTTTTGATCAAGGAATTATTTTTTTTTCGGGGGGGGGGGGAGGTGTCTAAATAGAGTTTAATTAGGTACTTTCTTGATTTTTTATACTTAAAACTGCGCTGGTAGCAATTTTAACTACTAATATGTATAACTTTATAAATTATGTATGAATACCAAATAAAAGTATCGAATAAATTATCTATTAATTTAAAATTTGATCAGCGTAGGCAGACATACGCGTTCAACCCATTGAAGATCGTTTGAAGATTGTCGGGATCAATCAATTGAAGACTAGGCCTCTATTTATCGTAGAACATTTAACTAATGTATCCTATACTCTTATACGAGCAATGTTTGCTTGTTTGCTTGCTTGCTTGCTTGCACAATTATCTCAAAAACGGCTCCGACGATTTCCTTCAAATTTTGGAATATGGGGGTTTTGGCCACCAGAAATCGATTGGAGCTGGTCCCATAGCTGGGAAAAATCCGGTTTTCGCGTTAGAGCCCTTCAAAGATCCCATGTTATCCTTATGGAAATTTTTTAACTGAACAAAAATCAGCTGATAACTGTAGATAAAATAAACCAATGTGTTACATCTTTAACCTGTGGTTTTAGGAAAATCATACCAATGTGCAGCAAACCTTCCGCCTGGCGAGTGAGCGGAGCGAACGAGCTTTGTGTGAGAAACGAAAGTAATAATTTTACCGAGCTTAAGCTCGGTCCCCCTGGTACTATATTCAAAAACATTTAATAGTTTAAGAAGCAGGTGCTTTTCATGACAATGAAAATCTCATGCAGCGCGGTTGCACTTGTGGCGAAATTAATTAAGTGGCGAACGACGTTCTGTCCAAGACATTATCACAAAAACTTGGGGAAGTCTCCACCAGGGTCGCCGCTGGTCCGACTGTATGAGGCTTGTCACGCCGCACGGCGGGAGAGGCGTAGCGGCGTCGGAGTAGGGGCGTTGACCAGTTCAAACGTTGACCAGTTGAAACTTTAATATTATTTCGTTTATTTAAAATCGTTGACCAGATGCAACGTTGACCGGTTGGACCATTGACCAGTTGGTAGCCCCCCTCATATTCTCCCCATGCATTTCTTATGGGAGCTACTTTTAGTAGCCATTTTTATATTGTTTTTCATACAGTCATAACAGCATATGGTTATAACATGGTTTGGTCTAAACCCAATTAAATTGCATAGCCTAAATGCTGTGGAGTAGCACAGACCACTAATAATTGTTATTATGTATGAACAAATAACAAAAGGCCATATTTTCGCGTTTCAGTCCTACGAAATCCTAACGCAATAGACGTCGCTTGGAAACAACTTTTGTGTAAACTGTCCATTCAAATATCTTCAACCGAAATCTCTTGATTTCGGATTTTGATTTTGAAAGGTCCAATCTCTTAACTACTGCTCTCGCTGGCTGTCTCGCTTTTGTTGAGGCTCCTTCAATTGTACAGTGGCGTTTAAAATAATACAATATATATGCTTAACCTCCGGATTCGTTCCCTAAGTGATGTTTTATGTATTTGATTAACTGCTAGAAAAATCCATTCTTGGTAAATTTAAATATGTTCCGGGTGGCCATAAAGTCTTGATAAAGAAACTGAATGGTATGAAAACGAGTGGTAGGATGACGTTTTATACACAGTTTTAATAAGTGACTAAGTTTTTGACAGCAGCTATACAAAAACTCAACACAACTTTACATGTGCGCTTTGGGTTACACGAAAATATTCTAGGGGACTTTTTTGTTAATTTTATTAGCACAGTTTTGTATTTTTATTTTAGATAACATTTCCTGAGTAATGGACGTCACTGCATTTATTCTCTTCTTTTTAGGGTTTATAAATTCAGAACTGGGGAAGAAAAAAAAAAAAAAAAAAAAAAACAGTACATACAGAAATCTAGAGAGGCCAAGTGACTTGAACGAGGTGGCAATTTAGTCAGGCCATCACGATTTTATTTTCTTCAGCATTAATGTAAACTGCATTGTGGTCAATCAGCTGAGCTTTAGGTATTTATAAATGAACTAGTGGCTTGTAGGGGCAAATGCCCCTAAAAATCAAAATAATGGTGATGTATCAAAAAGTGAATCAATTTATCACCTCCTTGCAGTATTACCATTGACTATTATGTACACTAACGTGAATAGACTTCTCATCCAATGCTTTTTGTTTGATACCAAAATTTGGAAAGTGTTTGTACGCAGCGCCAGATTTGCTGCACTCGATGTTGTTATTATTCAGCGGGATTTATACAGTGCTGCAAAAACCATAAACACAACTTTACCACAACATAAACATAACCCTCAGTAATAAAATGTTTCACCCGTGGTTGAGAAGAGTGGTAATACTGATTTATCTATCATATGCCACTTGTACTTCATGTAAGCCGCAGAAGATCGCTCCAGCGTCAAAAGGTTTCAAACATGCCTATCCTATGAGAAGTCTATTCACGGTAGTGTATACAGGGTGGTTGAAAAGTAACTTGCACCCCCCTTAACTTTTTAACTATTTGAGATATTTGAAATCGGTTTGCGGCAACCTTCTTGGATTTGAGGGTTTTATTTTAAATAACAAACCATCATTATTGTAGCCCTTTATATCCAAGAAGGTTGCCACAAACCGATTTCAAATATCTCAAATAGTTAAAAAGTTAAGGGGGGGGGGGGGGGGGGTTGCAAGTTACTTTTCAACCACCCTGTATAGTCAAAGGTATTACCCTATTTTTCTAAAGCTGTAGTGTGAATTTACACGTTTGGGTTTTCTAATAAAATATTTCTTAATCTTGATGAAACCTTTTGCCGGTATCAAATTGGTGATTTACCAATAATTTCCTCCGTATTAAAACACAAAACTCTTTTTGGTGGAAAAATAAAAATTATTGCACTATTATACTACCAAACGCGGTAAAAATAGGTTTAACCTTAAGCATGTTCAATGTTCATAATGAGTTTGTAACTCAAGTAAATAAAATAGCTCAATAGAACATAAGCCCTTTAATACTGTACATTCCTTCACCCTGGACCCTAGTGCCTCCCATTCCCCCACACCCGCCGTCACCCCATACCTCCCTGTGACCCGTGTTTCCTGTATCTTTATGCCCCCGTACCACATTGCCCCCTTATGCCCCTGTGCCCCCATTCTCCTGTACCCACATGGCATCAGTTCTTCCGCTTGGCCCCCAATGCCCCCAACATCATTCATCCCCAATGCCCCAACCATGCCCAACCACTTTTCGTGTCACTGACATCTCTAGTACACCTTGTGCCCCCATTCCCATGCCCCCATACCCCCGTGCCCCCATGCCCACCATTCCTCCCCGTGTCCCCTGTATTCCCCTAACCCCCTTGCCCCCATGACCCCGCACCCACGGTACTCCCGTGTCCACATGTATAAAGTTCTCCCCCGTGGTCCCATGCCCTCTATGTCCCCCAAGCCTCCCCCGTGCCCCCATACCCATTTGCCCCCCGTGCCACCAACACCCCTAGTGCCCATTGTGCCTTCCCATCCCCACACCGCCCATGATCGACGTTGCTCGTGGCCCCCGTGCCTCGATTCCCATCTCCCCTTTAGCCACCGACACCCTCATACCCTCCATGCTCCCGTGCACTCATGTTCGCCGTTCCTCCCTGCGCCCTTATGCTTCCCATACCTCCCCCGTGCCCCTCATGCCCCCTGTCTCCAGTGCCACCGACTCCCCTCGTGCCCTTCGTGCCACCATATCCTCGAACCCCTTTGTGCTCCCCATGGACCCGTGCTGCCATCCCCAACGTCCCTCCCTGTACCTCCGTGTCTTCCTGTGCACCCCATGTCTCCCCCGTGCCCCCATGCCCCATTACCCTCCGTGTTAAACTGAGATCCCTTGTACTTTTTAGTCTATTTTATCTGTTCGTCAATGAAGTAGAACACTGATTGATGTATTATTAGTTTCTGCACACTATCATTTACATGAAAAACTCCCCATGTTTATGGATTAACGGGCGTTTATTTTTTTCCCTACGACCTACCTAAAGAAAGAAGCAGAGAATGGATAAAACCAAAACAAAATATTCCTCATACGGAGTTTATCCAATGTTAGTAGTTTACATTCATACGAAAATAAACAAACAATCAACAAAACGATGCAACTCTCAACTCTAACTACTAAATAGCCAATATATAAAGCAGTAACGTAATAACTAAACGGCATTCACTGAGTAAAGACAATTAATCATTATATCAACCATGCCACATCTATAAGCCAATTTTAACTTTGGTAGGCTTATATTCAGCATAAAAAATCATTAAACTCCTGTTTCCTTAATGACATAAATGGGGTCACGAAGATGAAATCTCCTGTGGATCCGTAATCCGTTCATGACTATTAGTGTTCCCCTTTTTTATAGTGCAATGCCAATTTTAAAAAGTTTAACTATACCGCTATCTTAACTCAAAATATCTGCTCAATTAACAGCTGAGTTTGTGATAAAAAATATACATGGGAACATCTGCTTAATTACACGTGGAGATCTAAAAGCCTTCTTCCCATTAGATTAACATTGATGCTTCAAGGTCCAACGGGGCGAAGCCCAAGTAACTTTCGATAACTTTGGTATTTTTCCTTGTGTCCTTGACTCTCAAGCTTTAAAATGAACCATCATATGTTACTTTATCTTTTTTACAACTCGACCGATTCCTTTACGGAATTATATATATAGATTGCTTCTCGGGGTGTGAATTATTTTATCATCTTCACTCAATGTTATCATCTGTGTCTCGTTTTAAAATCAAACCTAACACATGTTTCAATGTACACAAAGCAGACGTTTATAGAATCCCCATGCTATTCTTATGGAGGACGTTTTACGTGATTTCTCATTTCCTGTTAACACTATGGACACGCCGATAGTTTTCCCTCGTGTATGGGACTGAGACCTTTAATTTGAGACCCCTCCCATGTTTCTGCAATTTGTACAACGCTCACAATTTCGCTCAAGAAATTCGGCTTACAGAATTATATATATAGATGAGGAAAAAACTAGACTATAGTCAGGAGCAATAGAACAGGCGTGTCAAGGTCAAGTGTTTTAATAAGACAGCTGATTTTTGCTCATTTAACTACATGTTAATTAGCTTGACCTTCACCCGCCCGTTCTATTGACGCCGACTATAGGAATACGCTCCGATGTCCGTCCCGTACAAGAATTTTTTACTCACTTTTTGAGTTATTAGGTGACGTTTTTTTTAATTTTTTTTTTTAATTTTATTTATTTTATTTTTTTAGGGAGAGGTGAGAAAAATGTACTACGCACACAGGTGGCAAGCCTGTAGTGTGGGGCTCCCCTTAAAACGGGTTTACCCACTAAAAACCTAGCCTCTATTCTTTAGGATTCTAACCTGGAGTTGTTTATCACATTACGTCAGGCTAGGCCAAAATGTGGCTTATGCCCGTGGGGCTCACTCCATATCCAGCCACTCGATCAAGGGATCTGGGCCACTTCGCGGTCCAGATCATGTTCTTTTCCAGGAGGATGCCCCGGACGAACTGTGATAAACAATCCCAGTTGCCCTCATCCTCCAAGATCTTTTGGCAGACCGAGTCCACCGAAAATGTACAAAAAAATTTGTGTGGCCTTCAGGCGGGGCCCTTCCCTACGGGGCCAGCGGAAGAATGTGTGTTCCGCATCGTCGGGAACGCCCGAGCAATAATGCAGTCCGGTGAACCGGTCTTGCCCATCCGGTTCAGGTACGACCGAGATAGCCGGGAATTGTCAAGAATTGGCGGCCGTTCCACCCATGGTTGGACGTGCTTGATAAGTCTCACCTCGTCCATCGTCCTCGGGTGTCGTGCTCCCAGCTGTGTTGCCACTGCTGGAAGGTTCTGGAGCACTCTTCTGTTCTTGCCGTGTCCTTTTAATCTCGCCTTGTCTCTAATAAATTGCCTTCCTCTCTCCTGCCAAGAGCTTGACAGGGATAACTCCGGCGACCACCAGGACGGCAGGCTCGGACACTGTCTGGTAGGCGGAACACACCCCGAGCGCCGCTCGACGTTGAACCCGGGCGAGTCGGGCGTCTGCCCACACCTCTGCTCCATAAAAAAGCACGGACTGGACCGCGGACATCAACAGACGTCTTCTGCTGGATCGTGGAACCCCGACATTGGCCATCAGCCTACTAAGGTAAGTGACTACCTTAGCGGGCCTGTCCGCCGTACGGAATATATGATCCCTCCAGCTTAACTTGGTGTCCACCATAATCCCGAAGTACTTAGCAGCACGAGTTGATTGGACCACTTCCCTTCCCACTCGGAACGGAACGACGGTGTCCATCCTCTTCTTCGTAAGGATCACAATCTCCGTCTTACGGAGAGCAAGCGAGAGACCGTGATCGGACTTCCATGTGTTGACCACACGCATATGACTCGGTTCAACTTTAGTTGGGTCAGCTCAACGTTGTGTGCGACAATGAGAGCTGCGACATCATCGGTGTACCCAACCAAAGTGGTTTCCTCAGGCATCTCCGACCTCAGGAGGCTGTCATAGGCAACGTTCCAGAGATCCTGGCCGAGTATTGAATCTTGCGCGGCACCAGAAGTGACTTCCATCGTCCACGTTCCGTCCCTTGTGTCGTAAATCAGGCTTCGAGAGCTGAGATAATCCGCAACAAGATGAGTCGCAACAGTGATATGCAGGAACGCGAAAGGTGTGGCGAAGCGCATCCAGCATATCGACCCTGCTCGCCGAGTTAAAGACATTCTTGACATAAGCGTAACAAGAAGCACTACTCAGCGAGAGAAATGGTTGTGGCTCTCGGCTCTCTTCACAGCACTCTGGACTTCGGTGATAGAGTCAATCTTTGACCGTCCCTTTTTGATGCCGTACTGACGGGGGCATAAGTACCCGGCAGCTTCCACGGCAGACGTGAGGCGGGAACGGATCAGCTTCCCGGACAGCTTCCTAGCCGTGTCCAACATGCAAAAAGGCCTGTGGGACGACGGCAGCTCGGGATCACCTTTGCCCTTGCTGATGAGTACAAGTCTGGCGGTTTTCCAGGGAGCCGGAAACACCCCTTCTACCAAACAGGCGTTGTACATTCTCAACAACAAATCAGTCAGCATTAATTGAAAATACTTTCTTTAAAGCCTCGCTGGGAATCCGTCCGGGTCAGGAGCCTTGTTGATCTTTAGGGAGAGAACGGAGGTTTCCATCTCCTCGAATGTGAAGAGTGGAACGTCATCTAAACGTCCGAAGTCAACCGGCGTACATCCTAGGCCTAGCCTACAAATAAATTCATACAAACAATGATTTTAGCTAAGATCTCAAAACAAGCAAGTAACTTAATAATAATTATGGTTATAATATAAAGGTAAATATATTGTAGAGCGAAAAAACAATACAATTTAAAATCCATGATTGCAAATTAATAAAAATCAAGTTATGTAAGTATTGTAGAATTACGCTTACTTAACACTTAATGCACATTTTCTTACCTGAGACATAGGCTACAATGGCACAACACTTTCTAAGTACTACTTGTTCCATTTAAATCTTTTTCCAAATATTAGATGCATCCCATAAATTAGTTAATTGCATATAATTCCGTTCGATAACAATTTATTCCGCAACATGCCTATCTTTTGGCATAGTTTATAACTTCGACAAGTATACATCGGTGTTGATCTATTTAATTAAACAAATAGTTCTGTCAAAATATCAATTAAACTAGGGGGCCCGTGCAGCGCAATGCGCTGCATTTATCAAGAGTGGCTGGTGATCAAACCTTGCTCCATTAAATGTTTTAAATTGTTTAAAATTTAAATTTTAAATTTAAAATTAAAAATTAATTTAAAATTAAAATTAAAATTTAAATTGTTAAAAATTTAAATTTAACTCCACCGAGTTACTTTAAATGAAAATTAAATCGTAGTGAAAATCAGAGTACATCCTAGTGATATTTAATCAATCAATCATCATCAATAATTCTCCAACTTCCCAATGTGATATAGTGTTGAGATTTGGTGGTTGTTCTTCAGGCTCCAAATTAGTTTGGATTACGCAATGGTTCTAATGCCTATTGCCTAAAAACTCCTATAAAATTTAGAATAAACTCACAGATGTGGGATCTAGATAGTTCACCACAAAAAAATCATAAATGGCAAAAAACGAAAAATAAATATTTAAATTTACAACTCTCTGGTCCCTTTATGAGCTATGCAGCACTCACTGCGGCTGTTTTTTTTTTTTTAGTAGTATGAGTTAGTAGTCGACATAGTGATTAAGCCAAAACCACTATTTGTAACGGACTAAATCCTCTCTAACTTAACTTTCCATGATATTACAGAATTTAAACAAAGAAATCACAAAAATTAAGAAAATCTACATCTTAGATAGTGTGGCCCATTTTGGTTTGACGTGGCATTCATATTTTAGTTAAAACTTCTCTTTATACAAACCACTTTTTCAATTATCTTGTTATCTATACTGGTGGTAAAAAACTTTTAAATGCTTTCTCTTTTAAATAGGTTTTTTACATGTGTAGCATTCTGCATTCAATTTGTTATAGTATCACAGTAAATATTTTATTAAATATACACCAACAACCATTCCTTTCCTAGTTCACAGCGGTTTGAAAACCCATGCGCAGACATTAGTTATTCTGTTTTAATTTTTGTTAACTTTTGTATTTGTTTCCACACCAATCTGATATCCCCAGCAAGCACAGTGCTCGCTGGATATCCCATAAGAATCAGGTCAAAAATTTCAATTTCCAAACTTGTTTTTGTATGGGAAAATGAACTTTTCTGGGGTGAAGATAGGCCTGCTAAACTCATTTGTGTGCCCAAATACACTTAAATACAAAGTTTAAGCAAAATATATGAGCTCTACATTTTGAATAAAAAGGTAAAACACACTATTTTAGACACTTCTTGTATTAAAATATGGAATTGTGTTGATATTTCAGGACCATTATTTAAATGTTTCTATTCAGCTAGCTTTTAACATGTGTTTGTTTGTTTAACAATCAACAGCTGTTTTATTTAGCAATTCAATATAAATTGTTCCCCATGTTAATCTTATGGACAAAAAAATGAACTTTGAGGGCTTCCCGTGAGCTTCAGAATTAAAATATCAAAAATCTAAAACCTTATTGCAAAACTACGAACTGAGACCATTTTTTTGACACCTTAAACTTTAAAATTGGTCCAGAAATAAGGGAGGAGTAGTGTTAACAAAAAAAGGGCATCACGTATTATATATATAGATTTTATTTACAAACGTAACATAACGGCGAGCAGTCGAGCAGATGTAAACAAATCTGAAGAGGTTATATTATTTTCAGCATACACAGCGACAACTCAGCTGTGATGGGGGAATATAAATTGATCATAGCAACTACATTAGTCAAATCATGTAGCCTAAACAACTAAAGTTCTGTCAAAAATTCGGGAAAATAAGATTTTTTAATACTTGAAAATAATTGCTCGATTATAGTTTATTACCTAGTTTAAAATACTTAAAATCTAACCCGAGAATTTCGTTGAAATCAATTTAGTAATAAAAAAGCCTTTTGGGGGTCTAAAATTCGCCTAAGTGAAATTTAAAGTCGATCGTAAGAATTTTATTCTCTATGTTTCATAGAGTAAAAAATTCAATTAAACTCTCTTGACAACAAGAATTGCAAGCTTTGTGATCATGTAATAGTGTCAAAAAAGCAAAGCTATGAAATCAGGGCAAGACTTAATGGACACCCGGTATTATATTTGCAAACATTGACGAAAGGTGTAATGTATTAATGCCAACCTAAATGAACCCTATGCCTGGATGGCTTTCTAGCACATATTTATCCTTTTTTCGCTTAGTTATGAAATATACCTTAACAAATAAAAATAACTTTTTGATTATCATCTCATACGTGTTGTTGTAAGCACTAAATAAAAAAAAAAAAACAATTTACGTCATACAACACTTTATTGATTAAAATTTACATATTGGTAATATATTTCAGTGATCTATGTCACCATCTTCAGACCAATAAAAACAAACTTGTAGTAGTGTATTCAAATACTAACTAGCGGTACGAAGGACTAATTGATTGCGTTTGATGAAAATAACTGGTCTTAAGGTTTTGAAAATTAACATCCGGAGTTAATAACTAACCTTACCGAAATATTTTGAAACTCGTTAAGTTGTATACAACATCGCAAGTGGGCAAAAACTTAATACTTCTGTTGTATTGCTTGAATACTCTTTATTAAATTTCCAATCCGACATGGGCAACAATAAAAATCTACATAAAAATTATAATAGACCACAAAAAGACTGAAACACTTTTAAAATTCAACATGGCCCCCACTGATGACAAAAGTTTGAAAAGAGGCAATAATTCAATATGGCAATACCAAATGTATGTAAAAAAATGTAAAACGATTAAAACTTCGTCATATTTTTATTGTTTTAGTTGGATTTTACAAAGCTCATTCAACTCCTGACCATAGGAATGAATTAAGATTAAGAATATAATTAATCACTCCATAGAATACTTTTAATACTTTTTACGCTTTTATCGAATGCCTATGAACTGTAGCACTTAAATAATCAAGTCAAATTATCGAATTATTACAATCGAAAAATATAACAATAAACTCAGGGCGGTTCTTTGCCTCGTTATCAAATTTTTTAATAAAATTTATAATTTTAGTTATAACTGTCGAAAATTATATCTGCCCCCAATTTTTAACTAATAATTGAAAACTAAGTTTTCAATTAGTTTTTTAAATGATTAAAAAAAGTGTAAGAGAGGAAAATTAGTACCGTTCTTCTTATTTAATATGAGTCCTTATTTATAGCTCTACCCACCCTGATTGTAGCAGGAGATAACACGATTCTCAAAAACCCTTGCATTTGCTTGGGTGGCGCGCCAGGGGAAGACCGGAGCCTTAAGATAATTTATATGGATTAATTTGGAACTGTTGACGGAAGGTATTTATATTTTAAACTAATATGATAATTTATACATTTCAATATTTTGTAAGTGTGCATTTTAAAATCTCTTCAAATCCATTCAAACTGGTGTTATTTATATTAAGTTTTGAAAATAAAAATGGTAATTTGTTCTTTGACACTAATAATAATTTGTTCTTACGCAATATTAATTTGCCTGTTACAATTTTGGAACGAACTTTCCATACTTTGCAATAAAAGCAAACAAAAATGCACGAGATGATGAATAGTATATTTCACCACTAGTCCGGAAAGTGACCCATTTCTGGGCGAGATAGTGTTTTACGCGCGAGGCGAAGCCGAGCGTGGAAAACACTATCGAGCCTGGAAATGGGCTTTCCGGACGAGTTGTGAACGACACTTTTCATCACGACGCAATTATTAATAAATGTGGAAGTTTTAAAGGAGGATTATTTTTGTAAATTCTTCGCCATTGGACAAAGTAAACAAAGCTGGAATTCAAAATTTAATTTGTTTTAAGCCCAGCTGATTGTTGCTGTACGGAAAAGTTTGTTTACCTTGGACGGAAAGTAATGTTTACAAACATTACTTTCCGTACAGGTCAGTAAAATCAGCTGACGGTGACAGTTTGGGAAATGACTACTTTCCAAGATCTCAGCTGTACGGCAAGTTGTCACTTTCGTATACGGAGTGATGAAAATATTTAAATTAGATCTAAATATACATTTAATGAGATTGTTTTACTCTTCATTAACCAAATTAGGTTCCGTGTAATTAATTGACTTTAAAGCCCGTAATGCCAAAACCACCCGTGGTTCCCAACTCATTATATGCTAAGCGATAAATGATTGTATAGAGATCGATCTTTTTAAATCTCTTTTGGGTCATTATGATTTTTATTTATACTTGGAAATTCTAAACTATATTATGAAGTACATGTAGGTGTGTTTATAAAATTACCTCGAAAGAAAGCATAAGATTGAGCTTAAACTTTCCCGGATGTATTTGGGCCCCAAGAGTTTTAATACAAATTTGTAGTACATTTTTAAGTAAAAAATATGGTGAAGAAATATAGACATTATTGATCATATCAAAGAGTATGCTTGTTTATTTTGTTTAAATGTTGATCAATTTGTTTAATTCCATTGCTATCTCGTGACCGTCGAAATTTATAACGGATAAACAAATGATTAAGTAGCGAATTTCAATAAGGTAAAAAAATATAGTCCAATAGGTACGTAATTTAATAGTTTAAATTAAGTAACATATGTGTGAGACCATCTCAAATTATTTTGAGTAATTCAAATTATAGAAAGATATCATATATAGAATCAAAGAAATAAAATTAACTCACCAAACTAAAAATAACTTTTCATTTCTCGGCCGAACATCCAAAATCTATTTGTAGCTCTAGCAATATAATATGGCTCCACTGGTTTAGCTGAAATCACGTACTATCAAAAGCCCTGTCAAAGTTTCAAAATGCGCTTTGCAGTCAAGTTCGATTGACTGTCCTCCTGTGTCTACATGATTGATTTTATAAAGCCACTTTAAAAAATACAAAAAAATTACAAAAACGGAAAAATATTAAAACTACAAGTAAAAAATAAAATTGGCGCCCCTAGTAATGGAGGAGGAATGCCAGTTAACTTCTTGGTCTTCTTGCTTTATATTAGAAAGCACATCCTTAAAAGTTTAAAAATATATTTTTAGATCTCCTTATTGATGGGAAAGCTGTGCGAAACATCCCCTAATTCCCAAGGCCAAAAGTTTTTGGTGTATATGTTTTGTCTCAAAATCCTTAAAAGTTAACGCTACATACAGGTAAAATGCTGTTACGAATAGAAAAAAAATAGATTCTTAGTATTTTTTAATATTGCCATTTCAATCTGATGAAAGCGGATAAAAGTAAATCCAACTTAAATTCCAATTAGGAAATCGAACTGCTGGAGGCAGCAGATTACGATTGGACACAAATCGCAATGGATGAATCACAGTATGGCTCAGAGTATGGGCGAGCTTATAGGATCTCCAAATGACTTGCAGCCACAACCTGTCTCAGCTGCTGCCAAGACCGGTGCCGAGTCGTTCCTATACCAGCGGGTCATTTGTCACCACGGTGAGAGTTTAGGTCCCACAGCTTGAGCCAAGGATAGAATGGAGGCTCTTCAAATCGGATTTATCCGTCTTGTTGGTCTAAGGTGTGGCTACGAACTTCCAGATTCCTGTTGACACCCTGCAAATAACCAGCGGCTTCACACCATGGAGGTCAGAAGATCTGTCGCTGAAGTTGTGATCCTAGTCAAGCTCTTAGGCCCAATTCACACAGAACGGACGTCGGGCGGAGACGAGGTGCGGACGGGTGCGGACGAGGCATGGACGTGGCAGAGATGTGGCGTGTGATATTCACACAAAAGTGACGAGTCAGTGGCCTTTAGTAGACACGTTATGGTTGAACCTATATGTAGTTACTTATGCCAACATTGGTTTAAGTAATAAGTGCATCGCAAAATGGATAGTAGTGAAGAAGATGATGAAGATACGATGGATTTGGTGTTATTGACCGATTTGCAAAGAAGAATACCTTTCACGTTCATTCATTGTGGTTGCAAAGGGGAAATAAGGAGCATTTGACGTTATGCTTGAGTTAAATTTATATCCCGAATGGTTCCAAAATTTATATAGGATGTCCCATGACTGTGGTCATGGTGAAACATGGAACTTCCTCACAAAATCAAATGTTGAATTCAATATTGTCACGCATAATTACATGAGCAAAAAGAACCAGACAACAAAATATTCACAAAAATCGTTGACAAGAATTTAAAATATATTGTTTAGGACAAAGCCCGACCGACGTACAAGGGACATGCCACTTCCGGTCCGCCACGAGTGGCGGGGAAGGGACGTGTCACTGGCGAGAGGGAAGCCGACCGCACCACGTCGCGTGTGGTGGGGAAGGGACGTGTCACTGGCGAGAGGGAGGCCGACCGCACCACGTCGCGTGTGGTGGGGAAGGGACGTGTCACTGGCGAGAGGGAAGCCGACCGCACCACGTCGCGTGTGGTGGGGAAGGGACGTGTCACTGGCGAGAGGGAAGCCGACCGCACCACGTCGCGTGTGGTGGGGAAGGGACGTGTCACTGGCGAGAGGGAGGCCGACCGCACCACGTCGCGTGTGGTGGGGAAGGGACGTGTCACTGGCGAGAGGGAGGCCGACCGCACCACGTCGCGTGTGGTGGGGAAGGGACGTGTCACTGGCGAGAGGGAGGCCGACCGCACCACGTCGCCTGTGTATGCATTGTGCGATTTGTTGGCATACGAGAGACGGGGAAGCGACATATGTACGTGCCATGTCCACGCCACCTCTCCACCCGTCCACCCGACGTCCGTTCTCTGTGAATTGGACCTGGCAACATCTCGTCTGTGTTCGTGCATGTCTATGATAATGGATGGTGCCATTAATAGGCAACACCTCGCCTGTGTTGGTGCATGTATGTGATATTCGTGGTGCCATTAATGGGCAACACCTCGCCTGTGTTGGTGCATGTCTGTGATATTGGTGGTGCCATTAAGAGTCATCTTCACCCCTGTGCCAGTAGGCCATTGTTGCGCAGTCGGTAATGTTAACCATACGGCTTTTAACACAAAACATGGTATTTGATTCCCCTGTTTCGGACGCCGTTTTTCAACCGATTTTCTTAAAACTTGGTAAGTGTTTAGTTGAATAGTTATATTAGCTCCCTCATACCTCGAAATTTTGAAAATTTAACAAATATTACTCTCTGTGACGTCGCAAAGTAACTCGATTTTATTTAATAATATTTCAAAATTTAGTAAAATGTTCGAGATAATTTTAGAGATAATGGTTGTAGATGACTCTTAATAGGCAACACCCCGTCTGTGTTGGTGCATGTCTGTGATATTGTGGTGCCATTAATGGGCCACGCCCACCTGTGTTAGTGCTTCACTGTGAAATTAGTGGTGCCATTAATGGGGCATATCTCGCATATGTTTCAAGCTTGTTTATGCTTCGTGGTGCCATTAATGCTGTGCCACGTCTTGCATGTTGATGGTGCACGTTTGTGGTTCTGGTAGTTTTTTGGGCATTAGTGTAATGAGTGTAAAAGTTTGTTAAATGAAGGTCTCCAAAATTTAAAATTATTGTTGTAAAGTAGTTATTGTTATGAGTGCATGTTTTCCTAAATTATTTGTGATTTGTCTGCATTCAGATTATTAAAATATTGCATTTACAGTCCTTAGTTTATACATTTTTATTCTGCATGCTATGGGATGTAGTAGTTTTATACTCTATAACCTTGTTCATCTTGTAACAGAATTAATTAATTTGCACATGTAAAATAATGATAGGCTATTCGTATTATTAATTATTTAATGTCAGTGCTCTAGACCATTTTTCTGTATACTACGCCATCTAATTGTGCTATAATTATTTGTAACCAACGATGTAAATATGGATTTTCCGTAAATAAATACATACTATTAGATGCAGAATCGTCTCATGACTACTATAGTTCTGTTTATTCGTTCGTTTCTTAAACCAACTAGTTCAGTTAGTTTGTTTTCTGTTGATACCGAAGCAAAATGTTAAGTTATCACTTTGTGATTATTGTATATTCTATTATTATAGTACGTAAATTTGGTTCTGATAAAGCATTTGTTTCACTGATACCCCTGTCACAAATTTTTAACTAATAAAATGTCTGTGTGTGGTTCTGTGGGTTGGTTTAACATTAGTACTTTTATTTATTTTTATGTTTATCAATTAAAGATACAGCCTGTAGTTGTATTATTTTTAATTAATCTACGAGTGGCATTAGCAAGATTTACTTGATAAGTGGATTTAATCAGATTTATTTTCGAGTTACATTGTTGCAATTATAAACTTGAAACATGTGATATTGTGGTGCCATTAATGGGCCACACCCGCCTGTGTTGGTACATGTATGTGATATCTTTAATCTAAACTGTAAATCTATATTAATAAAAGAAGAAAAAAAAATATATATATGTATATATATATATATATTACAATCTGTCGAGCGGTTTCGGAGTCTATAGTCAACATATATATATATATGTTGACTATATATATATATATATATATATATATATATATATATATATATATATATATATAATGTTGCCTATAGACTCCAAAACCGCTCGACAGATATTGTAATGGAACTTTCAGACCTTATTAAGCAGTATTCAAGGATGGTTTGTGTGAAGTTTGGTGCAAATCTGTCCAATGGCATACAATAGTTTGTAAAAAATCTGATATTCTTTATTTTATCTATTTTTATTGATTGCCTAAAAAAATTGAATCAAAAGTTCTAATTTTAGGTATTTCAGGGTTTTTTTTATATACCGAATAAGGTGAGCGTAGCAAACGAGCTTAATTACCTATAAAATAAATTCAGTCAATTGTGAAGCCGTGACGGTAAACACCTAGTGAAAGAATAACTGTAAAAGTTTTGTTTTGGAGCAGAACCATTTTCCCCTTGTTATTTCTTACAATCTTACTAATAATATTATAAATGTGATTGTCCTTTTGTTTGTTAGACTTTCGCATGAAAACTACTCAACCTGTCATCATGAATGTTTGTACAAATATTCTTGGAGGTATCAGAAGTAACATAGAATACTTTTTATTTTAAAAGAATTATATTTTACGAAGGATAAAAAAATTTGTTTGAATATCTGGAAAATTATTTTTATCTTTTTTATTATTGGTTGCTAAGAAACAAATTCAATGAAAATTTCCAATATTAGTGGATTTTTTATATAAATAAATAATCATGGTTTACAATTTCTACTGTAATGAACTCTGCTATATATTTTTTTAAATTCATACATTGCGAGTGAAGCCGCGGGTAAAAGATAGTAAAATATAAGTTTGCTATTTTTTTTAAATATTACTGAATTAAAAACAATGGAATAAAATAAATTTAAACTAAAAAATTTGAATATGAACAATTGAAGTGGTTCAACCATCCAAAATCAACAATGGCCACAAATAAAATTAGTAGCCATGAATAGATTACTGCGGCCTTTTGTTTGACCACAGAATGGAAACAGCTCGAATAAAACACGACTGGCAACAACATTGTCGCCGCTGATGCGCGATCGCTTACACATTTGTTTATTATGAACACCCGAAACAATCAACCACGAGGGAAAATTTCAACAATACGTAGATTAATTATAAGCTAATTAATTTTACTGTTTCATGTGATAATAGTTAGCTTGAATGCTTTATTTTAAATATTTGATTTTTGTCTGATATTTAAATATCCCATTTGGTTGTTGAATAACACATTATTCTGGTAAGTAAAACTGCTCCAAATATGTAAAAATAATAGGCCTAGTGTTGAAAGTTAAATTTTATTCTTCCTTAAAGTCACATACTCTCTCTGGTACGTATTTCAAGGTAAATATGAAAGAAGGGTGAGTTTGATAGATTATTTGACTTGTATTTCTGTTAATGACAAAGAATAGTCGAACCTTTCCTAAAAGGCCACTAACTTTTCCCAGGATCGAACTGGCAACTTTTGGATTCATTAATGTTGGGCTCCGCATTTCCGTCTAATGTGTTGCCACAAAAAAGTAGGCCCTAGTAAAATTATGACTTGTAACTTTATTAATTTACCGAGCAATCCGTTCCCCAGCTACTGATCATTCAATCAAAACACCTTTTCCTCCTTTGTTTTACAAAGAATTTCCACCAGATTGTTGACATTGTCTAAAATATTTCGTATTAGTATTGTGGCAAGGCAAATTTAATATTATATTACCTTAGATGACATTAGATTCGGTTTCCTTGCTATCTAAATTTCCTCATGGGTTTGTTTTTGTTTCCAAGAGCAAGTTCAGCAAGAGAAAGGTCAGCCAGATAACAGGCAGGGGTCACTCATGTCGCGGTGGCGGGCTGATAGCGGCTCTGACACCGCGCCGGGCTTGCAGTGCCACTCCGAGATTGGCAGTTACATTGGTGGCAGCACTGAGTTATCATCCATGGTTTAGTGTCCACAGAAGTCAAGTCAGTCATGATCTTCCGGTCCACTGTTCTGCTTTTACTTTCCCAAATATACTTTGCTTCGCCAAAGCCACAAGGGTGAGTAAGTTTAACTGTTTTAACTTTGTTTTAAACTGATAATATTATTAAATGTTACTTTTGATCATTTTATACTATGTATGTGGTTAATTTTATTAATCTTTTTGTAATTTTTTTTACACAATACTTCCTGATTTGGTTGGATTGAATTCGTAAGCTCGTCACTTCCCTAGGTGAGTGATAAGATATGAGTTAAAAAAGAAATAGAAGTTTATTATTCTATCATCCAAGGACACTTCCCACAGACAAAATTTCTTTAGGAGTGTATGATATTTTAAAAGGATGCACTGGTACACCTATATATGCCAATGTTTTCATCGCATATTAGTTTCCTGTTGGCTTAAATAATATTAAATACCAATACTATAAATGCTATCTCTACTATAAATGCTATGTTTGATGTCATCAACTACATTACGTATCATCTAGATAATAAGGAAAATGTGATGGCTCTATTTTTAGATTTAAAAAAGCCTTTGATAATGTTTGTCATGAGCATCTGTTAAGTAAATTGTATCACATTGGAATAAGAGGAATTGCTCTTGATTGGTTTTCATCTTACCTTTGTAACAGACAGCAATCAGTGCAAATCCCATACATAGATAGTAACAATTGTATAAATTACTCTGAGTCAAAAAAACTGCAGATAAGGTCAGGTGTTTCTCAAGGTTCTGTCCTTGGCCCAATTTTATTCATCATATATGTAAACGACATTGCATCAACTAAAAATCTTTCCAAAATTACTTTATTTGCTGATGACACAACATTATTAGTCTCAAGTCAAAATCGAAACCAATTAGAAGTTCAAGCTTTTCAAGAATCAAATATTTTAGCACAGTGTTTCTCAGACAATTATTTTGAAATAAATCTCTCAAAAACAAAATTTATGGAATTTTACATACGAGAAAAATCAGAACATGATTTCAACTTAAATATTATCATTGAAAATCAAAATATAACAAATAAAAAATAAACAAAATTTTTGGGACTTGTACTAGATGAAAATTTGAATTTCAACATCCATATTGACAATATGTGTAAAAACTCTCTCAAATTATTTTCCTTTTAAGAAGATTATCAACATTCTGTGATAGAGAAGTACTTTTCACGGCATATTATTCATTATTTGTATCTAATATGAGATATGCCATTCCTATTTGGGGTATGGCCTCATTGAGAACAAAGCAAGTATTTAAATTACAGAAATCAGCATTAAGAACAATATTTAAATTAAATAACTTCTTGATTAGCATTATACGTGCTGGTACTGATATTCAGGTTGAAATAATAAAACGTCTTCCAACACTACTCGATATATTTACATTTATACTGTAATTGTTTACAAGACGGTAAATATATATAAAAGATCTTATAATGGCGATCGATTTCGACCAGTCACACCGGTCATCATCAGGCCCAATCAGAGACTCGGATTGGGCCATTATAAGATCTTTTATATATATTTACCGTCTTGTAAACAATTACAGTATAAGTGTAAATATATCGAGTAGTGTTGGAAGACGTTTTATTATTTCAACCTAAATTTAAATTAAGAAAAAAAGAATCATGCAAAGAGATATTTAAAAATTTTTATCTGATGACATATTATTTTTTATATATATATGAAACATTAAATTTTGTAAAAAATAACCTGGATAAATTCGACATAAATGAACAAAGAAAATTCATGAATTACTAGTATACGTGTTGCTCGAAATCGAGCTACTTACTTTAATACAATAATGTTACTTTTAGCTCAAAAGCAATGACATCCGGCCAATCCACTATTGTGAATATCTTTAATCACCAAAACAACACGTATTTACAGCTGATTATTAACAGATGTTTAAAATGCTTTATTCGATCCCAATGTTATTTAAAGGGAAATTTTGAGATTTCAATGGTGGATGGCGCCTTTATTTTTAGTCCGATTCTCATCAGTTTTTGGCGGAAACAACTACAGACCAAGCCCTATCCAACGACACCAAAAACTTGAAAATCGGTTGAAAATTGTAGGAGGAGTTCTCAAGACAAAACAATCCTTAGCGTATTAAATAAGTAAGTATAGATAATTTAAGAAGAGAAAACTTCAAGTTTTCACAGGACAACTTTTTTTGAAAAACATTTAGTTTACAATGGAAGAAAACTTTACAATCATTTGCCAAACTATATTAAAAATTTAGAAAATAAAGACTTCAAGAGAGAATTAAAATTACTATTAACTGAAGTTCCAATATACTCAATTGAAGAATTTTATGAGAAAAATTATTATTCTAAAAACACAGTTTATTATAAGAATTATTGAATATTTTTGTAATGTCGATGCAATTTATATTGTCAAGACAAATAAATGTTATTTTTTATTTTTATTTTAATAAAATGATCTTTTGATTAATATTATGAAATGCAATGATAATTTTTGGTTTACAATTAGGCCTAGGAGTGAGGCAGACCATAAAATGAAGGTATTACTAAGCTTGTATATATATTAACAATTCAACTACAATGAACAATCCCTTTCAAAGTAAATCAATTTTTTAAGGATAACAAAGGATGTGTAGTAAATTATGTTTAAGGCCTTTATCTGGAATTGGAAATTGTGTCTGCAATCGCGCTTATTTAGGCACGACGGCACGACAGAGAAATCCCTCTTGCCTTAGCTGCAACATGTTTGCAGTGTTGGATGTACTGCAGCTTGGATAAAGCACAACGCCAAAATATCTGATCTTCGCAGCTGGAGTGTCAGTTCTATGAAGCTTCAAGGTTGGAAGGATTCTTAAATCCAAGCCACCCTTATGGATCAAAAGCTTTGGCCTGTAGAGGGAAAGTCTTAGCTTGGCCCTTGGGCCAAAATCATCTACGATTGTGGGTTGTACTTCATGGTTAATGTAGTATTGTGGACACAGGGAGAAGGATCAAAATCGAGTGATGATCGTCGGTGCCAGAATATCGGAATTCGTGTGATCTCCTAACAAATAGTGTATGTTGTTGTAACATAGAGCAGGAGTTTTACCGTGTGGTGATCGACGGCGCCGGAATATCGGAATTCCTGTGATCTTCCCTCCACTAGTTTCTGTTGTCCCTATACAGGAAGCAGGAGCATCACCGTGTGGTGATCGTCGGTGCCAGAATATCGGAATTCGTGTGATCTCCTAACAAATAGTGTATGTTGTTGTAACATAGAGCAGGAGTTTTACCGTGTGGTGATCGACGGCGCCGGAATATCGGAATTCCTGTGATCTTCCCTCCACTAGTTTCTGTTGTCCCTACAGGAAGCAGGAGCATCACCGTGTGGTGATCGTCGGTGCCGGCGTCTCCGGGTTCGCGGCAGCTGCGGCGCTCCTGGCCGACAACTTCACCGACTTCATAGTGCTGGAGGCTGCTGACAGGATTGGCGGTAGAATACACACTGTAGAGTTCGGTATGATTCACTTGAGATTTTTATATTAAATTATTTTGCTCAGAAAATATTGTTTGCCCATTTAAAAAAGTTAAAGCGCTAAATTATCCATTTCACTTTTATCTACTTATTTATTTTAATCACTATATTATCGGTATGAACTTTAAGGCTGAGATCTTTAAATCGGATATCAAGGGATGGAAATATTTTTTATTCTGTGAAAAAATCCACTTTTATTACACAAATGTGTAATAGGTTCGTTATCTCTAGGCTTAGAATAATATCTGAGATATTAAATGACTAGATTGATAGTTATAGATTTTTAATAATTTTCTTGTTTAAATTGTTCTATTTAAATGCATTTTTCAGTATTTTTTTATGAATGATTTTTGACATCGGCTCAGGTGGAGTGGTAATAGACAAAGGGGCGGAGTTTGTGCACGGCGAGAAAGACAACGTAGTGTTCGATTTGGTCAGCCCCCACGGCCTGCTGCAGTCGTACGCGCCCCTGATATCCGTCGAGAAACGGCAGTACTACAACATCTCGGGCAACCCGCTCAACAACACCCTCGTGCACTCCGTCACGGAGGAGGCACGGGAGATCCTCGATGAAGACGGTTTCGGTGGATTCAAGGGCTCTGTGGGAGATTTCTTTTATCCCAAGTAAGGCAAGACCTACTACAGTTTAACGTATCATATAACTGTCTTCTATAAACAGCTACCGGTATTATAATAAACGTATTTAGCATCACTCATCAACGTACTTCATCAAATGATGATGTAGGTTTCAGGATTTGCTGGCCACCCGCTCTGTGGACCCGGCGCTGGGGGAAGGCATCAAGCACCTGATCGAAGAGATGCAAGGCACGTGGGACGCCGCCGACAGTATGGACCAGGTCGGCACTGTGGGGGAGTCCAGGTGGCGGGAAAACGAGGGCGACGGGTCATGGAAGTGGAAGAATGGGTCACACGGCTACAAAACCATCTTTGACATTCTCTCTGTGAGTTAATAAACATTCCAAAAATAGGTAGCCCATAATATTTGCAATATAGTTTTTCCAGATGGTTTTGCACTTATTTATTTATATGTATTTGTTTCTTTAGGATACAATCTTATTTGCACATCGGTAGCTTGTGGTAGCGTGTGACTCTCAGCCAACAAATAAACTCCTCTTTAGCTCCAAATACCTATCTTAAAACCGTATATATTGTTTAGCACATCATCAAGGCAGGATAACTGACCGTTACCCCTTTAGGACCACCCCAACTCTGACCATCAGTGGAAACGGACGAGATAGGTCTTTTTCGCCATGTGTTTGCCCTCGATGATAGTGTAAGCTTTTCCAGGTTTCATTACTATGTTTATTATATCTTTAGTGTTTGTGTCCATATTAAATTCACCAAATTCAAACACCAACGGGGATTGATGAATCTACCACCTGTTGCAGGCTAAAAAATGGGTGCTCTGTGGTACCGTATTTCTCACATCCGGAACTGTAAGGGGCCCACTGCTTATACTGATAAGCATCAGAGGCAGTTTTCGGCATTCAAATTTAAATTAAATTATCGTAATAATATTTAGAGAAATAGATCACAATGGCTACCGTGTAGCTACCTCATGAACCACATTATAACTCGACACATATCTGTCAGAGGAAGTACCCGACGGCCGGTGAGGACCTGCACGTGGCGGACAAGGTGGCCCTCGGCAAGGAGGTGGTCGTCGTGCAGCAGGACGAGGAGTCGGGCTCGGTGGTGCTGAGCTGTGCTGACGGCAGCAGCTACAGTGCTGACCACGTGATCGTCACCGTGTCGCTCGGCGTGCTGAAGAAACGCGCCGCCGACATGTTCGTGCCGCCGCTGCCGCCCAACAAGACCGACGCCATCACGGTGGGTCAGCAGGGCTTTAAAAATGTTTAAAAAATCTGTGAAAAGAACCTTTACAAGTAGATTCAGTTCATACAAAAATACACAAATTTGTACAAAAGAAGTTTGCTCATTACGAATCACACCGACACGCATGATAGTGTTGCAGTTTCATTGAAATTGCTGTACTATTTCAATGGCACTTAAATGAGATATTTGGTTGTTTAGTTTGAAAAAGCGTTCTAAAACTCCTATGGCACATATAAAATGTATTTGGTAAATTGGTAAATGTAAATTGTAATTGGTAAAGAAATTACGCTTGTCTGGTGATGTTTTCGATTCGATTCATTAAAAGAAAACACGCAGGTAACGCAGGTAGCAATCACTAGTGGACGAAATTCAGTCTTTTCAACGCAAAATGTTACTATAGCTCGTGTCAATGTGGTTTGGATTTAGCAAAATAGTGTGAAAACATTTAGTGGTTTATCTTACGATTTTACTCAAACAAAATCCTCTTTATTAGGTTATAAAAATATTTATATTAAATAAAAAATTGGAAAGTCTTTTTGAAACTGTCAAATTTAATATAGTAGGGTCCATTCGGCTTAAAAAGTAATAAAGTGTGTATTCACTGATTGATTTTTAGGTTTCACGAAAATAATGCATAAGCTTAAAATATGTGTACTCAAAATGTTCTATACCCTTATAGAATTTTATTATTTAAGCTTTTACATTGATGTTTAATGCATAATATAACTTTCAAATCTACTATATATTTGTCAAATACCACTCACTCACGTATCAGAGTATCTCAATGACCATAGGGTATAGAGGCTTGAAATTTTGCATGGACGTTCCACTTTGCTCAAAAAATGCTCACTAAGAAACAGTTTTGCAAAATTCCTTCAGGTCTCCGCCCCACAGGACTTCAAAATTTCCATCTAATGTTAATCTTATGGCCAATTTTTAATACAAATCAAAGCAACAACGAATCTGAAAAACTATGGGACCTAGAATATTAAAATTAAGCACGGGTGTTCTTCTTTGCTCATAGGTGCTCACTAAGAAACGGTTTTGCAAAATTCGATCAGGGCTCTGCCACACAAGACTTCAAAATTTCTATCTAATGTTATCCTTATGGCCAATTTTTTACACAAATCTAGGAAAAAACGAATATAAAAAACTATAAGACCTACGATGTTGAAATTTGGCATGGACGTTCTGCTTTGCTCATAGGTGCTCACTAAGAAACGGTTTTGCAAAATTCCATCAGGGCTCCGCCACACAGGACTTCAAAATTTGTAATGTTATGCTTATGGCCAATTTTTAATATGAATCTAGGAAAATCATATCTGCAAAACCATATGACCTAAGAAAATTATTAGGAACATTTTCAATGGGAGATCCACTTTGCCCATCGGTGCTCACTAAGAAACGCATCTTCGGTGCTCTTGGAAAGCATCTTCAGGGCTCCGCCCCTCGGGTCTATTAAATTGGTCTAGGGCCAATGGGGTTGAAATTTGGCATGGACATTTCTCTTTGTTCAAAGGTATTCACTAAGAAACGGTTTTGCAAATATAGTTTTGGAAGTCCTTTAGGGCTCCGCCCCACTGGACTTCAAAATTACTCAAGAGCATATGGGGTTGAAATTTGACGTAGACATTCCTCTTTACTCATTTGTACTCACTAAGAAACGGTTTTGTAAATATAGTTTTTTATGTCCTTTAGGGCTCCGCCCCACAGGACTTCATGATTACTATAAAGCCTACAGGGTTGAAATTCTACGTGGACGTTCCTCTTTACTCATGTGTACTCATGAAGAAACAGTTATGCAAGTCCTTTAGTTTTTGAAGTCCTTTAGGGCTCCGCCCCACTGGACTTAAAAATCACTCTAGAGCCAATTGGTTTCAAATTTAGTATTTGTGTTCCTTTTTGCTTATAAGTATTCACTAAGAAACGGTTTTCCAAGTATAGTTTTTGGAGTCCTTTAGGGCTCCGCCCCACTGGACTTCTAAATTACTCTTGGGCATACAGGGTTGAAACTTGACTTGGACATTCCTCTTTACTCATTTGTACTCACTAAGAAAAGGTTATGCAAAGATAGTTTTTTATGTCTTTTAGGGCTCCGCCCCACTGGACTTCAAAATTACTCTAGGGCATACGAGGTTGATATTTAACGTGGACGTTCCTTTTTACTCATATGTACTCACTATGAAACGGTTTTACAAAATAAAGTCTTTGAAGTCCTTTAGGGCTCCGCCCCACTGGACTTCAAAATTAAAATATAGCCTACAGGGTTGAAATTTGACCTTTTTACTTGTTATGTTGCCTACAAAATAAAAAAATGGGTTTGCAAAAATATCTTTTGAAATCCTTTAGAGCCCCCTACGTAAGGTCTATAGGGTTTGAAATTTGACATATTCGTTCCTCTTTGCTCATATATGTGCTCATTAAGAAATTTTTTTGCAAAATTCAATGCTCTGCTTACACAATTCTTAAAAAAGAAGATTTCGTTGCTCTTTAAAGAGATATTATTAGATGTAAAATGAATTTAATCACGGGCGAAGCCGTGACGGGCAACAGCTAGTTAAATTATAGATACCCCCGTCGCAGCAGACCTGCGTACTCAGCGAATTTCCATCCAAAGAATTATTGTTTCAACATCAAAGAACTTTGTGGCTATCTTATATAATTAATAATCTTTACAAGGAAATATAATATATTTAATGGCATTATATTTCTGAGAAAATTACTTTTATTTAATAATTCATATATTAATATTTATATTGCAATAAATGACTTTTTTAACAGTAATAAAAGTGCATAATCCAAAGCCTCCATGCAAAAGGAAAGATTTGTTTACAAATAACAAAACATAAACATTTCAAATTTGACAAATATGCAGAAGACAGCTTATCAGCTGATTAGGAACAGATACCTTATATCTCCATCTCTCTTGCTCTCATTATACAATTATTTTCCATGAGAATACCATGGGATTTAGCATGTAGGTTTGCTGCCATGGGGGTTTTTGATCAAATCTTAATTACTCACCACCTAGTGAAGGTTCATAAAAATTTTTATGAAGATATGTTGATAAATAAGCGATATATAACTTTTTAAAGATTTACCCATAAGAATAACATGGGAAACTTGATTTGAATTTTCTCTATAACCAGTTAAGCTATTTTAAAGATTCAAAATACTAAATTGTTTGTTTTTTTAAGCTCTTTCAAATGGTTTTAGTTAAAATTGATGAATTTTTAAAATGTAGGTCCAAAAATGCCAAAAACCCATTTTTGACCCTTTTGAAACCCCATAAAACCCTGTTCCCATAACCCGACAATGCTGGTTCGCGAACTCATGAAAATAGGCCTGGTCTTACACCTTCATACCAAATTTGATCAAAATCGGAGGTCCGCTTCAAAAGTTATCGGTACCACGGACACACATATATATATATATATATATATATATATATATATATATATATATATATATATATATATATACATATATATATATACATTTATATATATATATATATATATATATATATATATATATATATATATATACACATATATATGAAAACGAACGAACGGTGTTTTTGGCTTCTGGGGACCTCAAAATGAAAAAGTAAAGTGGTCCCGGGCTTAGGTCTTACCATGGCTACTACCGTAATAGCGTATTCCCTATAGGGAAATTCGCTAAAAATCAACGCTAATTTGAAAATGCTAAAGTAAGAAAAGCTTTTACTTTATATACATGCTTATAGTAGCTAACTTATTATCGGATAACGATTAATAATAAAATAAAGTATTCTTTAATAAAGTAGTCATGGAAAACGTTCGCAATAATTGAATTAATAATAAATTAAGTATCTCGGGGCAGGTTTTAAAGAATTAGTTTCTTTGGTTTATTACAAATTTATTAGTAAATTCTATCGACCTTGCTTTTCAAAAAAATTGTTTTCAAAGCTTAGTGAAAAATAATGACTAATGTTAAAATTTTGGCCTAAATTAATATTAATTAAGCTATAACAGAGGTTTTTTGTTCTCTAGAATTATTTTAAGTTATGGTGTAAATAATAAACATTACTCCTTACCTAATAAGACTGTAAACAAGCCTTTAATAAAAATAATAAAAATCAGTTTTTCCCAGACTCTAGGAATTGGCTGCGTGGGCAAAGTGTTCTTGCTTTTCCCGACCAGGTGGTGGCCTAGCGACATTAACGCCTTCGTTCCACTGTTCAGTCAAAAGCAGCTCGAGGACTTCAAAAAGAACACCACACATGTAAGAGATTCGGTTTTAATTCTTAAAGTAAAATTAAACTGAGGGACAAACACTTTGAAGTGTTGCTCAAATGAAGTCCTAACGTTATTGACATGTTTAGTAATAATTTCAAGGGGGTTCATACTATGAGCAATTATGCGCATTCCTGACCTCTAAGGAGTTTAAGTTATTGCATTTTAAAATCTTGTCTAAAGGAAACTAATGAAAATTAGTGTCCTTAGTATTAGTAATTAAAAATTAGAACTTGGGATTAGAATTAGTATTAGTAATTAGAAAATTAGTATTTGGGTTTCTTGCTAGCCTAACGGTTAACGTCTTGGACTTCAATTCAAGAGGTCACGGGTTTGATCCCCAGGATGCCCATTGTCTTTGAGGGGGTTGGACCGCTTGCCCTAAAAGCTGTACACTCTAACTAAAAAAATGCCACTTGCGTTAATAAAAGAAAATGTTTGATCACATACCACTTTTGAGATGATTATTCATTTAAAGTTTGTTTCCTTATCAAAAGCCCTTTACAATGATATTCTGTTTGGTAGGGCCTGATATATACCCTCCCACAAACCTTTTGATTGGTCGAAAAAGTTTTTTTGTTGAATTGAAAAACTCTAAAACTTAAGTTAGTGGTAACAACAAATCTTTTCTATCTTTTTTAGTTTCAAAAATGAAATTATGTTTCCATTCTTAATTTACGCACTGTTCATATATTATGACGATTGTTGTAATTTAAGGGTTTTTAAGTTAATAATTGAGTTGGCATTGATTCGGAAAACATTTTACTAATGTTAAATGAAACTGGAATAAAAGTAATCAATTGAGCGATTAGACCTGGTTTGTGATGTATTTGAAACTTTTTAAAAGTGATATGAATTGAAATAAGGCTTGGAATTGATTAGTTTAAACACTTTGTTATTAGTTTTAAAACGCTTATTAATACTTTAAAATGCTGCAATCAGCTGTTGGTGTCACATACCTTGGTTTGTTCTAGATACATTGATAGCAACTACATTAAAATCAACTTTTAAGTTGTACAACAAAAAAGAAGTAAACAACTAAAATTCTATCACAACTTCCGGAAAATAAGCTTTTTTAATATTTAAAAATAATTGCTCGATTATAGTTTATTACGTAGTTTGAAATACTTAAAATCTAACGTGAGAATTTCATTGAAATCAAATTAGTAATAAAAAAGTTGTTTGGGGGTCAAAAATTCGCCTAAGTGAAATTTAAACTCAGTCGTAAAGAATTTGTACTCTATGTTTACACACAGAGTAAAAATTCAATTAATTTTAAGATGCAGAATTTTGAGACGCAAACGTTATAAAGAGCATTGTAAGTAAATAACAAAAATGTAAACAACGCATATTACTTACCTTGTAAATATAACCTAGAAAATTCGCAAACAGCTGACTTTTCAGTCCTAGGACCTAAAAAATGTTCCAGCTGATTTTTCAGTCCTAGGGCAAAAAAAACCATTTTTGGTACTATTGAGAGAGCAAAAACAGGCTGATTTCGTGCAGAATGATAAACAATTATTTTTAGTTTGATATACTTTGGTCCAGTTTACTTGATTTTGTATTTTATTACTGTATACTTTTTTACCGCTCATAGGCACTAACAAACGGTTTTGCAAATATAGTTCTTAAGCACTTTAGGGCTCCGCCCCACTGGATTTTAATATTACTTTAGAGCATTCGTGGGGTTGAAATTTTTTACATGGACTTTTTGATTATAGTCGCTCATTAAGAAACAATTTTGCAAACTCCCTTTAGGGCTCCGCCTCCCAGTTCCTCAAAATTACCATAGATCCTAATGGATAAAAATTGAACGTGAATGTTCCGTTTTGCTAATAGGTGCTCGTTAAGAAAGGGTTTTGCAAATATAGTTATCGAAGTTCTTTAGGGCTCCGCCCCATAGGACTTCGAAATTAATCCAGGCCTACGGAGTTGAAATTAGACATGGACGTTCCTCTTTGCTTGTAGGTGTTCAATAATAAACGATTTTGCAAATTTCCTTTAGGGATTCTTCCCTCAAATGCTTAAAATTATTATAGGTCGTACGGGGTTGAAATTTGATGTCTATGTTCCGTTTTGCTAATAGGCGTTCACTAAGAAACAGTTTTGCAAATATAATTTTTGATGTTCTTTAGGACTGCGCCCCACATTATTTCAAAATGACTGTAGGGTTGAAATTTGACATAGTCGTTCCTATTTGCTCATTGGTTTTGATTAAGAAAAGGTTTTACAAAATTCCTTCAGACCTCAACTCACACTACTCTATTGTTTCAATGTCATTCTTAAGGAAGAAAATTTATTTTCTCTTTAAAATGATTTTATTACCTAAATAATAAATTCAATCACGGGCGAAGCCATGACAGAAAACTTCTAGCAAACATAAAGTTGTATCCATCTTTTTTATTTACCTTGGCTTGTTACCTTCATGGTTGATTGACTTTTAGTATGTGCGTTCAATATTCCATAATTCATTTCCATGTGGTCGACCCTCATCCCTTGCGTGGGTCCAGGGCCACTGGGCGGCGGACACGAGCGGGTTCTGGCCGGTGATGAATCACGACCGCATGTTGGTGGTCTGGTTCTCCGGCCCCTCCTGCAGGACCATGGAGTCGCTGACGGACGAGGAGGTCGTGGACGGAGAGATGGAGCTGCTAAACGCTTTCCTCGGCAAACACTACGAAATACCGAGGCCTCAGGCCATCCTCAGGTACTGCTGGATCAAGCTTTAAGTAGGTATACTAACTTCTGTACTGATTATGGGAGCTCCATCACGTAGAAACGTTGATAGTGAAATTTGTTAGTGCTAAAACTAGTTTTGTTACTGTTTTATTTTGAAGGTTCTTTAGGTCTTTAGGACTCCACTTCATTGGTTTATAAAATTTCTATGTGCAAACGAAGTTTCTTTAGTTTCGTCCTAAAAAACAGATGAGTTAGTTCATAGAAATACTTGTAGCTCAACAGTTTGTGACAAAGCAGAGTAACATGCATCATGTTATAGTAAAGTGTTATAAACACCACCAACAAATCATCCTTGTATTTTTAATGTAATTATAAACAATATGTTTACTATTTTGCTGTTAGAACCAACTGGGCCAGCAACCCATACACGCTGGGGTCCTACAGCTTCCACACGGTGGACAGCGATCGCCTCAACATCACCAGGAAACACCTCTCCCACCCCGTGATGCGCGGGGACAAACCGGTGAGTGGTGCAGGTCAACATGCGAAAACACTCTTCGTTTTGTACGATTGAGGATAGTATTCAGTTATTGGATTACAATTGGTGAGTATTGCTGGAATTGCCTGGAAAATTTGATGGGTTTTAAAACGTATTTATTGTTTTACCAGGTGGTGATGTTTGCTGGGGAAGCGACGGACGATTCGAACTGGAGCACGGTCCACGGAGCGTTGTCCTCAGGCCGTCGCGAGGCCGACAGACTGCTGCAGTACCTCAGAGTTCACTCAGAGGAAAATCTCATTAAATGAGATTTTATTAACATTTTAAACTGTGTTTTGAACATGAGAGTTGTAAATATAGGGGCCATCCTATAACTGGGTAGTTTGGCATTAAACACAAAATAAATGTAAACTTTTAAATCATAGACCTACTGAAAATTGTTGTGAAACATACAATGTGTCGACGAGTGTAAATACTGTTGTCTAGAGCTTCGGTAAAAGAATAGGTCTATAAAAGAATATTTATATATTTATAAAGAAGTTTGGAACTTCGTTAGTTGAAATCTTTACTGCTTTTATTAATACGGCTCAATATTAACTCAACATCATGATTGTCAATATGTAGGCTGTGGGAGGAATACTGCAATATTAACTATGCAAAAAAACTAGTTATTATCGCCTGTAAGTGAAAATCAACAATATTTTGCAATAAGAAAAGGCTTATTGTCCTTAGGCTTGTCTCAAAACATTATGTGAGCTTGACTGTTTATCTAAGTTATAGGAATGTGGTGATTCAGTTATAGATTTTAACCTTTCAAATAAATAAACCGATTTATTAATTTGAATGAGATGATGACAATGAAACATAAAACACTTGCAGTTATTTTGTTTGTCTCCTTTTTCAAATGTTCAAATTGGAAAACTTTAATTTATGATGAATTTATTCACCGCATTGGCTTTTAAACAAGTCAGTAAATAATTATCTCTTTAAAAATTCTATTAAATTCGCTACAGATGATATCTTTCCCAGGAGCTATGGTAAAATAAAACTTTTTCAACTTGTTGTAGCCAAGCAAAATTATGAGCTTATAGTTTCAACAATATATTAAAAAGTAGGAAGGAACAGTTTAAAAACATTAACATCAAACAATAATTTTGCAAAGAGTATAGACATATGACAAAGGTATTTCAATTATAGTCTATAGTTTTTTTTTAAACCTGATCCTTCACGAGAATATTGGGGTGGGGGAAAGATTTAAACTGTAAACAAAAAATTTTAACTGTAAACAAACCGTTTAAACTCGTGACAAACATGTTAGAATATCAGATTTCCTCAAATAACGTTTTAAATAAGTTGTAATGTATTAAGTAACTCTTAGTCAGCTGTTATATTTTTTAGGCAAATTTATTCCTTGTTAAAAAGTCACAGTTCTAAAATAATATGTAGAAAAAACTGCTACCAATAATATTGTAGAGCTGATACACAATATGTTGTGATGTGAAATTACCAGTTGGTATGCAAGAGTGAAATAAAACAAAAACAACAAAAAACCAACAAAAAATAAAGGGCTCCAGCCATTGGGATATTAACAAGGATAAACTAACCCCTACCACCTTCTCTCCCTAGAAGGATCAGGTTTATCTGAAAAAATGTTGCTCAGGTTTACAGTAAAAATTAGCAAAATTAGTGTTGAACAAGGTGCAACTCTCAAAGAATTAACCGATCCCGTCAACTTCCACGCAAGCCTGCCACCGTTTATTTTACGTGGGCCCTCCCACCAACTTTGCCACAGATCGGCTAACCCTTTAAGAGTTGCACCACCAGGTCAGGGTTTGGTCGTGAGCGGATTCGAACCCGCGCCGACGCAGACATCCTGGCCAAGGATGCCTACGCCTTAGCCATCTGAGCTATCACGACCGGCAGCCAAGACATGAGAATTTGGGTTTTGAATGGTGCGCGCCCCTAGCGGGAAAGACTTTAGGTTGTTGGTATGCGAGTTCGCTACAAGAGCGCAGCACTAAGCCACTGCAACCAATCCGTAAGAAACAATTTGGGCATAAATGGGTTAAGTAACTCTTAGTCAGCTGTTATATTTTTTAGGCAAATTTATTCCTTGTTAAAAAGTCACAGTTCTAAAATAATATGTAGAAAAAACTGCTACCAATAATATTGTAGAGCTGATACACAATATGTTGTGATGTGAAATTACCAGTTGGTATGCAAGAGTGAAATAAAACAAAAACAACAAAAAACCAACAAAAAATAAAGGGCTCCAGCCATTGGGATATTAACAAGGATAAACTAACCCCTACCACCTTCTCTCCCTAGAAGGATCAGGTTTATCTGAAAAAATGTTGCTCAGGTTTACAGTAAAAATTAGCAAAATTAGTGTTGAACAAGGTGCAACTCTCAAAGAATTAACCGATCCCGTCAACTTCCACGCAAGCCTGCCACCGTTTATTTTACGTGGGCCCTCCCACCAACTTTGCCACAGATCGGCTAACCCTTTAAGAGTTGCACCACCAGGTCAGGGTTTGGTCGTGAGCGGATTCGAACCCGCGCCGACGCAGACATCCTGGCCAAGGATGCCTACGCCTTAGCCATCTGAGCTATCACGACCGGCAGCCAAGACATGAGAATTTGGGTTTTGAATGGTGCGCGCCCCTAGCGGGAAAGACTTTAGGTTGTTGGTATGCGAGTTCGCTACAAGAGCGCAGCACTAAGCCACTGCAACCAATCCGTAAGAAACAATTTGGGCATAAATGGGTTAAGTAACTCTTAGTCAGCTGTTATATTTTTTAGGCAAATTTATTCCTTGTTAAAAAGTCACAGTTCTAAAATAATATGTAGAAAAAACTGCTACCAATAATATTGTAGAGCTGATACACAATATGTTGTGATGTTACCAGTTGGTATGCAAGAGTGAAATAAAACAAAAACAACAAAAAACCAACAAAAAATAAAGGGCTCCAGCCATTGGGATATTAACAAGGATAAACTAACCCCTACCACCTTCTCTCCCTAGAAGGATCAGGTTTATCTGAAAAAATGTTGCTCAGGTTTACAGTAAAAATGTAATCGAGCAATTTAATCTGGACTATCCCATGTAATTCTTAAGCACCCTACCAATCCAATATTGTCATTATCAGTACCTAATCGCCAAAAATACACTTATTTACAGCTGTACTTGTACATTAACATAATATATTTTGTTAAACTAAACGTAAGCCCAGTGTTATTCAAATGGAGAAATTTCAAATTTTATTATTGATTACGCCCTTATTTTGAGTCCGATTTTCATAGTTTTTTTTTTGCGGGAACGACTAGTGATCAAGCCCTATCCAACAACACCATAAACTTGGCAATCGGCTGAAAATTGTAGGAGTTGTTAAAAAAACCTTAGCGTATTAAATATGTATAGGTTTTCACAGATTTCCTCAATAATTTTATCAATATTTTTTCAGTCAGTTTATGTAGAAGGCCTATGTAATTTTTAATTAATTCATGTTACCTCTAAGACCAACGTTGAGTAAAAATTCTCCAAGGCCTCAAAAATATTACGAAATTAAAATGAAGTTATCAAAAAACTAAAGCAACCATAAAATCAATTTTTAATAGGTAAACTGTATTTAAACATTTTTAACTAATGTAAATTAATGTTTGCTAAAGAATGATAAACACAAGCATGGCGTCAGAAAACGTCATATAGCTCCTTGTCTCGGGGCACAAACAACACAAACGGGGTGATAAAGTTTGCACGGACGAATGACATTGGGTGACAATGCTGTGAAATTCTCATGGTGAGCCGATAGGCGCATAAACCTTCAACTGCATGGCGATAGTTCCTCTGCTACTTGTCTCATCTCTTGAGATGTCGTAAACCACTTTTATGGCTACTGAGGTTAAGGAATTAAAGCCTCTGGGCGTGTAAAATATTTGACCTATAACAACAGTACTAATTATTTTCAGCATGTATTTAGGCCGACTATCAAGTGACTTTCAGGTGGTTCTAAGCCTCTATCGATAATTATTTTAACTTAAAAATTGCTAATTGGTTTAAGATGATTGAAATCACAGAGAATTCAATACAGGGCGATTAAAAAGTTGCTGACCATAAACAAAAGCAACATAAACAAAATAGAAAACTAAAGGTAAATACAATTAATAATGGAGAGGTTTTGTAGAAACATCAGACAACAACGGGTTTTGGTAGATTGATATTTGTGGAGTTAGGGCAAAACTGCATTGGTATAAGTGTGAGTTTCTTAAAAGGAACCAAAAGCTAACTTTTTTATTCTACATCTGACAGTATATTTCTTCTGGTGGACCCCCTTTACTTTTAGCGAATTTCCCATAGGTAATAAGCTATTACCGTAGGTCTCATGGTAAGACCTAAGCCCGGGACCATGTTACTTTTTCGTTTTGAGGTGCCCAGAGACCAAAAATAATAGTCATTAAAATTTATATATATATATATATATATATATATATATATATATATATATATATATATATATATATACATATATGTGTCCCTAGACACGATAACTCTCGTAAAAAATGGTCCGATCGACACCAAATTTGGGAGAGATGTGTAATCCTACGTTTATTCGGATGAGTTCGAAAACCAGACATATCGACCCACCGGAAGACCGGAAGGGGTAGTTTTGGGGGGTTTTGTACCCCAAAAAAGGGTTTTTTGCATTTTTCATATGTAAATTTTAAAATTTTTTAATTTTTATTTTGACCATCGGATTTAGCTCAAAAAAACACACAATTTAGTATTTTGAAGCTTTGCTCTATCTCCATTGGTTACCGAGATATTACAAAGTCTAAAGACAGTACATTGTCTTTTGGGGCTCCAATGTTAATCTTATGGAGAATAAGGATGTGTTGATATTTCACTTATTAACCAATATTTTTGGATGAAACTTGGTATTTAGCTTCATTTGGTTGAGATTCATCCATTTAAGGTAAAAAATATTGGTTTTTGTACTTATCATGGCAGCAAACCTGCATACACTTTTCCCATGTTAACCATATGGAGAATAGGCAAACTCTTTTATTTATGGACAGATATTGATGAAACTTACTATACGGCTTTATATGGTCGAAATAAATTTTGTCTATGCTAAAAACCTACTTTAAGAGTCCCCATGGCAGCATACCTGCATACTCTTTCCCTATATTTATCTTAAGGAGAATAGTCATTTATTTCCCTATTTATGAGCACGTGATGAAATTGTGTTTACAAGTTTAGCTGGTCAAAATTAATATTACTAACTTGGAAATTCGCTGAGTACGCAGGTCTGCTGCGACGGGGGGTATTTTATTTTGCTTTCAGGTATGTATTTCACTTTTTAAAATTTCCCGCTATTTTCCCAATATGGTGGCGAACTTCAAAATTTCTTACTGGAACACCCTAATTTTTTTAAGAACATTTTTTTCATAAAACAAAACATTTTTGAAAATTTTATTTTTCGCCCGCCATATTTGAAAGGAGTTAGTTAATATATGCGTAAATGATAGTTTTTATGAGTGAAATGTTCTCAAAACATCAATTTAAGAAGTTTTTATTCTTAGAGTATTTTTTATTTTAATCAATGGTTTCGGAGATATGGGCAGATAAAATTTGTCCCATGTTATTCTTATGGTACTAAAAATAAACTTTAATTGTCTCTAGCTCAATAACCGTTAGGTTCGGAAAAACATGGCAAAGAATGAAAAAGGCTTAAAATCACATTGAAATTCCAAAAACCCCCTTAAAATGTAGATTGTTAAATAAGAAATTTTAAAGTTAGCCGCCATATTGGAAAAATGGTGTGAAATTTTTAAAAGTGAAATACATACCTGAAAGCAAAATAAAAAAGTAAAGGGGGTCCCATATAAGAAGTATACTGTCAGATATAGAATTAAAAGATAGCTATTGGATCACTTTAAGAAAGAAACTCGCCCCGTAAGTATATGATGTTTGTGAATCAGTTTGTTTTGTATATCTTCGCGCAGTGAGATTTTTTAACGTTTTGACGGGGAACCTTCCAAAACCCAGTCTTGTTACTAACTATTATTGAAGTTGTTAGAAAGCATTATTAATTAATAGTCCAATAACAGATAAATAGCAACTGGGTCCGGAATCAAACCTTTAAAGTACGAAGTTTGTCAATGTCAATAATGGATAGAGATCATAAAATAAATAATTATTTGATTATAGAGTCATTTTATTTTACCCATCATCATTTAAATTGCAAAACTCATTTTCGAAAATTGAATACCAATCAATTTTTTGCCCACAACCCAAATACCAGATTGTGCATCAAAGGTATATCATTAATCTGCCAACCTTTCCATCATTAATGGTATTATTTACATTTCATTTGGTATTTTGTTTATCTATGTAACATGTATTGTTTCAATTTAGTAAGAAAATAAAAATCGTCAATGACTTTTCAATTGCCCTGTATATAATACACCACCCAGTATCTTACAATAAAATTAAACAACATATTTCCTTTTTAAAGATTTTAATAATAGCATTTTTATAGGGCTATATTTGGTTTGTTTGAATGAATAAAGAATTAAGATTAAATGATTAAATCTGAATAAAGATTTGTGATACTCATACTGATATTAAAGATGAATTCCAGAATTTCTAACTCTCTAGGTAATTCAATAGGAGTCAAAAGCACATTTTCAAAGCCCCGGAGAGCAACCTAGTCCAGTGTGTGTTGCCGGTCCGGTCGCGTCCAAAGGCGTTCGATTGAAGAGCTTTTAATGACGAATTCCGCAGAGACCACTTTACCCGTTATGACACGTCATATTTTTTTGTCGATGGACATAATTTTTTATTTTATTTCTTTAGAGCATATTTAAAAGCTTTGATGTAATGACTATTAAACTTTATTCGGATTTTTTTTAGATAAAGGAGGAAAACATCTAACTAGTATTGGAATTTAGAGGCAAAAATTAGTTTTCAACAAGAGGCAAAAGAGTAAGTTCGGTTTAAAAAAAAAGCTTTGTAACATACGTTGTTATTACTGTGCCATAAAAGTAATTTACCTTAGTTGATTTGTTCATAAACCATCTACTATAATTAAAAATTAGTGCTATTAAATAAATTAAATAATAGTTGTTTTAAACACTTATAGTTTAATCAAACAGCTTATCCAATTAGAAAAGCGATCGCTATCAGCGAATGGCTGGTTAAAAGATTGGAAGTGTGCCTGGGCTTGTGGAGCGTGGTCGCATTCAAGTTCTTTCGGATCAGAGAATTTGTATGGACTTTTACACAAAAGCTCTGTAAACCCAACATCGGGGTTGGAATTTAGGAGGACGGTGTAAACGTTGCAACTAAGCCATTAATCTAGAGACATAACTGAGGTTTTTGAAAAGCAGTGTATTTTGGTACTGATAAGGAAAGGTTTCCATGCTAAAATTCTATTTTTACAAATTGCAGATTAAAGAGATTTGAAAATCTGTATACCTGAAGAAATTTCAGCTTATAGAATAAAAGGTGAAGTACTTAATTCAACTGTAATAGTGTACGTACCTATCCTCAATTAGAATTTTAATTATTTCAGAGAAGTGCTACTATGTGACCTACATGTATACACTACTATAGATGTACACTATAACACAGATACACTATTTTGGTAAACATTTCCTGTTATTGTAAACTTTATCTAGATGTATATGCCAATGATTTTTTTTTTAATATTAACTTTTTAATCAATACTGTCAACTGACATATAATACTATAACCACTACAGTTTTATTTAGCGAAATCAATCATTTAAATAACCAATTTAATATACCTCTTTATAAATCATTTCCTAATAGCCAATTTAGTGATGAAATCATTGCAATTTGAGAGCAATAAAGTAATTTTATTTTGTTGTAGTTGTTTGAAAGAAAATTCAACCGTCACCATTAGAAACTGACGATGTTATACAAATGCTTCTAACAGACTTGGCTTTAAAAGTCTCGTTGCAAAAGATTTTTCTGCATTATTCGTAGATTATTTTATTATTTTTTAATGAATAATTATTTTATAATGAATAAATAAGTAATAAATTAACAAATGACATCTAATGCAACATAAATTAATTCGAAGTTTTCCCCTGCCATCTTAAAGACATAATATGTTTTACTAAAATGTATTTAATGGGATGTTTTAATGGTGTAAATAGAAAATATTTATAAAAGTAAATGAATAAATGAATAGGTGACCCGTCGAATAGGTCGTTCGTTCGTGATAAGTCAAAAGGTGATCAGTTTTATTTTATCCTTTCTAATGATTAATCAAAAGAAATAAAGTCCAAAATAATAGATGTCGTTGGCTGTAGTATAACATTGGAGCTCATATATCGGAGCGGCGGCCAGCAACACACTACACACTATATAACACACTATACAACACACACTACACTATACACGATCGTCCGTACCCGGACTCGTGTAAACAAACAAGGCTGCGAAACCGGTCGTTATGTACACACCATGGCAACGCATTGCTGATTCCGGCATCACTGTATCAGTGAACACATAATGTCGCTATAAAGGTATAATATTTAGCTTCATGATTCCTACTTCTGGATACTGATACAAATTCATGGAATAATACAGTTTTACCTTTTCAATATCCTGTTGTTGATGAAAAAGACTACACGTTTCGTGGCGATATCCACATCTTCAGGTAATCTCCCATAAGGTTCGTCATAAATTTAAAATTGGTAACACAAACACGAAGAATAAATAAATAAATACACGACACAGTTAACACTTAACAGTTCGACAACGAAAATACACAGGATTGCGCTGCGTGCACTCAATATGTCGGACGGGCCTCGACTACCTAGGGGATTACCTTAAGATGTGGCTGTCGCCACGATTCATGTAGTCTGTCTCATCAACAACAGGGTATTGAAAAGGTAAAAAAATATTAAAAAGGTATAATAGGCACTAGCTATGTGTATAGTAGATATTTCCATAACTTTTAGACTTGAAATCATTTATATTCCTGATGTATATCGTCAAGATAACAATTAAAGAGGAACTATTAACATAGCACAAAGCATAATGTCTTCATTTAGGATGTATTCAATAATTTTTAACAGCTTCCACAAGTCTATTTAAACATAAGTTATTTGTGAAACACACAACATGTATACACAGTACGTACTTACTACTCTATATATCTTGGGAGAAACAAATGTTGGCGCTAAATTATCTTAACTATCGATTTTTATTTTACAAAGTTATATGAAGAACAATTGATTTTTTACTAAATTGTACCGTTAATCAAAGCTTAGTTTTAAACGGACATTATCATACTGAGAGAGTAAAAATAATTATGATTTTAAAGACATCGGAATATTTGTGATATGTAGACTAAAATAAATAATTCTTGATTATTAAATCAAGAATCCAACGCACAAAAAACTGAATAATTTATTAACCTATATTTATTAAAGAAAGTTGTGTTGGTTACACCACTTATTTATTGAAAACGGCTGAACTGATAGGGCTGAACATTGGTGGGAAGGTAGCTTAGAACCAGGAAGAACATATAGGATACTTTTTATCCATATTCCTTCATAGTGCTCCGCCCCACACGTCTTCAAAGTTACTATATTATTCTTATATGGAAGCAACATTTTTGTAGTGGAATATTAATTTTGTAAACACCTGTTCTTATTCCAATTATTTAGGGAATATTGGTAATAAAAAAAGAGGATATTATAGAATATGCGTCGAGTGGACTTAGCGAACGAGCTAAAATTTACGGGGAGTCATCACTGAATGACTCATCATGAAATCTCAGAAACTACCAAACGTAGTACATCTCCTTTAAAGCTCCGCCCCACAGAAGCACACATCATAATTACTGTGTAGCCTACGTGTTGAAATTTGTCATGGACTATTCTCTTTGCTCATAGGTACTCACTAAGAAAATGTTTTGCAAATATAGTTTTTGGAGCAAATTAAAGCGCCGCCCCACAGGGTATCAAAATTACTTAAGGGCCTCCGGGGTTGAAAATTGACATGGACGTTCCTCTTTGCTCATAAGATATGTGCTCACTAAGAAATAATTTTGTGTATGTTCTTTAGGGCTCCGTCCCAGAGAACCGTAAAATTGCCTTATATCCCAAGGGTTTTAAATTTAATGGTTGATGTTCCGTTTTGCTGCTATTTATGGTGCTCACACTATAAGAAATGGATTTGTAAAAATAATGTTTGAAGTTCTTTAGGGTTACCTTTTATGACTTCAAATTAATCCAGGGCCCACGGGGTTGAAATTCGACGTGGACGTTCCTCTTTGCTCATAGGTGTTCAATAATAAACGATTTTGCCAATTTCCTTTAGGACTTCTCCCCACAAAATTACCATAGAACCTGCGGTGTTGAAATTTAATTTTTATGCTACGTTTTGCTTATAGGTGTTCACTAAGAAACAAATTTGCAAATATAATTTTCGATGTTCTTTAGGTCTCCGCCCCACATTATTTCAATATGACTGTAGGGCCCACGGGGTTTATATTTGACATGGTCGTTCCTGTTTGCTTGTTGGTTCTCATCAAGTAAAGGTTTTGTAAAATTCTTTCAGACCTCAACTAACACTACTTTATTATTTCAATGTCATTCGAAGAAGATTTAGTTGATCTTCAAAAAGATTTTATTACCTAAATAATAAATCCAATCACGGGCGATGCCGTGACGGGCAACAGATAGTTTTATTATAAAAGAAATATCAATAAATCCTTATTTATACTAGCTTTTTCCCCGGCTTCACTTGCGTTACTCGTCACGTTTAGCTCGTTCGCTACGCTCACTCTCTGTCACACTCTAGAGGTAGCAGAGGTATATATATATATATATATATATATAAGTAGTGTCAAATTGTTGGTGCTGGCTCAGTTCAAGGTCACCTGAGGGATGACGTCATCGAGGTCAATGACCTCACCGATGACGTCATCGATGACGTCATCGATTGCGTCATCGATGACGTCATCACCAATGACGTCATTTCTATGACGTCACACCCATGACGTCACAGAAATGACGTGCTGATGACGTCATCACCCCTTACGTCATCAAAATGACGTCACCGACGCCACTGAGGTCAAGGTCACGCCGAAACTTAAAATTTTTTGGCACTTTTGCCGTTTCTCGCACTACGCTCCGAGTTTCAGTCAGAGTCCCCGTGACCTTGACCACTTGGAGCGAATTTTCGACGAGAAACGGCAAAAGTGCCAAGTTAAACTCGAGTTTCTGACATGACCCTGCCTAAATGGGCAATCGGTTATCCCTCAGGTGACCTTGAACCAGCACAACACCAACAATTTGATATTACTGTGACCTTGAAAACCTAACAACGGAGCGCCGACACCGATGCGCACCCCACGACAGCCACCGAGTGACTGACTGTCAGGCTCTGTGTATGCTAGGTATATTGGCTTGAAAGACTAAGACTCTAAACTGTCAGGAATGGGAGTAACTAACTGAATTTTGCAAGGAAAAGTCATTTCATCCAATATTTAAACAAATCCTCATCAGTAAAACTGACATTAGTCTGTTTTGTATAAAACTTAGGGTGTCCGCGCAACAGTTTGCGCCACTTAGCCAAAGTTGAAACTCTCTTAACTTTTAGTGGTGGACAGTGAGCAACTAATAAAGTCTTAACACGGCTAAGTTTCTTACCTAAAGCGTCCCGCGACATGGCTTCCCCTCACAAAAGTCCGCACAATACTGAGAGACTGATTGTAGTGCATGAGTCAAGGGAAAAGAGGTGGGGGAAACAGCAGGAGTGGGGGAAGGTCCCAGTGGCGGGGGAAGGTGAGGTGGTACGCTGGAGTTTCGCATCACTTCACCATGAGCTGTCCTACAGTCAACACACTGTTCTCTTGGCCCGAGTTGGCACTAGAAGAAACATTTCTGTACAGCTTAGGCTGTGAGAGCCGAGGAAGCAAAGTCAAAGTGGAAATTGTGTTAAACTCCAAGATGAAGAGTCTCCTAAATAAACTAATTGTATCCTTGCAATCTCCTATAACTTTAGAGAAATACCACTTTATTAAGCGACACCTTATACTTTGGCAAAACGAAGCAGAAATAGAAAAGATTACAGTAAAATTAATTTAACTTAAAACTTGGAATGGACACTCATGGCGATACCACGTGGCGTGCAAACGCCACCCTAAACATTACAAGTTAGGCTATTGAGCACCTCTGGTACGATAACCGATGTGCTAGAGTTAAAGTGTGATGACATTGAGTCAAAACACTGAAACACTACAAGTCGATATCGTCCCAGAGTCAAAGTGTAGTGACCTACATTCAGAACTTGTAAAATTACTTACATATAGAGAGCTAGAGAACAGCGAGACGCACCGCATGGAAGCCGGAGACATACTGGCTAAGCGGTGTTGTGCAGCCTAGGGACCTAGTTGTGGTGGGGGTATAGCCAACACTTAGAGTACAAGTGTTGTGTTGTGGGTGACCTTGACCCACTTAACTTAGTCAACCCCCCCCCCCCCCGACAAAAAGTGCGAACCCCCCCCACCCCCACCCCCCCCCCACCCCCACCCCCCCCACCCCCACCCCCACCCCCTCCCCCACCCCTGATATCCTGGGCGTGGCAGCCCCGGTGGGGATATAAGGGGGTCCGGCCAGAGCCGGCTCGCAGTCCGCTCCCGCGCGTTGAACGTGAACGATCGGGACGGACCGCCATAGGCATCACTAAACATTGAATGGCGCCTTCAGTGTTTAGCGAAGTCTACTCTAACTTTAAGACTTGTATTAGTTGTAAGATATTGCGCTTGCGTTTGGGTATTGCGAATTGTGTTATATGAGAGTGTTTTACTTGTACCCTATGTCTCCTGTGTCTTTTATCCTTTGTGTCTTGTTTGTTATATGTGTTTAATGTGTATGTGCTTGTTCCAGCATTGACTACGTTGAGCTCAATTGTGTGTTGTAAGTGTGTTATATGTTTCTAAAGTGTATACGCTTGTTTTAGCAATCCCCCCTTGAGCTTTTGCAATGCTCAAAGTAAATTGTAAAGACAGGGAACGGGAGTAGGCCCCCGTGTAAAGTTACTTTTGTATAATTGTTAGGCTCCTCTCATGCATGCTTTAATGCGGCTGAGAAATAGGAGCGTCCGTTTGTACGCCTATATGGGGGTAATAAGCCGATGGCCTCTGCACTCGGACCGAGGACGTAAGCCACTAGGGTGTCCTCAGTTAGTTTCCCTTCTGGAAACTCAAAATTATGTAAATGAAACTTTATTAGCTATTTGTGTTTTTTTGTCCCCAAGGCCCCCGAACATTCGTGGTTCGCCATGGATGTACGGGGGCCGAAATTTTTTAATGTCCGTGTGGCCTTGACCCACATAGGACTTGTAAAAATTTACTGCATTGCTAAATTAAAAATATTAAAGATAGGGTTACGGGAGTAGGCCCCCGTGTAAAGCCACTTTTTTTATAATTGTTAGGCTCCTCTCATGCATGCTTCAATGCGGCTGAGAAATAGGAGGTGGTCCGTTTGTACGCTTATACGGGGGTAATGAGCCGATGGCCTCTGCACTCGGACCGAGGACGTAAGCCACTAGGGCGTCCTCAGTTTCTTTCAAAAGTATGTAAATGACATTTCGTTAGCTATTGGAAAAGTTATTAGTTGGAAATGCAGTAAATGTTTACAAGTCTCGCGTGGCGAAGGGTACACGACATTGGATGTTGCCTTGTTGTCATAGTTGGGTCTCTTCGGAGGCTACAGCGATGACAACCCAAGTGCCCCACACCCCCATAGGGGGGTGTGGGGCTTAATTTTTTTAAAGTTTTTTCGTGACCTTGACCTAAATATAAAAGTTTTCAAAATCTTTAACAGTCAGATCTTACTAACACAGTTTATATATATAGAGGTCTTTTAAAAGTTAACAGTTAGGTATTAGTAACGCACAAGTTTGGAATTGTTTATAGTTGGGTCTCTTGGGAGGCTTCAGCGATGGCAACATAAATGTCCCAAGTGGGGTTTATTTTTTTGAAAAAGTGCGAGCCCCCCCCCCTACAAAAAAGTGCGAACCCCCCCCCTACAAAAAAGTGCGAACCCCCCCCCCCCCGACAAAAAGTGCGAACCCCCCCCCCTGATATCCTGGGCGTGGCGGCCCCGGTGGGGATATAAGGCGGCCGGGTGGCATGCACTTCTCATTCCTGTCCAGGTTCCCGTACCGGACGGTCCTCTCTCGCTCCTGAGATTTTGTTTAGTTATTTCAATCTTCTTTTCATACTTACTCTTTTCATATTTACTCTTCATTTATTCGCTTCATCAAGATGGGTCTTAAGCTCAAGAATTACCCACCAGCTTCTTCAACCTCGGCCAACACGCCTCAGCCCTCATCGTCCTCCGCTCCGATCCTAGAATACCTCATGACAGCGCAGATTCTGAGCTGCCTGACGATGCCGCCGCCGCCGCCGCCACCGCAGCCTGCCTCGATGCCCAGCCTCTCACCATTGCCACCAACATTGCAAGAGGTTGGCACACCTGCAGCATCGGAAGAGACTGGCGCACCTGCAGCTTCGGAAGAGGTTGGCGCACCTGCGGCATCATCAAAAAACCCCAGCGGACGAGTCCTGATAGCCTCTCCTGCACTCTCGCTGCTATCAGACTCGGGATCGGAGTCTGCGGTGTTTCAAGAGGCGTCAAGGTCGAGGATAACCCCCTATAGCCGCACAAAGAAAATCCTATCCTACACCAAATCACAATGTCCCTCACCCATATCCCCCATGCCATCCACACCAACCAAAGCACCCCGTAAATCCATCTTTTCCCCTGAACTTCCCTCCATAGACCTAACACGCTCTCCTACCCCACCCAAAATTGTTTGCTCCATTCCTTTTGACCAATCTTTGCCTCTTCCACCCCCTTCCACCCCTATTTCTTCTAGCCAGCCTAATTCGGAGAAGCTCCAAAACACTAAGAGTCCAACACAAAAGAAACGTAATCGTGTTAAATGCCCTGCTGGCAAGCGTGATAAATGCGATTATGTTTGGTTTAGCAGAGAGGCTGTGGTTCTTTGTTGTCCGAGTTTTGCTCTTCCAGAAAAAGATCGTTGTCAACGACACTTGAATAAGAAAATCAAAATTCCGACACCAAAGCCCTATAGCCTTAATATTATGCCTGAAAAGTCCAAGTTCAAACACCCCAACAGTCCGCAGAAGCTGAAAATTAATAGGCTCAAGAGGGACAAAAAATATTATTTCATTGTTCAAGCTTATGGAGCATTTAACATAAATGTGCAAATCATTCTAAAAGGTGATGGCCGCCTTCATAGAATGAAAGTACCACCTGCGATGGTACAAAGAGAATTTTTTGTCCCCGGGGCTTATTTAATTCGAAGAAAAGGATGCCTATCTGTTTGGGAAATGGACTAGGACATGGGCTCACCAAAAAACCAAAATTGTTAGGTTGTGTTGGACAATATTTAAAAGTCTTTTTCCAAATTATTTTTCCAAATTTAGTCTTAACCCTCTTAAAGTAAGGGAGAGGGGTATTATACAAGTCAAGTAATAAAAAAAAAAAAAACACTTGACTTGTATAAAACCTGGCGGTGATGTAAAGTCACTGGGACAATCTCAAACCGTGTCCTTGAGGGTGAAGACTAAGTTACAAAAATCTTTAACAAATAAAAACTTACCTCCAAACACTTGTAGCTTGCTACAAGTGTTTGGAGGTAAAAAATTTTTCAAAGTTTGAATGACCTTGACCCATATAAATTACTGTTTAAAGTAAAGTGCTAACCTTACAACTAATGTTGTGTATCACGTGATACCCCCACTCTAACGCTCTTACTAAGCTTGTATGAGCCGTTCATTTGCTTCAGTCTGTTTCTGTGCTCCGTGGTAAACATGTCATGGTACAATTACAAAGGTGGTGACTTCTTGATAGATCAACACAATGCTTGGGAAGTGCTAAACCAGCATAGAATGGAAGTTGAGTATTGTATAAGACGAGACGGGTCTACATTTTATCTATGTATTATAAACAACCAAACTCATAAGTATGAACACTGGACAAAAATTAATTATAACAACATAGATGAGCTGTTTGCTTGGGTGTTTGAGGTGTGTAAAGTTATAGAAGAAACCAAAATAATGGGTGTGCTAAAGGTATGTAAAACTGATGACCGGGAAGACTAAGCAAAATTTCTTTAAACCCTCCCCCCCCCTTGTTATCCCCACCACTAAAAATGGGTATATATATAGGAGTGGTGATCAACCGTCCTCTCATTCTGCTTTACACCGTTAAGCTGAACACCACCATGTCTGCTATGAACGTCCCAGCCTCTACCTCTGGCCCGGCTGCCTCCAACTCCAGCCCGAGCATTGGACCAATCCGATCGGGGCCTTCGTCAAGGAGTCGTGTCCGATTCTCCGGCTTTGGTCCTGTGAGGAAGGAGTTGCGGAGCAGCGGAGCTTCTCAACCAACCACGATGGACGCATCAACCCAGACTCCACCAAACATCATCGAGTGGTACGACGAAGTCATAGAGCAAAGGGACAGAATGCTAGAGAATACTCGCAGGGAGCTACTTTATATCCGGAGTAAATGGGAAAAACTAATTAAGAAGTGTGAAAGCCTGTTGGACAGTGATGATAGTGAGGATGAGAGTGGATAGGTGTGTGGGTAAAGACTTGGACTGGGACTTGTGTGTATGTATGAATGTGTGTGTGAATGTGAAATACAGAGCGGGGGATAGATCACTCTGTGGCAATGGACTAACATGCCACTTAGTGATCTATCCCCCGTTCTGGTAATGTTTTTGGATGGCCTTGACCCACTTTACAAGGTTAACTAGTACCCCCACCACTGATATGTGTATATATACGGGTATTAATGTGCAGTTTGGTTATTCTGCTTTGTACCGCTTAGCTGAATACCGCACTGTAACATGGCGTCCAACTCCAAAACTTCTCGGGCTTCCTCTTCTTCTTCAAGAAGGCGTGCTGCCAACGTGCTGCCTGCTACTCGTGGACCTGCTCGACCATTCCACAGCATAACTGTTGCTCGGGCAAACGCCTGCAAAGCTCCAATGCTACGGACCTTGCTGGAGGTGAGCCAAGACGGGCAAGGCTTGCTCAGTCCTGGTCAACGGCAGGAGCAAGAAAGGCGTATGGCGTACTTCAAGCTGCAGGCTGTAGTCCCCAGCTTGAAGTTAGGCGATCCCAGAGTGGCAAGCATCAACGAGGCAGCGGACTACATATCACACCTTCACAGTGTTTTAGAAGTAAAGGACCAACAAATTGAAAACTTAAAAGAACAATTGAAACAATTTAACTTTAATCCGGTGGAGTTTGTAGAAACGGTGATGAGTGATAGTGACGATGAAGGTAGTGAATATATATTAGGTATGTAATGAAAAGACAGGGACATGTGTGTGTGTGTGTGTGTGTGTAGAATACAGAGCGGGGGATAGACTATTTTGCGGCAATGGACTAGCATGCTGCTTAGTGGTCTATCCCCCGCTCAAAGGGTACTTTTGAATGACCTTGACCCACTTTAAACGAAGGACAACCGGTTAACTGGTATAAAAGAGGGGGTCTGTACATCCCGACTTCATTCTGCTTTGGACCTTCCAGTGGAACGCTAGAAAATGAGTGGATCACTGATCATTGGTAAGGAGTGGGAGTATGTAACCATAAACTATTTAAACTGTAGAGGGATGTTGAAGAAGGTGTATGATAATGTTAAAAGAATGGTTGTTGAAGAAGGTAGGGTAGTGATTGTAGCGTGGAAGAAGAAGCAGTATACAGGACAACAAGTGAGAGCAAGTGACTTTGGGGGGAATAGTGTGTTTCAAATTGGACGAGCGAACTTGGTTAATTTGGACATTGTGTTTTGAGACTTGGAAAGGTTAATTGAAAATAGTGGCAAACATGGGGAACTCTTAATTGGCAGGGAGGACAGAGTATATGAGTAAGTGTAAAAGACTGGGGGGCTTATGTGTGTGTGTAAAGACTAGGACTTGTGTGGAATACAGAGCGGGGGATAGATCACTTTGCGGCAATGGACTAGCATGCTGCTTAGTGGTCTATCCCCCGCTCAAAGGGTATTATTGGATGGCCTTGACCTATATAAAGGTAGAGGGGGAATGGGTAATAGGAGGGGGAAATTGGTATATATGTAGGACTGATGAATAAAGCATTTAGTCAAGCATTTGTCTAGACACTATCAACAACAACAATGGAGAGCTTCAGTGTTGAGTTCATCCTCTTGGAAGAAGACATCAACGAAGTGGTGGAACTTATAGAGGATAAGACCAGCCAGGGCACATTGGAACTTGTGAATTGCGAACCGTTGGACAATGCCGCAATCGATAAGATTGCATATTTCATGATGCATTTGTATAACGAACAAACAACCAATATGGAGTTTGTGCAGTACCTTTATCAAAACCAAGTAAATGTGCGAGTGACAATTACTTGGTGGCAGTAATAATAAAGTGTAACATATGGATGTGGACTTGGATGTGGACTTGGACTTGAGTGTGGTCTGCGGAATAGAGCGGGGGATAGATCACTTTGCGGCAATGGACTAGCATGCTGCTTAGTGGTCTATCCCCCGCTCAAAGGGTATCTTTACGTGACCTTGACCCACATAAAATGTATAGTTGGTGGGGGTATAAAAAGGGCAAACCAATTGGATAGATACACCACTTTCATACCATGGCTCCACTTGACAACACCGTGTTCCATCGCGACAGAATTCTTTCAATTCTGGAGGTAATACCTGTAGAAGTTATAGAAGCAGAGGACCAACTACCTGCGGTTGATCAGGAAGAGGAGGAGGAAGAAATAATGGATATTGAAACGGACTCTGACGAAGCTGGTTCAACGGACAATGAAGTGGACTTGCACGCCTACGAAACATTAGAGTCATCATCTGAGTCGGAAATGGAATTCCAATTGGAAATTGAAGAAGAAGAAGAAGAACAAGACACTCCTCATCGTCCAATGGATAGGATGTTAGTTGCCAGAAGAATTATGTATTGTCATCGCTGCTTATTCCGTGATGAGGATGATTCCGACTCTGATGGTGATGTTTCACCTTTGTAAAAGCTTAAACAAAAAGTTAAAAAAAAGAATGTGAGCGGGGGATAGAGCACTTTGTAGTAAATGATGCTGCTTAGTGCTCTATCCCCCGCTCAAAATAATAATTCCAAATGGCCTTGACCTACATAAAATTTTGCTCAAACAGACGTCTTTAAAAAAACTTGTACAAATTATTGAATCTAGACCAAATATCATCAATTTATCAAGCCTACTGATAAATTTATTACAAACGGTTGTGTAAAGGCTAAATTTAACACATGATTGATAACCTGTTTTATATGACGTCACTTTCCCCACCTATCTGCCTCGGATATAAAGGGTCCCGGTAGAGCACGCTGCTCATTATTGCGTGGACATTCACAGAGTGTGCATTCAAAGCCAAACTGTTTGAAATGGCTCTTTGCGACATTTGTGGGGAAATCTTTCAAGACGAAGATCTTTTCACCCTACACAGAGAATTACATGAAGACGAAGATAGAAAAGAAGATATTACCATGGATGAAATAGACTTAGACTCAATTGACCGGTTTTTGGAAGAGCACCAGAAGCAGACGAACTACTGGGACAGCTATCTACAGCAAATGCAAAGAAGAAGACCTAGTGTGATACAATTTGCTGGTGCTGGACCATCTACTGCTACAAGACCTATTGAAGAAGAGGACACCGAAGAAGAGGACACCGAAGAAGAGGATATGGAAGAAGAAGAACTGGAAGATGTAAGACAACTGCGCACCACGGCCTTGCCAGGACGAGTTGTAACACATTTCAAAATTAATAACGTTCAATTGGAATTGGAAACATTCATAACCCAGGCTAAGGAACTTGTTGGTCAAACGTTGAGGGAAGAATTACAAAGGCTAAATTTTATTAAATTTGGAATGGTGTTAGAGGCTATGTTTAACAATACTGATGGTGAAACAGCATTGAGAGCATTCATTACCAAAAATCGAACCCTTACCTTCACCTCCGACATTGATGATATTATTGAAGAATGCTTGGAGGAACTTATAACCAAACTCCAAGAACATGAAGGAAGAGGATCTGGATGGACTTTGTCATCAATCGAAGGTATGGATGTTAGGGTTCATAAACATGGATATGGTTTAAGAGGTAGTAGTTTTATCCCTCTACCAAAGAAAATCCAAAACACTAACTCGTGTAGAAATGTTCAAAATGAGGGTAATGAATGTTTCAAGTATGCAATGTTAACCAAGTATGTTAAAAACAATCCTTGTAGAGTTGGTAGAGAATACTACGAAAATGAACACCGCTACAACTTTCAAGGTCTTACTTACCCAGTTACTTTAAAAGATATTGACAAATTTGAAAAGAAAAATCCTGGCGTTTCAGTCAATGTTTTTGGTCTGGATGATTCCAACAACGTTTATCCTTTGCGGGTAGTAAAGGTTGAGCAAAGAAACCATACGGATTTGCTATTGATAACCAAGGGTGAAATTTCCCATTATGTATGGATAAAAGACTTTGAAGCGTTAGTTGTAAAACAATTGACCAAAAGAGTAAATAGGATTACAGTTTGCAAGAGATGTTTCTGCTTTTCTTGGAAAGATTCAAGACGTGGAGGATTGGACTGGTTATTGGAACATAAAAGACTTTGCAACGAGAACTATGAAGTAAAGATAAGTCTTCCACCGCCTACCCGAGCTTCAATACAATTTAACAAGACAGTTCACCAATACCGAATTCCACTAGTGGTCTATGCAGATTTTGAATCAACGTTAGTACCACAGGAGCTGCCGGACGGCGAAGTGACTAGAAGAACAAAATATCAGTTGCATCAGCCCAACAGTTTTTGTTTACTAGTTAAATCAACCTTGTCTGAAAACCAATTGCAAGACTATGGTTTAACATCCACTCCAATACTCTACCGTGGTGAAGAAGCCGCTAAGTATTTTGTAGACCAACTGTACGATATTGCTGGAAAGGTTCAACGCTTGTTCGGTAATATTGTACCTATGGAACCTTTAAACCAAAATCAACAAGAAGAATACAACTTAGCGACAAGATGCTATTTATGCAAGAAGATGTTCAGTGAAGAAAATCCAAAAGTAAGAGATCACGATCACCTGACAGGGTTATACAGAGGAGCTGCTTGTAATTCATGCAATATAAATTACAAACTGCCAAACTTTATTCCTGTCGTTTTACACAATCTTAGCGGCTACGACTCCCACTTTATTATCCCGGAGTTAGGAAGAGATGACGGTAAAATTGATGTTCTTGCTACAACATTGGAAAAGTACATCAGCTTTTCAAAAACAGTAGGTAAAATTAAACTTCGCTTCGTAGACTCTTACAGATTTATGGCATCTAGTTTAGCCAAATTGTCAGAGAACCTAAGAAGAGAAGACCTAAAAGAAACCAGAAAAATTGTACCTGAAGATAAATTAGACCTAGTATTACGGAAAGGAGTGTTCCCCTACGATTACATAACTTCTACAGAAAAATTTGAAGAAACCAGTCTACCGCTGATTGAAGCCTTCAACAGCAAATTAAACGAAAGTGAAATCTCCGTTGAAGACTACAATCATGCATGTAATGTTTGGAACCAACTAAACATTCAAACCTTAGGGGAATATTCTGACTTTTATATAAAATTGGACGTAACTCTGCTGTGCGATGTGATGGAAGAATTCAGAAACACCTGCTTCTCCGCCTATGGACTGGACCCTCTACACTCGTACACATCTCCAGGATTAGCATGGCAAGCTATGCTTAAGTCAACCAACTGTCGACTGGAACTTCTAACGGATATTGATATGGTGCTCATGATGGAATCTGGTGTACGGGGCGGTTTGACACAAGCTGTAACACGTCATGTCAAAGCCAACAACAAGTACATCCCCGGCTTCGACGAGCAACAACCATCGGTCTACCTTGGCTATTTTGATGCAAACAACCTTTATGGTTGGGCAATGTCAAATCCGCTTCCCTACGCTGACTTCAAGTGGATCGACCCGGCCACCATCGGAGACATCTCACAGATTCCAAAGGATGGTCCAAAAGGCTATATTTTGGACTGTGATTTTGAATACCCGGAGCACCTTCATGACCATCACTACGACTTGCCTCTCCTAGCCAAGACTGAAGTTTCACCGACAGGAAGATGGCCAAAATTGATGATGACCTTGGAGAATAAAGATCGCTATGTGGCTCACTACTGGGTAGTTCAACAGGCTCTTGAATTGGGTCTACGTATAGTGAGAATTCATAGAGCAATTGAATTCACCCAGTCTTGTTGGTTGAAACCATACATTGATTCCAACACTACAAGAAGAGCTGCAGCAACAACAGCATTTGAAAAGGACTTCTATAAATTAATGAACAACGCCATCTTTGGGAAGACCTTGGAGAACAAAAGAAAACATAAAAATGTAAAATTAGTGAGTGATCCTAGAAAATTGGAAAAATTAGTGCAAAAACCAAATTTCGGAACATCCATGATTATAAACGAAAATCTAGTCGCTGTCAGTATGAAGAAAACAACAATAGTCATGGACCGTCCGTTATACATAGGTATGTCGATTTTGGATATAAGTAAAACCCTGATGTATGATTTCCATTATAACAAAATGGTTAAACATTACGGAAGGGAAAACATTGGAGTCGCATACATGGATACGGACGCGTTTATCTACTGGATAAAGACTTTGGACATGTATGAAGGACTAAGGACTTTTCCATACAAAGAAGATTTCGATTTTTCTGACTATCCGAAGAACCATCCAAATTTTAATGAAAAATATAAAAAAGTAATTGGAAAATTCAAAGATGAAGCAAATGGAATGCCTTTAGAAGAAATAGTGGCGCTGATGGCGAAATTGTATTCATTTAAGATGTACCACGAGAACAACACACCGACAGTGAAGAAAGCAAAAGGAGTGAAGACATCTTATTTGAAAAAACACGTGACATTTGACCACTACAAGACTTGTTTGTTTGAAGATACTACGATATCAGCAACATTCAACAATATCCGAAGCTTCAAGCATCAAGTCTACAGTGTCACCGAAATTAAAAAAGCGTTGTCAGCTCGGGATGATAAAAGATACATTATGCCCGACAAAATCCACACTCTTCCTTTTGGCCACTACTCTCTAAACCCTATCAACTAGTAACCTATTCTTCGTCCTTCTACAACTACGACCTTATTCCTTTCTCCTTCCGTAAAAAAATGGGGAACACGGCAAGTCCAACGCCGTGTTCCCCATTTTTTTACACAAGTTTGGATGACCTTGACCCATATAAATGATGTGAATATTTAAAACAACATTCATTGTGATTATACATGTGATACAACAAACATTGAAACCTGCAATATGAAGGACTTGAAGCAACAAATTGTCAACGAACTTCATAAACCTGCAAGAAGAAAGTTTCCACGAAGAAATACGGTGATAAAAGGAATTAATGATTTATATCAAGCGGATTTAATCGAAATGATTCCTTATAGCAAACAAAATAAAGGATATAAATACATATTGACTGTTATTAACTGTTTTTCAAAAATGGCAGATGCTTTACCACTAAAAGATAAAAGTGGCAAAAGTGTTACAAAAGCAATGGAAACAGCTATACAAAGAGACAAACATACTATTAAACATTTACAAACAGATGATGGAAAAGAATATTTTAATAAGGAATTTGCAAATTTAATGAAAAAACACAATATAAACCATTACTCAACCAATTCAGAGGTAAAAGCTTCAATAATCGAAAGATTCAACAGAACTCTAAAAAGTGCAATGTATAAAATGTTTTCCAACAGAGGATCGCACATATGGATTGATATGTTACCAAAACTTATAAACGATTACAATAACAAATTTCATAGGACTATCGGGATGAAACCAAACCAAGTAACTAGTAAAAATGAAAACCTTGTATTAAAACGTATAAAAACGAATACTAAACCAAAAGTTGAAAAACTAAAGCCTAAAAAATTTAATGTGGGTGATAAAGTGCGAATAAGTAAATATAAAGGTGTATTCAGTAAAAGATACCTGCCAAATTGGACCAATGAGGTTTTTACTGTATTCAAAGTACAACCTACAGTACCTGAGACATATATTTTAAAAGATAATAAAGGACAATTGCTTGAAGGAGGGTTTTATGGACATGAAATGTTAAAATCAACAGTAGGCGATGTATATTTAGTTGAAAAGGTGTTGCAACGGAAAAAAAGATAAGGTCAAAGTACGATGGTTAGGATTTAATAAGACGGAAGATTCTTGGATACCTAAAAAGGATTTGATATAACGATAGAGAATCATTTTAGGTTGAACCATTACAAAGGATGGAGATAGTACCACAAAAAGAGAGTTTTACTATTAATAATATAGATGAACTCACAGTGGATAATTCAGAATTCAATAGTGGGAAACATGGCAATTTGTTACCAAACACCGTTCGTTGTCTGGTTACCGGACCTTCCAACTGTGGAAAAACTAATGTAGTATTCAATTTGATTACAAACCCTAAAGGATTACGATTTAACAATCTATATGTATTTTCAAAATCACTACAACAAAGAAAGTATCAATTATTGGAAAAGATACTGACTAATGTGCCTGAAGTTAAATATTTAAAGTTTAATGCAAGCGAGAGTGTCATGCAGCCACAAGAAGCTAAACCATTCTCCGTGTTTATATTCGACGATGTATCTTGTGAAAACCAAAACACAATAAGGAATTACTTCGCTATGGGTCGACATAACAACATAGATAGCATTTATATTGGCCAAACTTACAGCAAAATACCTAAACAACTCATTAGAGACAATGCAAACATGTTAATTGTATTTAAACAGGACGAAACCAACCTAAAACATATATATTTTGATCATGTAAATGCGGATATGACATTTGAACGATTTAAAGAGTTGTGTGGAAAGGCTTGGGCTGAAAAGTATGGGTTCCTAACAATTATGAAGGAACAACCACTAAACAATGGTCGATACAGGATAGGATTTGATAAATTTATATTAATACATTAAACGTGGTATAACACATTCATTGTTGTACAACACGTCTTGCTACAAACATGGTTAACCAAGAAAAATTAGTAAAAGAAATAAAATCACTTAGTGATTCTATTCGGGCTAAAAACAGAGCATTGAAACTAGGTATTAGCGAGAGGGAGAAATTCCTTGAATCTACTTTTAAACCTATTACTGAACCCTTGAAACAATTAAACAAAAAATTTGCTAAACCTGTATTGGAAGGAGATGCGATTGCACCTATTACGAAGTTTGAAAGAGAAAATGTAAAATCAGAAGATTTTAGTGATGAAGACCTGGAATCCTCTACGTATAGTGGTTTTACCGGTGGAGAACCCGAAAGAGAGCTAGAATCACCGGACTATAGTGGAATAAAAGAATTATATGAAGTAAAAGCCAAAAGAGGACATGAAGTTGTATCAACTGCTAGTGAAGAGGAAAAAGAAGAAGAGACAAGGGAAGGTCCGTCAAACATAAGCTTGTTGGGTGAAAACATTCATAACAAAGGACCTTTAGGAAGGAAATACATGGTAAAAATGTTACTCGGAACAATTCCTAATAAGAATTACCATAGTTATGGAGCGAGATTAACAAAAGACGGTTTAATGATAGGTAATAGCCCGTTAAACGTTGACGAACATGATAATATTGTCATTGGTGATCAAAGGTATAAGGGCACAAAAGGATTATTTGAATTATTATTTGAAAATAAGCCTTCAGTATCGGTAGTGAAAGAAAAAGACATGGAAGCATATAAAAATATTTTGGAACAGACAAATGCATATAGAAGAAAGTATTTACTTGACCAGCCTCCTTTTAGATCTAAGTCTTTAAAATATAAAGAATTTGTATCCAAGTTAATACCAACTAGAAGACAAACAATGCCGTTAACACAAAGAAAACCTGTAAAACGAAGATTTATGGCATCCACTTTGGATGTAAGTGCTCAGGAACGAAGAAAAAGAAGTAAGTCCGTTACGGGTACAGGTTTAATGAAGGAACTATATAACACAAATGTGATTTATTACAATAATATCAATAAATTGGTGGATAGAATGAAACTAATACATGAAGCTAAAGAAGCGGGTCATACTGGATTGGAAAACGAATGGGTGGCTTTAGTGGATGAACTCCGAAACCGTGGGGTAATCTCATAAAAATGCGTTACTCCCTAGAATACTATTCAGTTGCACCATGAGTGTCGACAAGTTCGGACGTTACTCCTCGGATGGGTTATATTATGCCAATAGTTTAAAAAGAAGTGCTGGTTTACCACAAACACCTGATGGAGATTATGATATGAGTAATAAAAGGTTAAAAAACATAAAAGATCCTACGGATGAAAACGATGCAATAAATCTAAAAATATTAAAGGAAAAGATATCGCCAACATTAAGACTACAAAATAACACATATGACGCAGAAGATCATAGAATCATCAACGTTGGTAAACCAAATCAAAACGGTGATGCAATAAACAAAGGTTATTTGTCATCTGAATTAAAAAATACGTTAAAATTCAATGGGAAAACGTATAGTGCTAACAATAAACGTATATCCAACGTAGATGACCCTAAAGATGCAAAAGACAGCGTAAATAGACGCTATTTACATTCTTTGATACCTGAAAAGACAAAAGATGGATTTTCTTTTTATAAATTTGTTATTAATGATATAGGCTATCCAAAAACTGAAAACGATGCTGTAAATTTAAAATATATTAAAGATCATTGCATCATACGTGATGTAGGGGTTATAGATTGTTTTAATAATTGTTTAGCAAATGTTAAAGATGGTTCGGCGCCATCAGATGGTGCAACAGTGGGTCAAATGATGGAAACCTTAAAACAAGAAACAACCTCTTTTGTAAAACAAGATCAAGTAGTATCGAAGCAAGGGCATGAATTTATTCAAGGTAATGAAAAGTTTAATTTATTAACATACAAAAATGATGCTTGGGATTGCATGGATAAAAAGTTATCAAATATGGGATGGGGTTATGAAAAACATGATGCAGCTGCTTTATCACAAACCGTACATCTAGATCCAGATAAATATTTTAGATGGTTTACATGTAATAATAGAGTGATAAGAGACTTGGGACAAGGAAGAGAAGCAAATGATGCTGCAACTGTAGGACAGACCATTACAACATCATTAAAGGATAGTAAAGTGTATAATTGTAATAATAAACGTATAACAAACCTTAAAGACCCTGAACATGTAGATAATGCTGTCACTGTTAATTTTCTTGTAAAAGTTTTAGGTAATGCGATATTTGATTTACACAATCATTTTACACCAGATATTCTTCAAGGAAAATCAGGTCATAATACTTATGATGAATCCATGAGAGGTGAGTATATTAAACGAGAAATTTATAATAAATACTTTATTAACCCTAAAACGAAACAGTTTAGATCATCAGATTGGGGTGATATTGATATTTAAGTAAATAACTTAATAAATGACTTCATTTATGTGCAACCTGTCATAGAGTTAACACATGAGTTGCACATTGCCATTATAAAAGGACAATAATGACGTTCAAATACATCAGTCCATATCGAGACACTGCAAGAAAAGGAGGTGGGATCACGTCCACAGCGGTTTCTCTGTTAAGTAAAGCTTTAAAACAAATTCCAGTAGGATCCATAGTAAATAGAGCAATAGACGCATTACCATACGAATTTCATATACCAGGAGGTTATCAGTATTGCGGACCAGGAACTAAATTGAAAAAACGACTGGAAAGAGGCGATCCTGGCATAAACAAGTTAGATCAGGCTTGTAAAGAACACGATATCGCATATTCCACGTTTGCCGATTCAAAAAATAGATCAATAGCTGACAAAAAGCTTGCGGACATAGCTTGGCAACGAGTAAAATCAAGTGACGCTAGCATAGCAGAAAAAGCAGCAGCTTTAGCAGTAACAGCAGGTATGAAGGCTAAAACAGCAGTAGGAGGTGGAAGAAGGAGGAGAAGGAGAGTAAAAAGGAGGTCAACCACAAGAAAACATGGAGGAAATATAAAAAGAAGACGGCGATCTACAAGAAAAGGCAAGAGGAAGCCCACCGTGTGGTCAATGGTAAAAAACGGGGCAGGACTTTACCTAAGACCTTATCGTGCATATTAAATGAAAGAAATCAATTGGTCATACCACATAAAGCATTAACCAATGTTGAATTATTTAAATATATTTCCTGTTTAAAAATACCATTTTTCCGCGGTGTATTCATGAAAGACAGTTTACCAAAGAAAATGTGGCAAAATGAGACTGGAATTGTAAATTTGGATAATACTGAAGGGCCTGGCACCCATTGGGTTTGTTATAAGAAACTAAATAACAATGTATATTATTTTGATAGTTTCGGTAATTTGCCACCACCAAAAGAACTTCAAAATTACTTTAAATCTGCTAAAAACATATATTATAACTATAAAAGAGAACAACCTGATAATACTTCAATATGCGGCCATTTATGTTTGGAATTTCTAGCTAAAAGTATCAGTCACTATTGAGATGTCTTCCTATACGGTATCATTAACAGGAAAATCGTCCAATTTACGAAGTATCCTTTTTCCAGCGTTACGCTTGCAAAAAGGAAGGTTTTGGGAGGCGGCACTATTGGATTTTACAACGTACAACTCTATTCCCAATGTTACGGAAGGTAAAAATAACATATTGCATTATTATAAGGGAAAGGATGCCAGTGGAAAATTTACAGACTTACAAGAGTGCAGGTTACCCACAGGTTCTTATGAAATTGATCATATAAATGAATTTTTGCAAACTAAAATGGGAAAAGACAATATAACATTAAAAGGTAATAATAATACGATGAAAGCTGAAATTACTTCCAAATATTATATAGATTTCACTCAACCAAACTCAATTGGTGATTTATTAGGATTTTCCAACGATGGGCCTGTATTACAACCAGATGTAACACATTCCGGTAAGAAAACAGTAACAATATTAAAAGTCAATAGTATAGACATAACTTGTAACATTATACAAGGTGCTTACAGGGATGGGGCTAACACCCACATCATACATACTTTTTACCCAAGTGTACCACCTGGATTTAAAATTGTTGAAAAGCCACAAAACCTGGTATATCTACCGTTGAACACCACTTTCATTTCAGACATCGTGTTGAGCGTATTGGATCAAGACGGTAACTTGGTAGACTTCAGAGAAGAGCCTATTACGATTAGATTACATTTAAAATCGACACTTTAATACAAAACCATGGGTTTAACATTTAAAAGCGAACAACCTACGGGAAACCGCATTAGTAGCTCTTCAGCTGTGGAGGAGTTAACACCCGAGAACATTCGTTTCTTAGAGAGAATTGGATTAAAATTAACCGAGTATGGATATACTGGATATAGCGCAGGGTCCAACATTCGACGAAACCCTATGGGAAAAAGAATATCACACCCACAACCCTTACACTTCATCGAAATTAAACAATAACGATGAAATTCGTATTCCCATACAAAATCAAGACATTTACACACTACCATGTGAAAGTTACTTGTATATTGAAGGACAAGTTACTAAAAAGGACGGTACTACTGTTGGTACAACAGTTCCATTTATAAATAATCCTATGGCTTTCCTATTTGATGAAATTAGATATGAAATATCAGGTGTAACAGTTGATTCCACTAAAAAAGTAGGTATTACGACAACTTTAAAAGGATTAACATCTATAACACCCAATGAAACCAATTTACTTAAACCTGCCGGATGGGTATTACCTACGATTGACACGATCACTCCAAATCCAAATGGATATTTTGATTTTCATATTCCATTACGTTTGCTGCTTGGTTTTGCTGAAGATTATAGGAAAATAATATTAAACGTTAAACAAGAATTAGTTTTGTTGAGATCTTCTAACGATAAAGACATTATTAAAGCTGCAGATGCTACTACAGATGCGACTTTAGAATGGAAATTAAAATTAGACAAAATTGTATGGAGAGTTCCACATGTTAAATTGGCTGACGAGCATAGAATGCTACTTTTAAGAAAATTAAAAGCCGATCGTGATATTGTTATTCCATTTAGAAGTTGGGAATTTCATGAGCATCCCAGTTTACCTACTACGGATCGACACACTTGGACTGTTAAAACATCGAATTATGTAGAACGAGCCAGGTATATTATATTTGGTTTACAAACAGGTAGAAGAGACGCCATTACTAAACATGCAGGACAATTTGATCATTGTGACTTGAAAAATATTAAAGTTTATTTAAATTCACAATTCTTTCCATACGACAATTTAAATGTGTCATTCACTAAGAAGAAATACAGTATATTGTACGATATGTACGCGAGATTCCAAAGTTCATATTACGGTAAAACAAATACACCTTTATTACCACCTGACAAATATTTCGATGCCTACCCAATAGTTGTAATCGATTGTTCTAAACAAAATGAATCAGTAAAGTCTTCAAGTGTGGATATAAAAATAGAAATGGAATTCAACGATGCTATACCGGCTAATACAACTGCATACTGTTTAATTCTACATGATAAAATCGTAACATACACACCTTTAACTGGAATTGTTAAAAATGTATTGTAAGAACCGGTTTTGTTTCATTCCGCGAGTATAAAAGCAGAGCGTACAGACCGCTCCTCATCAGTTTGTTGCCTACTGTTGTATGGGTAGCATCGTATTCAATATGGCTTCTCCTAGTGGTACACCTGAAAATGTGGTAGATATTGAGAAGGAGATATCTGAGTTTTTAGATCCTCAAGGTCACCAGGAAGGAGGTGAACAAAACGTTTGCGGACAACTTCACGCCAGTAATAATGTTGAAGAAAAAGGTAAAAGAAGAAAGACTATACAAAAGAGAAAAAGGGATATTGAAGATAATATTTCTCCAAACATATTGAGTGAGGTATTTTTGCGAATATTTTACCCAATCTCTTCCAGTTTGGATAAAAGTGTTTTAATCGGTGTTATGAAATCTACAGATTATTCCCCTACTGTAATTTTAACTCATGGACCCAAAATGATTTTGTTTACGGACAGTGCTTGGGAATCGTTTATGAAACATTTGCATCTACTAGAATGCTATTTAAGTAGTAACATGTTTGGAAGAAAGACAAGAGTAGGACTTTTGGATTCAAATGTGGAAATTGATATCATTAAACAACGTGGTGATCATCAGCTACGGTTTAGAGACACAACAAGACATGATAACAAAATTCAACTTAATCGAGAGGAGTTTTTCATTTTAACTTGTGCTACTGAACCTATAACAAGATACTTGAGACAACTGGTGTTTTCAAGTTCGATTATTAAAGATTATCTGGAAGACACTTTGGACAAACAACCGGACGCACCTATATTATACGGACCTGTGGATACTTCTATATTTAATAGAGTTCCTCATGAAGTACAGATGTGGAGACAATTGGAAAAGTACGCTCAACTACATAAGAAATCAGTAAAACAGGAAGAAGAGGAAGATGGAGGAGAAGAATCAAGTGTTAGTGATGAAAATGAAAATAAGGAAAATATAAAGATGGAAACTTAAATGACAATGGTTAGTTTTTAAAACAATAACCAACATTTTGTGGGGTTAGGCCTATTGGGGACGGTGCCCACGTTAAATATACACCAACGCGCCAACAACTGTACGGCCTGGTATAAAAGTAGTACCTACCGTGGTGTGGAAATCAGTTGACCTCCTGACTTCGTAATGAGCAGACGTGTGACCTTCAAAATGGACAAGGGAGAAGAACAACAAGTAAAGTCCAAGCCTGGTATTATTGAGTTTCAAGCGTTTCGTGGTAATGATGATAGATTCATTATAAAAGAACTTGTGTTTTTGGACATGAATACAAGTGTTCCTTATTCGTTTTTATTTAAACCACCATGTTCTTATTCGTCTTTAACTAGTAAAGCCGCTACTACCAACAGATGGATTTCAAAACACTTCCATCATATCGATTGGTATGATGGTTTTACAAGTTACACGGACTTGTATCACATTATGCATCACTTTTCAGACAAGTTTACCAATATTTACACAAAGGGGCTGGAAAAGAAAAGATGGATCGAAGGATTTACTCATGTTCCGGTTAATGATGTGGAATTGGATAAGAATTATCAATACATGCTGGAAACCATATGTATTTGTACAAAAAGCCCAGAACATGATAAAGATAGACATTGCGCTTTGAAAAATGCCTATAAACTCGCTTCTTACCTTCAAAGTGGGGAATTGGGGAGTGGTGGGGGTAACGGAGAGTATATAAGTGGGGAGCAGACAGGGACCTGGCATGAGTATTACTCGAGATTCCGAGACGACAACATCTCCGAGCAAGAAGACGATCTGTAACCTGACCATGGCATCTCACCAGTTCCTTCAGACTTTGGTCGAGCAGTTCAATGCTCACTCCAAGTCAACAATATTACCTGTAAAGAAGTGCTCGGAACTAAAAGACGAGAAGCACTACATAATCCATGCTATGAAGAAGATGGAGACTACAGTTGGGGAGGCCATCTGCTGCAGTCTCAGCGAGGCACCGTTTACTCCGGGGGATGAACCAAAGTTCCAGGTGTACCTGCCCAAGAGATTCGTCCATCTTCTACAAAACGAGGATCTTCGCTCTATTCAACCCGGGTGTCTATACCTGGTGTCCCACGGCTGCACGGGTAGCAATTCTACAGAGTTGACCATCCACATCGCTGACAAGCAGCAGTGTTAGATTTAAGTTTTAATGTTGTACATATGTTGTTGTTGTAATGTTTTATAAATAAACGAATCATAAAAGACAAAAAAAATAAAAACAAAAAAACAAAAAATGCAACATATCAATATGTGACAGACTTCACGTATTGATATGTTGCATTTTTTTTAAACTTCGCGGGTGACCTTGACCTTTGACCTTTGCATTTCACAATTACCCCCACTACTGTAATTACCCCCACTACCGCACTAGGATTCAAACCTGCTTGGATGCGAAAAACGGTCAGTCTGTTGCCAACTAGCAAACGATGAGCACCTTGTACGAGCTTTGCATACAACGAGTTATAACTCACAAGGACTTGTTCCCAACATGTTTACAAGACAATATCCCACTAACAATAAAAGAAGATGTCAAACGCTACAGGAGGGAAAATACAGGGTATTCGGAATACTCCTGGTATAAGTTCCACGACGGGGAAAAGTTTTGTAGGTCTTGTGGCGAGGCCGCCGTCAGAGACCTTCGGCGATTCGTACAGGATGGTGGTATAAAACAATTCGGATTTCTAGCGCCACTGTTTCGATTTGAAAATTACAAGGACACCTGCGCTATTTGTTCCATTCCATTGTATCGATGGAAAAAGTTTAGAACTGTTTAATTGGATTTTCTATACCCCCACCACTATTACCCCCACCACTTTTTCATGTACCTCCAAGCGCTGTGCCTCGGCTTCATTTCTACTCCAGCAGCCAACCTAGCAACATCAAGATGTCTCTGAACGTTAGTTGCGCAAGTTACGAGGAGGTGAGCATCAAGACTCAGCAGGAGCTAAACGACTTGTACAAGGAGTTGCAGTTGATGGTGGCACGAGGCTACCGTATAAACGTGCAGGTTTACGCTTGCAATATACGGAACACCCGGCAGCCAAAGGAAGAGCCTGGACACTCCTCGACAGCTTCCTCACCGGCGTCGATGAAGACCGAGCCAGACAACTTGGACTACTTCAGCTGACTAGCAGTTGTATTTCTTGTCCTAACCATTGTAGAATATGTATATTTTTTCATTATATTAAAGAAGTAAAAGAGCAAAAACACCTATCTTGTTACTGACATATAAGCTCAGTAACAAGATAGGTTTTTTTTAAAACACAATTTGGATGACCTTGAAACTTCCCCCTCCGCTGCTTTGTTACCCCCACCACTTGACTATTGGTGTACATGGCACATCGCAATTGGAAACCTCATTCCATCTTCAACAGCCACATCGACAACATCAACAATGGCAAACCTACCAACAGATGAAAGATGTCCTCACGCGTGTTGTGACTTCGTCCACGAGTTGGAGAAGAGGATGCAGGAGAGGGCGATAAGAAGAAAGCAGATCCACTCAGAAAATATCATGATAGTCAACGGCTATCTTTTATTGTTCGGCCTTATTATGGTTGTACTTTTCATACTGTATGGCATAGTCACATGTGTCGGCAAGGTTGCAGAAGAAAACGCTCGCCACCATCAATTGGAAAGTTTCAATGTCACTTTGTAGGTTTTCCTTTTTTTAAAACTTCGTTTGGATGACCTTGAAAATACCCCCACTACTCCACCACACCCCCCACCACTTCACCATGTTCCTGCATGAGCATCACATCAACCGTCATTCCTTGTCCGACAAGCAACCATGGCAGACAACAACACCATCAGCCAAGCTGACTCCACTACTGATGTTGGTACAAGTACGGGTTGGACACTGTCGATCGATAGTGTACACTATTTGGAAACAATTTGCGAACGGATGAAGGAAATACTGCGGGACAACCCTGGAATCATAATACAAATGAATTTAAATTATGATTGGTCCCAAGTCAGAATGCAAGGGGACGATAACAACGGTCAACAATCTCCACAATATTCGCCCATGTCCCCGATCTACCCTTACGGCGAGTCTGACGTCAATGAAGATGAGGCTAATGAGGATGTGGGGGACAACGAGGCTGAAGAGGAGTAACCTTCATTCCTTTTTTTTAAAACCCAAATTGGATGACCTTGAGAATTCCCCCTCCACTATTTCCTTTTTTTAAAACCCAAATTAAATGACCTTGAAAATACCCCCTCCACATACTTTTGGTTTACCCCCTCTACTTTTCAATACTGTTACCACAGTCTGTAGCTCACATCATTCCTTGCTTAGCTATCATGGCGGACAGCACTCTTTCTCAAGTTGACTCCACTACGGATGAAGAATGGCCATTTTCCTGGAATGTTCATCTGCAAGACTCGGCAGAAGTGGATATGTTGCATGAGAAATTGGTGTATGTATTAAACGAAAACCCCAACATTGAATGTAGAATGACTATGGATTTCGATGCGACAGGGGTCCACACTCAACCTTCTACTTCCAGCCAGCCTGAACCTCAGCTACAGCCGAAGAACTTTACACATCTTTACACTCCAATACGGCCGGAGGATGTGGTTATCAGCGAGGCAGACTCTACTACAAGTTATATTGAACCAACGAATTGGAAGCTTGTTGTTGACACCTTACACAAGGTCGACTTAGTATGTGACAAATTAAAGGAATTGATGATGCAAGATCCTGGTCTTCGTTTTAAGATTGATTTGTTTTTCATCTGGGGAGCACCTGCACGGGGCTCTTCGTCTGACAGCTCTCTAAGTACAACGGATGAGGAAGAGGAAGAGGACGACTAGTTATCTTTTTTAAAACTCCGTTTGGATGGCCTTGACCTTTCCCCCTCCACTGAATTTATTTAAGGTGCACTCTCAAAGAGTGCAGCATCATTTCATCGCGCACCTTCACCACAGCAACATGGAGAGTCAACTCAACTACTGTTGCGAACGGAAATGTTTTTCATGGCCGAATGACATTGATGTTGCGGATGGCCTGGCGTGTAGAAAATGTGAAGCTTTTGGTCAATGCATGTGTAAGTGCAAGTCTTGGAAGAAGCCGAAACCGGAGTTGAAGACATTCCATGTGTACCAGATGAGAGGGCATAAGTACACTTGTTGCCCTGAACGTTGCATTGAATTCACATTAAAACAGCTAACTGGCTGCAAATTGTGCAACAATCATTTTGCAGGTTTTTGCAAACATTATTTAGGAGCCTGTCAGTACAGATCAACTTGGCATACAGAAGCACTCACTATCAATGAAATCGCTATAGATACACAAGAGTAGTCTTTCTACTCTTTTCTTTTTTAAAACTCCATTTGGATGACCTTGACCTTTCCCCCTCCACTCACCTTAGTTTATATAAACCCCATTCCCACTGACCACAGCATCACTTCATCGTGCTCCCTCGTCAAAGCAACATCAACTATGGAAAGTAAGCGCATCTCATGTTGCGAGCATAGGTGTTTGGAGATACAAGGCGTCACATATTGTGCAAAGAAGCGTTGGGAGGAAGAGACGGGGACAACCTATTGCTGTGAGGATAAGTGTTTCCTCTTACCAAAGTGGCAAGTGGATGGGCTGGCCTGCCGGCAATGTGAATGCTTCGGATGTTGCAGGTGTAGATGCAAGAACCAACAGCTGCCACCGCCGGTACTACAAACTTTCAAAATCTACAAATCCAAATACTTTTATACTTGTTGTCCGCAGCGGTGTATTAAATTTCACTTCTCCAATCTTACCAATTGTCGGAAATGCTACGGACAACCTGATGGGTGGTGCACCTGTTTTCTGGACTCCTGCCGCTACAGATCGGATTGGTTTACAGATCCATTAGAGATTGATGAGGTCGCCCAGGAAGCACAAGAGTAGTCTTTCTACTCTTCAACTTTTTTAAAACTCCATTTGGATGACCTTGAGATTTCCCCCTCCACTTCCCCATATACCTAGAGTACACAGAGCCTGGCAGTCAGTAACTCGGTGGCTGTCGTGGGGTGCGCATCGGTGTCGGCGCTCCGTTGTTAGGTTTTCAAGGTCACAGTAATATCAAATTGTTGGTGTTGTGCTGGTTCAAGGTCACCTGAGGGATAACCGATTGCCCATTTAGGCAGGGTCATGTCAGAAACTCGAGTTTAACTTGGCACTTTTGCCGTTTCTCGTCGAAAATTCGCTCCAAGTGGTCAAGGTCACGGGGACTCTGACTGAAACTCGGAGCGTAGTGCGAGAAACGGCAAAAGTGCCAAAAAATTTTAAGTTTCGGCGTGACCTTGACCTCAGTGGCGTCGGTGACGTCATTTTGATGACGTAAGGGGTGATGACGTCATCAGCACGTCATTTCTGTGACGTCATGGGTGTGACGTCATAGAAATGACGTCATTGGTGATGACGTCATCGATGACGCAATCGATGACGTCATCGATGACGTCATCGGTGAGGTCATTGACCTCGATGACGTCATCCCTCAGGTGACCTTGAACTGAGCCAGCACCAACAATTTGACACTACTTATATATATATATATATATATATATATATATATATATATATATATATATATATATATATATATATATACTAGCTGTTTCCCGACACGGCTTCGCCCGTGATTTAATTTATTTTTCAGGTAATAAAATCTTTAAAAGAGCAAAAAAATCTTTTTCCTTAAGAATGACATTGAAACAACAAATTACTGTGTGTTGAGCTCTGAAGGAATTTTGCAAAACATTTTCTTAATGAGAACCATTGAGCAAAAAAGAACAACCATGTCAAATTTCAACCCCGTAGGCCCTAGAGTCATTTTAAAATCATGTAGGGCGGAGCTCTAAAGAACATAAAAAACTATATTTCTAAAACTGTTTCTTAGTAAACACCTATTATCAAAACGGAACATAAACGTTAAAATTCAGCACCGTAGGATTTATGGTAATTTTGAGGATTTGTGGGGGGAAGAAACTGGAATAATTTTGAAGTCCTATAAGGCGGAGCCCTAAAGAACTTCGAAAACTATATTTACAAAACCGTTTCTAAGTGAGCACCTATTTGCAAAACGTTAGAAATTAATCCTTTATAATCTATGGTAATTTTGATGTTCTGTGGAGTGGAGGGAGCCCTGAAGTAAATTTGCTAAATTGTTTTAAGTGAGCAACTATGAGCAAAGAGGAACGTCCATGTCAACTTTCAACCCCGGAGGCCCTAAAATGTTTTTGAAGTCCTGTTGGGCAGAGCCCTAAAACTGTTTCTTAGTAAACAACTATTAGCAAAACGGAACATAAAAATTAAATTTCAACACCGTAGGATTTATGGTAATTTTCAAATTTGTTGGGGGAAGCCCCTGGATTAATTTTGAAGTCCTAGGGGGCGGAGCCCTAAAGAACTTCGAAAACCATATTTGCAAAACCGTTTCTAAGTGAGCACCTATTTGAAAAACGGAGCATCCACGTTACATTTTAATCCCTTAGCATATATGGTAATTTAAAGTTTCTGTGGGGTGGAGCCTTACAGTTTGCTTCTTAGTGTTCTTAGTGTAAATTGTTTCTTAGTGAGCAACTATGAGCAAAGAGGACCGTCCATGTCAAATTTCAACCCCGCGAAGGCCCTAATGTAATTTTGAAATCCAGTGGGGTAAGCCCTAAAGTGCTTTAAAAACTGTATTTGGAAACTCTTTTCTTAGTGAGTACCCATGAGCAATGGGAACCCTCCATCATATTTCAACCCCGTGGGCTCCAGAGTAATTTGAAAGTCCAGTGGGGCGGAGACCTAAATGGCTTCAAAACTATATTTGCAAAAACGTTTCTTAGATTAGATAGATAGTACCAATGAGCTAAGAGAATCGTCCTTGTCAAATTTCAACACGTAGACTATACAGTAATATTCAGCTTCTTTGAGGTAGAGCCCTAAACAATTTCGAAAACTATAATGGTAAAACAGTTACATTATTAATGCCAGTATACGCTCGGGCGAGTTTCCCGACGCCTTCAAGGTCGCTAAGGTCATTCCATTGTACAAAGAAATCTAATTTTAGACCAGATCTAATTTTAGATCAGCTTTTTGAGTGTGTTCTCTAAAGTATTAGAGAAAGTAATTAAAGATCAATTAGTTTGTTATCTTGAGGAGAATAACATCTTAACGGGATGACAGTTTGGGTTCAGAAAAAGTAAAAATATTTCCGATGCGTTTTTTCATATCTCAAAAAACCTTAATGCAGCGGTGTTTGATAGCAATAAATGTTTAATGATTTTCCTCGATCTGGCCAAAGCTTTTGATTTTGTTGATAGAACAAAGCTACTTTCGAAATTAAAGTTAGTGGGAATAAAAATTAACGCTTACAATTGGTTTAAAAGCTATCTCGATAAACGTGAACAGTTAACCTCAATAAATGGGGTCAATAGCAGTCTTACATCGGTTAACTATGGGGTAATCCAGGGAAGTACGCTGGGCCCTGTTTTATTTTTAATTTACATAAACAACCTATCTCGAGTTGGAATCTCTGGTAAGTTATCGCTTTTTGCCGATGACACTGCTATTTTCATAGAAGGTTCTAATTGGGACGATGTTATAAATAAGGCTCAGCGAGATTTGTCACTTGTCAAGAAATGGTTTGATCAAAATTTACTTTTCTTTAACATATCCAAATCTAAATTCATGCCCATATCTCTTAGAGATATCACTCAAAATAGTGAAATAAAGTTACATTCGTGTAGAGATGTTTACAGTTTGACGTGTCATTGTGAATCTCTGGAGCGGGTAGACACATACAAATACTTAGTGGTAGTAATTGATAATAGACTGACTTGGGCGGATCATATATTTTATTTGAATAACAGACTTAGGAAACTGATATACGCATTCAAACAATTAGGGGAAATTCTAAACCTAGACGAAATTAAAATGACCTACTACGCGTACGCGCAATCACTCCTGGAGGGAGGTATCATAATGTGGGGGGCAGCTTATAGAACTACTCTCGACCCTTTATTTATAACTCAAAAGGCAATTCTCAAAGCTGCCCTTGGAAGGTGTCGGCGTTACTCGTCCGAGGCGTTGTATGCGGAGAAACGAGTAATGGATGTAAGGCAGCTATTTTTTAGAGTAATTGTTACCTACATTTTTAAGAATTTTGATAACATATTTGAATGCCCTACACACCAGTACTCGACTAGGCACGCTGCTTTGGCTATAAAATTTCCTAAATTAGTTAAAACATTCTCGACCACTAATTCTTTTTACGTAGCTCATATAATCTACCGTAATCTGCCGGATCATCTAAAAGATTTTTTTCTTGTAAGCTATCAACGTACAAACTGAAAGTCAAGTTATGGCTTCACAACATAGGAAGTGCCAATATTGAGAACATCATTATCTCAAACTACTGGTCTTAGATTGGAGTGTGCATATGAGGTATAGGCGAGTGTTCGTGAGTGCGTGTGTGCTTGGAGCGTGCGTGTGCGTGGGGTGTGGTGAGGGAGGGGGAGAGAAGTATGTGGTGTGTGTGTGTGTGTGTGTGTGAGAGAGAGAGAGAGAGAGAGAGAGAGAGAGAGAGAGAGATTGAGAGGGAAGTGAGTAAGTGCATGTGTTGTAAGGGGTAAGGAGACGGGATGCGCATCTGGTGAGTGGTGATATCAACTAAATTACCGTATCATGATCTATATATATATATATATATATATATATATATATATATATATATATATATATATATATATATATATATATATATATATATATATATATATATATAATTCTGTAAGCGAAATTTCTTGAGCAAAATTGTGAGCGTTTGACAAATCACAGGAAGATGGGAGGGATATCAAATTAAAGGTTTCGGTCCGATGCACGAGGGAAAACTATCGGCATGTCCATAAAGTTACCAGGAGACGAGGAATAACGTAAAACGTCCTCCATAAGAATAGCATGGGGATTCGTAAAACGTCTGCTTTGTGTACATTAAACATGTGTTATGGTTTGATTTAAAAACTAAAGACAGATGATAACAATGAGTGACGAACTACTAATAATCAATTGACAAAAAATATACCTAGAGTGGTAATACTATAACCCGGGATCACTCGCGCTATTAGATTGATTCTAACATTTTTAGTTCCTCTGAAGAAAAATTTTAACGGCGCGAGTGATCGCGGGACTTTTGATAGCGCGAGTTTTCCCGGGATAATAAGACGCATAGTGGCTTAGAGGATTAAATATTTTACTTGGAGCATTACTAACATTACAAACTATTACAAATTGACTGCTGTTAAAAATTTATAAAATTTACTGGTTTGTTAGCTAAGCATGTATACCAATCATAAAAAAATAAAAAAAATAAAACATTCTGATGGTGATATAGGGGCGCAATGGGCTGTGTATTAGGGTTTGATAAACGCCTCCTTTATTATACATTAAAACGTGTTTTTGACAGACAAGAAGTGTCAAATGATCAAACTGAGCGAAGATGTTTTTTAATTAAAACTTGAAGTGCATCAGTCAACGAAGTGTTGGTATTCTGTTAGCTGCATTTTCCCAGAAACCTTATGGTAATTTCATGGATTGCAGAATTATAGGTCTAGGAGAGAGTTAAAATCAAAGACGTTTGTCCTACATATACTAGGGTAAAAATAGCAGGTCAAAGGTTCTCCTTTAAAAAGTCCGCTTTGTTTACACGAAATCAAGTGTTTTGATTAGGAGAGGAGGGACGAATATTGACAGTGAGTGAAGATGATCTACATTGAGGTGCCGTGTTAAAATTTGGTGACGCAAATAACAAAATCTGACAGAAGCGAAAACATCTAGAACTATTCAATTTTAGGATAACGAGACAGTGAAATTGTTATGATGTAAGAATTGAAAGTTAACTGACCCTAAAATTGGTGAAAATCATCCGTCATGTTTTTTCTCATTGCCGCTTAGCTCAAGGACTAAACTATTTAATTAAAATACTTATTTTTCAAAGATCGATATAGGTTTAAAACAAACAAAATGAAGCATTTTGGAGATGGGTGGCGTGGTAGCACAGGATTGTAAAGAGTGCTTTGGAGGCGAATGGCCTACAGAAACGGTATTGTTAAAATATTATATAAATTAAAATTTAATCTTCTGGAAACTTTCGTAGTGAATAACTGGTAATCCGCTATGGTTCATGCTGTTTTAATTTTTATGATTAGGGGCTTTTGCCCCTATGAGCCTCTAGTAATATCTATTTACCTATACAACGCTGGGTTTTTTCTGTAGCCGTTCTGTTGTTCTGTTTTTTGTTTTCTTTTAAATTGCTTCGTTAATTGTAAAGAAAAAAGAAACATCTATATGTAAAAACTTATAGTTTATAAAAAAACATTATTGTTAAATCTTATGTATACAGGATAAAGGACTCAATCCCACGCACAGGCTATGCCTATGTGGGTTTTATTTCATAATGTATAACTTTGTATTATATATGTGTTATTTGTTTACGAAATAAAGATGTTTTGACTTTGACTTTGAGTTTCTTAGTGAGCAGCCATGAGCAAAGAGGAACGTACATGTTAAAAATTTCAACCCCGCGAATGCCCTAAAGTTATTTTGAAATCCAGTGTGGCGGAGCCCTTAGGTGCTTCAAAAACTATATTTGCAAACCGTTTGTTAGTACCTATGAACAGTAAAAAAGTATACAGTAATAAAATACGAAATAAAGGAAACTGCACTTAATACAACCAAAGTACACCACACTAAAAGTAGTGGTACATCATTCTAATCTTGACAATGACAAACATAAATAAACATTTTATCTCACACCTGGTAACTTCTATGCTTATAAGTATTTTCTATAATGAATCATCATGTGGCAGATGTAAACAAACCTAATTCAGTTTCCATAATCATATGTTAGAATACAAAAATGTTGCTTCCATAAGAATAACATGGTAACTTTGAGGACGTCTAGGGCGTAGCCCTTTGTGAATATTAAAATGGAAATAGTCAGACTTTCCTATTTTGAGCCTAAAGAATGAGTATACCAAATTTCATCACTCTAGCTAGTCGGGAAGTTGGAGAATTAGTGATGAGTGAGTAAGTGAGTGAGTGAGGGCTTTGCCTTTTATATATTTAGATTAGTTATGAAAACAAAAATTATTAAAGTTGTAGCTTTATGAAAATAAACATATGGTAGCATATTATTTTAATATTTAAATTACCAATCACCACTTTTCTCAAGCCTTATAAAAGGTTTACGCGTTTTATTTAACAACTTTTTTCTGACTAGGAATACGCTCCGATGTCCGTCCCGTACAAGAATTTTTTACTCACTTTTTGAGTTATTAAGTGACGCTTTTTATGGTTTTTTTTTAGGGAGAGGTAAGAAAAATGCATTACGCACATAGGTGGCAAGTCTGTAGTGTGGGGCTCCCCTAAAAATGGGTTTACCCACTAAAAAACCTCCTCTACTCTTTAGGATTCTAACCTGGAATTGTTTATCACATTACGTCAGGCTAGGCCTAAATTTGGCTAACGCCGGTGGGGCTTACTCCTTATCCAGCCACTCGATCAAGAGATCTGGGCCACTTTGCGGTCCAGATCGGTTTCTTTTCCAGGAGGATGCCCCGGACGAACTGTGATAAACAATCCCAGTTTTCCTCATCCTCCAAGATCTTTTGGCAGACCGAGTCCACCGAAAATGCACCAAAAAATTTGTGTGGCCTTCAGGCGGGGCCCTTCCCAACGGGAGCAGCGGAAGAATGTGTGTTCCGCATCGTCGGGAACGCCCGAGCAATAAATGCAGTCCGGTGAACCGGTCTTGCCCATCCGGTTCAGGTACGACCGAGATAGCAGTGAATTGTCAAGAATTGGCTGCCGTTCCACCCATGGTTGGATGTGCTTGATAAGTCGCGCAGTCTGTCGTCCTCGGGTGTCGTGCTCCCAGCTGTGTTGCCACTGCTGGAAGGTTCTGGAGCGCTCTTCTGTTCTTGCCGTGTCCTTTTAATCTCGCCTTGTCTCTGATAAATTGCCTTCCTCTCTCCTGCCAAGAGCTTGACAGGGATAACTCCGGCGACCACCAGGACGGCAGGCTCAGACACTGTCCGTTAGGCGGAACACACCCCGAGCGCCGCTCGACGTTGAACCCGGGCGAGTCGCAATCTGTACTACTCTTTATCGAGAGCGTCTGCTCACACCTCTGCTCCATAAAAAAGCACGGACTGAACCGCGGACATCAACAGACGTCTTCTGCTGTCGTGGAACCCCGCAGACCATAGTAAGCCATCAGCCTAGTTAGCGTAGTTCCTTAGTAGGCCATCAGCCTACTAAGGAAAGTGACTACCTTGGCGGCCTAGTCCGCCGTACGGAATATCTGATCCCTCCAGCTTAACTTGGTGTCCACCATAATCCCGAAGTACTTAGCAGCACGAGTTGATTGGACCACCTTCCTTCCCACTCAGAACGGAACGACGGTCTCCATCCTCTTCTTCGTAAGGATCACAATCTCCGTCTTACGGAGAGTACGCGAGAGAGCGTGATCGAACATCCATGTGTTGACCACAAGCATGACTCGGTTCAACTTTAGTTGGGCCAGCTCAACGTTGCGTACGACAATGAGAGCTGCAACATCATCGGCGTACCCAACCAAAGTGGTTTCCTCAGGCATCTCCAACCTCAGGAGGCTGTCATAGGCAACGTTCCAGAGATCCTGGCCGAGTATTGAATCTTGCACGGCACCAGAAGTGACTTCCATCGTCCACGTTCCGTCCCTTGTGTCGTAAATCAGGCTTCGAGAGCGGAGATAATCCGCAACAAGATGAGTCGCAACAGATATGCAGGAACGCGAAAGGTGTTGCGAAGCGCATCTAGCATATCGACCCACCTCGCCGAGTTAAAGGCATTTTTGCATAAGCGTAACAAAGAAGCACTAATTAGCGAGAGAAATGGTCGTGGCTCTCGGCTCTCTTCACAGCTCTCTTGACTTCGGTGATAGCGTCAATCGTTGACCGTCCCTTTCTGAAGCCGCACTGACGGGGGCATAAAGTACCCAGCAGCTTCCACGGCAGACGTCAGGCGGGAACGGATCAGCTTCTCGGGCAGCTTCCCAGCCGTGTCCAACATGCAAAAAGGCCTGTGGGACGACGGCAGCTCGGGATCACCTTTGCCCTTGCTGATGAGTACAAGTCTGGTGGTTTTCCAGGGAGCCGGAAACGCCCTTTCTACCAAACAGGCGTTGTACATTCTCAACAACAAATCAGCATTAATTGAAAATACTTTCTTTAAAGCCTCGCTGGGAATCCGTCCGGGTCAGGAGCCTTGTTGCTCTTTAGGGACAAGGAGCAACGGAGGTTTCCATCTCCTCGAATGTGAAGAGTGGAACGTCATCTAACCGTCCAAAGTCAACCGGCGTACATCCTAGGCCTAGCCTACAAATACAAACAATGATTTTAGCTAAGACCTCAAAACAAGCAAGTAACTTAATAATAATTATGCTTATAATATTAAAGGTAAATAGATTGTAGAGCGAAAAAACAATACAATTTAAAATCCATGATTGCAAATTAATAAAAATCAAGTAATGTAAGTATTGTAGAATTACGCTTACTTAACACTTAATGCATATTTTGTTACCTGAGACATAGGCTAGAATGGCACAACACATTCTAATTAGTTGTTCAATTTAAATCTTTCTCCCAAATAGATATTTGTTGTATCCCATAAATTAGTTAATCGCATAATTCCGTACGACAGCAATTCATTCCACATCAACATGCCTATCTTTTGGTATAATTTATAACTTCAACAAGTAAACATAAGTGTTGATCTATTTAATTTAACAAATAGGTCTGTCAAAATATCAATTAAATTTTATTTAAAAACGAAACATAACGGCGAGCAGATATAAACAAGAAAAGGTTATGTTAATATGTTGAATGTTGTTTTCAGCAAACACAGCGACAAACTCAGCTGCGATGGGGGAATATAAACTGATCATAGCAACTACATTAGTGAAATCATGTAGCCTAAACAACTAAAGTTCTGTCAAATATTCCGGAAAATAAGCTTTTTTAATACTTGAAAATAATTGCCCGATTATAGTTTATTACCTAGTTTAAAATACATAAAATCTAACTTGAGAATTTCATTGAAATCAAATCAGTAATAAAAAAGCCTTTTGGGGGTCAAAAATTCGCCTAAGAGAAATTTAAAGTCGCTCTAAAAGAATTTTTATTCTCTATGTTCCATAGAGTAAAAAATTCAATAAAAAAATTGTCCATCAGAAAATCTGATTGCTGATAAATACCATTACCTGGTTGCTTTTAATTAACTTTTGTTAGTGTCATGGTAATAAAGCTATTAAATTTCCACTAACCACCGACTATACCTCTTCATATAGTTAACAACTGTTTCAAAAAGACTGCTTAACATTAATGTTCCTTTATTTTTCTATGCCTTTCGTTGTTATCCCTAGTGAAAAAATATGGTTCTGGGCCAGATCTGGGCCACTTCCAAAATTGGCCAGAACTGGGCCAGTTCTGGACCAGATCTGGGGTACAAATTTTCTGGTTATTCAGAACTGAAGTGCCCAGATCTGGACCAGTTCTGGCCCAGATCTAGGATGGACTGGTCTGGCCCAGAACTGGTCCAGATCTGGCCCAGTTCTGGCCAATTTTGGAAGTGCCCAGATCTGGACCAGTTCTGGCCCAGATCTGGGATGGACTGGTCTGGCCCAGAACTGGTACAGATCTGGCCCAGTTCTGGCCAATTTTGGAATTGCCCAGATCTGGACCAGATGTGGTAAACTTTCAGGTCCAGGTGAGGCCTAGTTTTGGGAATTTTGGAAGTGACTAAATCTGGGATAGGAGTGGGTCTAGTGAGGTAGGACTGGGGTAGGTCTGCAGAATATCGGGGTGAAATGTTGAGTGTTATCTGGATGACTAGAATTTGATAACAAGCTAAATAAAATGTGAATAAAAATCCAAAACAGAGGTTAATGTTAATACAAAATTACATGCCCAAATACCACAGATGATTTTTAAAAATTATCAAAAAGTAAGAATCCACACTTAAATGTGTAACCCCAAGTACTGTACATTGTACAACACTATATTTCAATATGAGTGTATGACTATCATATTTTTATAATGTTAGACAACACAACTTGAATTAAATAAATGATCAATAAATGTTATGAGTTATTAAAATCTAAACTGAGTTGACCTATATTCACATACAATATCTATAATCACAAAGCTACTGTTTTACCCTCCAAAGGATAGCAAATAATAAAACAAAACAAAATAAGCGAGTACCTTTATAGAGAAAAACAGCAGGTTTAAAAATAAATACAAAAAATTTGCTTCTGTAAAAAAATTGTAATAAACATTTTTTATATTTTATTCACAAAAATCCTATTACCAAAAGTAGGCTATTCATAATTAATCAGTCCTTTTGTAACTCAACTAAAAAGTCTGCATTCAAAGTTTGTTTCACTTTATTTAGCTTCTCTTTCTTGAGTTGGATTGTAGTTGAGTAGTCTCAATTTTCCAAGTTCTTGGGATCAGATATCTGCAACCAAACCAATCAATGATCAGAAAGTTTTAGAATTAGCCAAATGGGGTTTATTCTCATGTCTGTTACAATAATACTTCAATAAGTAATAAGTACCTGCAATGAAATCAATTTAATTTCATTGTGAGTCTTATCAGTACCTAAATTAATAAATGTTTGGCCTATTATGTTATTAACACCTGATTTAGATAGTGAAAAAATACCTTTTGAATAGTGAAATAAATATGTGTGAAAAAAAATAAGGACTACAGTAAAATCAAATACCTGATTTTTATTTAAGTTTTATAAAAAAAAAAAAATTGGACCTTGGTTTTTTTTTTCAAAACATGGGGACATTTGCTGTTTCCCTGATCAATTTAAAAGCTTATTGGTAGCTTAAAACTTTAGAAATTAAGAAATTATAAATCTAACCTGAATCAGTCATGACAAAAAAAAAACTTTTGAAGTACTATTTCAGTCTTAACCACTCTGAGGGTTTGCGAGCCATCACAGTAAAACCTACCATGTCTGACTACGAGGAACTGGTTAAAAATCACAATATTTATAGGTATGTGTATAAAATCATAAATGGTGTGTAGAATAAGTATTTCACATTCACAGCTCAGCAACGACAGGAGAGTGGGAATCACAGATAGACGGTAAGACACTAGTTAGGTCGGATATTGATCGGGAGGAGATAGTTATCGGAAGGTCGGATATGAGAGGTTTTTACTGTATCTTTATCATATGACATGATGAAAATATAAAGAAATAAAGAATGAGGTCTAAAATAATATCAAGCTATATAGATCGACTTACCACTTTGATAAGCCTATGGGATTTGGAGAGTGCTTAGCGACGCCTAATGATGATTCCATCAATTCTTCTTCCTTGTCTAGGTCTTCCTGCAGTGTACACGTCACTGACTCTCTTCTGAAACAAAAGTAATCTACATGTCGACTGGCCTTAACACAGTTTCAATGGGAAAATTCGTTATCCAACCTTGTTGCTATTATCGCTGGTTAGATAACCTTTTGATTTTATTGCGAGTCTATAGTACAAAAATTAAGAAATGTTACCGTAGGCCTATTATGTTATACCCTGATGTTAATACCTGATTTATACCCCATACAAAATAAATGTGCGGTCGAAAGACAAAATTTTATTTCCCACTACAAAGAATATTCCCTTAATACCTTCCTGAATTCCCCAATTTTCTTCACAATCGGATGTTATTTTAATTTCACCCTTAAAATTCAGAGTAGAAAATAGCGCTGATGATCGTGTTACTTCCTTAACTTGCCACTGAAAGCGCACCTTGTTACATCTCAAACGTCAAAATTAGAATATTTGTTTACGAAAAAGCAAAGCATTGGCTGAAAGTGACATGAGGTATTAAACAGCTGTAGTAATTCTCAGTGATTATGATTGGTTGGATTCTTGGCAGCGGGAGGAATGGGAAAAATTGGGGAATTACAATCTGCGTTTCGACCGCACATTTATTTTGAACGGGGTATAGTCAGTGACAAAAATACCTTGTGAATAATGAAATAAATAAGAGAATCGTTAAAAAACAAACTGTAATTAGGCCTAATTATACATACTGTATATTAAATTAAATTTTAAAAAATTACTGATTGACATGAAATTGTTAAACAAATGACTTAGTGATGTAAGAACGAATCCACTTTAGAAGTTATATACAACCCTTTTCAGACAAGCGTTCTTCAGGACATATTAGGCTCACTGAAATGACGGATAACAGAAAAATTAATTCATAAAAAATAAAATAACTAACAAATTTATTATACTGTACAGTCAACCCCCGGTTAACAAACCCCCACATTGCTGTGTCTCAATCACATGTGCCTTTAGAACCCTCAATCGTTGCTGTGCTGGTGTTATATCAAAATATAAAACAGATACACCGTAGAAATACCCGATGTATACAGTAAGCTCCCAAAAAGCCGGACTACGGTACTGAACTCTGGGTTTGTGAGAGTTAATAAGATAGTAAACACATAAGAAAAATATGAATCTGCTAGTTTACGTTATTATTATAAAACATTTAACCACGGTATTGCATAATGTACATAATGCCAAATCTAAAACTTAAACTTCATCTGTTAAAAAAAAAAAACAACTTAAACACCACATTTTTTTGTGCTCCGCTGAATGTGAGTGAAAAAGCTTACAAAAAAAGTAATAGGCCTACACCACAATATTGTGATTTTCATTTACAATTTATAAAAAATATTTATCTATACAGTACTGATAAAACAGTTCTATTTTGTTGACAAAGCAATAAGGATGAGAATGGATTTTTCTCGATGGTAAGAAAAGGTCGGTTAAACTTATAATTTTTAATATTCAGGGCAGATACACTTAAACGTGCCAATTTTGTGCCAAAGAGAAGAGGTTTATCCGAACCACAATTAATCCGGGGTTGTTAAGAGAGGGTCTACTGAATGTATTGTAGGCCTCGGCCTCATATTCACAGGCTCACCAATGATAACAGCGACGAAGGCGGATCACCATCTTTCACCGTTTATTTAAGCAGATACAGAAACCAAGAAATAAACAGAAAATAATTAGGCCTATTTTCAGATAGTAATGATGGAGATGGATGAAAATTAAACCCAATTTAGTGTTATAAATTATATCAAAATGATTATAATCGTAATTCATTTTAAATCTAATGTCCTTCAATTATCCTGACTCCACCGTTATTGAAATTTTCAATTTGCAATTAAATTGATATTTAATCGATACTACAATCAAATTAAATTCTTATCTGATTTAAACACCTGATTTAGTGGGCTAATTTAGTTTACCTACAGTAGTTCTACGATAAATTAAATTACCTTTTGACAATAAAACACATAGGCCTAAATTTAAAACAAGTTACTGAAGTGTACCAAAAACAAGTAAAAATTTTGACTAGGCCTAATGCAGCATACAAAATTATCAAAGAACAACACAAAATAATTTAGATAACTGCATTTATTTTGTAGGTGTTTAAATCTTGCCTGCGTTGTGAGAAGTTACAACCTCAATCAGTCCTCAAAATGTATTGCATAGCCTAAATGCTGCCAAATACAAATTAAAGAGATATTTTTCTTTTTTTGTATGTAAGGGAATATGTTTAGTAGGCCTATGTGTTTGCATGATCCCATAAACCATTAATTTTGTTGGTATAAACATTGCTGTCCATAAAAGTGACAAATGAATGGTTTATGGTTAGATGGTTAGGTTAGATTATTATAATTGGTTTCTTACCTCAATACCATTTTTAATTTGATTGTTTTCATCAAATAATTTAATCACAACATCAAAATTCCAACCATTAAATGAAGTAGAATACAGTACGGTAACAAAACTACGCCAGCTAGCCTCAGGAATACATGCAAAATATTCTAAAGCATTTTGGGCCACCCAATTAGTCTACAAGCCACAACATTTAGCAATCTAAAAAATCTTAGCCAAGGACCGACTAACTCTCATAACCTAAACCAAGGTTAACTTAATCTCCATTGATATAAAGAACCAACTTGTGGCCAGGAAAGTTTAAAAATGTGATGATCGAGATTAGAACTTATTCAAAGTAGGCTAGGATACATAGGCTAGGTAATTGTTTCTCTTATTTAGGTATTTTATTTTGTTAAGTTGTCATTATGATTAGTAGAGATTTTACATTGTTGATCTAAATTATTTTAGATTAGCCTATATAAGTTATTAGTTTTGAATGATAGAATTGTGGGAATAACAAGCTAAAAACATAATATAGGGGTAGGCCTTATTAGTTACAGTGATTGTCTTTGTTATTTAGAAACTAGACTGAATCAATAGGCTGGTTGATATGATATGATAGATATATTGATCAGATCGATTAATCCGAATCTTATTTTCATTCTTTTCATTCGATAAATATGGTGTCGGTAGCCCAGTTTTGAAAGTGCGCACCCGCCAGAGCCTCTAAATACTAGTTTGCTCGTTTTGTTTATTTAGTCAAACATGTATTTGGCACACCAAACAACAATTCTAAAAACGTATAGGCCTAGGCCTAATAGCCTGTCCTAAAAAAGTTTGTACCAAGACATAACCTCCAATTGCCTACTCTATAAGAAATACAGTAGGCCTCCTATTTTAATCGTGGATGAAACATGATGACACGTAAAACTAATATAGCATATATGGCCTAATCACTTTTATTAATATTCAATTAAGTTAATTAACTCACCTCAATAGCCTATGTGGTGTGAGTAGGATTATAACCGTGTGAAGGTCTATCGTCTGCAGACTTAATTGAAGTATATCTCGACGAAAAACATAATGAAACACTAAAATCTAGTTATAAAAGAGATATACAAAAGTTTCTTCAGTTAAATTCCCATTAATGAAAAAGTATTTTAACATTGAAACTGTAACAACAACAACACAATACAATCAGTGTTTCCACTTTGGCCGTACCAATTTCCCCTCCGAAAACCAAAATTTCCCCTTTTTTCCCCTCAGTCAAGCAAAATATTCCCCTTATAATTCCCCACAGTTATTCTTATATACATTTTCAAATAAGTTAATTTCTAAAATTTACCTAAGTTTTTTGTTCGTTACACCCTAAATACTTCATTTTTTTACTACAAATTGTATCTTTTGTTACTAAATATCAAACATTGATAATATAGGCATTACACAATTTTTAAAGGATGTAAGTACTAGGAATACGCTCCGATGTCCGTCCCGTACAAGAATTTTTTACTCACTTTTTGAGTTATTAAGTGACGCTTTTTATGGGTTTTTTTTAGGGAGAGGTAAGAAAAATGCATTACGCACACAGGTGGCAAGTCTGTAGTGTGGGGCTCCCCTAAAAATGGGTTTACCCACTAAAAAACCTCCTCTACTCTTTAGGATTCTAACCTAGAATTGTTTATCACATTACGTCAGGCTAGGCCTAAATTTGGCTAACGCCGGTGGGGCTTACTCCTTATCCAGCCACTCGATCAAGGGATCTGGGCCACTTTGCGGTCCAGATCGGTTTCTTTTCCAGGAGGATGCCCCGGACGAACTGTGATAAACAATCCCAGTTTTCCTCATCCTCCAAGATCTTTTGGCAGACCGAGTCCACCGAAAATGCACCAAAAAATTTGTGTGGCCTTCAGGTGGGGCCCTTCCCAACGGGAGCAGCGGAAGAATGTGTGTTCCGCATCGTCGGGAACGCCCGAGCAATAAATGCAGCCCGGTGAACCGGTCTTGCCCATCCGGTTCAGGTACGACCGAGATAGCAGTGAATTGTCAAGAATTGGCTGCCGTTCCACCCATGGTTGGATATGCTTGATAAGTCGCGCAGTCTATCGTCCTCGGGTGTCGTGCTCCCAGCTGTGTTGCCACTGCTGGAAGGTTCTGGAGCGCTCTTCTGTTCTTGCCGTGTCCTTTTAATCTCGCCTTGTCTCTGATAAATTGCCTTCCTCTCTCCTGCCAAAAGCTTGACAGGGATAACTCCGGCGACCACCAGGACGGCAGGCTCGGACACTGTCCGGTAGGCGGAACACACCCCGAGCGCCGCTCGACGTTGAACCCGGGCGAGTCGCAATCTGTACTACTCTTTATCGAGAGCGTCTGCTCACACCTCTGCTCCATAAAAAAGCACGGACTGAACCGCGGACATCAACAGACGTCTTCTGCTGTCGTGGAACCCCGCAGACCATAGTAAGCCATCAGCCTAGTTAGCGTAGTTCCTTAGTAGGCCATCAGCCTACTAAGGAAAGTGACTACCTTAGCGGCCTAGTCCGCCGTACGGAATATCTGATCCCTCCAGCTTAACTTGGTGTCCACCATAATCCCGAAGTACTTAGCAGCACGAGTTGATTGGACCACCTTCCTTCCCACTCAGAACGGAACGACGGTCTCCATCCTCTTCTTCGTAAGGATCACAATATCCGTCTTACGGAGAGTACGCGAGAGAGCGTGATCGAACATCCATGTGTTGACCACACGCATGACTCGGTTCAACTTTAGTTGGGCCAGCTCAACGTTGCGTGCGACAATGAGAGCTGCAACATCATCGGCGTACCCAACCAAAGTGGTTTCCTCAGGCATCTCCAACCTCAGGAGGCTGTCATAGGCAACGTTCCAGAGATCCTGGCCGAGTATTGAATCTTGCACGGCACCAGAAGTGACTTCCATCGTCCACGTTCCGTCCCTTGTGTCGTAAATCAGGCTTCGAGAGCGGAGATAATCCGCAACAAGATGAGTCGCAACAGATATGCAGGAACGCGAAAGGTGTTGCGAAGCGCATCTAGCATATCGACCCACCTCGCCGAGTTAAAGGCATTCTTGCATAAGCGTAACAAAGAAGCACTACTTAGCGAGAGAAATGGTCGTGGCTCTCGGCTCTCTTCACAGCTCTCTTGACTTCGGTGATAGCGTCAATCGTTGACCGTCCCTTTCTGAAGCCGTACTGACGGGGGCATAAGTACCCAGCAGCTTCCACGGCAGACGTCAGGCGGGAACGGATCAGCTTCTCGGGCAGCTTCCCAGCCGTGTCCAACATGCAAAAAGGCCTGTGGGACGACGGCAGCTCGGGATCACCTTTGCCCTTGCTGATGAGTACAAGTCTGGAGGTTTTCCAGGGAGCCGGAAACGCCCTTTCTACCAAACAGGCGTTGTACATTCTCAACAACAAATCAGCATTAATTGAAAATACTTTCTTTAAAGCCTCGCTGGGAATCCGTCCGGGTCAGGAGCCTTGTTGCTCTTTAGGGACAAGGAGCAACGGAGGTTTCCATCTCCTCGAATGTGAAGAGTGGAACGTCATCTAACCGTCCAAAGTCAACCGGCGTACATCCTAGGCCTAGCCTACAAATACAAACAATGATTTTAGCTAAGACCTCAAAACAAGCAAGTAACTTAATAATAATTATGCTTACAATATTAAAGGTAAATAGATTGTAGAGCGAAAAAACAATACAATTTAAAATCCATGATTGCAAATTAATAAAAATCAAGTAATGTAAGTATTGTAGAATTACGCTTACTTAACACTTAATGCATATTTTGTTACCTGAGACATAGGCTAGAATGGCACAACACATTCTAATTAGTTGTTCAATTTAAATCTTTCTCCCAAATAGATATTTGTTGTATCCCATAAATTAGTTAATCGCATAATTCCGTACGACAGCAATTCATTCCACATCAACATGCCTATCTTTTGGTATAATTTATAACTTCAACAAGTAAACATAAGTGTTGATCTATTTAATTTAACAAATAGGTCTGTCAAAATATCAATTAAATTTTATTTAAAAACGAAACATAACGGCGAGCAGATATAAACAAGAAAAGGTTATGTTAATATGTTGAATGTTGTTTTCAGCAAACACAGCGACAAACTCAGCTGCGATGGGGGAATATAAACTGATCATAGCAACTACATTAGTCAAATCATGTAGCCTAAACAACTAAAGTTCTGTCAAAAATTCCGGAAAATAAGCTTTTTTAATACTTGAAAATAATTGCCCGATTATAGTTTATTACCTAGTTTAAAATACATAAAATCTAACTTGAGAATTTCATTGAAATCAAATCAGTAATAAAAAAGCCTTTTGGGGGTCACAAATTCGCCTAAGAGAAATTTAAAGTATACTACGTTATGGCCAATTAGTAGTACAAATTTTGTTTTTTTAAATTAAACTCTTTTTACCCACAATGGCTTCAGGACCTTTCAATAAACATAAATTTCCAAATAATGTGGTTTATTACTAGTTCTCCCAAATACAAGATCAATACATAGGTCTTCACCTATATTTATTACAAATATATAAATTGGTTTGATCTTACTTGATTAACGTAACTGTGTGACTTGACGCCTGAAGACTCTAACTCGAACACATGAACCGTCTGTGAAATAATAGTCATTCTTAATACAATACATAATTACAATTGAAAATCTAATTATAATATTAACAAAATAAAATTGAAAGTTTGCTTTGAAAAATGTGAAATGCATGTGGACAACTACAATCATGAAATCCTTTACGAAAAAATTACCATTATAAATTTAATACTCTCATTCATCTATGACAATGAACAAATTAGTATTTACTGGATCACTTTAAAGGTTTGTATAAACAATTCTATTAATATTCATCGTTTGAATTACATTAAATTAGAAAATAAAATACTTACAATTACTACGGTAATGTTCATTCGGAGGCGTCACAGTCAGTTATCTAGTTGTGAGTTTAACTTACAGTTTAAATTCAGAGCAGTCTACCAACACAACAACTGAAAATCCTCTTAACATACGATCATAAAAAAAAGTTAATACTACATATAATTACAATAAAGATAAATATTTTAACAAAATCAGTATAAATTTCCCCCGCTAAATGAAATATTTATCTAACATAAATACTTAAATTGAATTTACAGTTTAACTTTTCTCGCAGAAATTGTAATTGACACATATTGGTTGTTTATTTTCTTTGAAACAAAATATATGAACAATATTGATTTTTCGGCCCACAGTAGGCCGAGAAGAATTTTTCAAGAGGGACAGAGAGAGAAGGAGAGTGAGGTATACGCCCAGTTTATCTTATCTCGGGACAGGAAATTCCAATGGTTTTGTTCGCCCAAACGGGCTTTCCAAAAATATTCCAGTATTGTGCTCGGTGCTCGTATATTTTTCAATTCAATCCTCAGTCGAGTTCGAGACTTGTTGCAGTGCGTGTCGTGTGTCCGTGTGTCCGTGTGTCCGTGTGTCGTGTGTCCGTGTGTCCGTGTGTCGTGTGTCAGTGTGTCGTGTGTCAGTTCAAGTGCAGTTTAGCTAAACAAGTGAAGTGAAGTGTCAAGTGCAGTGTGGAAAAACGTATCCTTAAAACTATAGCATACAATCAACTTACATACTCATTCACGCCAACTTTCGCTTAACCCACATATTCACAGATTCATTCCCAGTCTCACACTTCATTCGTTAATATTTTTGGAAAACATCTTTTATATAAAATATCGAATACAGACCCTTTAAATATAAAAAAATTTTAAATTCCGCCCCTTTAAATTGATTTTTGTTCTCTTGAAAATTCTTCTCCAAATTAAAAATATTTTCTTCTAACAAATTAATAACTCAATTGAATGCCTACATAAATTCAAATAATAAAAAAAATTAATTTTTCCTCTTTACAATAGTCAAGTTAAGCGTATATCTGACCATGGAATGCTAACTTGATTAAAATACACAACCTTTTACTAAACATTTCTAGGATTGGCTAATTTTAAGTCCACAATGTGTACTTTTCTCACATCACTCAAGTGAATTTACAAATATTTTCTTCTCCGGGAACAGTCTTTGGCAATATGTCCAGTCCTTTGACAATTATAGCAAGTCTTCTCTTGATGGTTGGATTTAGGCTGCTGTACTAGGTTTGAGTACCTCCTTGGATCATAATTCCGACTATTGTACCCTGTCCTATCCCCAGTGGTTTCAGACCTATGCGGCATGTTTTCCCTAATGTAATCGTTATACTGAACATTATGGACTTCAATAGATAGCTGATGTAAATCTTTAAAGGATTGAGGGTTTTGTTGGAAAACTAGCTTACTTCGCACTGCTGGGTGGATTCCATTTTTAATGATTGAAACCAATTCCACTTCGGTTAAATTACTTCTAAGGACTTGATGAAATGTCTTGACCTCATTGATGTAGATTGATAGCGGTTCCATATGTCTTTGTGGTCGAAAAATCAAATCTTTCTTCAATCTTTCTCGAAGGCTGATTGGTATGAAAGTGTTTATAACATCTTGATGCAACGTTTCCAAGGACTGATTTGCTTGCCTGTGCTCCAATATTTTAGTAACCAAGGGGGGAGTAGCATAACTAGGCAGTAACTGATAGATTTGACCTGAAGTTAGGTTAGTTTGGTTTTGGATTTCCACTAGATTTCTCAAGAATTGCAATAGCGGGTTAACCTCTAGACCATTACAAATGGGAAACTTCTTTAGATATGATTCAATAGGATTTGTTAACTTATTAAATACTATGGGACCTTCTTCTTTACCAGTTGGCATATTTAAGGTTAGGCTAGGTTGGTTTAGTTCAGGGACATTCAATCTAGGCTCTATAGGTTGTTGCATGGTTAGGCCTACTTTTATTTCTTCCTTTAATTCCTCTTTTCTAGCAGGAGTAGATGTTTTGTTTGGTGTTTGTTGTGCATGCGACCCGATTATTAGATTTAGTTCCTCATCTTCGATTAAAGATTGATTTAATTTTTCTTCATAGGAGCTTAGTTCTGAATCACTGATCTTATCCTTCAAGTCTTGAAACTTAGTAGAGTGGGTTTCTAGTTCACTTGTTAATTTGGCTAGGATACCCTTATAAATTTCGTCCAGCTTACACTGACTAAGATGAGATAACCTTAAATTAACATGACTTATCTTAGCATTTAGTTTAGCTATTTGTGCTGTAGTAGCTTTTTCCTCTTCAGCTGCATTTTCTATCAAAAGTGAGATGTTTTCTATTTTGGTTTGTATTTTATCAAATTGGTCTTTTAGAGAATACTTGCCCTGGAGATGTGTTATATCAACACGGACATCGAGTTTAGCCCTAAGTAATTTTCTTAACGAATCAACGTTTTCATCTGTTGTTTCATGACCTCTTATTAACAACTCATAAACAAGTTCTTCTTTAGTTAGGTAGTTTAAGTTGTAGTTAGGCATACTGGATAGGCTTTATGTAATAAAGGTCCTTAAATACTGAAATTTCTATTTTGTATTTTTTTCCCTTTAGTTCTATTTATCAGAACCTGCCATATTTATAGGGATAGAGTTTAAATAGCAGAGTGGCGCAAATATTTATACTACGTTATGGCCAATTAGTAGTACAAATTTTGTTTTTTTAAATTAAACTCTTTTTACCCACAATGGCTTCAGGACCTTTCAATAAACATAAATTTCCAAATAATGTGGTTTATTACTAGTTCTCCCAAATACAAGATCAATACATAGGTCTTCACCTATATTTATTACAAATATATAAATTGGTTTGATCTTACTTGATTAACGTAACTGTGTGACTTGACGCCTGAAGACTCTAACTCGAACACATGAACCGTCTGTGAAATAATAGTCATTCTTAATACAATACATAATTACAATTGAAAATCTAATTATAATATTAACAAAATAAAATTGAAAGTTTGCTTTGAAAAATGTGAAATGCATGTGGACAACTACAATCATGAAATCCTTTACGAAAAAATTACCATTATAAATTTAATACTCTCATTCATCTATGACAATGAACAAATTAGTATTTACTGGATCACTTCAAAGGTTTGTATAAACAATTCTATTAATATTCATCGTTTGAATTACATTAAATTAGAAAATAAAATACTTACAATTACTACGGTAATGTTCATTCGGAGGCGTCACAGTCAGTTATCTAGTTGTGAGTTTAACTTACAGTTTAAATTCAGAGCAGTCTACCAACACAACAACTGAAAATCCTCTTAACATACGATCATAAAAAAAAGTTAATACTACATATAATTACAATAAAGATAAATATTTTAACAAAATCAGTATAAAAGTCGCTCTAAAAGAATTTTTATTGGTAGTGTTCCGGGCGCCTCACCGGTAACACCAAAACGGTAACTTCGTCTGCTATGTCGTCTGCTAACAAGGCATTTGCATTGTTTAGCAGACGACAAATTAGTCACCGGTAAACCCGGTGAGGCGCCCGGAATACTACCATTCTCTATGTTCCATAGAGTAAAAAATTCAACTAGAAATATAAAAATTAAGGTTATAAAGATTAAAATTTGTTAGGGCCTATGAATAAAATGCTTTTTGGGCTTTTAAAAGGCTTATTTATTTTTTGTTTTCTTAATAACTTACAAAAAATAAATAAATAAGAATTTTAAAAGCCCAAAAAAGCATTTTATTCATAATAAATATGGCTTATTTAAGTTTAAGATCAGAAAAAATTAAAATTTGTGTTTGTTTTTAGTCACTGGGATTATCGTTACCGGTACTATATAGTAAAAGGTAAATTAATGTATTTCAACGACAGTTGATCTATTTTTGCAAATCCATCAACAATAGTAGTTTTAATCTTTAAGACCGGCACTTTTTATGTTTTTTAGAAACAAAAAACAGAATAAAAGAAAACACTCTCCGTTCAAGTGATGAACAAAAGGTGAACATCATGCTGAAAAAATATAAAGTACATTTGAATTTCTTTACTAGAAGTGGTTCAGCTTTTAGGGGGACTATCTTCGACGCTGAACTTCTTTAGTTCGTATAATCATGTGTTTCTATTATACCAAGGTCCTTAGAATTTCTAATTGCCTTGGTTTCTACTTGCCAAATTCAAACAAACAGCCAATAATTGACTATATTCATCACATAAGATCGACCATTATACCATTTCTATAGTTGAAAGAATTCCACTCTCCACTGTATGCTAATAGCTAAGTTAAAAATATATTAATTTAAATGTCACTAGGCCTATCTGTTTACGTTTGGTTGTTGACATCCAATAAGTTATTTGAAATATTTTTTTTAACAGCTAATTAATTTGTATGAGAATGAAATGTAAAAATATTGCATTACAAATTTAGTCTGCAATTTATAGTCGTTTCTTGTTTACATTGGCCTTATTTATTTTGGATAAGTAAGTGTTTTGCTTAAAGAACTAATGGCAAATGGTTACAGAAAATTAGATTAAACCACGGGCGTCCCTGCCCTAACTGCACAACGCGTAAGTGTAGTGATTTTTACTATTAATTTGTTCTACTCATTGGAATAATACTAATCTTTATTCCAACGAGTAGAACAAATTAATAGTAAAAAGCACTACACTTACGCGTTGTGCAGTTAGGGCAGGGATATGCCAAATATTTTAAAAATTAATATAGTCAATTTTCTATGAAAATGCCCTTTTATTTCCTATTTTTAGTACAAAACAGAAAGAAAACACGGATAAATCTAATTTCCCCTTGTTTTCCCCTCAAATTGGATTTTCCCTTTTCTTTCCCCTCGTAAGGTTGATTTCCCCTCAAAAAGGGAATTTCCCCTCAAAGTGGAAACACTTTGAGGGGAAAGTGGGTGTTGGTGTCAGTGCACAAATACATACAATGTACGTTTCCAAGAAAAAAATTAATTTTTTGCACTGTATATTTTAAAAACGGCGGCCATTTAAAATTTTAAAACTTAAATATCTCAAAATCGGTAAATTTTATAGAAATATTACAGGACAGAAAAAAGTTGACAAATTAAATTATCTAACCAATGGTACCAAGTTTGTAAGGATTTGTCAACAAATAACGGAGTTATTGTGATTTTTCTTCTTTTTTGCCGTTAAAATGGTTAATTTGCATTCAATGTTTTTATGAAGAAAAATCACAATAACTCCGTTATTTGTTGTCAGATCCTTACAAACTTGGTACCATTGGTTAGATAATTTAACTTGTCAACTTTTTTATGTCTTGTAAAATTTTTATAAAATTTACCAATTTTGAGATATTTAAGTTTTAAAGTTTTAAATTGCCGCCATTTTTAAAATATACAGTGCAAAAAGTTAATTTTTTTTCTTGGAAACGTACATTGGTATCATAAATATCCATATCAAATATGAACTGAATACAACCATCCATTACGAAAATAAAAATTATTATGTAAAAAAAATGGCGGCTGTGTGAGTAACTAAAGACTTCCGGACAATTTAAAAATGATATTTAGATATATTTCTAACCAAGGAACAATGCCCTAAAATATTGGTAGGGAGTTCTGAAACACCCTATTGCAGTGACTTTAAGAATTTCTGAAAACTGTTTCATAACTGACTAAATTGTTATGAATTATTAAAGCTTCAAAACTTTATAAATGTATAAACTTTATATATCAAATATTTTGTTGTTGAATAAATAAATAAATTAATTATCTATATCTTCCTCCCAGCCACTAATTAGTTAGATCTACCTTGTTCTTAAAAATAACTGTTCATCAAATAATTTTATTTTCTTATTTTAAAAGTTGATGACATGTTAATACAAATACCGTCCATAATATATTATTAAATCGGTAAGTTATAATTTTGTGTGAAAAATAAGTTAACTTAAAAAATATTATTTAAAAATTCTAATTTGTTAATTTAGTAATTTAAAATTTGTTAATTTATTAATTTAAAATTTAATAATATATTTGATTAGTTAAAATTAAATCTTTTATAATGACGTGATTCTTATTAACATAGAATATAAAAACTGGATGGAAAATTGATGATATAATAAAATTATTATTAAATGAAAACCCATTTTAAAATGCACACCATTGATTCAATGATTAAGAGTTAATAAAATTCCCACAGCTACTACCCAATCCTCTAGTCCAGACATCTCATTTCTAGTTCGTTCAGACATCCCAGTTCTCACCATCGCACTTTTGGCCAATACATTTCAATTCTGCCCCAGACATCCCAGTTATGGTAAAATACACCCCAGTTCTGGCCCAGGCATCCCAGATCTGGCTCAGTTATGCCAGGTTCATCTGGCCCAGACATGTCCAGTTCTGGCCCAGACATCCCGGTTCTGGCCCAGACATCTCCAGTTCTGGCCCAGACATCTCCAGTTCTGGCCCAGACATGCAAGGTTCTGGCCCAGACATGTTCAGTTCTGGCCCAGACATCCCATTTCTGGTCCAGACTTGCCAGGTTCTGGCCCAGACATGCAAGGTTCTGGCCCAGACATCTCCAGTTCTGGCCCAGACATCCCAGTTCTGGACCAGACATGCAAGGTTCTGGCCCAGACCTGTCCAGTTCTGGTCAAGACATCCCAGTTCTGGCCCAGACGTCTCCAATTCTGGCCCAGACATACCCAGTTCTGGCCCAGACATCTCCAGTTCTGGCCCAGACATCCCAATTCTGGCCCAGACATCCAAGGTTCTGGCCCAGACCTGTTCAGTTCTGGTCCAGACATCCCAGTTTCTGGTCCAGATCTGGCCCAGACATGCCCAGTTCTGGCCCAGACAAACCCAGTTCTGGCCCAGACATCTAAATTTCTGGTCCAGATCTGGCCAGGTCTGACCCAGAACTGGTCAGTACTGGTCCAGATCTGATCCAGGTCTGGACCAGATCTGGCCAGAAAACATTTTTTCACTAGGGATTATATGTTAAAAATTACTATTTTTTACTTAAATCTGGACCAAAATCGATTTTTCCTGGAATTGAGGATGTTTTTAAACTTTTTTTGGACCAAAACACTCTTAAATGTTTAAGTAAAATCTACCCGCTAGATTTCGAGATCGTGGAACACACATCGCTTCAGACAGTGCTTTTATTATAGAATAGTATATACTTTTCATGCAGCTAATTTCTCCTAGCAGTGCTACTATCATTGACTATCGGTAAAAGACTTCTCCTAGTACAAGCGTGTTTGAAACCATTACAGTGGCGCGATCTTCTGCGACGAACATGGAAGTTAAAGTGACATACTTGTGACGAGTAAATGAGTATAACCACTCTTCCGAACCAAGGATGAAACATTTTATAACTGAGGGTTATGTTTATGTTGTGACAAAATATTTTTACTACACTGTAAATCTTGTTAAATAATCACAACAGCAATTGCAACACCTCTGGCGCGTTGAACACAAAACTTCGATAACAAACAATTTCATTGGATGAGAAATTTATTTAATCAGATTTGGGATAACGGTGTGGTTTTTTATACCAGCTGCAATCGAAAATATCTACGTTTGATAACGAGTGATGAAAACGTCATTTCCAAAACTCGAGCCTGGTGCATAAAACCGCTGTTTTATGTGCAGTATGATGAAATAGTATATTTCGTTACAAGGGCCGAAAATAGCGTTTTTCTTTTCTCCAGAACTTGAAACGATCGAGGTCGAGAGCAGTCAAAACATTTTTGGCCGAGTTGCGAGCGATATTTTTCATCACACTACACGAACACAATTCAATTAGTTCTAATCAAGTGAAAAAATTATTTTTCGTTCGTAACAAACAAAACATAACCTCATCTAACCTAGCGAGATGGACTGCTTGTGTTTCTGGTTGCTAGGCAACCACTTCACATCAGCTAAGGCCACCGAAACTAGAATACTATGTAACGGTAGGTGACAACTACAGCTGATTCCAAAGGAAAAGCACCATTTTTCCATGTACGTCATATATATTTGGCAGTTGCTATCTGCTGAATTACCAACTACGTCACTGATTTGTTATTTGTTGTTGTTGTATCACCTACCTTATTATATTCTAGATTTCTTTGCTACCGTTTCCATTACCGGCCTAGTCCAGAAAGAGTCTAAAACAGGTGATATCGACGTAGTGTGATGAAAAATTTGTTATAAAACACATTGACAACTAACTGAAGTATGTACTTTGAAGTCATTACTTTTGCAACAACACTTTGAAACATTTTCACTCTAGTTACTAAGTCTCATCTTTAACTCCCACAGCTACAATTAAGCACCACATAATGCTGACATTGTTTAAAACCAGAGCAAGCCCTAGTTTCGGTTATGGTTTGTTTTAGGACGAATGTGTGCATTTGGGCCCTGTATGCGATAAATCTTTGTGTTCTGGAGTTGTCGCAGCGCCGCGCTGGCGGCTAGCTGGGGTCCTGCCAGCTTAGCCCGCTGGCCGCCTCGTCCCTACTACACATTAAACTGCAATACTACTTGGCAGGAACACGATGTTCTAAGAATAAAAATTACCATTTAAAAATATATTATTGATTTATTCAAGATTTTTATTTCAAATGATTTGGATTTTACCTTTAATAAAAAATTGTGTCAAATTGATGAGCTACTTTGAACTGCATGCGGACATAACATTATAACGATACCGTAAAGAAAACTATTAGCATCAACAATCTATGTTTATTCTTGAGATACTGCAGTAAAACGTTCATTGAAATGGGTCTATGATAAAGGTAAAAAGCTTGTGATTTTTATAGACAAAAGTGTCTAAGTAGACCAATCTATCTTATATCGTCATTATAACACCTACAAAAATCATTTTCATTTCACGAATACACACTTAATTATGCAGTTAAGTTGTTTAGTTTTAAGTGCGATAGTAAATGGATAGATAAACATATGAGGGCCAATTTTACATGTTCGCTTTAAATCAAGAAAGGTTTGCCCAAGAAATAACAAAAATTCCACCAAGTAAATTACAGATTTGTAAAAACTAGTGATCGCCCTGGTCGAAATTCGACCAAAGATTCAGTTGATCTTGGCCATATATATTTGAAGTACATATATATTTTTCAAAGATTTAAATTAGATTGAATTTAATAAATAAAACTATTACTATAAACTAATTAGTTTATTTACAGCGGAATGATAACTTACTAACACAACACGAACACATTAATATTTACACTGGCGGATATTCTGTATGTGTCTATATGTTCTCTGTGACCTCGATGATCTCGTACTTGTGATGGATGTACTCGTTGGCGATCCCGAAGGCTATGAGGCAGTTCTTGGCCTGGACCATCTGCCAGGGAGGCTCGCGGTCTAAACAACACCATTAGGACAGAGATAAAAACATTGTAAAGTTGACCCCTAATATTTATTAATGTTGATCTCATCTTTATTGGTGTAGTAAGTGTTTTTGCAGTCTCAGTTTTTCTTTTACTTCACAAGGTAAAGAGCTATCGTTGCTCCTCAATAATTTCATTCTAAATTACTCAGCAGAATGTGAAAAATTATACCAGAAATAAATACTTATGTAACAAAATACCTCCGTCGTACTAGACCTGCGTACTCAGTGAATTTAAAATAAAATGAGGCATTTGTTTTTTTCTTCATTTTACCCATTTCAACACCATGGGAATGAGGATGTAGGTTTGCTGTCATTGGGGGATGTTGCTAGTAAAAATATTATACCTTTCCAGTACAGGTACATGCATTTGATTATTGATACAGTACTGTCACTATGCTAATTCAATAAAAGTAAAAAAATAAAAAAATAAACTATCGGTTTTGGTTGACAATTTGCCACAATTCTAAAAAACAAATTAAATTATTGGAATCGACCTATTTATAACTATACGAAATTCGGCTATGTAAAGACAAAACAATTGAATCTTGTTTCAACGTTGAAAAATAAAATAAATAAAATAATCTAAAATCTTTTTAATCAGACCAGTGTTACTTAATACTAGAACGTTCACGAGCTGGAGAATAATACAATGTAGATGACATACCCACGTAGCTCCCGATGTAGGCAATGTTGAGGGCCGCTCCGTTGTATTTGTAGTACGGGTACAAAGGCTCTTCTGGGGTTTTGTTCCATCCCCTACCTTCAAAAATTGTTCCATCGTCGGAAATTAAGAAGCTGAAACATTAAAGTTTTATTTCATTGGTCTACTAAACATGTTATAATTTGATGAAATTAATATTTAACATTCGTCTTAGCAATAAATATTCTCTTTAAGGGAGTAAATTGTTGGTTAAATACTTTATACACTTGGAATAAATAGTTATTTGTGCTTCTATGGACTGAAGTACAATTTTTTCTTCCTGAAGGGAAAGTGTTGTCGCCCGAAGGCGACGCCGAGGGCGACAATTTCCTTGAGAGAGAAAAGTACTTTAGTCCCTTGATGCACACATTTTTCCTCCACCTACATGAATAAAATTTAGGCCTAATATGCCTACAGTAGATAATTTAACTTTATCTTCATATGATCCCTTGCTCCGTCAAGCTGGATCAGTCACATCAACATAAAAAAAACACACAAGGTAGGCCATATCATTTTTAAAGAACACGAAAAAACAAAATAAAGCCTAGTCAAAAGTTTTACATTTATGTTTTGGACTTCTTAGGTTAATAGCGTACCTAAGCTAAATGTAAACAAATACCTACACTGCCACGGCCTAGTACTAGAGATGCTGCTCACTCACTGCTGACTGAATGGTCAGCAGTGAGTGAGTAGCAGCTACAGCTGCTATTAGTCAACAATGAGTAACGAAACAAATACAAGTAACAGCTGACTGTGGCTCATGTTCTTTTTAATCTCTCTTTTCAAGTTATTCTTATGTAACTAACTTTAGCCTCGTGGTACGAAAAAACTTGAGTTTTCCCTAGGTAGAAAAATTAAGTAGAAATTAATACTTTACTACTCTATTCCAAGGAGTAAAATAGTGCTTTAGATAGTAGGTGGAGGAAAATTTTTAACATATTGTCAAGAATTGTTACATATCTTAACCAATTATCGCTTCTAAACGTTTATAAAATAAGTTAAGCTTGTCCTCATATTGTTATTAGAATTAATTGCTATACTGTCAACGTTTAAACATGGTCATACAAAGTGTGGCAAACTTTTTCCGTCCAGTTGTTTCTTTTATACGAGTGTTTATAAATTAATGCCGAGATTTTGAAAGGGGTCTACTGAAAGAATTTTCAATGCAACTACACGATTTAAACGTCAATCTGAATCTGAAGTCAAAAGAAGTATGTTTTATTTAACATATTGTACGGGATTAAACTTGAACATGGCGTGTGAGAAGCAGAGATGAACCTGTATCCTAGCCTTCCAGGAGTCCTGATGTATCGCCTTCAACTCTTTCTTTCCCAGGTTACATAAAGAATACACTATATGTAGAAAAATTTAAGTCTTGAGACATTTGCGTGAACACATTTCAACAGCGATCACAAATGTAATACCAGAGATGCTGCAAAACCCTTGGAAAGAAATCAAACACCGCTTTGATGTCCGCAGAGCAAAAAATGGAAGTCTCATTTAAATACATTGAGTCCCATTAAATATCTGAACAAAGTACCTCAACATAAGACGCCATGTATTGTACATATTAAATTCAAACCTTTTAACACATTCCAGCTGAATCCAATTGTAATAAATTTAAAGGAACCTTTGCTAAAATTGACATAAATTCTCTTACCAATTTACGTTTTACTTAAATATTTTTAAACATTGGTATTTTTAACCAATTTATCTCTTATATTGTAATGCTAAAAGAATCTTAAAGGTTCTAAACAAAAAACAAAGATCCAAAGTCTTTTAGATCAACGACTCAAGGAGCTTCTTTTACGCCCGCTTCATTTAACTCCCTGAGGAATTCGTTCTGCATCAATTCGCCACCTAAGAACTTTCGAAGTGTAAGTTTTGAACTGGTACTTGAAACTTTGAATTTGCAAGCTTCATATTGGCATGCTTTCTTTCTCAAATATGACAAATTAAGTTGTTTTCTTCTAGTTTGCATTTGAAAAGTTTCGTAAAAATCTTTTTAACTTTTTATTCATTCAGAAATTTTTGGGAGTCTGTGTTTTTTTAGCGAATTTCCCTATAGGGAAATCGCTATTACGGTAGTAGTCACGGTAAGACCTAAGCCCGGGACCATGATACTTTTTCGTTTTGATGTCCCTAGAAGCCAAAAACACCGTTCGTTCAAATTGATATATATATGTACATATATATATATCTACATATACATATATATATATATATATATATATATATATATATTTGTGTGTGTCCGTGAACACGATAACTTTTGAACGGAACCTCCGATTTTGATGAAATTTGGTACAGGGGTGTAAGCCAGCGCCTACTAGATTGAGTTCGCGAACCAGAATGATCGGACCATGGGAACGGGGTTTTATGGGGTTTCAAAGGGGTCAAAAATGGGTTTTTGGAATGTTTGGACCTTTATTTTTAAAATTCATCAATTTTAACTGAAACCATTTAAAAGTGATTAAAAAAACAAACAATTTGGTATTCTGAATTTTTATCATAGCATAACTGGTTACGGGGAAAATCCAAAAATGTGTTTTCCACGTTATTCTTATGGGAAATCAAGAAACCCTGTATCTTGCTTATTTATTGACATAACTTAATCAAATTTGGTAGATACATTATCTATATAAGGTTTAACTTATACTTGCTTACAAAACCCATATGGCGAGAACCTACATACGCTACCTACATACATTTTTATTTTAGGAGAGAAAAATGTAAATGAACAACATAAATTGTTTGAAAGGTTTTAAATAAAATATTTAATAAACGTCACACCTAACTAGGTATCATCAACATGATTAGTGTAAGCTCATGTATCTGATAAGTTGATAAATACATTATATTAAAAAGTTGTTGTTCCGAAGAGATATAACTTCTCAGTAAACCATTATACCTTGTAATATTGTTAGTAAAATACATTAAAGGAAATGCTTGTTTCATATCGTATCAAACTGCGGTAACTGTGTTACTTCGATGAACGGATAACAAAGTTAATATGTTCTGTATGAAACATATCAGGGAAGATTTGCAATTACTACGTAAAAAATCTTCTTGTGACAAAAATGTCGTCTACTCTTTTTAATTGTAGTGAAATTGTAGAGGTTTAAATGTGCAGTGGTCTATGAATAGAAAAATATATAACCTGAGCGCTGTACTAAAAAAAAAAAAAAAAAAAAAAAAACATAATCTTGGCACAAACATTATGTTTGAGCAGCAGGCTTCCTTATTAAAGAGCGTTTTTTTTATATACTATACGTATATTTGTCAAACACCACTCGCTCACGTATTTATAATTTTCATCTCCATAACAATAGTGTATACATTCCAGGGTTGAAGTTTGGTATGGACGATCCTCTTTGCTCATAGTTGCACAGTAAAGAAGGGGTTTGCAAAACTCCTTCGCAGGACTCCGCTTCACAGGAGTTAAATTATGTTATCCTTTTGGCCAACTTTAAATACAAATCAAGGTAAACAAATACACTAAATCTATATCTATATATTAATACGCAAGCATGTTCCATTTCCTCCTTTTTTCTCAGCTCGTGTGCATCGTAGGATAAATCCGCGCATACCGTTAGAAAGATATAGTCTTGTAGATGAGCAGAATCACATTCTAATTCACATCGGACTCCAGGGCTTCGCCCCACAGGCTTTCGAAGTTTCAATGTTAATCTTATGGAGAAAGGAGAATTGAATGAATCATAAGACAACTGTTGTAAAAACAACTGCTAGAAAATAAGAAATAACAGATGTTTTAGTTATAAAATGTTTTAAGCTTATTGGGTCCAGATGGTCCAGATCAACTGAAATTTTGATCGAATTTCGATCAGGAGGCGATCTCTAGTATATATATATATATATATATATATATATATATATATATATATATATATATATTACGTGATGTCCTTTTTTTGTTAACACTACTCCTCCATTATTTCTGGACCAATTTTAAAGTTTGAGGTGTCAAAAGAATGGTCTCAGTTCGTAGTTTTGCAATAAGGTTTTAGATTTTTGATATTTTAATTCTGAAGCTCACGGGAAGCCCTCAAAGTTCATTTTTCGTCCATAAGATTAACATGGGGAACATGTTATATTGAATTGCTAAATAAAACAGCTGTTGATAGTAAAAAACAAACACATATGTTAACAGCTGAATAGAAGCAAATTGAACTGGTACTGAAATATCAACACAATTTCATATACTTTAATACGAGGAGTGTCTAATCTGCGGTTTTAACCTTTTCTCAAAATGTAGCGGGTAGACTTCGTTTGAACGTTTTATTTATGTGTAGGCCTATATGGGCACATAAATAAGATTAGGAACTTAATACTAGAAAATTTAATTTTTCTGTACGAACCAATTTTAGAAATTGAAATTTTTGATCTGGGTGGGTTAGTATTGAAACAATAACGGAAGGTGACAAATATTAAAATAGAACTAAATTTGTGTGCATGGGTTTTCAAACTGTTGTAAACTATATAATTTACAGGAAAATAAAGGAAAAGGGATGGTAGGTTGTAGGCGTAATAATCTGTTTTTTTATTACAAAAAAATTTAATGCAGAATGCTACACATATTAAAACACCTGTTTAAAAGAGACATTTTAAAGTTTTTTACCTCCACTATGTAAAAAAAGCTTATTACAAAATTGGTTTGTATAAAGAAAAATTTTAACAAAAATTTTAATCTACATACCAATAGACCACACCAAAAAAGATGTAGATTCTCTTAACTTTTATGATATCTTAATTTAAATTTTGAAATGCCATAGACAGTTAAGTTCAAGAGGATTTAGTTCTTTATAAATAGTAATGTGGACTCATTCACTATTTTGACGACTAGGTACCTCATACAGTACTACAAAACAGCCGTAGTGGAGTGCTGCATAACTCATAGGACCGGGGAGTTGTAATGAAATGTTGATTTTTATTCTGTTGTCATTTACGTTTTATGTTTGATGAACTATGTAGATCCAACATCTGTGTATGGGAGTGTTTAGACAGAGGCCCTAAGACAAATCGGCAAAAGAACAACTAAGTAATCTTAGCTAATTTAGATCTAAAAGAACAACCACCAAATCTCAACACTATCACATTGGTAAGTCGGAAAATTAGTAATGAAGATCGATTGATGAAACAACAATAATGTTTAATCTGATTTCCACTATAATTTAATTTGTATTCAAAGTAACTCTGTTCATCATCATTTAATTAATGATGCTTTCTAACAACTGGTCGATGTTAGATAGTAACAAGACTCGGGTTTTACCGTTCGCAGTCAAAACTTAAAAAAATGTCACTGACGTGTATAGACACTAGAAAAATTAACATGGAGTTAGGTTTGATCACCAGGTATACTCTAATAAATGCAGCGCATTGCGCTGCACGGGCCCCCTAGTAAATAAAAAATAAATGAAAACGAATGGACGTTCCTTACTGCTTAGGTGCTTAGGTGCTTCCTTAGGTGCTTACTATGAAAGGGTTTCGCAAATTTAGAGCTCTGACCCACAGAATCTCAAAACTACTATAGGTCCTACAACGATGAAATTTGCCTAAAGGCTCCTCTTTGTTCAAGGGTGCACTTTAAGAAAAGGATTGGCAAAATTCTCTCAGGGCTCCGCCGCATAGGACTTTTAAGTTTCAATATAATCCTTAGGGAAGAAGATATAATAGTATTTATAGGTATTTCCTTATCTATTAAATGAATTCAATCGTAGGCGAAGCCGTGATGGGCAATAGCTCTTAGCTTATAATTTCTTTCAGTAACTTAAGCTGTATTATTTTTAACAAACCCTAGAAAAGAACTGATTAAAAAAGCAACTGTCACAAAGAATGTAACAAAACCTATACCCAAATTTTTGTGATGTAAATTACGATAGCGTAGGCCTATGAAACAGTGAAGTAGAAATAACAAAAAAAACCAAACAACTGCAGCCAATAGAGTATTATTAGCAGGGATAAACAAATCCCGCCACTAATTCTATCTCTCTCCCACAAGGATAAAGCTTGCTATACATTGACATTTTGACTGACTTGTATCTGATGTCAGAGTAGCCCAGGTCCTTGACTGTCTCGACCTGCAGCCGCTTGATGAGCTTGCAGCACTCCTTGCGCCCGCTGCAGCTGGGGGTCCCGGTGTCGAGGTTCAGCAGCACGTACCTCACCGGCGTCAGCAGCCGCTCCCAGTCCACCGGCCGCTTGGCGTGCCACTCCTCCCGCGACACCACCACCGGTGGCGGGTACTTCTTGGCTGAACACAACATAACGAAATGAAAATCATTGTTTAGTAAAATGTTACGAACATCACTGAATAGTAAACAAAATACACAAAGTTTCGGGATCTGGAATCTGATCCCGTGTTCAGGTGGAAGAAATACCTAGAACATAACAAAGTTAGTAAAAACACACCAGGCGAACCTGGAGAAGTCCATAGCCAAACATAAAAACAGAAAAGGCAGTCACAAAATTAAATAAAACACTAATAAATGCACAGAGCTTAAACAGAAAACTGTGAAAGCGGTAAAAAAGCACAAACAATTAAATTGAAAAAAAAAAATACAGCAACAATCAGGAGCAGCATAAGGGAGCCAACCAAACTATTGCAATGTCGGGCAATGAACTTTAAACAAAGAAAATGAAAATTGTTTTATTTTTAATTTTGTAAAAAAAAACTTTTCAATATGTTACATCGAGTTTTTTCAAAATTTATTATTTCGTTAAGTGTGTTGAGTGTCAAACTTTTATTATTTTGGTTACTCGTTTAAAATGGTGTTTTTATTACATATATAATAGTTATTGAGTATGTAAAAGAACATTTTTATAGATCATACTAGTGGAAAATACAAACCCTAACCTAATTTACGTCTTCTTAGGTTTAAGTTGAGACGCTTTTTTCTTACAAGTGTTTGGACTCAATTAATTACATTATGAATACTTTTTATTTCACGAAGAAACACTGTGGTGGTCGAGAAATTTACGCATGTTTTAAAACCACATCTGACAATATAATGTGAGGTATGAGCACATTTCACTACACACACGGAACAATTAGCAGCTCACTCATCATAAACTATCCACCACGGACTATGTATTGTATTCGAGGTCGCCACCGATGACTCACAGCTAAGGCAAGGACACGAATTTACTCGAATACATTAAAATTACATTTATTTGAATACAATCTAAGTCTTTGAATATAACACCGTATAATACTTCGGAAACCTTCGAAGTCATACTATACATCGAACATAATTCAAATTCACATTAAAAACTAAAAATAATAATATGTAGGCCTATTAAATTGGCTTACGTGCATAGTCAAGCCATCTTCGACGTGTTCTAAAATAGAACATGAAGCGCTTCAGTTAACTTTCACAACTAAATCCCCGGAGGGTATATGATCAACCTATCGCAGCAACATGACAAAATATGTGTTGTAAATAAAATTCTCATAGTTGTTATCATTAAGATTACAATATTTATGAGGAAATAAAGAGGTCTTCTGATAACCCAGAGTTATCTAAAATGATTTTTATAATCAATATCTGTAAAGTAACCAATCCGCATGGATAACTTAGATTCACAGTTGGCGCATGGTTAAATTATTCTAGAATTATTACTCATTTGGTTTAATAAAGTCAAAGTGATTTAATTAATGTCAACATATTTTATAAAAAATATATTTTTTTAAGTTTATATCCCCTGTAAATCTAATTCTACGCAATATAAACTTTATAAACCCTTACGGTCAATCCAATGTATAAATAATAGTGATGAAATAAAAAAATGCTTTATTTACTCGGTTTACATAAATTTACAATCAGTACAAACCCTCAGCTTAATGTACTTCCAAAAGTATTTCACCCTAGATAACAATGGTATTTTACATAATTTAATAAATTAGTAACATAAGCTATAAATCATGAAAATTTTGATTAACTAAATCTTTTCGTTACAAATATTACTTTTTGGACAATGATGATATATTTTCAGTTAATTCTCTATGTAATCGTTCTAAGAGATGTAACTTAATTCCATACGTAAATAATTGTAAACTAAGAGAAATACGTTAATAACCTATTGCATAAAAAAGTCTGCTTTTACGACAATATGAGAAAAATTATGTAAAATAGCTGGAGCCGCTATTCACGAAAAACGACAATTTCCGTCGTTGGTAGGGCCAATACAGTATTCCTTCACTGTCCTCGGTGGCAAATATGAATTCACGTCAAATGCTGGCTTTCCTGATGTACGAAAGGTTGATGAAAGTATGTTAAAAATACCTTAAAAATATCAAAAATGTAAACTACAGTATTTAAATTTAAAACCAAATATTTTGATACGTGGAGGACAGTTCTTGACTGCAATTGATTTACGTCTAGATCAATTAGAGGATTAAAATAAATAAAAATGCATTCCTCCTCACTTTGCACTGATAGCACGAGGCAGCATTTTACAAAAGTAACCCTCTTAAGTAAAACAGAACCCTGTAAATATCGTATTCTATTATGGTTATAATTATGCAAATTATTAAAACATTGAATATGACTAATGACAGAAATTTTTAAAGCCTCCATTTCAAAGTTGTTGAGATAATCATGTACAATGTATCCCAAATCGAATTGAAGCATAAAACATTAAAAGAAAAAGGTTTAATACCCTATTAAACTAGGAATACGCTCCGATGTCCGTCCCGTACAAGAATTTTTTTACTCACTTGTTGAGATATTGGTTGACGCCTATTATATAGGTTATTTTTGTTGTTTTGCGTTATATTATTATTATTATTATTATTATTATTATTTTGTTTTTCTTTGTATTATAGTAATACTGTATTTAATTCAGTTCTCCATTGAAACTTCTTTTGTAGTATTGACATTAACCCTTTTTATTGTATTTAGATCCACAAGTTGTTATAAAATCAGTGATTGCTAATTCTATTGATATTGTAAGCATTATAAAATTAAAGTAATAACAGGAAAGGAGTGATGAGGTTTTGGCATTTGGCTTTTTTGCGAAAAAGACATAATGAAATATTATTTGGCTAATCCCAGAAAAGAAAAAAATGTTATTGTGTTTTTTATTTTTTATTTTATAATAGTGAAATATAGTTGGTTAATTATGAATTCAGACTATAACAAACATCAATTATATATTTCACCACCAAAAATTCTCACAAAATACTACTTAGTTAATTTAAATTTTTATTTAATTTTATTACATAGTATAAGTTGATTACCTAATTTTTAATAAATTAATTAACTGTAAACCAAATAAAACCACATGCTCATAAATAGGGAAATAAATGTCTATTCTCCTTATGTTACAGATATCGCAGAATATCTTGGCCTCTGACATACTCCACTTCTGGATTCAAATTGGTAAACACATGACACTAAAAACAGTCTGCGACAATCTGCAATTTCAACGGTCATCACAGGCCAAGATATTCCGTGTTATCTGTAAATTTAGGGAGAGTATGCAGGTATGCTGCCATAGGGAACACTAAAAGTAGGTTTTTATAATAAAAAAAATTATTTCGACCATATGAAGCATTTACTAAGTTTCATCAATATCTGTTCATTGCTAAAGAAGTTTGCCTATTCTCCATATGTTTAACATGGGAAAATAGTCGGGCAGGTTTGCTGCCATGATAAGCATAAAAACCGAGATTTTTTACCATAAATGGATGAATCTCAACTAAATGATGCTAAATACCAAGTTTCATCCAAAATTATTGGTTAATAAGTGAAACATTAACACATCCTTGTTCTCCTAAGATTAACATTGGAGCTTCAAAATACAATGTACTGTCTTTAGACTTTTTAATATCTCAGTAACCAATGGAGATAGAGCAAAGCTTCAAAATACTAAATTGTGTGTTTTTTGAGCTAAATCCAATGGTCAAAATAAAAATTTTAAATTTTTAAAATTTACATATGAAAAATGCAAAAAACCCAATTTTGGGGTACAAAACAACCCACAACTACCCCTTCCGGTAGGTCGATATGTCTGGTTTACGAACTCATCCAAATAAACGTAGGATTACACATATCTACCAAATTTGGTATCGATCGGACCATTTTTACGAGAGTTATCGTGTCTAGGGACACACACACACACACATATACAGGGTGTCCCGGAACTCTCTGGAACCCTTTTGTATATTTTTCCTTGCATCGAGACAAGAAAAAAACATCATACAAATAGGGGTCTAAAATCCACCGTTTAGCCGCTAGCCGCCATTTTGTTTTTTTCACGTAATAATTTTTATTTCCGTAACGGATGGTTGTATTCAGTTCATATTTGGTATAAATCTTTATCATACTAATGTACATTTTCATGAAAAAAATTAATTTTTTCTACTGAGTATTTCCAAAACGGCGGCCATTTTTAATTTTCAAACTAAAATATCTCAAATTCGGTAAATTTGAAAAAAAATTTTACTCTGTACAAAAAAGTTGCTAAATTAAATTATCTAACCAACGGTACCAAGTTTGTAAGGATCTGATAACAAATAACGGAGTTATTGCGTTTTTCCTGTGAAAATGGCCATAATTTGCATTAATTATAATGCAAAATCAATGTTTTTTTGAGAAAAATCGCAATAACTCCGTTATTTATGATCAGATCCTAACAAACTTGGTACCGTTGGTTAGATAGTTAAATTTGGCAACTTTTTTGTACAAAATAAATTTTTTTTTGAAATTTATCAAATTTGAGATATTTTAGTTTGAAAATACAAAATGGCCGCCATTTTGAAAATACACAGTGGAAAAAAACTAATTTTTTTCCTGATAATGTACATTAGTATGATAAAGCTTTATACCAAATATGAACTCAATACAACCATCCGTTACGGAAATAAAAATTATTACGTGAAAAAAACAAAATGGCGGCTAGCGGCTAAATGATGGATTTTAGACCCCTATTTGTAAGATGTTTTTTACTTGTCTCGATGCAAGGAACAAATATACAAAAGGGTTCCAGAGAGTTCCGGGACACCCTGTATATATATATATATATATATACTAGCAGTTACCCGGCGCGCGTTGCTGCGCTCAAATTAAGTTGTTTACATAGATAAAGCTATTTTATTAGTTTTTTTAATATAAAAAAGTCAATGTAATAGAAAGTAAGTATATTAATATTATTGTAAGGCCAAAGGATAGACAGGCATTTTGCAAATTTAAACCCAGAATTGTCAAAGTTTGCTTTATAGAGTATAGATCGTAATTGCTAACGCAAGAGCACCTATGAGCAAAGAGGCCCTAAATTAATTTTCAAGTCCAGTGGAGCGCAACCCTAAATTGCTTAAAAAACTATCATGAGCAAAGAGGCACGTCCAAGTAAAATTTCAACACTGGTGGCCCTAAAATAATTTAAAATCCAGTGGGGCGGAGCCCTAAGGAGCTTAAAAAACTTTATTTGCAAAACCGTTTCCTAGTGAGTACCTATGAGCAAAGAGAATCGTCCATGTCAAATTTCAACCTCGGAGGTCCTAAAGTAAATCTGAAGTCCATTGGGGCGGAGCCCAAAAGTGCTTAAAAACTATATGTGAAAACAGTTTCTTAGTAAGCACCTATAAGGAAAGAAGCACGCCCATGTTAAATTTCAGACCTGGTGGCCCTAAAGTAATTTTAAGTCCATTAGGGCAGAGCCCTAAAAAGCTTCAGAAACTATATTTATTTGCAAAACCGTTTCTGAGTGAGCACCTATGAGCAAAGAGAATCATCCGTCACATTTCAACCCCGGCGGCCCTAAAGTAATTTTGAAGTCCAGTGGGGTGGAGCCCTAAAGTGCTTAAAAACTACATTTGCAAAACCGTTTCTTAGTGAGCACATGTGAATTAAAAGAATCATCCATCAAATTTCATCCCCGGTGGCCCTAAGGTAATTTCAAAATCCAGTGGGGCGGAGCCCTAAAGAGCTTAAAAAACTATATTTGCAAAACCTTTTCCTAGTGAGCACCTATGAGCAAGAGAATCATCCATCAAATTTCAACCCCAGTGTCCCTAAAGTAATTTTGAAGTCCATTGTGGTGGAGCCCTAAAAAGCTTTAAAAACTATATTTGCAAAACAATTTCTTGGTGAAAGTACCTATGAACAAAGAGGCATGTCCATGTCAAATTTCAACCCCAGAGGCCCTAAAGTAATTTTGAAGTCCAGTGGGGTGGAGCCCTATAGAGCTTAAAAACTATATTTGCAAAACCGTTTCCTAGTGAGTACCTATGAGCAAAGAGAATCGTCCATGTCAAATTTCAGCTCCGGAGGTCCTAAAGACATTTTTATGTCCAGAGGGGCGGAGCCCTAAGGATATTAAAAACTTATATTTGGAAAACCGTTTCCTAGTGAGTACCTATGAGCAAAGAGAATCGTCCATGGCAAATTTCAACCTCGGAGGTCCTAAAGTAATGCTGAAGTCCAGTGGGGCGGAGCCCTAATGTGCTTAAAAACTATATGTGAAAACAGTTTCTTAGTAAGCACCTATGAGGAAAGAGGTCCATGTTAAGTCCATGTTAAATTTCAACCCTGGTGGCCATAAAGTAATTTCCATTAAGGCGGAGCCCTAAAAAGCTTCAAAAATTATATTTGCAAAACCGTTTCTGAGGGAGCACCTATGAGCAAAGAGAATCATCCATCACATTTCAACCCCGGCGGCCCTAAAGTAATTTTGAAGTCTAGTGGGGTGGAGCCCTAAAGTGCTTATAAACTATATTTGCAAAACCGTTTCTTAGTGAGCACATATGAATAAAAATAATCATCCATCAAATTTCATCCCCGGTGCCCTAAGGTAATTTCAAAGACCAGTGGGGCGGAGCCCTAAAGAGCTTAAAAAACTATATTTGCAAAACCGTTTCTTAGTGACAGTACCTATGAACAAAGAGAATCGATCATTTCAAATTTCAACACGTGTAGGCTTTTAGAGTAATTGTGAGCTTCTGTGGGGCGGAGCCCCGACAACACAAACATCAACATTATACTTCACACCTGGTTACTTCTATGATCATAAGTATATGCTTGAATGAAACTTTCATTTTTTAATTACAGCAGTTAATTTTGTAAACACTAAATTTCTAAAACCTGACACTGCACCATTGTATTCCCTCTGGGTCAGAGCCCTTTGGACAGATTTGCACTAAACTTCACACAAACCATCCTTGAATAATGCTTAATAATGCCTGAAAGTTTCATTCAAATCTGTTTAGCGGTTTCGGAGTCTATAGGCAACATACATATATATATATATATATTTATAAATATATATACATACTTCCTCTTTTATATATATATATATATATATATATATACAAAATTTTGAATGACTATTATTTTTGGTCTCTGGGCACCTAAAAACGAAAAAGTAACATTGTCGCAAGCTTAGGTCTTACCATGAGACCTACGGTAATAGCTTATTCCCTATGGGAAATTCGCTAAAAAGCAATTAAACACAACTGAAGACTTGAAAAAGTTTAGAGTATTAAATGAATTAATTAATAATGAATTATCTTGTTGAAAAATCTGGAATTGTTAGTTTTCAATTGTGAAACAGATAGAAAGACTTTTACTTTTTGTAAATTCCCATACAGTGTAAATTTGTCAGCGAAATAAAATTTATTATTATTATTTCCTTAGTACAATTGGGAAAAATTACTTTTTTATTCATATTTGGCAGGTGAAGTTTCTTAACTGGGCTACATACAATACTATCAAATGAAAATATCGAACGATCCGATCGATATGGTACTTTGTACCGGCATTCTAATCCTAATGGAACATAAACTAATCTCCATGAATATGAAGTACCAACCTATGGCCAGGAAAGTTAAAATGTGAGAGTAGACCACACATAAGTATGATAGCCTACATTGGAAACTGTTTTTCTTATATGTTATTTAGATAAAATTAGGCCTGAATTGTTATTATCACTATTAGTATTTTGATTTTGTTGCAATAATTATATAGAGCCTATGTTAGGTTATATTTTTTATGTAAATATTAATATAAAAAGCCAAACAAAACAGGGGTACCGTAGTTAGTTACAGTGATTGTCTTATTTATTTAGGTCTAGATTGAATCGATAGTTAGTACAATGGATATGTCAATCGGATCGATCAATATTTGCATTCGATAGTATTGTACCCGTATGAAACTGCACACAATAATCTTGGACAAAAGAAGTTACTTAGAGAATAATAGTACGAAATACCAACATCCCATTTTTGGAGGGATAAAACCTTGTTCATAGTCGGCACAATTTGTTATTGAATAGTACCTGGACTAATTTCTGGAATAATTCAAGTAGGCTTAGGCCTATATGTATACAGGTAATAAGAAATTCCAACATACCGGTAACCGAGATTGACCAGAAGTAATTTTATTTCAAACACATGGATAATTTGTAAATACATCCTAGGCCTATAAATAAATGCATACAAACAATGATTTTGACTAAGACCTCAAATCAGGAATCAAGAAGCTTATTATTCCATACGTTAGATAACATCATTTGGTACATTTGGTACAAAACAAATAAGCTTATAGGCCTACCATTAAAAGTAGATTATAGAGAAAAAACAAAATCAATACAAGTAACTAGTTAAAATTCATTATAAAAAATAAAATTGATTGTAAAAATTCAATTACCACACGATTGCAAATGAATAAAAAACCAAGTATGAAGAATTTATAAGCTTACTTAACACATAACGTATATTTTGTTACCTGAGACATAGGATACAATGGCACAACACTTTCTAATTATTAAGTTACTTGTTCCATTTAAATTTTTTTCCAAATATTAGATGTATCACATAAATTAGTTAATCGCATAATTCCGTTCGACAGCAATTCATTCCACAACATGCCTATCTTTTGGCATAATTTAAAACTTCGGCAAGTATACATCGGTGTTGATCTACTTAATTTAACAAATAGGTCTGTCAAAATATCAATTAAATTTTATTTAAAAACGTATCTTAACGGCGAGCAGATGTAAACAAATCTGAAGAGGTTGAGGTTATATTGTTTTCAGCATACACAGCGACATCTCAGCTTCAGCTGCGATAGGGGAAAATAAACTGATCATAGCAACTACATTAGTCAAATCATGTAGCCTAAACAACTAAAGTTCTGTCAAAATTCCGGAAAATAAGCTTTTTTAATACTTGAAAATAATTGCCCGATTATAGTTTATTACCTAGTTTAAAATACATAAAATCTAACTTGAGAATTTCATTGAAATCAAATCAGTAATAAAAAAGCCTTTTGGGGGTCAAAAATTCGCCTAAGAGAAATTCAAAGTCGCTCTAAAAGAATTTTTTATTCTCTATGTTCCATAGAGTAAAAAATTCAATTAACAGAACACATTTTGTTTGACTAAAAATGAGTTTAGCAATACCATTATTTTGATTTTAATAACTCAGTATAGTTATGGAATTAAAAATACCATATTGCTCGGTGTTCTTATCCAGTAGAAAGTATTGGATAGGAGTAGAACAATTATGAAGAATTTAAATGAGGTTATTTGTTCAAATAAATTATTTGAAGAGTTTGAATCATCAAAGATGTGTTAAGTCACGCCACATAAGTTGACTAATGGCGAAAAACAGCTGGGTTAGGCGAGGGGAGGAGAGGGGGTACCTTCCAAAAACATCGAGCTTACGTTACATGCAATTTTTTATAGAACAGCTGATTATCTAATCATTTTAACTGAATAGTAGTGAAAATTCATTCGTCAAGTTACTTGGCGAGGGTATACTATTAAGATTCAACATAAAGTCTGGAACCAAAATAACACTGGAGTCTATACAGATTTCCTTAAAATTTATCAGGAAACTCCCTCCTTATGAAGCCAGTTGGAGCAGTTTAAATCACGTGACATTTACTCTCGACTGTTTCCAGGTAGAGAGTTCTCCTGGCACGGAACCAACGCATTGCCCACTTCAGTGTAGTACCCACTGGGGTGACGTCATCACTCACGACCACGGATGCTTCCTCGTGGCCCACGCTACCTCTGTTTTGACTGCAGCCTCTATGGGCCAAGGTCCCATACATTGTCTTTCCTTTTCCTGCTCTGCTCTCTGAACGCAGAGGTTGCGGCCAATGCCTCAGAGATTTATACTCAGCCAAGCTCTTCTCAGCTTTAGTTTCTGTTTGAACCACGAAGCGACAACATCAACATTCAAGGTATGGTGGACGAGTTCATATTTGGTATTTACCTTTTTAATTGTCTAAGTAGGGATTTCAAAGCTTTTTCGATAAAAAACCTTATTTGGATTTGTTTTGGTTAAGAAGCGATAGTGTTCAGAAAGTTTCTGAATTATCAAACCTTTTTTTGTTTAGTTAATGTTGATTTTATTTGTAATTTTTCTTTTCAGAAATAATAAATGATGAATATAAGTAAATCACGGTCATAGGTGGAATAAGAACAAAGTTTCCTTTGTTCAAGATCGAAAGTTAATTTTATCTTTACTAACTTTGTTTTTTATCCATGAACAAAATTTGTTTAAATTCCCGCCTTTCCACCAATATTGCACATTAACTAATAACTTAAATTGTTGATCGGGAAACTATTGAATTCTTAGTTGCCACCGTTGAAATTTAAACAATATGTAAATATAAATATAAATATGAATAGGCCTAAACTAAAATTCTTAATGATAAAAAATTGAATAAAATATGTGTGAATGCAGAAGACATATGTGTGTGAGAGTTAGATGTGTTTTTTTATCAATGGTAAATTTGATAAATTTGAATATATAAGCTAGTTGCAAACCACGAAAAGGTCTGATTTTATATTTATAAATATATCGTTTCTATAAATATGTAACAGTTTTGGGTTGAAAAAATACATAGTGATAAGGTTACAATTTGTTTAAATAAAATTATCTAGGAAAAAGGTCACAGATATTCTAATAACATTTTGAAAAATCAAATGTTGTTTGTTTTAAAATAAAACCAAATTTAGATTTAAAATGAGAATCTTAAATATGAAATGTAAAAAAATTATATGTGTGAGTGGTTCTTTAGTTGTAGTGCGAATTTTAGAATTCGCTTTTGATTTCAATTTTGGTGTTAAGCAATATGTTTTTCAAATTTTAATTTGCATATTATACATATTTACTTAACATTACTCATCTGCAGTTATGAGTTTAATTTTTTTAATTCTGAACTTGAAGTTGTTCTCAAAGATGCTCTATAATCAAGAAAACCCAATAATAATATAAATTACTTATGGAGAAAAATGTTAAATAAAATGTAAAACAAATGCATCCCATAAATCAGCTTGGTTCTCCTAGATTTAATACATTAATTGAAAAGCAATGTTGCAAAATAGGTTTATATAGGCCTATTTTATTTTTTAATATTTTTAGTTACTTTTAACTGTACTGGCGGGTGGTATGTTTATGACAAATAAAACATTTACAAGGCTTACAATACTGTTGTTTGCAGTATATTTATTTTAGAAATTTTTATACATACTTGAAATGTAGGCCTATGCTCAGGAAATAAATCATAAAACATTAAGGATATGAAAATTGAAAGAGTTGGAAATAAATTTGATGCGTTAAATTAATCCTACATTTGACATAGAGGCTGTAATTACTTGCATAGTTTGGATAATATTATCACCCTAATAAATTGCAATGCATTTAATCAACCATATTGATTGACAGGTATTAGCTACACTGTATAAAATAATGTGTTTATGGTTATCACTTTGCCCCAAAATGTTTTAAATATTCTTTTGTTGTCCATAATAACTATAAAAAAGACTATATAAAACTGGTTACTCTTATAGACATTTTTATAAATACTATAGGTGATTCTTAAACTTCTCTGTACATAAAACGTTTAATTATTCTATCAGTCAAACTTTTCGATATTATACTCTTAGGGGTTATTGTCAATGTATACAGAACCGAATAAGTAGAGCCATCCTTATGAGGAAGTCAGAACGTCACCCATAATAAAATACAGGGTGGAAAAAAAGTCTGGAAACGATATACTATCTTTCAAATTATTTAATCAATAAAACTAAAACTTTGCAAATTGGGTTTGAATGACAAATTCTACTTCCTAAACTACTTTTTGTCCTTGGACCTCCCAGTGGGGACGGTCGGCAAGGAGTCAGCAGAAAACCTTAAATGTAAGCATAGTTCAATATGTATCTATCTATATATCTATGTGTCCGTGGTACTGATAACTTTTGAAGGGGACCTCCGATTTTGATGAAATTTGGTATGGAGGTGTAAGACCAGGTCTATTTTCATGAATTCGCGAACCAGCATTGTCGGGTTATGGGAACGGGGTTTTATGGGGTTTCAAAGAGGTCAAAAATGGGTTTTTGTCATTTTTGAACCTTAATTTTTAAGATTCATCAATTTTAACTGAAACCATTTAAAAGAGCTTAAAAAAACAGACAATTTGGTATTTTGAATTTTTATCATAGCATAACTGGTTACGGGGCAAATCCAATAATGTGTTTTACATGTTATTCTTATGGGAAATCAAGAAAACCCTATACCTTGCTTATTTATTGACATAACTTAATCAAATTCGGTATGTAGGCCTACATTATCTATATAAGGTTTAACTTATACTTTCTTACAAAACCCATATGGCGGCAAACCTACATACTCACCCCCATGGGGTTTATGGGGAAAATAAAAAAATTGCCAGTGTTTGGTACAATTTTGTGTTTACATTCACCAATTATTGATTACATTAGATTTTCTAACAACACCCAATGGCAGAAAACCTACATACTCGATCCTATGGTGTTTTTATGGGGAAAGTAAATAATCTGAAATTCCATTGGAAATTCGCTGAGTACGCAGATCTGCTGCGACGGGGGTATTTTGTTTTCAGCAATATGATTTTTATACAAAGTTTGATCGCCTGCCATTTTTGACTCGGCCATTCTTTTAAGGTCGGGTTTGAGGCATTGTTCTCTATTTTTAGAGACCTTTGATTTGATGTACATATTGACCTATGCTTAAATTTAAGATTTTCTTCTGACTCCTTGTGGACCGTTTCCCCTTGGAGGTCCAAGGACAATAACTACTTTAGAAAGTAGCCTTAGTCACTCCTAATCAATGTGCAAAGTTTTAGTTTTATTACTCAAATACTTAAGAAAAATATTAAATCGTTTCCAGACTTTTGTCCACCTTGTATAATATAAAACACATAAATAATGTGAAATAAATAATGCTAGAGATCGCTTCGTGGTTGAAATTAATTCAACCAAAGATTTTTCAGGTGATCTGGATTGTCTAGTTCCAATTATTTAAAACAATGTGTTATAACTGAAGCATCTGTTCTTCCTGATTTTCTAGCATTTGTTTATTACAACAGCTGTCTGACAATTTATTCAATTATCCTTGTCTTATAAGATTAACATTGAAACTTCGAAAGCCTGTAGGATGTAGCCTCGTGGGTTGAAGTGAATTAAAATGGGATTCTGCTCATCTACAGCACTATACCTTTCTAATGTACGCAGGGATTTCTCATACAATGCACACAAGTTGAGAAAAAAGGAGGAAACGAAACATGCTTGCCTATTAATATATTATAGATAAATAACCCAATATAAAAAAAAAAAAAAAAACATAGCACCAACTAGATGTTATTTTTATTTGAGTATTATGGTGATTGGTTTTATGGAAACAGATATCTTTTTAATAAATGTATTTTTTTTGACATTTTGTGTTTATTAGGAGAAGTAAACCTACTATTAGCGCATATTTTTCTCAGATTTCGAGAAAATATACCACTTTTATCATGAGATGTCCCTAATTATTCGGTTCTTTATACATTGTCATTGTTTAGTTGGTTTTTATTTGTTTTTGCTGTAATTCTTAAAAGAAATATATGTTTAAACTGAAAATCAATTAAGTTGAACATATCTAATCGTTTTATACACGTTTGATAACATAGACATTTATTTTGAAGAATTAATTAAGAGTTAAATCTACTAGATATTTGACTAATTTGTGTTTCACGGTATATTCTTATTCAGTATATATTAGATTATACTGTTCAATCAAGATCGTCGGATTAACCGAATCCACTAATTCCATATTTTAAATCTAATTTATATTGAAGTTTAACTACATACATAATTTGTGTACCGATTGACGCTGTACCCTCCAGATGACCCTGGCGTGCAGTGTGACATGTGTGGTGGTAGTGGCAGCCCTGGCCGCCGCCTCCCCCTCCCCCTCCCCCGCACAGAGCCCCCGCTCCTACACTGAGTGTTCCTCCAGTGCCGACTGTGGCCCCGGAAGATGCTGCGTTATTGGTAATCAAATTATCTAGTTTATTAGTTAACAACTAATTAATTGTGTCCGTTGTTTGATACTACACAGGTTTTCCAAGCTTTGGTATTTCCTAATACTGTTTTTCACATTATAATCGAGAAATGATGTAACACCACCACTATTATTGATGAAGAAAAATCCCTTAATAGACTATTGCTTTTATGTAATGTCCACGTAGATTGCTCTAGATGTACTTTTGTCAAAATTTCTTTGAAGACAGTTGCAATCCTTCAGCAGAAAGAGGGGTACAATTATTAGGGTTTCGCAATAATCTAAACAATAGTAGGCCTATGGAGGGCCTAAAAAATTTTAAGAGGGTTAACTTGTAGAGAGTTTCTGACAAATTATCTTTCCTTAGTCCGTCCTTTTTCTCCCTGCAGTGAACGGCAGGTACGCGACCACGGCCTGCATGCGGCGCCCCCAGACCGGCCAGCAGTGCCACCCCGGCAGCGGGCGCCCCACGAGCCAGACACTGCAGTTCCCAGGGGGCGCCAGCGTCTACGTCACCGACGTCTACCAGAACCTCTGTCCCTGCGGGGGCGCCGCCTCATGCTCCACCGGCGGCACGTGTCAGTGATGAACACTGGACACTCTGGACGTCTGGACACTAGTGACTCCACACAATCCAACAGACTGATATTTATTGTTTATATATTTATGTTCATTATTTATTTACTTGATAATAAAATCAGCAAATTGTATTGGTTGGGTGCGTTTATTTTAGAAAGTAACATCTATTACATGTAACACCATTAGCTGGATAAGCTGACAACATGGCAAATTATAACATTGAAAAACGAGATGGGAAGAGGGGGACACTCTTTGATAAAATTCCCATAGGATTTATTCAGTGCATCTCATTATAGAAAAATTGATCTTGTTAATGTCTTAAATTTAAATTAAACCCATTTTAAACTTGGTCTTGGGCATATAAAAATCAAAACAAAATAATACGAGATGACAACAACCTGTCAAAGTGTCAACCATGTGTTTAAGTATATAAACATGAGTGCTCTATGATGATGATTGCAAATTTTTAGATAAATAAAATGACATACCGAAGCAATTAGTGTAATTGATTTAAATACAATTTAAAAATGAAACAAATTTTCTAACAATAATAAAATTAGCTAATATTTATTCCTCATGTAAAATCCATGCGTTGAAACTGTATTCAATATGTCGTTAATCAAATTCTCAAAAATTTATATTCTTGAAGCTATACTGTCACAACTCTTCTTTATTTAGTCATGTACATACTGGTCGATTTTCAGTATTATCAAAACTAAACATACAGTTTTACATATTAATATTCAGTTTTCCATATTTTACAAACTACGCAGTCAGATATCTTTATGAATAAAAACCACCACTGTGATAAAAAACACCTTTTGTCGCATATTTCAAACGCATTTCACATATATTATAAAACAGATGAATAATTAATGAGGAGTTGATTAGCTAATGCACAAATGTACATATCGTGGTTTGGAGTTGGAACAACAGTTTATCAAGAGAGGAAAACTAAACCAGTAAGTTAAATCATTTTGTTAACATTTCCCTCTCTTAACTTGATGGTATTGTATAAAGTAATTTACATACCTCCAAGGTTAATTTATACTACCCAACAACAAACTTTCTTTGCTATATCAAAACAACGTTTACCTAGGCCTACAATTTTATAACAACGCAATGCATAATTAACTTGATGAATTCTTGCTAATTCAAATTCATGCTCAGCTTATATGTAAGAAATCGCTAAAATACATGAAATTAGAATTTTTCATTGAATTTGTTTCTTAGTAAGTTTTAACATTTAGTATGTTAACATTTCCCTCTCTCAACTTGATGGTATTGTATAAAGTAATTTACATACCTCCAAGGTTAATTTATAGGCCTATTACCCAACAACAAACTTTCTTTGCTATATCAAAACAACGTTTACCTACAATTTTATAACAACGCAATGCATAATTAACTTGATGAATTCTTGCTAATTCAAATTCATGCTCAGCTTATATGTAAGAAATCGCTAAAATACATGAAATTAGAATTTTTCATTGAATTTGTTTCTTAGTAATTAATAACAATAGATAAATAGAGATTTTTAGATTTATTTACAAACTATTGTATGCCCTCTAGGTTGAAGCCCTTTGGACATATTTGCATCAAACTTCACACAAATCATCCTTGAATGAAGCTTAAAAATGCCGGAAAGTTTTATTACAATCTGTCGAGCGGTTTCGGAGTCCATAGGCAACATACATAATTATATACAGGGTGTTTCAGAACTCCCTACCAATATTTTAGGGCATTGTTCCTGGGTTAAAAACATATCTAAATATCATATTTAAATTGTCCGGAAGTCTTAAGTTGATCACACAGCCGCCATTTTGTTTTTTACACATAATAATTTTTATTTCCGTAACGGATGGTTGTATTCATATCATATTTGGTATAATTCTTTATCATACCAATGTACATTTCCAAGAAAAGAATTAATTTTTTTCATTGTATATTTTCAAAATGACGGCCATTTTAAATTTTCAAACTCAAATATCTCAAAATCGGTAAATTTTATAAAAATTTTACAAGACACAAAAAAGTTGCCAAATTAATTTACCTAACCAATGATGCCAAGTTTGTAAGGATCGAACAACAAATAACGGAGTTATTGTGATTTTTCTTCATAAAAACATGGATTTTGCATTGTATTTAATGCAAATAAGGCCATTTTACCAGCAAAATCAATGTTTTTATGAAGAAAAATCACAATAACTCCGTTATTTGTTGTCCGATCCTTGGCACCATTGGTTAGGTAATTTAATTTGTCAACTTTTATGTGTCTTGTAAAATTTTTATAAAATTTACCGATTTTGAGATATTTAAGTTCGAAAATTTAAAATGGCCGCCATTTTTAAAATATACAGAGGAAAAAATTAATTTTTTCTTGGAAATGTACATTGGAATGATAAAGATTTATACCAAATATGATCTGAATACAACCATCCGTTACGGAAATAAAAATTATTATGTGTAAAAAACAAAATGGCGGCTGTGTGAGTAACTTAAGATTTCCGGACAATATAATTATGATATTTAGATATGTTTTTAACCCAGGAACAATGCCCTAAGATATTGGTGGGGAGTTCTGAAACACCCTGTAAATATATATTTCCTCTTTTATATATATCAATACCTACAAATCCAATATCGTGATTATTAGTACCGGTACCAAATTGTCAAATATACATTTATTTGCAGCTGTACATTGAACAATGTTTAAAATACTAAACAAAAACCCAATGTTATTCTAATGGGAAGATTTCAAATGTTCACTATGGATAAAGCCTTTATTTGCAGTCCGTTTCTCACCAATTATTGGCAGAAATAACTACAGACCAAGCCCTATCCAACGACAAAAAACTTGAAAATTGTAAGAGGAGTTATCTTAACAATAGAAAAGCCTTAGTGTATGAAATGAGTACTATAGAGGTAGTTTTTTAAAACCTGCTCCTTCTAGGGAGAGATGGTAGTGGGGGTTTGTTTATCCTTGCTAATGTCCCATTGGCTCTAGCCCTTTGGTTTTTTTTTTGTTTTTGGTTTTTGGTTGTTTTGTTTTATTTCATTGTTACATACCAGCTGGTAATTTTACATCACAACATATTGTGTGTAAGTTTTAGGCCCATTCTATACGGACCGATTGTCGGCGGCGGATCTGCTCATGCGAAATCTGCCGTCCGCCGGCCAATCTATACGAGCGGATAATCGGCGCAACAGTGTTGCCAACCATTCAGTTAATGTAAAAAAATACAACATTTAAAACTGACCTTGCTAAAATTGTTTCCGCTTATATTATCATGCTTTACAAATTATGTAACACAAGGAAATACTGAATTGCAATCAATTAAAATTATAAAATGATTTATAAATAATTATAAAATTACTAAAACATAAATATTGTATAAACATACGACATTACAATTCAAATTAGAAAGGAAAAAGTCTTTTTCCAATTAAGTGATGACGTCCTATGTTTAAAAAAATGACTTTATATGATTTCAATATTTCCAAAATACTGAAAATATTACAAATGTTATAATAAAAAGGGATAATGTATGGCCACAAACTCCTACGAAACATGTATACTAAAACACAAGATTGGTCAATATTCCATAGTTATTTTTTTAGAGAGAAATAAAGGTAGAGATGACTAAATAATACAATTAACTTTAAGAAAGAAAATAATAGATATAGGTAGGCTTATATACCTATAAATAATTGAAAGGGCCTGATACATTTTGACCAGTATTATGTAACAACTTGACATGACGCTTGAACTGTATAACCGTCGGTCGAGGCCTATAGTAATCATTTAAACTTATTTTGTCATGTAATCAGTAAGTGACCAATTACACTAAGGTAGGCCTACCGGTATGTAATTAAAATAAATAACCTCTTCGTCATTGAGATAAATATAGTTATATTTGTTTGTTTTCGTGAATAGTGAATGCAGGCAAAAACTAACTGTACATTGAATTTTTACCTCAATCCAACTATGAGATTTTTAACCTTGTCTGCGTAATCTTTAGCTGTCAGTTCGTATAATTTTGGATGTTTTTCAATTTCTAGAAAAATGAGTTTTTTATGTCAAACATGTTTTCTAAAAACAAAAACAAAACAAACTGGAGAACGGTGAGGACAAAAGGGATCAGAAAAGGCAGTGGACGAGAAATGACGATAACGAGAGAGAAATTACGAGATTTGGCGTGAGGTTGCGAGATCGGCGTCGGAAGCAGAATATACCGCGTCATAGCGCGTTAAAAATCTGCCCGTATAGAAGCTCCCATTTAAACTCCATTGTTCGGTAAAATATCAGATGATCGACGCAGACAATCGGTCCGTATAGAATGGGCCTTACAATTTGGTAGCGGTTGTTTTTAATCAGTTTATTGTAGACTGTTACTTTTAACAAGACATATGTTTAGTTTAAAAATATAACAGCTGACTAGGAGTTTCTGAAAGACATTGGTTGGGTTCACGTTCATCCACCGCAACCGGGATTCGGTAGATTTGTTTTGCGGTTAGCAAAAAAGGCACGTAAACGTCAACAATCAAAATCCCGGTGGGTTCATAAGATAGCAGCAAAATGACGTCACTAGGATCCACCGGGATTTATCATGTGACCATTAGGATTTGTCACGTGATTATCTTAATCCCGGTTGCGGTGGAAGCGGTGGATGAACGTGAGCCCGACCATTATAATTGATTTAAAACGCTACTTAAGGAAATCTAATACTAGAACGTTTGTCACGAGTTTAAATTTTTTCTTTACTGTTTAAATCTCTCCCCCACCCCAAATTTGTCAAAAAAGGATCAGGTTAAAAAAATATCCTTAGTAAACGTGCTCGAAATCGAGCAACTAAATCTGTACTATCCCATGTAATTGCTAAAATTGTTAATTTACATGTTTTAAAGCAGAAACACCCTACCAATCCAATATTGTGATTATCAAAACGTAATCACCAACATACACTGACTTATTAATAACTGTACATTAACAGTTGTTTAAAAAACTAACCCCGAGCACAATGTAATTGTATAGGGAAATTTTAGAAGTTTAATCACGGATAGCGCCTTTAATTTAAGTCCGATTCCCTGGCGGAAACTACAGACCAAGCACTATCCAACAACAAAAAATTTAAAATCGGTTGAAAATTGGGCGACCATGAAAGTCGGCACCAAAACCTGTCCATCGGCAAAAATCATCGAAGCGTTATTAATGCCACAATGAAAGTCGGCACGAGGAAGGTTTTGCAGTGGCCTCAGGTAGTCTCCCCTCCACAGCGCCGTCTTACCCCTATTTCTCTTGTCTTTTGCCCCCTTGCTAACTCTCTCACCACTTCCCTTAGATCAGTGCAGGGTTCAGCTCCATTGAGGATTTTGTCATTCCTCTATTGATTACCGTCGACCCTTGGAAGTATTTGCTGCACCGATGGTCAGTCGGGTGCTCTGTTCCCAATTTTTAAATCGCACGCGGTCACTCGTTTTTTAAGACAGTCAAATGCAGATAACCTACTGAGACAGTAATTAGTTTCTTACTAACAAATACCTCAAGTATTTATTTTTTTAGGTAATACGTAAAAGAATGTAAATGTTTGGGAGCGGTACGTTATATGATGTATTTAAACTGTAAAAAAATACACACGTAAGTTCGTTACAGTTTTGTCCTGCATATGCAAATATATAAAGTAACAGATAAGAAACGCCTAGGCATATAGCCTTCTATAAAGAAACAATTAAACGGATTAATAGTAGAACCGGAACATAACAAGTTCAACAATTCAGTACCATAATTTTGTAACGATAAATTTTAGCTTTTACGAACCGGAATCTACTAAATACATTTGTCTAAAATATAATAAGAGTTGTCACGATTTATCGATATTATCGTGTAAGATAATTTATGTTGTGGTCAAAGTTTTATCAACGAATAACATGAAAATCACAAGTATGGAGAGTAAAAAATGTATACTTAACTATACGTTAATAAAACCATTAATTTAAGGATGATTCTTAAATTATGTAGATAGTCAATAAAATATATTCTGGATTAATATCGTCTACACAGCCTGTAATTTTATGCAAATAAGCCCCGTCCGTGAGTTGGTAATGACATTGGGGATTTCAAGTTATCACAAGGGGGTAATGTTCAGAGAGTGAATAGTGATGACGGGGTATGAGCGTGAGGGGAGGTAAAAGTGGAAGGAGGAACCGGCGTGGCAGGTGCCGACTTTCATAGTGTCAAGGCGGCCGCTCCCGGGACTGGTGCCGAGTTTCATTGTTTTTTTATAGCGACTAAGAACTGGTGCCGACTTCCGTAGTCCCGGAAAATTGTAAGAGAGTTCTCTTAACAAAAAAGCCTTATTGCATTAAATGAGTATGGATAATATAATGTAGGTTTAAAGTTTCAATGAATGACACGAATAAAATTATAGAAGATCTTGAAAGCTTTTACAGTATTCCATTTCAAGATATGTTATCCTAACACGTCAAACTCAGCACTATGTATAAGATTTATGTATAAAAACCCTAAAATTAATTTTGGGTAAACCTACATTTACAGTTATAGTTTATGGACAAAATTAAACTTGATATCTTATGAGTACGAAGGGACTGCAAAAGTCTTTTGGCTGATGTTTAAGAACAGGGGTGGCCATCCCCCTTAAAGCCATAGCGCGAATCCCCCCCAAAAAGTTTATCCCCACCCCCTTGAAAACAAAGCACAAATTGGCCTATGACGAGTTATCCCTACTCTATTGTACTTCTTTTGAAGTACTACTTTACTTAGTTTAATATAATCCCATTCAAAATAAAAAATAATAAAAAAATACCAACTAGACCTATTTTTACTCAACTTTCTAAAATGTTTAAGTAATGGTAACAATGATTTATTCCTGGAGGCATTATTGTGTCAATACAGTAAACCTCCCTCGGTTGTCTTAGTTCAGATTTTTACAGTTACATTTTTACTTAATTTAAAATAATTTGGTAATTATAAACCTTTTATAGGCGAATATAGCAAAAAGACCAAAACACAAAAGGGTAAGGGACACTAGGACTGAAATTGTGTATGTTAAGTTACTGAAATTGCTGACGCCTTTATGGAGAAACTTTGCAAATAAAAAATTGGAACTATAGGCCTTACACCACAAAGTACGGAATTCTAAAATTATTCATTCTCCTGTAGAACTTTTCCTTAGCCCTGAAATCAAAATGTTATTAAGGCTATGTAGAATTTTATCAACATTCAAAATTGTGTAAAAATTTGATTGCAACGTTAAGAATCAAATCTGCCATTTTCAACTCGATTTTTTATGATGGGATTTGTAACATTTTTCTCTATAAATTGAGACCCTCGATATGATCTACGAATTAAATGAAACCATGCCTAAATCTGACCCCTAAGATGACCCTATCTTGGGAGTATCATGTCAAAATCCTCGTTCAAAAGTAGATTATACCTTTACAATAGGATAAAAATTATCAGTCTATCTACATATTTCATACTGTAGTTTGTAAATAGGTTGTAATCAGTTATGGTCCTATATTTAACTTGTTTTTCTCTCTATCTGTTATGTTTAAAATAATATTTCATCATACTGCATGCAAAACAGAGGTTTTCCGTCCTGTTATTAGTCCTCAAGGGCGGCGTTTGAAATTTGTCGTCTCCTGAAAAGTGCATGGCCAAAACGTCTGTTCAGGACTCCTGTACGGAAAAAAATAACAACTGCAGCTAAATAAACTTCTTATAAGTTACTTGTATAACTTATATTTTTGAATGAAATTATTCATTAAAGTTTGTCTGTTATTAGAATTCTCTTTAATTTAGAAACTGCAGATTAAAATAGAAAGTATAGTAAACTAACCTAAAAATAAAACTAGTTTATTTATTAATGAATGGTAAGGCCTAAGCTAAATTAGGATACAGAATTGAGTTAAACCATTGACTATTACAACTGTCAAAGTATAAACCCCTGCCCCTCAATAACATAAATATGTTAATATTTTACAAAATAAGATCCCGAATGCCAGTTTGTTTGAAACTGCCATTGAGGTTGCTTCGTTGTTTGATTACTTACAGAGTAAGCTAATGATCTCTACAATTTCAGAATGTTTTCAGTGTTGCCATACCACCACGCATGTAACGTAGTAAAAAGGGCTGTAATGTAAATAGCTATAACAATTTTAACCATAAGAGCTCTTTCAGTGAACTTAATATTTATAATATAGTTTTAAATGCAATTTATAGTCAACATACTCTTATTTTGCTTTAAATATGTTGTAATGCTATTTCTCTTTATTCCCCCCAAAATCTGAAAAGTCCCCGCTAAATCACAAAAGTCCCCCCGAAATTTTGGCCCAACAGGGCAAACCACGCTATCAATCCCCCTTTGGGCACCCCTGTTTAAGAAGATTCTTTGGAAGTCTATTGGTCTACGAGTGAGCTCTAAGGTACTGCAGCAGCCTGGCGGCCTCGCGGCGGCCTGAGGATAACGCTCCGTGGACCGTGCTCCAGTGCGAATCGTCCGTCGCTTCCCCAGCAAACATCACCACCTGGTAAAATATCACACTGCTGTACTTCAGCTTCTAAAGTAACTTAAAAATATACGTCAACAATACTAGCTATTTGTAATCCAATAACTGAATACTATCCTCAATTGTAGAAAACGAAGAGTGTTTTCGCATGTTGACCTGCACCACTCACCGGTTTGTCCCCGCGCATCACGGGGTCGGAGAGGTGTTTCCTGGTGATGTTGAGGCGATCGCTGTCCACCGTGTGGAAGCTGTAGGACCCCAGCGTGTATGGGTTGCTGGCCCAGTTGGTTCTATTCGAATCATAAAAGAAAATAAAAAAAAATATGGAGACCTGAAAGTTTTTTTTTTTATATGGATAACGAACTAGTTACAACATTGTTTTTGACATTTAAACTATAGAACCCGATACCATCAATATATTTATCCCTTGATGTGAAAACCCGCCATTAGTCCTGTAGGCTAATTTAATATGTTTTAAAGTGTTAATATTTTAATATGTTGAAATTGATCACGTAAAGTTATTAGCTAATTCCTAAAAGTTTCATTACGCCTAAATATTATTCATTTTAATTAACTTTTCCTAGTAAAAGTTTCTCTGACCATTATCAAAATATGATAGTCTAGTAAATAAATTCTATATGGTGTCTGGATTTATAAATTGCATCATAAACAATATTTTTCGCAGTGATTTATTTTTCTTTATTTCTTATTATTGAGTTGTGTATTGATGCATCTTGCCGTTGGACCAGAGCAGTCACGTTGTCTAAACGGATTTGTAATCAGGTTAGGGATAAGCTAGGTTGATGCAAGGCTAGGGAGGATCAGCAGCGGATTGTTCCTACGTCTGCTGGTGGGAGTCCATGCACAACCAGTGTTACTTTAGATAATCGATCAATTCCATTGTATTTTGCTAATTGAATCTGATTAATGAAGAATTCATTGAGACATGGCTTAAACAACTTTGAACACGGTTTTAGGATTTTAAACATTATTATTATTAAGTACTGGTATTAAGATATTTTTCTGTATTTTAAAGGTATTGAAAGTACATCAGTTGGTGAATTTTTATGGTTCTTTTTTCAAAGCTTTTGGAAAATTCATGCTATTAATTGATTTATGGTTTTCAAATAATGTAGGCTATACTTAATTAGATTTGTGCACTGTTCTCAACCCTAAGGACCTTTAGTTTTCTGTAGGCTACATCTAAATCTGTGCTCACCACAAAGATATTCTCTTTAATAAACACATCCCAATAGAGCTTTTGTAGGTAAGCTCATATTTTTATACCTTAGATATGATTTGAAAATTCGATTTTTATGATAAATTTAAAACTGTATACGAAGTTTAACTACTGAGTGTATATTAGTAAAACAGTTAATTAACAGCCTTAGAGCTGTTGTAACTAATCGTACAAAATGTGTGTATGTATGGTGATGAGATACGTCTAACTGTTATGAAATACTGGTATACATATACACTGGCCTCTGATCTCATGATTGACCAGAATGTTCTGATCTCGGGGTTTAATTACTTTCCTGAAGGGGATTGAAAAAGGCTTAGACTTTTGCCAAATAGTGTTTTAATAGCCTAACTTACAATACGGTATTACAGGAAAAAATTACAGAGAAACATACAAACCATATATATGACGTTTATCTAATTTAATAGTACTGGGATACTTATCTTGGTCCGGGTAGGCCTATACTTATCCTCGGTAAAAATTTATTTTTTAAATTAGCTATTTCTGTTAAATAAACATGTAAGACAGGAATTAACGCACCCCACTATACAGTTTGTTTAGAAATGCAGAGACATTGCACGGTGTTGCATAGCCACTAGTGCGGCATAGGTGGGAAAACACTTAACTTCTACTTTGAGCTCCATAATTAGACAAACTAAACATTTTACAAAACATCTTTAAAAGTAAAATTTTTAGATCTAATTGTAATCTGAAACAATACCACTGAAAATTAGTTCCTAGCCCAAACATATTTCTCGCTTAAAAACTTTTTTATGTCACAATTTTATGTTTTCAAAAGTATTTATTTCAATAATTTTTGTACTTTCATAGGATTTAAAATTGCAAATATTTTTTTACTGTTGAAATCAGCAATTTATGAAGATTAAGAATACATAAGGTTAAGTTTATTTATTTATTGTATATGCGAGAAACAAGAGTGTGAATGACATCGCGCGCACTGACAGGGTCGTTCTTGCCTGCTCTCTTTCCGCCAGGTTGCGGGTTGTGGTAATGGTTCGAGCTTTCCAAGTGTATATATGGGGTTCTATGACTATACCTCTTCACAGTTTACAGCGGTTTAATCTTAAAAAATGCTCAAAAGTATAGTGTTTTTTTATTTTTGTTTGCCTTTCGTTATCATTTCGTTACCAAAATGGCAACCAGTAAGACCAATATTAAAAATTACAATATTTGGACAAAAAATTAATTTGGACAAAAATCAATTTTCTCTGAGATCAAGGCTATTTCTAAACTTATTTTTTGGGCCAAAACACCCTTAAGAGTCATCTTGACCCCTTGGCCACTAGCCCATTGTTGCGCAGTCGGTAATGTTAACCATAAGGCTTTTAATGCAAAACATGGTATCGCATTCCCCTGTTTCGGACGCGGTTTTTCAACCGATTTGCTTTAAACTTGGTAAGTGTTTAGTTGAATAGTTATACTATGTCTCTCATACCTCGGAATTTTGAAAATTTAACAAATATTTCTCTTTGAGACGTCGCAAAGTAACTCAATTTTCCTTAGGAATATTTCAAAATTTAGTAAAATTTTCAAAGTTCCGAGGTATGAGCGACATAGTATAACTATTCAACTAAACACTTAAAAAGTTTAAAGAAAATAGGTTGAAAAACGGCGTCCGAAACAGGGGAATGCGATACCATGGTTTGCATTAAAAGCCGTATGGTTAACATTGCCGACTGCGCAACAATGGGCTAATGGCCCAGGGGTGAAGATGACTCTTAAATGCAATGTTAAAACAAAATCGAAATCATATAAAATACATTGCTACCGACACTTCTTGTATTATAGTATAGGACACATGATTTTGATTATATGTTGTATGTACTTTTACGGTGTGGCGATTATCAAATACTTTTTCAGTGGCAGCAAGCCTAGATCCTTTGAAAAATTGGCAAGCCTGGTGCCCATTTAAAAAATTAAGAAGCACTAATTTGCAGCGACAGTCTGCTGAGTACGCAGGTTTTCTGCAACAAGCGTGTCATATCGGTAAAGCTGTCGACCCCTATTATTGGCCCCTAGCACCCCTAGTACCTGAGGACGGCCTCCGGCCTCGGAATCTCGTAGTGTTTGCCGATGAAGGCGTTAAGCAGCTCCATTTCTCCGTCCACGACCTCCTCGTCCGTCAGCGACTCCATGGTCCTGCAGGATGGTCCAACAAACCAGACCTCCAACATGCGGTCATGGTTCATCACCGGCAAGAACCCGTTGTTGTCCGCGGTCCAGTAACCCTGGACACACACAGGTTCACATGGAAACTCTCAAGAGAAATGGTGATAAACAACGAGCAAATAAGGTGATCAACCAAGAGGTTATCAAGCAAGAGACACTATTGAAAACGAGGATAACCTAATCATTTGCTAAAAGTATTACAACAATCCTTACCATATTTCCAGGGTTTTTTACTACAAGTAGAGTAAATTGTTTCATGTTTAACTGCATTACTACAAAATTAATTTACTTAATGGCGAGTACCACTGCATTCACAGAAATAAATGATCTAATACTATACCAATCTTGGGTACATTGGAAAAAGAAACCTTTGGTGCTAGTGATGAAAACAACTATATAGATCCATCATAGTTTTCATAGTTTGAACGTTTTTTTAAGGCAAATAAATCGTTGGCTGCTTTTTCCTTAAAATTATAAAGAACGATTCTTACATGTGTGGTGTTCTTTTTGAAGTCCTCATACTGCTTTTGACTGAACAGTGGAATGAAGGCGTTGAAGTCATTAGGCCACCACCTCGTCGGGAAAAGCAAGAACACTTTGCCCACGCAGCCAATTCCTAGAGTCTGGGAAAACAGATTTACTATTGTTATTATCATTATTATTTAAAGTCTTTTAAAATGCTTAATATAGTAGGATTCACAAAAATAGTCCGATGAGAGTCGATATATTGTTGCCAAATTTATTCTGAAACACATTTTTACACTGTACAACACATGGTAAACATAACCACAAATGACAAATTTGCAGGGTGAGAGGGGGTGAGGGGGGACTCAGCTGTTTAAATTTCCATCGGTCTATTTTCGTGCATCTTACTATAGTTAAGGCGTGTAAGCTTATTTACATCCTTCGTTAACACGAGTCGAGATGATGGGTGATCTCCGTTTGCCAAAAATAATATATATTTTAAATGAGATTTCTTAAGAGAGTTTGCAAAGAAGATTACAGAAGATCGATCAAAACCAGCACTTGGGGCAACTTTAAGACTTGACCTAAAAGTGAAGATAGTGGACGTTTTAGGAAATAAAAGGGAAAAGGTGCAGTTCCAACCATAAGGTGAAGCTACAATAAACATTTATGTGCCTTTCGTTGATTGTCTTAAATAGCTTTGTGTGCTACAACTGCTGCCGCCGTATTTGTGGAGAGCACCATGCGAATGTGTGCACATAATGTGCTTAGATTGGACCAATGAGTTTAATTACACATTATGTATGCTACAAACATGTTATTTCACAATTTATTAATATACAGTTTAATGATATTTAACTGCATTAGATTTTTATGTTTTACTTATTGTTGTCTGATAGACGAAAGTGTATGAATGGTGTTCGTATAAATCCTAGTGTATGAATCTAGAGTTAATCTGGTGGTCGTTCTCACTAATATTAGATAACGATTTTTTGAGGTTAGACACATAAAAATAATAAAACATGAACCGTAACTGAACAATAAGCAATAAATATTATTTAATTTCTATACCTTACCACAACTTGCAAAATGAGGAGCTCTCGTTGGTCTAGAACCTGTATAATAAAGTGACTCTTCTATCATAATCTTCTCATATGCAACTAATTTGTATTATTTTATAATGTTACTTTAACATCATTATTTGTGTGTATTGTGTTTGCAAAGATTGCAGATAAATATTTTTAAGAGAATAGACAGAGGATTTTTGTAGATTAAATTTGTATGCAAAAAAAAAAAAACAAAAGTTTTGGCCCATTAGTTTGCTAAATCACACCAAAACTAGCTGTAGTGACAGTTGCGTGATAGCCTTCTGTGAACTAACTACGTGTTTTGGTTTAACGAATAAAATTCTGCGACTTAACAGTTTAAAGTAATTTTTTTACGTATAAGATCAATAATCATTTTTGTAAGCCTTATCAATTTATTATTTTTTATAGATTTTTTACAGTTTTTTTTCTATAAATAAAACACAAATATCACTTTCTAATCCGCAGAGAAGGCATTTATTTAAAAATACAACGGCTACTTCGGCGTCAGAAAACTTCGTGTGTTAAAATTTGGGGTGTTAGCCTAAAATTTGACAATATAAACACTAACATAAAAAATATAAATTTTACTCAGGTTTTTAAACATTTTAAAAGTGGTAAATCCCTCGTGAAGTCCTGCCTGTGGCAATCAAGCCCTGCTGACCCACCGTGATGGCGTCGGTCTTGTTGGGCGGCAGCGGCGGCACGAACATGTCGGCGGCGCGTTTCTTCAGCACGCCGAGCGACACGGTGACGATCACGTGGTCAGCACTGTAGCTGCTGCCGTCAGCACAGCTCAGCACCACCGAGCCCGACTCCTCGTCCAGCTGCACGACAACCACCTCCTTGCCGAGGGCCACCTTGTCCGCCACGTGCAGGTCCTCACCGGCCATCGGGTACTTCCTCTGCCGGATACGGAAATGTGTTAAGTCATAAGGTGGTTCATGAGGTAAGGTAAGCAAAATTGTTCGAAATAACTTTACGTTACTCACATTGATATTCTTCCAGACATTTGAGATGCAATAGTACAGCAAAATTTTGAAATAGGGGGACCTTATTAAAATGCTATAACATCCCATTCAGAATTAAAATTTCCTACTTTCAATTTTTAGGTTGGTAAAAACAAACAATTTTAGTGTTAATTCAAATCAAATAAAATTATAAATTGCATTTGACTATTTATACATCATTGAATATAAGTCATATTCAGCTACAAATTTTGAATTGTCGTGTAAAAAATACAAAATAAAAACGCAAAAAAGACTTTAAAAGGTGGGGTATCTAGCATAGGTTATCTTTAATGCTCTGGGTTATCACCCAGCGGGCCCAGGTTCAATTCCCATCTCGGGGACAAAAAGATCGTTCGGCCGCTCCCGTGGTTCGGAAGTCACGTTAAGCCGTTGGTCCACCTGCATAAAAAAAATATTGCAGGCATTTCAGTTGAGGAGCTATTAGTTAATTGCTGATCTCCCCAGTCTAAAAGCCAGACGATAATTAATCTATATATATAATTCTGTAAGCCGAATTTCTTGAGCAAAATTGTGAGCGTTGTACAAATCGCAGAAAGATGGGAGGGGTCTCAAATTAAAGGTATTGGCCCCGTGCACGAGGGAAAACTATCGGCGTGTCCATAGTGTTAACAGGAAATGAGAAATCACGTAAAACGTCCTCCATAAGAATAGCATGGGGATTCGAAAAACGTCTGCTTTGTGTACATTGAAACATGTGTTATTGTTTGATTTTAAAACGAAAGACAGATGATTACATTGAGTGAAGAACTGTTAATAATCAATTGACAAAAAATATACCTAGAATGGTAATACTATATAATAAGCCGTTTTGTGGCTTGGAGTGATTAAAAATTCTCTTTGGAGCGTTACCAACCTTTCAAACTATTACAAATTGACTGCTGTTAAAAAAACTATAAAATTTACTGTTTTCTTAGCTGAGCGTGTATGCCAATCACAAAAAATATTCTGATTGTGATAGGGGTGCAATGGGTATAATAGGCGAAGAATTAAGAAAAGTTTATGTATTTTTTCTTTGTTTCTTTTGTCAAACAATGTATCTTTTTATGTTTTGTGTGTTGGAATGCTTTTTATTGTAGGAGGGATTTCAAGTAAAATACTTTTTAATTTTGTTTGTTTTTGTACTGAAAGCTGTGATTAATGATTTTTCTATTTGTATTCAATATTTTGGAAGATTGTTTGTAAATTTAAATTTTTTATTTGTTTTGCAGGTTTATAACTTTAGGTAATATGTGTTATGTTTTTATCATGATTGTAAGAACTGTTTTTCATAAATCTGCCATCAAAAACAATTAATACTCAAATTATAATAAAGCCTCCAAACAGGTTATGCCTTGGAGGAAAGTCATGTTTCTCCTTATACCAAAGGTCAGGCCTGGCACCTATTATTCAAATAATATTGTAATATTTGTACTTTTGGTGTTTTTATGTGTACTTAATGTAATGTGTGTTATTTTATGGAGAAATAAATTATTCTTATTCTTATTCTTAATTAGGGTTTGAGAAACGCCTACTTTTATTTTACATTAAAACGTGTTTTGGACAGACAAGAAGTGTTAAATGACCAAACTGAGTTAATTAAAAATTGAAGTGTATCAGTCAACGACGTGTTGGTATTCTGTTAGCTGAATTTTCCCAGAAACCTTTTGGTAATTTCATAGATTGCAGAATTATAGGTATAGGAGAGAGTTAAAATCAAAGACGTTTGTCCTACATACTAGGGAAAAATACCAGATCAAAGGTTCTTCTTTAAAAAAGTCTGATTTGTTTACACGAAATAAAGTGTTTTGGTTAGGAGGGACGAATATTGACATTGAGTGAAGATTATCTACTTCTTATACAGGAATTTTCAGGATTATACAGGGAATGAGAAATCACGTAAACCGTCCTCCATAAGAATAGCATGGGGATTTGAAAAACGTCTGTTTAGTGTAAATTAAAACATATGTTATGGTTTAATTTTAAAACAAGACACAGATGATAACATTGATTGAAGATGATAAAATAATTCACACAAAGAGAATCAATCTATTTATATATATTTCTATATGTATAATTAGGTAGACTAAGCGAAATATCTTGAGCCAAACTGTCAGCGTTATACAAATTGCAGAAAGATGGGAGGGGTCTCAAATTAAAGGTGTCGGTCTCATACACAAGGGAAAATTATCGGGGTGTCCATACAGTTCCATACAGTGTCCATAACAGGAAATGTTCACGTAAAACGTCCTCCATAAGAATAGCATAGAAATTCGAATAAAGTGTGCTTCGTGTACATTAAAACATAAGTTACAGTTTGATTTTGAATCGAAAGACCAGATGATAGTATTGAGTGAAGAATTTGCAATATCCAAATGACAAAAATTTTCCTAGAGTGGTAATACTAAAATAAGACGTTTTGTGGCTTTGAGCAACTTTGAGCTACTAAAAATTCTACTCGGAGCGTTACCAACCTTACTAACTATTAAAAATTGACTGCTGATTTTTACTGTTGTTATAATGATTTAAAAAAAAAAAAAAAAAAAAAAAAAAAAAACTGAGTGTGTATGCAAATCATAAAATACATTCTGATCGTAATAGGGACGCAATGGGCGATGAATTGTGGTTTGAGAAACGCCTACATGCATTAATTACATTAAAACATGTTTTGTTTTGGTTTTATTTTAAGATGAAAAGTGTCAAATGATCATGTTGACTGACGATGATACATTAACTGAAAATTAAAGTGTTCATTCAACGAAGTGTTGTATCCTGTTAGCTGAATTTTCCCAGAAACATTTTGGTAATTTTCATCGATTGCAGGATTATAGAAGAGATGTTTGCCTTGAATACTAGGGGGAAATGATTTGGTCATTTGGAAGATGAAATGATGGGGGTAATGTAAGGAAAAAAACATTACAACAAAATGAAAAATTATAGGGATTTTCTTTATATTGCCCTTTAAAGATTCTCTATGTATAGTGATTTAAAAAAAGTCTACTTTGTTTACACAAAGTCAAGATCTTTGATTAGGAGAGACGAATATTGACAGTATGCGAAGATGATCTATCTTGAGGTGCTATGTTCATATTTGGTGACTAAAAAATAATAAAAAATCTGACAGGTGCTAAAAAAAATCCATTCAATTTCAGGACAAAAAAGACAATGAAAGGGGTTTGATACAAAGTATTGAAAGTTTATTGACTCTTAAATGGGT
>CM061534.1:132660435-132732935 GCA_030545055.2 Neoaliturus tenellus
ATTTTCTGTAAACAAAGAACATTTGTGGCGTTTGTGGCGAACTTGTTCGGCGAACACAAAAAATCAACAAACATGCCTAATGAACAATTATCAACCTCATGATTTATTTTCTAAAAGGTTAGCAACGACCAAACAAAAGTTCAGAAGAACATTGTTCGGCGAACATGTTCGGACTGTGCGGACGCGTATTCAACAAACTCTAACTGTAGGTTTATAAAATTGGTTAACTTAGTTGGCTTGGTATCACTTTTTAAAGACATGATCTGTAACTTTGTTGAACGAATTTAAGAAAATGTCATTATCGCAATTAGTGAAATACCCTATAATTGGGGAAAACGCATTTAGACCTTTTTTACTTCTTGACTAGCAATTTACAGATTAAAAAGAAAATACAATTTATACCATTATCTTACCGAACTCTACAGTGTGTATTCTACCGCCAATCCTGTCAGCAGCCTCGAGCACTATGAAGTCGGTGAAATTGTCTGCCAGGAGCGCAGCAGCTGCCGCGAACCCGGAGACGCCGGCACCGACGATCACCACACGGTGATGCTCCTGCTCCCTGTGGGGACAACAGAAACTAGTGGTGAGAAGTTCACAGGGATGCCGATATTCCGGTGGTGCCGATGATCACCACACGGTCATACTCCTGCTCCCTGTGGGCACAGCAGAAACTAGTGGTGAGAAGATCATAGGAATGCCGATATTCCGGTGGTGCCGATGATCACCACACGGTGATGCTCCTGCTCCCTGTTTGACAACAGAAACTAGTGGTGAGAAGATCACAGGAATGCCGATATTCCGGTGGTGCCGATGATCACCACACGGTCATGCTCCTGCTCCCTGTGGGACAACAGAAACTAGTGGAGGGAAGATCACAGGAATGCCGATATTCCGGTGGTGCCGGTGATCACCACACGGTGATGCTCCTGCTCCCTGTTTGACAACAGAAACTAGTGGTGAGAAGATCACAGGAATGCCGATATTCCGGTGGTGCCGATGATCATCACACCGTGATGCTCCTGCTCCCTGTGGGGACAACAGAAACTAGTGGTGAGAAGATCACAGGAATGCCGATATTCCGGTGGTGCCGATGATCATCACACCGTGATGCTCCTGCTCCCTGTGGGGACAACAGAAACTAGTGGTGAGAAGATCACAGGAATGCCGATATTCCGGTGGTGCCGGTGATCATCACACCGTGATGCTCCTGCTCCCTGTGGGGACAACAGAAACTAGTGGTGAGAAGATCACAGGAATGCCGATATTCCGGTGGTGCCGATGATCATCACACCGTGATGCTCCTGCTCCCTGTGGGGACAACAGAAACTAGTGGTGAGAAGATCACAGGAATGCCGATATTCCGGTGGTGCCGATGATCATCACACCGTGATGCTCCTGCTCCCTGTGGGGACAACAGAAACTAGTGGTGAGAAGATCACAGGAATGCCGATATTCCGGTGGTGCCGATGATCATCACACCGTGATGCTCCTGCTCCCTGTGGGGACAACAGAAACTAGTGGTGAGAAGATCACAGGAATGCCGATATTCCGGTGGTGCCGGTGATCATCACACCGTGATGCTCCTGCTCCCTGTGGGGACAACAGAAACTAGTGGTGAGAAGATCACAGGAATGCCGATATTCCGGTGGTGCCGATGATCACCACACGGTCATGCTCCTGCTCCCTGTGGGACAACAGAAACTAGTGGAGGGAAGATCACAGGAATGCCGATATTCCGGTGGTGCCGGTGATCACCACACGGTGATGCTCCTGCTCCCTGTGGGGACAACAGAAACTAGTGGTGAGAAGATCACAGGAATGCCGATATTCCGGTGGTGCCGATAATCACCACACGGTCATGCTCCTGCTCCCTGTGGGGACAACAGAAACTAGTGGTGAGAAGATCATAGGAATGCCGATATTCCGGTGGTGCCGATGATCACCACACGGTGATGCTCCTGCTATCTGTGGGACAACAGAAACTAGTGGTGAGAAGATCACAGGAATGCCGATATTCCGGTGGTGCCGGTGATCACCACACGGTGATGCTCCTGCTCCCTGTGGGGACAACAGAAACTAGTGGTGAGAAGTTTACAGGAATGCCGATATTCCGGTGGTGCCGATGATCACCACACGGTCATGCTCCTGCTCCCTGTGGGGACAACAGAAACTAGTGGTGAGAAGTTCACAGGAATGCCGATATTCCGGCACCGACGATCACCACTCGGTGATGCTCCTGCTCCCTGTGGGGACAACAGAAACTAGTGGTGAGAAGATCACAGGAATGCCGATATTCCGGCGGTGCCGGTGATCACCACACGGTGATGCTCCTGCTCCCTGTGGGGACAACAGAAACTAGTGGTGAGAAGATCACAGGAATGCCGATATTCCGGTGGTGCCGGTGATCACCACACGGTGATGCTCCTGCTCCCTGTGGGGACAACAGAAACTAGTGGTGAGAAGTTTACAGGAATGCCGATATTCCGGTGGTGCCGATGATCACCAAACGGTCATGCTCCTGCTCCCTGTGGTTACAACAGAAACTAGTGGTGAGAAGTTCACAGGAATGCCGATATTCCGGCACCGACGATCAACACTCGGTGATGCTCCTGCTCCCTGTAGGGACAACAGAAACTAGTGGTGAGAAGATCACAGGAATGCCGATATTCCGGTGGTGCCGATGATCATCACACCGTGATGCTCCTGCTCCCTGTGGGGACAACAGAAACTAGTGGTGAGAAGATCACAGGAATGCCGATATTCCGGTGGTGCCGATGATCACCACACGGTCATGCTCCTGCTCCCTGTGGGGACAACAGAAACTAGTGATGAGAAGATCACAGGAATGCCGATATTCCGGTGGTGCCGATGATCATCACACCGTGATGCTCCTGCTCCCTGTGGGGACAACAGAAACTAGTGGTGTGAAGATCACAGGAATGCCGATATTCCAGTGGTGCCGATGATCACCACACGGTCATGCTCCTGCTCCCTGTGGGGACAACAGAAACTAGTGGTGAGAAGATCACAGGAATGCCGATATTCCGGTGGTGCCGATGATCATCACACCGTGATGCTCCTGCTCCCTGTGGGGACAACAGAAACTAGTGGTGAGAAGATCACAGGAATGCCGATATTCCGCTGGTGCCGATGATCACCACACGGTGATGCTCCTGCTCCCTGTGGGACAACAGAAACTAGTGGAGGGAAGATCACAGGAATGCCGATATTCCGGTGGTGCCGGTGATCATCACACCGTGATGCTCCTGCTCCCTGTGGGGACAACAGAAACTAGTGGTGAGAAGTTCACAGGAATGCCGATATTCCGGTGGTGCCGATGATCACCACACGGTGATGCTCCTGCTCCCTGTGGGGACAACAGAAACTAGTGGTGAGAAGTTCACAGGAATGCCGATATTCCGGTGGTGCCGATGATCACCACACGGTCATGCTCCTGCTCCCTGTGGGGACAACAGAAACTAGTGGTGAGAAGTTCACAGGAATGCCGATATTTCGGTGGTGCCGATGATCACCACACGGTGATGCTCCTGCTCCCTGTGGGGACAACAGAAACTAGTGGTGAGAAGTTCACAGGAATGCCGATATTCCAGTGGTGCCGATGATCACCACACGGTGATGCTCCTGCTCCCTGTGGGGACAACAGAAATTAGTGGTGAGAAGTTCACAGGAATGCCGATATTCCGGTGGTGCCGATGATCATCACACCGTGATGCTCCTGCTCCCTGTGGGGACAACAGAAACTAGTGGTGAGAAGATCACAGGAATGCCGATATTCCGGTGGTGCCGATGATCACCACACGGTGATGCTCCTGCTCCCTGTGGGACAACAGAAACTAGTGGAGGGAAGATCACAGGAATGCCGATATTCCGGTGGTGCCGGTGATCATCACACCGTGATGCTCCTGCTCCCTGTGGGGACAACAGAAACTAGTGGTGAGAAGTTCACAGGAATGCCGATATTCCGGTGGTGCCGATGATCACCACACGGTGATGCTCCTGCTCCCTGTGGGGACAACAGAAACTAGTGGTGAGAAGTTCACAGTAATGCCGATATTCCGGTGGTGCCGATGATCACCACACGGTCATGCTCCTGCTCCCTGTGGGGACAACAGAAACTAGTGGTGAGAAGTTCACAGGAATGCCGATATTTCGGTGGTGCCGATGATCACCACACGGTGATGCTCCTGCTCCCTGTGGGGACAACAGAAACTAGTGGTGAGAAGTTCACAGGAATGCCGATATTCCAGTGGTGCCGATGATCACCACACGGTGATGCTCCTGCTCCCTGTGGGGACAACAGAAATTAGTGGTGAGAAGTTCACAGGAATGCCGATATTCCGGTGGTGCCGATGATCATCACACCGTGATGCTTCTGCTCCCTGTGGGGACAACATAAACTAGTGTGTGGGGGGGGGGAGGGTCATTAGATCTCTGACAACTTGCTGAAAGAATGAGCCGTTGCCTGCACCACCGTAATCCGAAGCGGTTACTCGGTATATGAGATAATGTAAACAAACAAGAATGCAGTGGATATACCATTTATGAAGATTTCAAAAGTTCCTCTTGTCAGTGTAAACCAAGGCGGTTAAGCTACATATGGTGCTACAATGGGAAGTTTGTCCCCTGTTGATTAGGGCCATTTTACCCACGATTTCCGCCGTTTCCTTGGTAACCAGTCCTTTGTTTACACTTTCCCACCTGCTATTTGAAATTTTACCCACACCTATACGGCGTTTCTATGGTAACGAATCTCAATAAACTGTTCACAGACCATTAAATCAAAGTTGTTTTAAAACAAATAACAAATAATCTTATACTCTAAAACAAGCTCCGTTTGTCCAGGCAAAGTTTTTTTCGCTCCAAGGATTTATGATTTTGTTATTGAATATGCTGGTTTTGGCCTCCAGAAGTCGATTGGCGTTGGTCCCATAGCTGGGAAAAAGCCGGTTTTCGCGCTAGAACCCTTCAAAGTTTCCATGTTATCCTTATGGAGATTTTATTAATTGAACAAAAATCAGCTGATAACTGTAGATATAAACCAATGTGTTACATCTTTAACCTGTAGTTTAATACATTATCCTATACTCTTATACGAGCAATGTTTGCTTGTTTGCTTGTTTGCACAATTATCTCAAAAACGGCTCCGACGATTTCCTTCAAATTTTGGAATATGGGGGTTTTGGCCACCAGAAATCGATTGGAGCTGGTCCCATAGCTGGGAAAAATCCGGTTTTCGCGCTAGAGCCCTTCAAAGATCCCATGTTATCCTTATGGAAATTTTTTAACTGAACAAAAATCAGCTGATAACTGTAGATAAAATAAACCAATGTGTTACATCTTTAACCTGTGGTTTTAGGAAAATCATACCAATGTGCAGCAAACCTTCCGCCTGGCGAGTGAGCGGAGCGAACGAACTTTGTGTGAGAAACGAAAGTAATAATTTTACCGAGCTTAAGCTCGGTCCCCCCTGGTACTCTTATCTTATACTCTAAAACAAGCTCCGTTTGTCCGAGCAAAGTTTTTTTTCGCTCCAAGGATTTTTGATTTTTTGATTGAATATGGGGGTTTTGGCCACCAGAAATCGATTGGAGCTAGTCCCATGTCTGGGAAAAATCCGGTTTTCGCGCTAGAGCCCTTCAAAATTCCCATGTTATCCTTATGGAGATTTTTTAAATTGAACAAAAATCAGCTGATAACTGTAGATATGTTGCATATACTGCAATGTGTAACATCTTTAACCTGTAATTTAGGAAAATTATACCAAAGTGTAGCACCCTTCGGCCTGGCGAGTGAGCGAAGCGAACGAGCTCGTCTTAAAAAAGGAAGAGGGCGAGTGAGCGGAACGAACGAGCTTTGTGTAGGAATGAAAGTAATAATTTTACCGAGCTTAAGCTCGGTCACCCTGGTACTCTTATTATATACTCTAAAACAAGCTCCGTTTGTCCGGGCAAAGTTTTTTTCGCTCCAAGGATTTTTGATTTTTTTATTGAATATGCTGGTTTTGGCCTCCAGAAGTCGATTGGCGTTGGTCCCATAGCTGGGAAAAATCCGGTTTTTGCGCTAGAACCCTTCAAAGTTTCCATGTTATCCTTATGGAGATTTTATTAATTGAACAAAAATCAGCTGATAACTGTAGATATAAACCAATGTGTTACATCTTTAACCTGTAGTTTAATACAATTATACCAAAGTGCAGCAGGCTTGGCGAGTGAGCGAAGCGAACGAGCTCGTCTTTAAAATGGAAGAGGGCGAGTGAGCGGAGCAAACGAGTTTTGTGTGAGAACGAAAGAAATAATTTTACCGAGCTTAAGCTCGGTCCCCCTGGTACTCAGATATTAAATAAACGGTATCAGATAACTGACACATACTTTCTCCCAACAATATAAAAAAGGTGTTAAAAGCTTCAAACAATAATGTCTTGATAACTCAGTCGGATAGCTACCAGCTGAGCAGCGCGAGTTTGACACTACGCGCGTCTGTGACTTTTAACAACGTACTGCGTTTACCGCTAAACGAAAAATTGAATTTTCTCCGCAACCACTTGACGTAGAGCAATAATTAAAAATACTGGATTATTTATTTTTTTGAGCTTGATTCAGTAATCAGTAAAATTTATTTTAGGATATCAGCTATTTTGAAAATCCAAAAAATTTATTTTGTAAACACTTTTTAAACAGTAACTTTTAAACGCGCATTTTCTCGGAGATGCGGGTGGTGTCATTTTATTCAGCTTTTTAATCTTAGTAAACCAAAAAATTTAAATCAAAATCGTTAGAGCCGTTTTTGAGAAATTTTGATTTTTCAAGTTTTTTGAGGGTTTTTGGGGGTAAAATACCCTTAAAAATAAAAAAAATTCAAAAAAAGAAAAAAAACGATTGGAATTATCGTGGGTTTGGACCTACATACCAAATTTCATCAAAATCGGACCATTGGGGCAATCTCTGGCTCTGTTTACATCCAGACACACACACACATCCACACACACACACTCACACACACACACACACACACACACATACTTGTTCGCCTATATTTGTGGGTCCTTGGGATTACACACCTATTTGTGGGGCCTTGTATGTGCATTTGACAGGTATTGTGGGGCCATTTGAAATTGTGGGGCCATACAAAAAAACTAATATAACTTAACTTAAATTAACCTAACCTAACCTAACCTAACCTAACCAAACTTAACCTAACCTTACTTAACGATCATTGTCTATTTTGACCAAAAAAAAAAAAAAAAAAAAATAGAATTGTAGCTAAAAATAAAAAATCTAATTTTAGTGGGGCCGTGTGTATGGCCCCACAATTTCAGAAGGCCCCGCTCTCAGGTGAAAGGCCCCGCTCTTTGTATCCAGACACAGAGACACCCACACACACGCACAGATAGAATTCACTCTGAAAACCACTTTTTTGGACTCAGTTGGCACCAAAATGGATAAATCCACCAACAACTCAAATTCAAAAATTTTAACGAAAACAATACTTTCTCCATATATAATGAGATCTCCATATTGTGATTTTTTAAGTAGTTTGCGAATAATAAGAATAGCTAAAACTGGTATCCAAGGAAACAAAGGTAAAAGAGTGGGATGATTGCCGAGGAAACGGTGGGAATCGTGGGTAAAATGGCTCATATCAACAGCAAACAAAAATTTGGAATAATTCTAAATGAATTTTCGTTTAAACTAGAGTGGGGGAAGCAGTCATCAATATTTTCAATTCACAATTTTAAGATGGGTACGGATGAGTGTAAAGTACAACACAGCAATTAACTAACGGAATAATTTAAGGGTGTAAATTTTAAGCAATGTAATTAGAAATACTTTAGACCTTCTATAAACGGCTAATCAAGGGTTTTCTTTGAATTAAATGAATTTTCCTTCTTTTTTTTTAAAAAAGGCTATGTACTACCTTACGAGCATTTCCTTATTTTATCGATTAAAATAGTTTTTAGAGTTATTTTTGTTTGTATAACTCTTCTCAAAGTAAGCTATTGTTCATTTCTATGTTAGTTCTTGATTTATAAAGCGTCGTATCAATAAATGATACCTAAAGGAATTTACACTACTACCCCGTTTTATTATGATTATAGTTTTATTTCACGGCAGGAGTATGAAAAAGACAACCCCTCGAAAAAGGTTATTTACTATAGAATTTTCCTCAAACAAACTGAATTAGTGGAAACTTCATATTTTAATCAAACAATTTTAGTGTGGTCGTTATAGGCTTAAAATTATATAAACTCAAATAGTGTCCCCATAAATTAATATTGACATACTACTAAATATTCAAATTGTCTGTTGTAAGTTTGAATGTAAAAAGCCGGCAAATCGAATTTGAAGAAATCAGTAAGTTGTAACACTGACTAATTACACTAACGTGAACAGATTTCTTCATCCAATGTAATTTTGTTCTTATATCGATACTTTGAATGTTGGTGTACGTCGCGCCAGATTTGTTGCAGTAGATGTTGCAATTATTCAGCTGGATTTACAGTGCCGCAAAAACATAAATATCAAAACACATAAATATCGCAACATAAATAAAACACTCCGTTAAACAATTTTTCATTATTGTTTAAGAAGAGTGGTAATACTGATTTATCTTTTATATGTCACTTGTACTTCAATGGACGCTACGAAATATCGCGCCACCGTAAATTGGATTTAAACAGGCCTATGCTATGAGAAGTATATTCACGTTAGTGTCTATAGTCAATGTTTATTGCATCAACAAATAACAACTTAATAAAAATAAATAACCAATACAATTTTAACAGGTAAGGACACATGCTTTTGAATCTATCAGATTTCACATTCGTATAACTGCCCTGACTCAATCAGGTCAGACAAGATGACAAGCTCAACAAAACTTCGGTGGACCACCGAGAGCCGAGGGGTGTTTGATGTAAGGTTTAAATTTATGATTCTGTATAGTACGAGTATAAATGAAGAAGACGTTATATCAGTGTAAAACAAACTCACCCTTGTGGTTTTGGTGAAGAAAAGTATATTTGGGAAAGTAAAAGCAGAACAGTGGACTGGAAGATCATGACTGACTGACTTCTGCGGACAATAAACCATGGATGATAACTCAGTGCTGCCACCACTGCAACTGCCAATCTCGGAGTGGCGGTGCAAGCCCGGCGCGAGTGTCCGAGCCGCTATCAGCCCTCCACCGCGACATGAGTGACCCCTGCCTGTTATCTGGCTGACCTTTCTCTTGCTGAACTTGCTGTCTTCAACCAAAACAAAAAACATGAGGAAATGTGCTCATTGTTATCCCAGGACAACTTTGAACTGGTTTTTGCCAGTTGAAAAGTTGATATAAGGTACAACAAACAAAGTTGTCATAACATATTTTGCCTGTTTACTATGACAGTTTTCTTTTACCTATGACACTATAGTTTAAGGGGGCTCACAGAAATTTATATGTAGATATGAACACCATATGTTCCTTGCGGAATAAAAAGTCTTTTTTCATCAGTTTTGATGTATTTTAGCTAGTTCAATGCTGCTTATCTCTTTCAACAACAGTTTACCAACCATAATTATATCAGTACATTTTTTTAGTAAACATAATAATTAAAACGAATAATACCATTTAAAATGTAAAAACAGTATTTTAAAATAAAAATAAACGATATATTTCTTATTTAAACTAAACATTGTCATAGAATCATCAATACATGAAATTGAGTTTTGAAATATTTAATCTACAACTTACCGGTAAATAATTATTCAACCAATGTATTGTTAAAACTTTTCCTCGTTGTCGATTGTTTCGGGTGGTTTTAATAAACAATTGTGTAAACGATTGCGCATCAGCGGCGACAATGTTGTTGCCAGTCGTGTTTAATTCGAGCTGTTTCCATTCTCTGTTCAAACAAAAGGGCTATAGTAACCTATTTATGTCTATTAATTGTACTTATGACTATTTTTTTTTTATTATTTCGATAAATTTGGATTGGTTATGGATTGGTATTGTGTTTTAAAGTAGTGGTCTATTTTCTACTTCTTGACAAACGTTTGAAAGAGGCATTTTTATAGGAGCTTGTAGGGGCAAAGGCCCTTAAAAATCCAAATGATGATGTTATCTCCAAAACTAAGTTTCAATTCATAATCTAGTTGCACAATTACTACATTTCTTCTCAAGCTGTAGTATGAATCTACACGGTTGGATTTTCTTATAAAATATTACTTAATCTTGACTTATCTTTTTGATTATAACAAATCAGTAATCCACCAATAATCAATTCAGTAATCATGACACACAAAAATATCAGAAAGCACACAAGGCCATAGGTGTTGGGTGGCGTTCTTCCTCCTTGTACTACAATCACCAACTGAAATCTGTCTTTAATCGTTATCATCTGTCTCGAGAGAAAGTTGGTTTGAATTAATTATATCCATTTTGTCAGATTCATATGGAAATTTGTAATAAATATTTGTCAATTACCGATAATACTAATATTAAGACTTGTTTTAATGTTTCGTTTATAAGATTGTTGGGTACATTGTGTAAAAAGATGCCCACAAGGGTTTTGGGGTAGAAAAATATGTCCCCAGGGACGTAATTAATATCCCTCGATCTTTAGCATAAAATAACTGAAGTTACTTGTAAAGTTAATTTAAACCTTAGTTAAATTAATTTAAGTTTGTAAAGACCCACAAAAGCTAATTACATATTTTGAAGCGTATGTAACTAGTTTGAAGCGCTGACAAAAATATAAATAATTGTATTTTATAATCCAGCAATGTTTAGTGTTTTGAGTGTTAATGCTGTAACTTTTTAAAGCGGCTTCATCAAAATAATCAGTTAAAAATAGGACGAAATTAAAAAAAAAAAAAAAAAAAAAAAACATGATAGTACACAGAATTAAAAAATATTTCGACACGACTTCATTCCATGAAAGCAATATTTCTGACGCAGGCTTGGACACGTGAGTTATTATGCCATACACAAGTCCAAACATTAAAAATCATGTTTCTCTTAAAACTTTTTCCATTCGACTTCTGTTACAAATATCTTTAATATAATTTAATATTTTTCCATTAAATTGTTAGACATAGTTTAATAGACTATAGAAATCAATCAATTTTAACATTTTTACTACTAGCAAGTAATTTATTTACTTTTACTTTCTCCCTCTATACCATAGAATATGGAGAAAGTATTGTTTTCGTCAAAATTTTCGAATTTGAGTTGTTGGTTGATTTATCCATTTTGGTGCCCCCTGAGTCCAAAAAAGTGGTTTTCAGAGTGAATTCTATCTGTGCGTGTGTGTGGGTGTCTCTGTGTCTGGATACAAACACTAAACAGAACTAGAAAAGGCCCCAGTGGTCCGATTTTGGTGAAATTTGGTATGTAGGTCCAAGCCCACGACAATTCCAGGCGTTTTTCATTTTTTATATTAAGGGTATAAAACCCCAAAAAACCCCAAACGTGAAAAATCAAAATTTCTCAAAAACGGCTCTAACGATTTTGATTAAAATTTTGTGGTTTATTAACATTAAAATACTGAATAAAATGGCACCACCCGAATCTCCAAGAAAATGCGCGTTCAAAAGTTATACAATAAAAAGTGATTTAAAAATAATTTTTTACAAAATAGTTTACTTCTCATCATTAAATCAAGCTCAAAAAACTAAATAATCTAGTATTTTAAATTATTACTCAACGTCAAGTGGATGTGGAAAAAATTCAATTTTTCGTTTAGCGGTAAACGCGGTACGTTGTTAAAGTCACAAACGCGCGTAGGGTCAAACGCTGGTAGCTATCCGACTGAATCATCAAGGCATTAATGTTTAAAGCTTTTAACACATTTTTTATATTGTTGGTAGAACTATGTGTCAGTTAACTGATACCGTTTAATTTAATTTCAATCTTTATGCATATTAATTTATTAATCATCTTTCAGTACAAGAAATAGATCCCACTTACTCTAATTACTCCCACTCACAACAATACAAAATAACATAAAAATCCACCAATAGATAGTCCATTGTTCAATACTTTACATAAAATGTGTATGTACTTTAACTGAAGAATCTAGTGGACATATGAACTAAAGCAAAAAAAAAAAAAAAAAAAAAAAAAAAAAAAAAAAAAAAAAACTTAATACTGGTTATATTATGTTGGGCTATCTTACTGCATGTATACCATCATTTTGTAACTTAATATTGTTTTTTTTCATTTTATATAGTGTTAGAAATATTGCAACAACATAGTTTGGGTAGTTAAAATGTTAAAACATTGACCAAAAGGTATTGTTAAAACATCAATGGACACTGTAACCAAACACACATTTAACGTATTGCATCTCGTTTAATCACTTCGCTAATTAATGAGTTGTTGATTAGCAAGTGGAATGTATATTAATCATGAGTCAAAGCATGTATAAACGTTTAACAGTAAAGAGGAGAAAACATAATGTGTTTAAAATGTCAAATATAATTTAAATTATAATTCTAAATTGTTTATTGACATCAAACTACTGTGAGGGGGGAACTGGATTAATATTGTTTTATTTAATTATTAACTATTGATTGTTGGGTTTTAAAATTGTTAGTTTCAGGCGAGGTCAAGGCAATAATGTAAGGAGGAAGTATTTGAGCTTGCTGTTGTATGAGTAGACTGGAACTGTTATTAAACAATAGCTTGTTTATGCTGACCTATTGGTAGCTCTGGCTTAAATAGGTCAGCAGACTTGGTTTCGGGGGTGTGTGTCTAGTGCAGTGATGTGAGTGTATAGGTTTGGGGGGTTAGGTTCGAAGGGCCATGGGGCTCAAGGCCTGGGGCCCGGGGTAAGTCCAAATTAATTGGGGTTTTCTAAATTAAGGGGGTACTATCCAAATTGATTATTTGTTTAAAGTTTTTCTAGTTTAAAGGTTTGAGTATTTCTTTGGGAGTTCCAGTCTACTTAACCCTAACATTAAATTTAATAAATGCATAAGTTGAATTCCGTTCTTGTTTATCATTAGTTTGAAACTATTGTATTTTCTGTTTGTTATGTTGATTTTAATATCTGTTAATTATATTTGGTTTTGAATCTTAACATGTCTCTTTTTATTTAATGAGCTACGCCCTCAGTCATGTAGTGTGGCTTCTCAGTCTGGCCAACTGGAAAGTCGTATTCTATGACAGGTGATGGATGCGCCGGACGTTTTGTTTTACAAAACGTTCGATCCTGGTACTGCTCTTTTTAATTGGTTTTTTAATTTGGGGGTTTCAGTTTACAGAAGGGTTAAGCTTTTACTTTTCAAAATTTAAAATGTTTTGTTTAAACGAGTTTAAGGTAAATTTGAAAAAGGGACATGTTTTTTCTAATATCATAGTATGTTCAAAATTAAATTTTAGGTATCCAAGTTTTTTTTAGTATGAGATTTAAGTGGGGGCAGGGTTGGTGTGTAGAGTTTTGTTGGAAGATGATAAGTGTAAAGTGTGTTTAGGTGGTGTTATTAGTTATGTTTACGATAGTGCGTAGAGTTGGGTTTTAGTGTTACAGCACGGGCTGTGAGACAGATGTTGGTTACGTGTAAATGTGGTTGTGTTGAGCCACACGGGCTTTTGAATTAGTTATCAGTGTTTTAGAGGCAAGTGGTTTGTTTGCTTCAAGTGAAGTGAAGTTTAATTTTGTGTTCTTGAGGTGTTTTTGAAATGTGCGCGAGGGTCCATGCCGCGATAAGTGTTTTTGTGCCGCGAGGGTCCATTCCGCGATGTGTGTGTTATGATATGTGCCGCGAGGATTCATGCCGCGATTTGTGTTTTATACAGGAGTTTTGTATGTTTAGTGTTTTGAGGGCACAGCGTGTTTTAAGCAGAGATTGCTTTTTGTCTAATTGAGAGATGTACTGTGTTTTGTGTCGGGTAGAGAGAATCCCCGCCATGTGTTTATGATGTATGTTTCAGGCTGAGAAAGCAGGTTGATGATGAAGCTGAGTGTGTTTTTTCCCACTCTTGAGAAAATGATTTGTTTTGAGTTTTAGGTACAGTGAGAGCCAGAGTTTTTAGGCTGTGTTTTTCCAGAGAAATTTTCAAATGCAGACTAATTGAGTTTTCAGGTCGGCGCTCGAGTTTTATGTTTTATCTAATGATGTGTGAGGAGAGAGTTTTATTGCTTTGGGAGATGTATAAGGAAGGAGTTTTATTGTTTAAGTTTAGAATAGATCTTAGAGTAGTACATTTTGGGGATTTGTGTATTTATATGTTTCAGGTTATTTGATTAAAACTACAGGGTTTATTAATTTATTTAGTATTACTGCTATGTACTATGTTGGAGAGAATGCTAGGAAGACCAGTTTTGTTGTTGATGCATCTGTTTTCAGGTCAGAACTGCTGAGTCTGGTGCTGATGAACTGCAGTAGTCAACTTGACCTTGCTGATGCATGTGATTCTTGATGCTTGTAAATAGGCAATGTGTGGAATGCATGACTAGGGATGCTTTTACTAACATTTGTTTGTTTAAATTATAAATGGATATTTTTCTGTTTAATAATATTCATAGAAAATTTAAACTCAGAATTTTTCACATAGATAGTTTGTTTTTGATCAAATAAGAGTGAATCATTCAGTTAAAGGTTTTATAATTTTTTGTTTTTTGTTTTTTTTTCATAAAGATTTGGGCCCAAATCTATTTTTTCCTTTTAATGTGTGAGAAAGATTTTGTTTAATTTGTTTTAATCGTTTGAGTGTAAAATGATTAGTGTGAAATTGATAGCAGTTTTCAATAATTTATGAGGATTTGTATAAATTTGCGCAAAGTATTATGAGAGTTGGGTGTATAAGATTTTGTTTAATTTGTTTGAATCGTTTGAATGTAAAATGATCAGTGAGAAATTGATTTTATATGTACTCATTTTTTATTAATAGTTATAGGTACGGTAATTTATGAACATTAGTTCTAGCAAATTTTTTTTATTAGGTAAAAACTTTTTAAAAGCATTTTTGTTTTGTTTTTTATGATATTTTTGGAAACCTTTGTAGATTTCATTAACTTTTTCAAAGAGATTTATTGCTTACTCGTCAATAATGAGTTTTAATTAAATGAATTAATTACTTATTCAGCTCAAATGAACATTTTAAGCTAAAAATTATGTTTCATGAAAATGACTTGCAAGAGATTATTTTTAAAGATGACTGTTGTTACTTTTTAATGTTTCAGAGTAACTGCGTTTTATGGTGAAATATTATGATCAATATTGTTAATGGGGGCACTGGCTAAATACTTCCTCTACAATAAATGTTTGTAATGTTTGAGTTTTTTTATCTGGGATTTTAAATTGGTAAATTTTGTCAGGGGCTACAATGAGATGTTTTTTTCTAACCTTTTTTTTAGTAATTTTTTGTAATGTTCTAAATTCTTCCCTCAACTAATGTTCCTTTTCCTTAACTGACCAAAGAGACATCCTTCGGCTGCTTGAAATCATGGATCTACCCTCAACCTATCAGTTCTTGCTGGACTTCTATTTGGGTTACTACTTCATCAGAAGGATTATCTTCAGTATCATCATCTTGTGTGGCCTTCGTGGAGCGATCACTGTTGTGGCTGGGCCGAGTTTCAGACATCAAAGGACGAACTTTATATCCGGCTCCTGCCATTTCTTCAACTGGCCAGGAACAACCACCATCTATACACGTGATGACGCAGACGATCCAGGAACTTCAAGCTTGGTGGGGACCCAATGGTTCGATGCTGACACTTGCGGTTTTTGGAGACTAGCAGCATCGCAGATGGAGAGGGTAGATGGACCACGGCACTACTAAACAACGGGAGCACTCCAGTCGACATTGTTTGGTCAGTCCTGTCCATTCCATAATTTTCCTTCCTAGTTTTTCCATATTTTAATTTGTAAAATGTATAAGTAGGGAAATTAACTGTGTTTAAAATTTAAAATTTCATATGAGACGCTGAGGACATCGTCTTCGGAAGAAGGGGGGATGTAAGGGGGGAACTGGATTAATATTGTTTTATTTAATTATTAACTATTGATTGTTGGGTTTTAAAATTGTTAGTTTCAGGCGAGGTCAAGGCAATAATGTAAGGAGGAAGTATTTGAGCTTGCTGTTGTATGAGTAGACTGGAACTGTTATTAAACAATAGCTTGTTTATGCTGACCTATTGGTAGCTCTGGCTTAAATAGGTCAGCAGACTTGGTTTCGGGGGTGTGTGTCTAGTGCAGTGATGTGAGTGTATAGGTTTGGGGGGTTAGGTTCGAAGGGCCATGGGGCTCAAGGCCTGGGGCCCGGGGTAAGTCCAAATTAATTGGGGTTTTCTAAATTAAGGGGGTACTATCCAAATTGATTATTTGTTTAAAGTTTTTCTAGTTTAAAGGTTTGAGTATTTCTTTGGGAGTTCCAGTCTACTTAACCCTAACATTAAATTTAATAAATGTATAAGTTGAATTCCGTTCTTGTTTATCATTAGTTTGAAACTATTGTATTTTCTGTTTGTTATGTTGATTTTAATATCTGTTAATTATATTTGGTTTTGAATCTTAACATGTCTCTTTTTATTTAATGAGCTACGCCCTCAGTCATGTAGTGTGGCTTCTCAGTCTGGCCAACTGGAAAGTCGTATTCTATGACAGGAATTTCTCACTGATCATTTTAATTAGTAGTTAATAATTAAATAAAACAATATTAATCCAGTTCCCCCCTTACACTACAATGTATGACAATGAAAAACATCATAAACTACATTATTTTAAGAAGCATGTCATTAACTGTGTAGTGTTTATTTGTATTCTATATGAAAGTTTATTAAATGCCTAGGTTGCTTTCAACTATCAAAAAATTGGTGGGCTGAGGTTTACTTTACACCAAATTTTCAACCTGGTCCACACTTAAACATTTCTCGTGTCTGCTCTAAGGCCAATTTTGTGATAGGCTTCATCTTTAGATCTATTAGAGGCTCAATTTTTCTCCACCGTGTAAACCCTAAATATGACTCTAGTACGTTCCATCAAAATATAATTCGCTTTTATTGTACCCATATCAGCTCGGACTTATATCCGAGTTAGAAAGAGACTAAAATTGTTTCCTAATGTTCTTTGAAGTTAGGATGGGATTTCAGTTCATCGAAGTTCCAATCACCGAAATCATGCTACTTTTTTATTTGCTTCCATTATCTCATCGAAGATCACTGATGGACTCTGTCTTCATATATAAGATCGTCAATGGCATGATGGACTGCCCTGACCTACTTGGAAAGCTTGATTTCCACATCTTCGGGCCACTTAAAACATCAACAGATATTTGTCAAACATCAACATCAACATCAACATCAAACATCAACATCAACATCAAACATCAACATCAACATCAAACATCAACATCAAACATCAACATCAAATGATATTGCGATTTGTCAGATCGCACCACTCTACCTCATACCATATGCTCATACAAACGATCAGTACAGTCCGGTGACAAAATATGTAGCAATGTCAACTTCTTCTACCTTCAAGACTGACGTATACCTTCAAGCAATGTCACTGCGCGACTACTGAGACCTATATATTTGAATCCTTATCCCACATTCTTGGAAATTGTCCCTTCAGTTCTCTTTTACGAAATGAGCGCCACAACAAAATAAGGAAGATCATAGCAGACTGCTTTAGAGAAAAAGGGTATGAGGTCTATGAAGAGGTCACATCAATTGCGGATATGGGGTCCATAAGAAGAGCTGACATTATAGTCATATATGATAGATCCTACTGATCGTTTTGAAAGAAACAATGAACAACTAGAAGAGGTGCACAATGAAAAAACTCAGATATACAGAGACACAATACGTTACTACAAAGAAAAATATGAAATACAAAATTTAGATATATATGGATTACAAATTGGGGCTAGAGGTACCATACCCAAATTCTGTATGGACTTTTGGTCAAAATTCAAACTAAACAAAGATAAACTTCAAGAACTGGCAACTACAACAACAAAATTCAGCGTATCAATCTTGAGAAACCTTTTATATAATACTGAAAATTGATATTTACGTACAAGACTTAACAAGTAAAATATTTAATTCGGAATCCATTTAACGTAAAATAACCAAATTTGTACTCCTTTGTTTTAAGCAACTTCAAATGTGAAGAAGGTGAAAATTTATTGTAAATAAATTTGTCTTTATATACTCTCTTAAGGAGAAACAACTGTTATAGCGAAACATTTGTACGTTTGTATAGTTTTTATATTTATTTACATCTTACAGTATTATTTGTTGAATTCTCATGATCTTTATTGCGTTGAATGCAATGTACCAATATTGTTATATTTAATGTTGTATTATTTAAGTAGAGTATTAGTTTAGAGAACACGAATGTAAAATGGTGTTTGTCGTGGATAAATAAATAACTTTCCCAACAAACATCTTTCGTTTGCCTATATTAAAACAATAACGTTTACACCAGGATTTGTGACACAGTAGATTGAGACAAATTGATGTCTAACACATTTTAAATTGTTAAGCTACACAGTTAATAGTAATTTTTGAACTTTTTTTATTCGTAACTACTCATCACTTAATAAAAACACTTTTATAAAAAAATGCTATATTTCGAATTATTTTCATAATTCATCTTCATGCTACATGATAACAAATTGATAAAGTTATCAATGAAATAATTAAAATATTAAAATAATAAAAAAATTTTAAATAAATAAAATAAGAAAATAATTTTTAAAATCATATACAAGGTGTCAAAAGCTCAGGAACGGCTCAACTTTTTACAGGAATCAATTTTTTTAATGAGACATTTTTTTTTTTAAGAGGTTGGCGGACCTCTTTTTGCCTTACTTTGCCCCGTCCACATAGACTATTGATCTGTGCGTGGATCGTATTAGACAAAGTAAGGGGGTGAGCCGCTACAGTACAAGATGAAAGGTACTGATAAAAGTTCACTGGCAGAACGCGGATTCGAACCCACGACATCGCTGCCATGGTCCCGAAGTCCGGCGCGCTAACCACTACGCCACCGACTTACCCAAATTTTACAAGTATATAAGCATTTAAAATCTAATTTTCAGTTATATTGAGGATTTTTATATCCCTAGAGGGACGGCACATAGTAAGTAAGAAGAAATAGTTATTTGTGCTTCTAGGGACTAAAGTAGCCTACACTTTTTTCTCCCTGAAGGGAAACTGTTTTCCATGAGAGAGAAAAATTACTTTAGTACCTTGGTTCCCCCCACATTTTTCCTCCGAATACACGAATAAAATTTATTTGTATAACAATAGGCCTACCGTATATATTTTTACTTTACCTTAATATGATCCCTTGCTCTGTCAAGCTGGATCAGTCACCTCAATATAAAAACACACAAGGTATTCTATATCATTTTTAAAGAACACGAAATAACATATAACAATATTGGTACATTGCATGCAACGCAATAAAGATCATGAGAATTCAAGAAATAATACTGTAAGATGTAAATAAATATAAATACCCCCGTAGCAGCAGACCTGCGTACTCAGCGAATTTCCAATGAAATTTCAAGATTATTTATTTTCCCCATAAAAACACCATAGGATCGAGTATTTAGGTTTTGCTGCCATGGGGTGTTGTTAGAAAATCTAAGTTAATCAATAATTGGTGAATGTAAACACAAAATTGTGTCAAGCTCTAGCAATTTTTTATTAACCCCATAAACCCCAGGGGGGTGAGGTTTGCCGCCATATGAGTATTGGAAGCAATTATAAGTTAAGCCCTATCTAGATAATGTGCATACCAAATTTGATTAAGTTATGTCAATAAATAAGCAAGATATGGGATTTTCTTGATTTCCCATAAGAATAACATGGGAAACACATTTTTTGAATTTCCCCGTAACCAGTTACACTAAAATAAAAATTCAAAATACCTCATTGTTTGTTTTCTTAAGCTTTTTTAAATGGTTTCAGTTAAAATTGATAAATTTTGAAAATTGAGGTCCAAAAATGCCAAAAACCCATTTTTGACCCCTTTGAAACCCCATAAAAAACCATTCCCATAACCCGACAATGCTGGTTCGCGAACTCATGCAAATACACCTGGTCTTACACATTCATACCAAATTTCATTAAAATCGGAGGTTCCCTTCAAAAGTTATCAGTATCACGGACACATATCTATATCTATATATATATATATATATATATATATATATATATATATATATATATATATATATATATATATATAAGTAGATAGTATCATGTTGGTTCTGGCTCACTTTTGGAGACAATCAAAAATCAAACAAATTTCACAGTTTTTTAATACAATTATGCAATATTTTTGCCATTTTTTGGCCAATTTTCAGCTTTTGTCAAATTGTCATAAAAAATATGCAATTTTAATGAAATTTTTAACAAATATGCCTGAATTTTCTACAAAATAAAATTTTTTTAAAAACAAGTTAAATTATCACATTTTATAAGTATTTTTTCAATAAAATTAATAGTCGACTTTTCATAAGGTAATTTAAAATTTTAGTAGTATTTTTTCAATAAAATTTGAATCTTTTTAAAATAAGTAAAATTAAGGTTTAGTATCAATAATATTGTAATAATTATTCAAATTTAACTAAAGCAGTTTCTTTATCATCAAAAGTCTTAATATCAGTGACAATTAAATGTAAATCTTTTTTATTTAATTCTTTAATCGATTTATCATCAATTACATTAGTAAATCTTTTTGGTAAATGTACTTTACATTTTTCTAATTCAACAATAATTGTATATCCATATTTATCTTTAATTCTTTCAAATTTTTCAATTTTATATTTTTCATTTAAATTTAAACTTTTTAATGGTTTATATTCTTTAAATCTTAATTCTCCAACATTATTAATTTCTTCTAGCAGATCCATTTATATAGGGAAAAATATCACAAACTTGTTTGTGATAGATATGTTAAAAAGTCATTATCATAATTAGGTTTTATACAAAAATCCATATTTAAGTATTTAAAAATCATAGGTAATAATTTTTTGTATGATATATTACTTTTCTTAAAACATATATATTTATTAAAAAATAGTGTAATTTTTTCTTTATCTTCATTATTTAATTCAAAATCAATATTGTATATTTTGTTTAAAAATTGACAGTAAAATATCCAATTTGTATAATTCCTTTGTTTTAAAAATAATTTTATATTCTTAGGTGTTATTTCAAAATGATTGGAAATACATAAAATATATAATTCATTAATTAATTGTTGTGTTTTATATGGTTGAAAATGGTTAAATTCTCTTAAAATATGTTTAAGATGTTTATTCTTATTACTTTTTCTCTTAATCTTTTTTTCATAAATAATTCTTTTACATATATTACATCCTACATAATTTCCAATAATAGTAAAATTAGTTTGATTATGACATCTATAACACATATCCATTTATTAAAAAAAAAAATTATACGTAAATGAATGAACCAATTCATTGTCACAAATGTAAGAAAAAAACTAAAAATATTAATCCACAAATTGTTGAAATGAAAAATGGATTATATAGAATTGCTACTAAATGTTCAATTTGTAAAACAAATAAAAGTAAAATTTTGAAAAAAAGAAGTTAAACCTATAATTAAAAAAGAATTAACTAAAAATGAACAAATAATTGAAGCAAATGAAATTCATGCTCCAATTAGAAAGAAATTTTTAAAAAGAAAAATAATTACATTAGGTATTGATGATTTATGGGCAGCAGATTTAATTATAATGAAAAATTATGAAAAAGAAAATGATGTTTATAAATATATGTTAAATGTTATAGATACTTTCTCAAAATATGTTTGGTCAAAACCATTAAAGAAAAAAGATGGAAAAACAGTTTCTAAAGCATTTGAAGAAATAATTAAGGATGCAATTAAAATTAATCATAAATCACCTAATCTTTTACATACAGATAAAGGATTAGAATTTATCAATAAAGATTTTAATGAAATATTAAATAAATATGATATTAAATTGTATCATACAGAAAATGAAGAAAAATCAAGTATAATAGAAAGGTACAATAGAACACAAAATGAAAAAAATGAAAATACAATTTGAAATTAATAAAAATTATAGATGGATAAATATTTTACCAAAAATTGTTAAAGAATATAATAATTCATATCATTCAACAATTAAAATGAAACCAATTGAAGTAAATAAAAATAATGAAAAGGATTTATTAGATACTGTTTTTAAATATAAACCACCAAAAATAATAACCAAATCAAAATTTAAAATAAATGATAGAGTTAGAATTGGAAATAAAAAATCAACATTTTCTAATAAATATAAAAATAATTGGTCTAGAGAAATATTTATAATTTCTAAAATTAATAATACAAATCCAGTTACTTATAGTATAAAAGATCAAAATAATGAAGATATTATTGGAAATTTTTATGAATATGAATTGAAAAAAAACCAATTTGTAAATTTTATTTTATATAAATGGAAAAGATATGTTTAAGGTGTAAATTATATAAAGATATATCTAAATTTTATAAAGACAAAAATACTAAAGATGGGTTATATTATTATTGTAAAGAATGTAAGGATGTGTATTATAAAAAATTATATGATAGTATTAAAGTTATTGAATTAAATGAAAAACAATGTCATAAATGTAAAGAAATTAAACATATTTCAAATTTTAATAATTATCATTATAGTAAAGATAGAAAAAATACAATTTGTATACAATGTATTAGAGAAATGTTTTTAAAACCACAATTTTGTGAATGTGGAAGAAATATTAAATGGACTAATAATTATTTAAGACATTTAGAAACTAAAATTCATGACAAAAATATAAAAATTAGAAAATTTAAAAATATGATAAAAATAATAATTTTACTTGTTTTAAAAAAGTTTAAATTTTATTGAAAAAATACTATAGAAAACTTAAATTGACTTATAAAAGTTAACTATTGATTTTTATTGAAAAAATACTCTAGAAAATTTAAATTAACTTGTGAAAAGTTGACTATTGATTTTATTGAAAAAATACTCTAGAAAATTTAAATTAACTTGTGAAAAGTTGACTATTGATTGAAAAATTAAAATTTAAACTATAAATTACCTGGAAAAAAGTGGAAAAACTTCTCATATTTTTAAGAGTTTTATTTCTAAGTAAAAATTGTTTCTAATAAATGGAACGAACAAATAAAAATATTAATTGTCCTTATTGTAATAAAAATATATTATATAAAAATTATGATAGACATTATAACTCAACTAAACATTTATTAAATAAACAAAAATATGATAATAAAATATTTGAATTAAAACATTGGTGTAAAAATAATAATATATATAATTATAAAAATAAAACTTTAGATGAATCGACAAATATTAAAGAAACATTTGATCTTACAAATTATTCATTATTTAATATAGAAAAATTAAATGAAATTGCAAAAAAATTATCTGTCAGAAATTATGAAAATTTATCTAGAGATGAACTAATTAAAAGATTAAACAAAATTAAAGAAAATCCAAATAATTTAAGATAGATCATTAAAATATATTCAAAATTTAGCAATTAAAAATAGTATTAAAATTGTTAATAAAACTAGAAATGAATTGATTGGATTATTAAATGATTATTTTAAAAATAAACCAATTCCAAAAGAAAATATAATAAATATTCAAGAAGCTTCGTCATTAAAAGGATATTTTCAAGATTATATTTTAACAAATTCAAATGATGATTTAGATATTAATGATTATTTAGAAACTCAAAGAAATGAAATAAAAAAATTGATAGAAAAACAAAAATTCAAAAATATTAAAGGACAGATGGCTTTAGAATGTGAATATGAAAGAAAATTAATAAATGGTGAAATTCAAAATAGTAATATGTATTTTTGTATAAAAAGTTCAGATATTTTAAATATAGATGATTTTATTGATGATCAATTTAAGAAATTAATAGTTAGAGAACAACTAAATCAACCATCAAAAGGCTCTGGTTGGTCATTAAAAAGATGTGTTGAATTAAATCTAAAATTATCTAAAAATAATTCATTAAATGCTGGATCATATATAGAATTACCAAATGAAATTAAGAATAAAAAATGTTGTGTAAATTTTAAAAATAAAGATGAATATTGTTTTATTTATGCAATTAGATGTGCTATTGATAAACCAAACAAAAATGCTGAAAGAGTTAAACAATACCAAAAATATATAAATGATGATATTTTTAAAGGTTTTGATTATCCAATAACATTAAAAGATATTAAATTATTTGAAAAAAGATCATTTGATTCTAAATATAATTATCCATCAATGTCAATAAATATTTATAGAATTGATGAAGTTGAAAAAATAGTGCCATTACAAATATCTGAACATTATAATACAAAACTAGAAATTGATTTATTATATTATAAAATTGGTAATAATTCTCATTATATATTGATTACAGATTTAAGTAAGTTAGTATCTAAGCAATTAACACAAAAAAATACAAATAAAAAATATATTTGTAGAAGATGTTTAACTCATTTCTACAAAAACAAAGACTTAAATAATCATTTAGAAATATGTAAATCATTAGAACCTTGTAGACCTATAATGCCATTTAAAGGTCAAACTGTAAGTTTTAAAAATTATTATAAAAAGTTTGAACATCCATATGTAATTTATATGGATTTTGAAAGTATATTAGAAAAGATTGATAATTGTAAAAACAATCCAAATTGTTCACATACAAATAAAATTCAAAGACATAAACCATATGGATTTACAATTTATTTAGTATCTAGAGTAACTAATAAAATGTATAAACCTATTTGTTATAGAGCAAAAACTAAAGAGGAATTAATAAATAGACCAAATAAATTATTTGAATATTTAGATGAAATTTCAAAATATATAGCTAAAAAATATAATTCAAAAAATAAAAAGCCTATGAATTTAACTAATGAAGAAGAAATTAATTTTTTAGAAAACAAATATTTGTCATATTTGTGAAAAAATTGGTTTTGATAATGATAAAAGAATAAAAGTAAGAGATCATTGCCATTTAAAAGGAAAATTTAGGGGTGCTGCACATTTAAATTGTAATTTAAATCTAAAATTCCCTAAAAATATTCCCATATTCTGTCATAATAGTTCAAATTATGATACACATTTGTTTATAAAAGAATTAGCTAAAAAATATGGTAAAATTGATTTGTTAGCCAATACAGATGAAAAATATATAAACTATTTAGTAAATTCTGGTTATGGTAATGAATTTGAAGGTGATAAACCTAGAAAATTTATAAAATTCTCATTTGTAGATACATTTAGATTTATGGCTACATCAATTGAAAAATTAGCTAAAAATCTTAAAGAATTTAAGCATATAAATAAATTTATAAAAGAAAATGATATAATTGAATATGATAATGAAACTTTAAAAATATTAACTTCTAAAGGTGTATTTCCATATGAATTTATTGATAATGTTGAAAAATTAAACTATGATAAAATATTAGAAAAGGATCAATTTTATAGTTGTTTAACAAATGAAAATGTAAGTGATGATGATTATAAACATTATATAAAAGTTTGGAATAAACTAAAAGTAAAAACATTAGGTAATTATTCAGATTTATATAATATTCAAGATGTTCTTTTATTAGCTGATATATTTGAAAATTTTAGATCTGTTTGTTTGAAAAATTATCAATTAGATCCAGCACATTATCTAACATCACCATCATTAGCTTGGGATTCTATGTTAAAATTAACAAAAATTAAACTAGAATTAATAAGTGATTATAATATGTATTTAATGATTGAAAAAGGTATTAGAGGTGGTATTTCACAATGTATAACTAGATATTGTAAAGCAAACAATAAATATACAAAAAATTATGATAAAACAAAACCTGAAAATTATATGTTATATATAGATGCAAATAATCTATATGGATGGGCCAAAGTCAAAAAGTCAAAAATTACCTTATAAAGATATAACATGGATGAATCCTAATACATATACATTAAATGAATGGGAAGAAACAATATTAGAATTAGATGAAAATGCTGAATATGGATACATATTAGATGTTGATTTAGAATATCCTATTGAATTACATGATGACCATAAAGATTTACCATTAGCACCTGAACATTATAATAATAAGCTTTGCACAACATTATTTGATAAAAAAGATTATGTTATTCATTCAAGAAACTTAAAATATTATCTACAAAAAGGATTAAAATTAAAGAAAGTTAATAGAGTTATAGCATTTGATCAAGATGGTTATATGAAAAAATATATTGAATTAAATACCAAATTAAGATCCAAATCAACATCAGATTTTGAAAAAGACTTTTTTAAATTGATGAATAATAGTGTTTTTGGAAAAACTATGGAAAATGTTAGAAATAGATGTGATATTAAATTATGTGATGAAAAGTTTTCATTAAAACAAGCAAAAAAACCTAATTTTAAAACATTTAGTATATTTGATAAAGACTGTATTGCTTCACATATGATAAAAGAAAAGGTTAAGTTTGATAAACCAATCTATATAGGATTTTCAGTACTTGATTTATCAAAATTACATATGTATCAATTTTATTATGAAAAATTAAAGAAGTTTGATCCAAATATAAGGTTATTATATATGGATACAGACAGTTATTTTATAGAATTTAAAAAGGATCCATATAAAATTATTAAAGAAAATATTAATGAATTTGATACAAGTGATTATAAGAAAGAACATGAATGCTATAGTGAAAAGAATAAAAAAATAATTGGTAAATTTAAAGATGAGTTAAATGGTGAAATATTAGAAGAATATTGTGGTTTAAGATCAAAATTATATAGTTATGAATTTAATAATAAAAATCCTGTAAAATGTAAAGGAATCAAGAAAAGTGTTGTTGATAAAACATTACATATGGATGATTTTAAAAAAATGTTTATTTGATGATCAAGAACAATATAGGGAAATGACTTGTATTAGAAGTTTTAAACATGAACTATATACAATTACAATAAATAAATTAGCTTTAAGTAATAGAGATGATAAAAGATTTATTTGTGAAAATAAAATTGATACATTACCTTGGGGGTATAAAAATAATTATAAATAAATGGAAATTTTAATTGTTCCAAAAGAATTAATAAATAATGATTTTGATATAAAATTATATTTATTTAAAACTAAAGTATCAAATAAATTTTTAATATATCTTTTTAAATATAAAAATTATTTTGTATATCATTATAAGTTTAATTTTATAATAGAACCATTTATAAATATAATAAAAAGTTATGTTAAAGAAAGTTTTAAAGAAAATGATCAACATTATATTAATAATTTATAACTATATGATATTGAATTTATACTATAATTTTATGTATATTTTAAATATTTTCTTTAATAAATTTAAATATATTCAATAATTTATTGAATATCTAACCTAAAAATTTCTATAAATTTTACTTTATTATCATTATAAATAAGACAAGTCTTTAAGACGGGTCTCAAATTTGTATATAATTAATTATCATTATGAATATTTTTCTGAATGTTTAAAGGGTAATGTTTTGTTACTCTTAAGTTTTTATTGTATAAGGTTACCTTCTTTAAAAATTTTTAAAATAAATATTATAATTTATATGGGACCCATTTTGGGTCCTACCTAATTTTAATAAGTTTTGTATGTTTATTATATGATAGGGGGGACAAATTGTCCCCTCTAAAAATATCTATAAATTTTAATTTATAATCATCTATCCTTATTGTTTATCTACCTTTTTTGATTTTAAAATTAATAAATATAAACCAGATTCATTAATAAATATTGTTTTAATATCTATTTTATTGACGCCCTGTTTTAGGGCATCTGAAAACATGTTTGTATATCAATTAGGGTGTCATAATTTGTGACACCTATAATTTTTATGTAAATTAATTTATCATCATTATGTAAGTGTAACTGTTGGTTACACTTGATATTTTTTAAGTTTTATATATTTTTCTTTTACATTATCAATTAAAACATTTCTAGAATTTTTATATTTTAAAATATTACAAATATCTTTTCCTTTAAACCAAGGATTATTTTGTTTATTAAACACAATTAATTTATTATTAAATATAAAATTATTGTTAATTAAATCAATTGTTGTTTTTATTATTTATGTAGACAAATTTTATATTACAAATTTTGTTTTAATCTTAAATATACAATACTTTTAATGTTTTCATTATTTATTACATTTCCATCACTATCTTGAATAGATATTACAATATTTTGAATTTTATTTATATTTTTTAAAGGAATATAATCAATTTAATTTGGTTTTTCACTAATTTTTGATCCATATTCAACATTTGGATAAAATGAATATAGAATTTCTGATTCTTTATGTAAATGTGAATGATCTTTATGATTTTCAAAACTAGGATCAACTAAATTACAATGTATTTCAATAACATCAAAAGGTCTAATTTTTGGTAGTTTTATTCCTTTTGTTAATACATTTGGTTTAATTATTTTATTATTTAACCCTAATAAATCAATTATAATTGTTGTTACTATAATTTTAACAGGAGATTTTATTATAATATATGGTCCATCATTTTTCAATATAAAATCATTTTCATAAAATTTATTAATTTTCTTTTTAAATTCTTTTAAACTATTAATAAAAATATTTTTTATTTCTTCAATTGTATAATTTCCTTTATTTATATCAAAATATTGATCTATAATTTTATCATCTTCATCTTTAATAGAATATCCATAACAGTTTTTATAATCATTTGGTATATTTGATATAAAATTATCTGAATAAAATCCACTTAAACCAATACTATATTTTCCATCTAAATGTATTGGATGTTCTAATCTTAATTCTAGTTTGGATGAATGACCAATTATTTTAAATAATTTCATCTTATTTAAATGGAGAAATTCTTAGAAAAAAAAGATAATATAAAATTAGAATTATATGATAAAAATAATAAAAATGATCAACCTATTAGATTATTAATTATAGGAACAAGTGGATCTGGTAAAACTACATTATTATTAAATTTTATTTATAAAAGATTAATTCCATATTCAAATTTATATATTTTTAGTAAATCATTAGAACAACCATCTTATAAATTATTACAAAAAAGATTTAAAAATATAGAATCAAATATTAATAAACAAATTTCTCATTTTTCAAGTGATAATATGATTCCACTAACTAAATGTAAACCAAATTCATTAGTAGTTTTTGATGATTGTATTTTAGAAAAACAAGATAAAATTAAAGAATATTTTATAATGGGTAGACATAAAAATATATCATGTATTTATTTATCACAATGTTATTCAAAAGTTGATATGCAATTAATTAGAAATAATTTAAATATGTTATGCATTTTTAAACAAAATGAACATTATATGAAAAAAATATATAATAATTTTGTTGGATCAGATATGAAATTTGATAAATTTAAAACTATTTGTAATGATTGTTGGAAAGAAGACTATGGATTTTTACCTATTAATTTATTAAAAAAATCAAATGATGGAAAATATATGAAAAATTTTTCTGATATTAAATAATGATAATGGCTTGTTGTATGTTTGATTCAATAATTGATAGAATATTTATTTTATTAGTATTATTTATTTCATTAGTATTTATATATTTAATGAAAATTACAGAAATAAAGTAAAATGAATTGTGTTTAACATAATTAGTGTTTATGTTAACATGATTTGTGTTTGTGTTAACATGATTTGTGTTTTGTGTTAACATGATTTGTTTTTATGTTAACATAATTTGTGTTTGTGTTAACATGATTTGTGTTTTGTGTTAATATGATTTGTGTTTATGTTAACATGATTTGTGTTTGTGTTAACATGATTTGTGTTTTGTGTTAACATGATTTGTTTTTATGTTAACATAATTTGTGTTTGTGTTAACATGATTTGTGTTTTGTGTTAATATGATTTGTGTTTATGTTAACATGATTTGTGTTTATGTTAACATGATTTGTTTTGAACCTAAATTTTTCTTTGTAATAAATGGATAAAATATCTGTTAATGAAGCTAAAAAATTAGATGATATTGAGAAAAAATTAATAAAAGAATTTAAAAATCAAATTAAAATTGAAGATAATTATGAAAAAATTAAACAAAAAGCATATGAACCTATAACATCAGCAATTGGTAAAGTTGAAAATAAAATTGGTGAAGTCTTAAATGAAAATAAAAACCTTATGGAATTGGTACCTATTGTTAATAATTTTGCCAATATATCAATACCAGAAACTGAAGAATTAAATTTACCTTCAAGTACTCCATTTAGACCAATCAGACAACCAATAATTCAAGAAGAATCGACATTTATTGACCCAAATTTAATTTCACCTCAAACATTAGATAAAATTATTGGTCCATTAGCACAAAAATATTTACCAAGAACAAAAGATGATAAATTTGGTTTATATTGGAATAAACATAAAAAATCATTTATGATTGGTGATAAAATAACTGTAATTGATAATGATGATTTAATAATTGATGATAAAAAATATAATGGAACACATGGATTATGGAGATTGTTAACTTATGAAAAGAAACCAGATAATAATTTATATACACAAGATGATTTAAATAATTATTCAAAGATTTTATGGGAAACTAATTCAATTTATAAAAATAATGATCCAAATAGTAAGAAACCAAAATCTAGTAAAGGTGATAAATATATTAATTTAATTAAACATATTTGGGAATTAAAAGGTGAAATTGAAGGTTCAGGAATCAGACAATATACAGAAAATAAAATTGAATTTAGATTTAAAGATGATTTAAATAAATTAGATAATATTATTAATTATATATATGCACAAGAAAAAGCTGGTAATAATAATTTTTTAAATGAAAAGAGAGCAATTAAAGACTTTATATCAAATAAATTAGATGAATTAATTGAAAAACCTGAAGGAATTAAGTTTTTAAAAAGAATTTTGGCAAATATTTCATCACCATTATTAAAAGATGGATCAGGTATTTTAAATGATGTTATAAATAATTTACCTTTTGAATTACATGTACCTGGTTATCAATATCTAGGGCCTGGAACTAAATTAAATAAAAGAGTAAAAAGAGGTGATCCTGGAATAAATGATTTAGATAAAGCTGCTAAAGAACATGATTTATTTTATAGAGATCATAAAGATACAAAATCTAGAAATGAAATAGCTGAAAAAATTTTACAAGATAAAGCATGGGATATAGTAACATCAAATGATTATGGAATTGGTGAAAGATTAGTTGCATTACCAACATCAGGTGCTATGTGGATGAAAAGAAAATTTGGTATGGGTTTAGAAGTAGGATTAAAATTTTAATAAAAATTTTTCATTAATTAAGTTAATCTATATTATAAAAAAACTATAAATTTTTTTCTTAATAAATGGAAAAAACAAATATAAACTTGACAGAAAATCAAAAATCAAAAATAAAATTAGCATTTAAAAATAAAAGATCAGTTATAATTCAATTTAATATTGATCAATTTAATGAAAATGGAAAAGATATTATATTATTATCTAAAAGACAAATTAATAAACTAAATAAACATAAAAAATTAAATAAAGGATTAAGATTTGAATTTTCATATAATCAATTAAAAGAAATAAAAAATTGTGGATTACTAAAAGAAATTTTAGATTTTGCTGATAATATACCTATAGTTAAAAATTATACACCAAATGTTAGAAAAGGAGCAAAAGTAGTAAAAGAATCTATAATTCCTAAATTTAGAAATTTTGTTGATTGGTTATATCATGAATTAAAAAATGTAGAAGGATCTGGTTTAGATAAAAAAAACATTAAAATATATGAAACAAAATTATAAAACAATTTTGAACCACTAACATTAGGTGAATTAGAAAAATTGTGTAAAAATATAAAATATTTTAGAGGTGTATTTATGAGAGATATATTACCTATTAAAGTTAATAAATTTGAATGTGGAATTATAAATTTAGATTCATTTGATGGAAATGGAACTCATTGGGTTTGTTATTATAAAAAAGATAAAATTAAATATTATTTTGATTCATATGGAAATATAGTTAATAAACCACCAATAGAATTAGTTAAATATCTAGGAAAAGATAATATATTTTATAATGATAATCAAATTCAAAATTATAATGATCCACCAATTTGTGGTCATTTATGTATTTTTATATTAAATGAATTAAATAATAATAAAAAATTTGATAATATAATAAATAAATTAATCCTTAATAAATATGGATTCACAAAATATATTTGATCTGTTTGGAAGACAGAAAAAACATCCAATTAATATTAAAGAAGATTATATAAATTCTAAATTAAATATATTTTTTAATAATTTTAGTAAAAGTTTTAAAAGTCATGTAAAAAAGACTGAAAATCTAGTAAATGCTATTGGTTTATCAAAAAATTATATAAGTATTAATGGTAAAAGAATTGTTAATGTTAAACCAAATATAAATAAATATGATGTTGTAATAAAATCAGAATTAGATGAAGTTTTAGATTCAATTATTAAAATTGGTAATGATCATTCAGAAACTAAAAAGGATTTAAATAAAATTACAGACTTTTTAATTAATATTGGAAAATATGTTGAAAATTTAGAAGAAAAATTAGAAAAAGAACTAAAATTTCTATTTGATGGAGTCAATGAATCCATAAAAGAATTAAATGCTGAAATAATACTAATTAAAGATGATATAGATAAATTACAATAATTATTTTATATAAATGGAGTTGATTTATTGTCTTAAATGTAAACAAAAAACTAATTTTAAAGATATTCAGATAATAAAATTGAAAAATATAAATGTAATTAAATCAAAATGTTGTATTTGTAATTCAAAGAAAAGTTGTTTTACAAAATTTTCTCCCTAATAAATGGCTCTATACAGTTCATTTGATTTATTCATTATCAGAAACCAAAATCAATTAAACAAAGATGATTGGGATGATATTTCTGAAAAATATGAGTTGAGTATTAATATGATGAGATTGTTTCAAAATAAATTAAATTGGCAAAAAATTGCTCAACATCAAAATTTAACTATAGATTTTATTACTGAATTCATAAATTATCAATTAAAAGATTATAGTGATTTGATTTGTAAATATCAAGATTTAACTGAATATTTCATTCATGATTATGCATTTACCTTAAATTGGGAATTAATTTTAGAACATCAAAAAATATCAGCAAAATTTATACTTGATCATGCTACTGAAATTGAATATTTTAAAAGTAAAAATGAAATTGATACATAAAAATTATAAAATTTGACATCATAAAAATATAAAAATTTTACTTGTTTTAAAAAAACTTTTGATTTAAAAAATTTATCCTTAATAAATGGCTGATTACAAAAAATATGTAAATGATATTGAAAGAGCTGAATACAAAAATTTCTATCCATTATCTAAATTACATTTAAATGAACCTAATAAAAAAACTGAATTTAATATAGATTTTGGAGATGGATTTTGTACTTCTAAATTTCAATTTTATATATCTGGTAAATTGACTAAATCTGATGGAAATGCATATGATAATGGTGCTAATATAAAATTAATTGATAATTTTGTTCCATTTTTATTTTCAAAAATTGAAGTTAGAAAACATAATAAATTGATTGATGAAATTGAATATCCTGGTCTATTAAGTACAATTAAAGGTACTATAACTTATTCAAAATCAGAAATAAATCAAATAAATAATGGTTTTGAATCAAATTTTAAAAATAAATTTGAAGCAATTGGTAATTTATCTCATTTTGGATTAGGATTTTTTGAAAATGTAAATATTCCAAAATACAAAGGAGGTTTTAATATAACATTTATTAGATCAGAAGATAATGATGCAATTTTTAGATGGAAAACTAAAAAGGCTGATGGATCTTATGATAATGCTACATTACCAACTGAAGGTAAAATAACAATTGATGAATTTTTTATTAGAGTTTCTATAATTGAATACAAAACAACAAGTAATATTCAATTAATTAATGAACTAAGCAAATTTGAAAAAGTAAATTTTCATTTTAATCATTGGCAATGCATTGAACAAAAAAATATTACAGGAACGAATTTAAGTTTTGATATAACAAATATCTATAGAAATATTTATAATCCAAAATTTATTATAATTGGATTTCAAAAATCAAGAACAAATGATCAGTTATTTGATACTTCTAAATTTGATAGTATGTATGTAAAAAATATAAGAGTAAAACTAAATGGTCATTATTACCCTGATGAATTGGAAAATTTTGATATAAATAATGAAAAATTTAGAATTATGTATGAAATGTATCAAGATTACAAAAAAGTTTATTATATTAGTAGTAAAATGTATTATAGTCCAACAGAATTTCTAGAAAATAGACCAATTTATGTAATTGATACTACAAAAAATCCAACAAATATTTCAAGTTCAAAAAATGATATTATTATTAATGCAGATTTTGATTATGATATAGTAGCTACTAGTTTTTTTTTTTTTTTTTTTTTTTTTTTTTTTTTTGAGGGAGAGGCAGGGAAAATGCATTACGCACACAGGTGGCCAGCCTGTAGTGTGGGACTCCCCTAAAAAACGGGTTTACCCACTAAAAAACCTCCTCTACTCTTTAGGATTCTAACCTGGAATTGTTTATCACATTACGTCAGGCTAGGCCTAAATTTGGCTTACGCCCATGGGGCTCGCTCCTTATCCAGCTGTTCGGTCAAGGGATGTCAGTCTTTTTTACATGACTTTTAAAACTTTTACTAAAATTATTAAAAAATATATTTAATTTAGAATTTATATAATCTTCTTTAATATTAATTTGATGTTTTTTCTGTCTTCCAAACAGATCAAATATATTTTGTGAATCCATATTTATTAAGGATTAATTTATTTATTATATTATCAAACTTTTTATTATTATTCAATTCATTTAATATAAAAATACATAAATGACCACAAATTGGTGGATCATTATAATTTTGAATTTGATTATCATTATAAAATATATTATCTTTTCCTAGATATTTAACTAATTCTATTGGTGGTTTATTAACTATATTTCCATATGAATCAAAATAATATTTAATTTTATCTTTTTTATAATAACAAACCCAATGAGTTCCATTTCCATCAAATGAATCTAAATTTATAATTCCACATTCAAATTTATTAACTTTAATAGGTAATATATCTCTCATAAATACACCTCTAAAATATTTTATATTTTTACACAATTTTTCTAATTCACCTAATGTTAGTGGTTCAAAATTGTTTTATAATTTTGTTTCATATATTTTAATGTTTTTTTTTATCTAAACCAGATCCTTCTACATTTTTTAATTCATGATATAACCAATCAACAAAATTTCTAAATTTAGGAATTATAGATTCTTTTACTACTTTTGCTCCTTTTCTAACATTTGGTGTATAATTTTTAACTATAGGTATATTATCAGCAAAATCTAAAATTTCTTTTAGTAATCCACAATTTTTTATTTCTTTTAATTGATTATATGAAAATTCAAATCTTAATCCTTTATTTAATTTTTTATGTTTATTTAGTTTATTTATTTGTCTTTTAGATAATAATATAATATCTTTTCCATTTTCATTAAATTGATCAATATTAAATTGAATTATAACTGATCTTTTATTTTTAAATGCTAATTTTATTTTTGATTTTTTATTATCTGTCAAGTTTATATTTATTTTTTCCATTTATTAAGAAAAAAATTTATAGTTTTTTATAATATAGATTAACATAATTAATGAAAAATTTAATTAAAATTTTAATCCTACTTCTAAACCCATACCAAATTTTCTTTTCATCCACATAGCACCTGATGTTGGTAATGCAATTAATCTTTCACCAATTCCATGATCATTTGATGTTACTATATCCCATGCTTTATCTTGTAAAATTTTATCAGCTATTTCATTTCTAGATTTTGTATCTTTATGATCTCTATAAAATAAATCATGTTCTTTAGCAGCTTTATCTAAATCATTTATTCCAGGATCACCTCTTTTTACTCTTTTATTTAATTTAGTTCCAGGCCCTAGATATTGATAACCAAGTACATGTAATTCAAAAGGTAAATTATTTATAACATCATTTAAAATACCTGATCCATCTTTTAATAATGGTGATGAAATATTTGCCAAAATTCTTTTTAAAAACTTAATTCCTTCAGGTTTTTCAATTAATTCATCTAATTTATTTGATATAAAGTCTTTAATTGCTCTCTTTTCATTTAAAAAATTATTATTACCAGCTTTTTCTTGTGCATATATATAATTAATAATATTATCTAATTTATTTAAATCATCTTTGGTTTCTTACTATTTGGATCATTATTTTTATAAATTGAATTAGTTTCCCATAAAATCTTTGAATAATTATTTAAATCATCTTGTGTATATAAATTATTATCTGGTTTCTTTTCATAAGTTAACAATCTCCATAATCCATGTGTTCCATTATATTTTTTATCATCAATTATTAAATCATCATTATCAATTACAGTTATTTTATCACCAATCATAAATGATTTTTTATGTTTATTCCAATATAAACCAAATTTATCATCTTTTGTTCTTGGTAAATATTTTTGTGCTAATGGACCAATAATTTTATCTAATGTTTGAGGTGAAATTAAATTTGGGTCAATAAATGTCGATTCTTCTTGAATTATTGGTTGTCTGATTGGTCTAAATGGAGTACTTGAAGGTAAATTTAATTCTTCAGTTTCTGGTATTGATATATTGGCAAAATTATTAACAATAGGTACCAATTCCATAAGGTTTTTATTTTCATTTAAGACTTCACCAATTTTATTTTCAACTTTACCAATTGCTGATGTTATAGGTTCATATGCTTTTTGTTTAATTTTTTCATAATTATCTTCAATTTTAATTTGATTTTTAAATTCTTTTATTAATTTTTTCTCAATATCATCTAATTTTTTAGCTTCATTAACAGATATTTTATCCATTTATTACAAAGAAAAATTTAGGTTCAAAACATATCATGTTAACATAAACACAAATCATGTTAACATAAACACAAATCATATTAACACAAAACACAAATCATGTTAACACAAAACACAAATCATGTTAACATAAATCATGTTAAACACAATTTATTTTACTTTATTTCTGTAATTTTCATTAAATATATAAATACTAATGAAATAAATAAAACTAATAAAATAAATATTTTATCAATTATTGACTCAAATATACAACAAGCCATTATCATTATTTAATATCAGAAAATTTTTTATATATTTTCCATCATTTGTTTTTTTTTTAATAAATTAATAGTTAAAAATCCATAGTCTTCTTTAAAACAATCATTACAAATAGTTTTAAATTTATTAAATTTCATATCTGATCCAACAAAATTATTATATATTTTTTTTTATATAATGTTCATTTTGTTTAAATATGCATAACATATTTAAATTATTTCTAATTAATTGAATATCAACTTTTGAATAACATTGTGATAAATAAATACATGATATATTTTTATGTCTACCCATCATAAAATATTCTTTAATTTTATCTTGTTTTTCTAAAATACAATCATCAAAAACTACTAATGAATTTGGTTTACATTTATTTAGTGGAATTATATCATCACATGTAAAATAAGAAATTTGTTTATTAATATTTGATTCTATATTTTTAAATCTTTTTTGTAATAATTTATAAGGTGGTTGTTCTAATGATTTACTAAAAATATATAAATTTGAATATGGAATTAATCTTTTATAAATAAAATTTAATAATAATGTAGTTTTACCAGATCCACTTGTTCCTATAATTAATAATCTAATAGGTTGATCATTTTTATTATTTTTATCATATGATTCTAATTTTATATTATCTTTTTTTTCTAAAAATTTCTTCATTTAAATAAGATGAAATTATTTAAAATAATTGGTCATTCATCCAAACTAGAATTAAGATTAGAACATCCAATACATTTGGATGGAAAATATAGTATTGGTTTAAGTGGATTTTATTCAGATAATTTTATATCAACTATACCAAATGATTATAAAAACTGTTATGGATATTCTATTAAAGATGAAGATGATAAAATTATAGATCAATATTTTGATATAAATAAAGGAAATTATACAATTGAAGAAATAAAAAATATTTTTATTAATAGTTTAAAAGAATTTAAAAAGAAGTTTAATAAATTTTATGAAAATGATTTTATATTGAAAAATGATGGACCATATATTATAATAAAATCTCCTGTTAAAATTATAGTAACAACAATTATAATTGATTTATTAGGGTTAGATAATAAAACAATTGAACCAAATGTATTAACAAAAGGAATAAAACTACCAAAAATTAGACCTTTTGATGTTATTGAAATACATTGTAATTTAGTTGATCCTAGTTTTGAAAATCATAAAGATCATTCACATTTACATAAAGAATCAGAAATTCTATATTAATTTTATCCAAATGTTGAATATGGATCAAAAATTAGTGAAAAACCAAATGAAATTGATTATATTCCTTAAAAAAATATAAATAAAATTCAAAATATTGTAATATCTATTCAAGATAGTGATGGAAATCTAATAAATAATGAAAATATTAAAAGTATTGTATATTTAAGATTAAAACAAAATTTGTAATATAGAATTTGTCTACATTAATAATAAAAACAATTGATTTAATTAACAATAATTTTATATTTAATAATAAATTAATTATATTTAATAAACAAAATAATCCTTGGTTTAAAGGAAAAGATATTTGTGAAATTTTAAAATATAAAAATTCTAGAAAAGTTTAAATTGATAATGTCAAAGAAGAATATATAAAACTTAAAAAATATCAAGTGTAACCAACAGTTACACTTATATAATGATGATAAATTAATTTACATAAAAATTATAGGTGTCACAAATTATGACACCCTAGAAATTGACATACTAACATGTTTTCAGATGCCCTAAAACAGGGCGTCAATAAAATAGATATTAAAACAATATTTATTAATGAATCTGGTTTATATTTATTAATTTTAAAATCAAAAAAGGTAGATAAACAATAAGGATAGATGATGATAAATTAAAATTTATAGATATTTTTAGAAGGGACAATTTGTCCCCCCTATCATATATTAAAAAACATACAAAACTTATTAAAATTAGGTAGGACCCAAAATGGGTCCCATATAAATTATAATATTTATTTTAAAAATTTTTAAAGGAGGTAACCTTATTATACAATAAAAACTTAATGGTAACAAAATGTTACCCTTCTTAAACATTTAAAAAATATTCATAAAAATAATTAATTATATACAAATTTGAGACCCGTCTTAAGGACGGGTCTTACTTATAATGATAATAAAGTAAAATTTATAGATATTTTTAGGTTAGATATTCAATAAATTATTGAATATATTTAAATTTATTAAAGAAATTATTTAAAAATATACATAAAATTATAGTATAAATTCAATATCATATGGTTATAAATTATTAATATAATTTTGATGATTTTCTTTAAAACTTTCTTTAACATAATTTTTTATTATATTTATAAATGGTTCTATTATAAAATTAAACTTATAATGATATACAAAATAATTTTTATATTTAAAAAGATATATTAAAATTTATTTGATACTTTAGTTTTAAATAAATATAATTTTATATCAAAATCATTATTTATTAATTCTTTTGGAACAATTAAAATTTCCATTTATTTATAATTATTTTTATACCCCCAAGGTAATGTATCAATTTTATTTTCACAAATAAATCTTTTGTCATCTCTATTACTTAAAGCTAATTTATTTATTGTAATTGTATATAGTTAATGTTTAAAACTTCTAATACAAGTCATTTCTCTATATTGTTCATGATCATCAAATAAACATTTCTTAAAATCATCCATATGTAATGTTTTATCAACAACACTTTTCTTGATTCCTTTACATTTTACAGGATTTTTATTATTAAATTCATAACTATATAATTTTGATCTTAAACCACAATATTCTTCTAATATTTCACCATTTAACTCATCTTTAAATTTACCAATTATTTTTTTATTCTTTTCACTATAGCATTCATGTTCTTTCTTATAATCACTTGTATCAAATTCATTAATATTTTCTTTAATAATTTTATATGGATCCTTTTTAAATTCTATAAAATAACTGTCTGTGTCCATATATAATAACCTTATATTTGGATCAAACTTCTTTAATTTTTCATAATAAAATTGATACATATGTAATTTTGATAAATCAAGTACTGAAAATCCTATATAGATTGGTTTATCAAACTTAACCTTTTCTTTTATCATATGTGAAGCAATACAGTCTTTATCAAATATACTAAATGTTTTAAAATTAGGTTTTTTGCTTGTTTTAATGAAAACTTTTCGTCACCTAATTTAATATCACATCTATTTCTAACATTTTCCATAGTTTTTCCAAAAACACTATTATTCATCAATTTAAAAAAGTCTTTTTCAAAATCTGATGTTGATTTGGATCTTAATTTGGTATTTAATTCAATATATATTTTTTCATATAACCATCTTGATCAAATGCTATAACTCTATTAACTTTCTTTAATTTTAATCCTTTTTGTAGATAATATTTTAAATTTCTTGAATGAATAACATAATCTTTTTTATCAAATAATGTTGTGCAAAGCTTATTATTATAATGTTCAGGTGCTAATGGTAAATCTTTATGATTATCATGTAATTCAATAGAATATTCTAAATCAACATCTAATATATATCCATATTCAGCATTTTCATCTAATTCTAATATTGTTTCTTCCCATTCATTTAATGTATATGCATTAGGATTCATCCATGTTATATCTTTATAAGGTAATTTTTGACTTAAAGCCCATTAATATAAATTATTTGCATCTACATATAACATATAATTTTCAGGTTTTGTTTTATCATACTTTTTTGTATATTTATTGTTTGCTTTACAATATCTAGTTATACATTGTGAAATACCACCTCTAATACCTTTTTCAATCATTAAATACATATTATAATCACTTATTAATTCTAGTTTAATTTTTGTTAATTTTAACATAGAATCCCAAGCTAATGATGGTGATGTTAGATAATGTGCTGGATCTAATTGATAATTTTTCAAACAAACAGATCTAAAATTTTCAAATATATCAGCTAATAAAAGAACATCTTGAATATTATATAAATCTGAATAATTACCTAATGTTTTTACTTTTAATTTATTCCAAACTTTTATATAATGTTTATAATCATCATCACTTATATTTTCATTAGTTAAACAACTATAAAATTGATCTTTTTCTAATATTTTATCATAGTTTAATTTTTCGACATTATCAATAAATTCATATGGAAATACACCTTTAGAAGTTAATATTTTTAAAGTTTCATTATCATATTCAATTATATCATTTTCTTTTATAAATTTATTTATATGCTTAAATTCTTTAAGATTTTTAGCTAATTTTTCAATTGATGTAGCCATAAATCTAAATGTATCTACAAATGAGAATTTTATAAATTTTCTAGGTTTATCACCTTCAAATTCATAACCATAACCAGAATTTACTGAATAGTTTATATATTTTTCATCTGTATTAGCTAACAAATCAATTTTACCATATTTTTTAGCTAATTATTTTATAAACAAATGTGTATCATAATTTGAACTATTATGACAGAATATAGGAATATTTTGAGGGGATTTTAGATTTAAATTACAATTTAAATGTGCAGCACCTCTAAATTTTCCTGTTAAATGGCAATGATCTCTTACCTTTTTTCTTTCATCATCATCAAAACCACTATTTTCACAAATATGACAAATATTAGTTTTTTGATAGTTAATTTCTTCTTCATTAGTTAAATTCATAGGCTTTTTATTTTTTGAATTATATTTTTTAGCTATATATTTTGAAATTTCATCTAAATATTCAAATAATTTATTTGGTACATTTATTAATTCTTCTTCATTTTTTGCTCTATAACAAATAGGTTTATACATTTTATTAGTTACGCTAGATACTAAATAGATTGTAAATCCATATGGTATATGTTTTTGAATTTTATTTGTATATGAGCAATTTGGATTATTTTTACAATTATCAATCTTTTCTAATATACTTTCAAAATCCATATAAATTACATGTGGATGTTCAAACTTTTTGTAATAGTTTTTAAAACTTACTTTTTGACCAGGAAATGGCATTATAGGTCTACAAGGGTCTAATGATTTACATATTTCTAAATGATTATTCAAGTCTTTATTTTTGTAGAAATGAGTCAAACATCTTCTACAAATATATTTTTTTGTTTTACGTTTTGATAATTGAAAATATACCAATTTATTTAAATCTGTTATTAATATATAATGACAATTATTACCAATTTTATAATATAATAAATCAATTTCTAATTTTACATTATAATGTTCAGATATTTGTAAAGGCACTATTTTTCATCTTCATCAATTCTATAAATATTTATTGACATTGATGGATATTTAGAATCAAATGATCTTTTTTCAAATAATTTAATATCTTTCAATGTTATTGGATAATCAAAACCTTTAAAAATATCATCATTTATATATTTTTGATATTGTTTAACTCTTTCAGAATGTTCGTTTGGTTTATCAATAGCACATCTAATTGCATAAATAAAACAATATTCATCTTTATTTTTAAAATTTACACAACATTTTTTATTCTTAATTTCATTTGGTAATTCTATATATGATCTAGCATTTAATGAATTATTTTTAGATAATTTTAGATTTAATTCAACACATCTTTTTAATGACCAACCAGAGCCTTTTGATGGTTGATTTAGTTGTTCTCTAACTATTAATTTCTTAAATTGATCATCAATAAAATCATCTATATTTAAAATATCCGAACTTTTTATACAAAAATACATATTACTATTTTGAATTTCACCATTTATTAATTTTCTTTCATATTCACATTCTAAAGCCATCTGTCCTTTAATATTTTTAAATTTTTGTTTTTCTATCAATTTTTTTATTTCATTTCTTTGAGTTTCTAAATAATCATTAATATCTAAATCATCATTTGAATTTGTTAAAATATAATCTTGAAAATATCCTTTTAATGACAAAGCTTCTTGAATATTTATTATATTTTCTTTTGGAATTGGTCTATTTTTAAAATAATCATTTAATAATCCAATTAATTCTCTTCTAGTTTTATAAACAATTTTAATACTATTTTTAATTGCTAAATCTTGAATATATTTAAATGATCTATATTCTAAATTATTTGTATTTTCTTTAATTTTGTTTAATCTTTTAATTAGTTCATCTCTAGATAATTTTTCATAATTTCTGACAGATAATTTTTTTGCAATTTCATTTCATTTTACTATATTAAATAATGAATAATTTGTAAGATCAAATGTTTCTTTAATATTTGTTAATTCATCTAAAGTTTTATTTTTATAATTATATATATTATTATTTTTACACCAATGTTTTAATTCAAATATTTTATTATCATATTTTTGTTTATTTAGTAAATGTTTAGTTGAATTATAATGTCTATCATAATTTTTATATAATATATTTTTATTACAATAAGGACAATTAATATTTTTATTTGTTCGTTCCATTTATTAGGTGTGAAATTCTTTATTTATTAAAAATAATTTTTACTTAGAAATAAAACTCTTAAAAATATAAGAAGTATTTCCACTTTTTACTAGGTAATTTATAGTTTAAATCATATTTTTTTAATAAAATTTGAATTTTTTAAAAATAAGTAAAATTTTGTCTTCATTTTTTTATCATATTTTTAAATTTTCTAGTTTTGTTATATTTTTGTCATGAATTTTAGTTTCTAAAAGTCTTAAATAATTATTAGTCCATTTAATATTTCTTCCACATTCACAAAATTGTGGTTTTAAAAACATTTCTCTAATACATTGTATACAAATTGTATTTTTTCTATCTTTACTATAATGATAATTATTAAAATTTGAAATATCTTTAATTTCTTTACATTTATGACATTGTTTTTCATTTAATTCAATAACTTTAATACTATCATATAATTTTTTATAATACACATCCTTACATTCTTTACAATAATAATATAACCCATCTTTAGTATTTTTGTCTTTATAAAATTTAGATATATCTTTATATAATTTACACCTTAAACATATCTTTTCCATTTATATAAAATAAAATTTACAAATTGGTTTTTTTCAATTCATATTCATAAAAATTTCCAATAATATCTTCATTATTTTGATCTTTTATACTATAAGTGAATGGATTTGTATTATTAATTTTAGAAATTATAAATATTTCTCTAGACCAATTATTTTTATATTTATTAGAAAATGTTGATTTTTTATTTCCAATTCTAACTCTATCATTTATTTTAAATTTTGATTTGGTTATTATTTTTGGTGGTTTATATTTAAAAACAGTATCTAATAAATCCTTTTCATTATTTTTATTTACTTCAATTGGTTTCATTTTAATTGTTGAATGATATGAATTATTATATTCTTTAACAATTTTTGGTAAAATATTTATCCATCTATAATTTTTATTAATTTCAAATTGTATTTTCATTTTTTCATTTTGTGTTCTATTATATCTTTTTATTATACTTGATTTTTCTTCATTTTCTGTATGATACAATTTAATATCATATTTATTTAATATTTCTTTATATTCTTTATTGATAAATTCTAATCCTTTATCTGTATGTAAAAGATTAGGTGATTTATGATTAATTTTAATTGCATCCTTAATTATTTCTTCAAATGCTCTAGAAACTGTTTTTCCATCTTTTTTCTTTAATGGTTTTGACCAAACATATTTTGAGAAAGTATCTATCACATTTAACATATATTTATAACCATCATTTTCTTTTTCATAATTTTTCATTATAATTAAATCTGCTGCCGCCAATAAATCATCAATACCTAATGTAATTATTTTTCTTTTTAAAAATTTCTTTCTAATTGGAGCATGAATTTCATTTGCTTCAATTATTTGTTCATTTTTAGTCAATTCTTTTTTAATTATAGGTTTAACTTCTTTTTTTAAAATTTTACTTTTATTTGTTTTACAAATTGAACATTTAGTAGCAATTCTATATAATCCATTTTTCATTTTAACAATTTGTGGATTAATATTTTTAGTTTTTTTCTTACATTTGTGACAATGAATTGGTTCATTCATTTATGTATAATTTTTTTTAATAAAGGGATATTATAGATGTCATAATCAAACTAATTTTACTATTATTGGAAATTGTGTAGGATGTAATATATGTAAAAGAATTATTTATGAAAAAAAAGATTAAGAGAAAAAGTAATAAGAATAAACATCTTAAACATATTTTAAGAGAATTTAACCATTTTCAACCATATAAAACACAACAATTAATTAATGAATTATATATTTTATGTATTTCAAATCATTTTGAAATAACACCTAAGAATATAAAATTATTTTTAAAACAAAGGAATTATACAAATTGGATATTTTACTATCAATTTTTAAACAAAATAAACAATATTGATTTTGAATTTAATAATGAAGATAAAGAAAAAATTACACTATTTTTTAATAAATATTTATGTTTTAAGAAAAGTAATATATCATACAAAAAATTATTACCTATGATTTTTAAATACTTAAATATGGATATTTGTATAAAACCTAATTATGATAATGACTTTTTAACATATCTATCACAAACAAGTTTGTGATATTTTTTCCTATATAAATGGATCTGCTAGAAGAAATTAATAATGTTGGAGAATTAAGATTTAAAGAATATAAACCATTAAAAAGTTTAAATTTAAATGAAAAATATAAAATTGAAAAATTTGAAAGAATTAAAGATAAATATGGATATACAATTATTGTTGAATTAGAAAAATGTAAAGTACATTTACCAAAAAGATTTACTAATGTAATTGATGATAAATCGATTAAAGAATTAAATAAAAAAGATTTACATTTAATTGTCACTGATATTAAGACATTTGATGATAAAGAAACTGCTTTAGTTAAATTTGAATAATTATTACAATATTATTGATACTAAACCATAATTTTACTTGTTTAAAAAAAATTCAAATTTTATTAAAAAATACTATTAAAATTTTAAATTACCTTATGAAAAGTCGACTATTGATTTTATTAAAAAATACTTATAAAATGTGATAATTTTACTTGTTTTTAAAAAAAATTTATTTTGTAGAAAATTTTAGGCATATTTGTTAAAAATTTCATTAAAATTACATATTTTTTATGACAATTTGACAAAAGCTAAAAATTGGCCAAAAAGTGGCAAAAATATTGCATAATTGTATTAAAAAACTGTGAAATTTGTTTGATTTTTGATTGTCTCCAAAAGTGTCCTAGGAACCCCATAGTACTATCTACTTATATATATATATATATATATATATATATATATATATATATATATGAAAATTAACGAATGGTTTTTTTGGCTTCTGGGGACCTCAAAATGAAAAAGTAGTCCCGGGCTTAGGTCTTACCATGGCTACTACAGTAATAGCGTATTCCCTATAGGGAAATTCGCTAAAACTATACAAACGTAAAAATGTTTCGCTAACAGTTCTTTCTTCTTAAGAGAGACAATACGTCAGTCTTAAAGGTAGAAGAAGTTGACATTGCTACATATTTTGTCACCGGACTGTACTGATCGTTTGTATGAGCATATGGTATGAGGTAGAGTGGTGCGATCTGACAAATCGCAATATCATTTGATGTTGATGTTGATGTTGATGTTGATGTTTGACAAATATCTGTTGATGTTTTGAGTGGCCCGAAGATGTGGAAATCAAGCTTTCCAAGTAGGTCAGGGCAGTCCATCATGCCATTGACGATCTTATATATGAAGACAGAGTCCATCAGTGATCTTCGATGAGATAATGGAAGCAAATAAAAAAGTAGCATGATTTCGGTGATTGGAACTTCGATGAACTGAAATCCCATCCTAACTTCAAAGAACATTAAGAAACAATTTTAGCCTCTTTCTAACTAGGATATAAGTCCGAGCTGATATGGGTACAATAAAAGCGAATTATATTTTGATGGAACGTACTAGAGTCATATTTAGGGTTTACACGGTGGAGAAAAATTGAGCCTCTAATAGATCTAAAGATGAAGCCTATCACAAAATTGGCCTTAGAGCAGATACGAGAAATGTTTAAGTGTGGACCAGGTTGAAAATTTGTTGTAAAGTAAACCTCAGCACACCAATTTTTTGATAGTTGAAAGCAACCTAGGCATTTAATAAACTTTCATATAGAATACAAATAAACACTACACAGTTAATGACATGCTTCTTAAAATAATGCAGTTTATGAAGTTTTTCATTGTCATACATTGTAGTTTGATGTCAATAAACAATTTAGAATTAGAATTTAAATTATATTTGACATTTTTAACACATTATTGTTTTCTCCTCTTTACTGTTAAACGTTTATACATGCTTTGACTCATGATTAATATACATTCCACTTGCTAATCAACAACTCATTAATTAGCGAAGTGATTAAACGAGATGCAATACGTTAAATGTGTGTTTGGTTACAGTGTCCATTGATGTTTTAACAATACCTTTTGGTCAATGTTTTAACATTTTAACCACCCAAACTATGTTGTTGCAATATTTCTAACACTATATAAAATGAAAAAAAAACAATATTAAGTTAAAAAATGATGGTATACATGCAGTAAGATAGCCCAACATAATATAACCAGTATTAAGTTTTTTTTTTTTTTTGTTTTTTTGTTTTTTTTTTTTTGCTTTAGTTCATATGTCCACTAGATTCTTCAGTTAAAGTACATACACATTTTATGTAAAGTATTGAACAATGGACTATCTATTGGTGGATTTTTATGTTATTTTGTATTGTTGTGAGTGGGAGTAGTTAGAGTAAGTGTATTTCTTGTACTGAAAGATGATTAATAAATTAATATGCATAAACATTGAAATTAAAATAAACGGTATCAGTTAACTGACACATACGTTCTCCCAACAATATAAAAATGTGTTAAAAGCTTTAAACATTAATGCCTTGATGATTCAGTCGGATAGCTACCAGCTGAGCAGAGCTTGTTTGACCCTACCCGCGTTCGTGACTTTAACAACGTACTGCTTTTACCGCTAAACGAAAAATTGAATTTTCTCCTCAACCACTTGACGTTGAGCAATAATTTAAAATACTAGATACATGTTTACTGCCCAAACAACATAGTTTGGGTGATTTACATATTTAGTTTTTTGAGCTTGATTTAATGATGAGAAGTAAACAGATAACAGCTATATTGAAAAAAAATATTTTTAAATCACTTTTTACTGTATAACTTTTGAACGTGCATTTTCTCGGAGATACGGGTGGTGCCATTTTATTCAGTACTTTTAATGTAAATAAACCACAAAATTTTAATCAAAGATTTTTTTGAGCCGTTTTTGAGAAATTTAGATTTTTTACGTTTTTTGAGGGTTTTTGTAGGTAAAATACCCTTAAAATAAAAAATTAAAAAACGCCTGGAATTGGTGTGGGCTTGGACCTACATACCAAATTTCACCAAAATCGGACCACTGGGGCCTTCTCTAGTTCTGTTTAGTGTTTGTATCCAGACACACAGACACCCACACACACGCACAGATAGACATCACTCTGAAAATCACTTTTTGGACTCAGGGGGCACCAAAATGGATAAATCAAACAACAACTCAAATTCGAAAATTTTGACGAAAACAATACTTTCTCCATATTCTATGGTATAGAGGGAGAAAGTAAAGTAAATAAATTACTTGCTAGTAGTGAAAATGTTAAAATTGAAAATGATTTTTAATGTTTGGACTTGTGTATGGCATCCTGTCCCGGAGCTTGTTTCTAGTTGGTTTCTTCATTCAACCAAGGCATTCAGGACGACGACTCGACGCTGACCGTCCGCCTCCGTCTGGGGTCACTCCGACTCACTCGGCCTCGGCCCGGTCCCTACCGCGGCACGTCCCCTCCGTCACGTGACTCGTCCTTCTCTACTTTAATGTGTGTTCAAATGTGGCCGTTAATTATTTGAAATATTGTTGGGACCATTCAGATGTTTATTTTATTTATTTAGTGATGCACGACCAATTTTAATAATGTGTAACAGCAAGATCAATACATATGTAATATAAAACGATATATTAATGACAGTAATCGCTAAAGTAGATTCATACGCCCTTAAAAATTGAGTTAGTAATCCTTCAACATGAAGTGGGCTATGCCTAAATGAGTGAAGCTCAAATATAACAAAATGTATCCACCCCAACAATGAATAACATATATTGTCGAAATATAGAACATTCATAATGTTCTTCAGGCATTGAAAAAGATGTCTGAAGAATATAAAGAGAAACTCAAGGCAAAAGATGCCATTATACAAGAGGTAAGTTTTTTCCAGCATTGCTGTTGCTTAGTATACTTTGTACTGTATTACAAAATATGAGTACTGGAATGGATATTCCACTTGATAGGCTGACATTGATATACATCGCTTTCGTCTTGTAATGGCAACCTTCATACCGTATTTGAACTTGAGATTATGAGTCACTTGCTACACCCGCGCATTTGACTCATAGTGACATCTTTCACAACTACTTATACAGAGTGTCTTCAGATCGGGAAGAGTAGATGTCATGAAAAAATAGGGAATTTTTTGAGGACAGGAAAAGTAAGTGAAAAGTCGGGAATGTAGATCATTTGATAACAAAAACACGAGAATTCCACAATATTTTATGAACTTATTTTACAATTATTTTAACCGAGTTTTACAGAAGTACGGGTGGTGAGGCTAGTTTTTTGGATGGGAATTTTCAGAAAAGTAGTCTGGAAAAATCGGGAAAAATTCAGAAAAAGGCAGTTTCATTTGAAAAATTTTGTTGACACCCTAAGGGCCGGTTTCTCGAAGCAAGTTTAAACTTAAAATCAAGTTTAAACCAAAATTGTCCATATGGTTAGCATTGAGTTAAACTAAGTTTAAGTTAAACCGGCCCTTAAAAAAATATGTTGATGGTTCAAAACTGAACAAAGCTGTATTTGTTAAGTTTAAATATCCTGACAAATAAAGTAGCTAGTCTTAGTCATTAATAAATCTACACCTCGTTTGATCCATATCGAAGCCCCTAAAGGCAAAGTGGACTAACCCACAAATTTTCAATTTTGAGATTGGTATACCTGCTGGTGAAAAAAATCATCTCTATCAGCTGGTAAAACAAGCTAAGCTCTATCAGCTGCATTTTTTTCTAGAACAAAAAAATGTTTAGTCCAAAATGCATTATCACACATCTTCTTTTAGGCAGAATGGACTAACCCATAAAATTAAGTGCAAATTTGGACTATCCCCCGTTAGAACAATGTTAATCCAAATATCATTTTGTTGTAAAGTCAAAATGGACTAAACTGTGACATTCCTTTTATTTTGTTGCTCTATTCTCCTTTATACTCTATGTAGGTCTTAGTTCAATGAAAACATATGTTGTGTATTCCCTCCTTAATGTTTATTTACAGGTTAGAATGTTTTGACTATAGTTGGTTTTGGTGTGTAGCTTGTTTTCAGTGAATGTGGTTAAGATGAATAGGCGTAAGCGTGATAAAAAAGTGTTGTTAAACATAGTGTGAACTCTGTGGAGCTGTATTAATAAATTTTGTTTAATTAATTTAGTTTTTTTCGCTATAAACACCACTTTAAACCAATTTTTGAAACCAACCAAGTTGTATTTAAATTAAAAGCAAAGTGGACTAACCTTTTGGTAAAAATGGACAAACCTTAATGTTAAAATGGACTAACCCACAATGGGCATGGAAGCAAAACGGACTACTTAATTTTGGAAGCCATTTTGGAAATGAAATATTGTGTTTTTTAAATAATTTACCAAACAGTATAATTCTATGGGTTTAATCTGTCAGATTACAAAAAAGCACAATACAGATCACTTCTGACCTAAGATATGATTTTTTAACTTTAGCACTTAATATCTCAAAACTTACTTTTTGGGGTTAGTCCACTTTGCCTTTAGGGCTTCTAAATAATTGAAGCTAAGTAAAAGATTATATAATAACAACAATACCAAAAAATACATAATGTTTTTTTGAGTTGGAGATCTCAGAGGGTACATTAGTTGTTGAATGAAAGAGAACCGTTCCTTCATTCAAGGTATCGAATTTAAGTCCTCCAGATTATTTTTCTGGGATATGTAAAAAATTCAGCATATGAAAAATACACAAAATATATAAAAATTTGAGTCGAGTATAAATAAATGTAGTAGAGAAAACAGGAACCAATTAAAAAATTTGTGCGGGATCGTTTACAAAACAGAATGTAACATTATATAAAATGTTAAGGCCAGCTATTTAAAACCAAAACTAAAGAAAATATCACTAAAACTCATTAAATAGCTGTAATAAATATGAATAAAAACAAAATGTATTATTGATATTTATTATGTCTTTAAATTTTAAGGGTCCGGTCTAACCGAGCCCTAATGCCGCCTCGCGGCCGCGGTCGTAGCGCTAATCGAGTTTTATGGATGCAGTGATTTACGGGAATCGTGTTTTAAAATTAACACATTAAGATAGTTAAATTTTTATAAAAGTAGAAAGACAGATCCCGTCTTCTCTGGTTTTAGAATTTTAAATTAAAATTTCTAATTTCAGTCAAGAAAGCTAGAAATAGAAACTGTATTTAGTTACAATAATGTTCTTGTTTGCATCATATTCAAACACTACTGTATTTAAAGTCACTCACGATCATAGTCATTGCTAGAAAAGTGTCTCTTTTGAACTTGCTAAAATGAAGGTATATTTATTTACGACGAAAAAAATATAAAATCTCTTCTGGAAATCAATGAAAATTAATTAACTCTCTCTTAAGTTTATTTACTTAAGATGTTACCTAAATATAACTAATAGAAATTTATTGAAGGTAACTAACTAATTGAAGGTTATTTGTGTTTATTAAAAAACGTAAATAAATGGTGATGTCATAGGTGCAAAAGAACACCTGGTGCATAGAGGGCATTGCATGTCTTGACCCCTACCTTCTTTTTACTTATTTTAGATTCCTTGATTTCAGTCATAACTGTCTAAAATCATCTGTTTTTCTCTAGTGGCAAATTTTATAGATGCAGATGTTTACGGGGATCGTGTTTTCTAATTTCCGTCATAACTGTCTAAAATCATCTGTTTTTCTCTAGTGGCAAATTTTATAGATGCAGAGGTTTACGGGGATCGTGTTTTCAAACTAAACAATTAAGATAGAGATTGGCTCTTATCTTTTTCTAAAAGTAAAAAAAACGGATCTCGTCGGCTCTGGTTTTAGAACTAAAAAATTCTAATTTCAGCTACAAATGTCTAAAATCACCTGTTTTCTCGATGCAAATGCAATGGTTTTGTACGAATCCTGCTATCTTCTGCTAAATGCAGCCTAGAGCTATAACTAAGGTGTCATATTAAAGAAGAATAACAAAATAAGAATAATGGAAAACTTCTGTTAAAATCTAGAAAAATAGACGATTTTTAGACAGTTATGGCTGAAATTAGAAATTTTATTTAAAAATTGTAAAACCAGAGCTAACGAGATCCATCTTTTCACTCTTTCATAATTAATTAATTTTAAACACCATTCCCTCCGCATGCCATCAAACTCCCCTAGAGCTGCGGCCGCGAGGCGGCATTCGAAACGTCGTTAGGGCTCAGGTATACCGGAGCCTTAATTTCAAAACTATCGTTTGAGTTTTAAAAGGAACACCCTGCACTTGTTATTTTTTATTTTTTTTTTATTGTTATTTTTAGCGAATTTCCCATAGGGAATAAGCTATTACCGTAGGTCTCATGGTAAGACCTAAGCCCGGGACCACGTTACTTTTTCGTTTTGATGTGCCTAGAGACCAAAAATAATAGTCATTAAAATTTATATATATATATGTATGTATATATGTATATGTGTCCCTAGACACGATAACTCTCGTAAAAATTGTCCGATCGACACCAAATCTGGTAGAGATGTGTAATCCTACGTTTATTCGGATGAGTTCGAAAACCAGACAGTTCGGAAGGGGTAGTTTTATGGGGTTTTGTACCCCAAAAATGGGTTTTTTGCATTTTTCATATGTAAATTTGAAAAATTTTAAATTTTTATTTTGTCCATTAGATTTAGCTCAAAAAACACACAATTTAGTATTTTGAAGCTTTGCTCTATCTCCATTGGTTACCGAGATATTACAGAGTCTAAGGACAGTACATTGTCTTTTGGGGCTCCAATGTTAATCTTATGGAGAATAAGGATGTGTTAATATTTCACTTATTAACCAATATTTTTTTATGAAACTTGGTATTCAGCTTCATTTGGTTGAGACTCATCCATCTAAGGAAAAAAATCTTTGTTTTTGTACTTATCATGGCAGCAAACCTGCATACTCTTTTCCCATGTTAATCATATTATAGAGAATAGGCAAACTCTTTTATTTATGGACAGATATTGAAGACATTTACTATATGGCTTTATATGGTCAAAATAAATTTTTTCTATGCTAAAAACCTACTTTTAGTGTCCCCCATGGCAGCATACCTGCATATTCTTTCCCTATATTTATCTTAAGGAGAATAGACATTTATTTCCCTATTTATGAGCACGTGATGAAATTTTGTTATAAGTTTAGCTGGTCAAAAAAACTAACTAGCAGTAAGAGTATAAAGCAAAAGTGGTGTTTAATTACTCTGCTGTTTCAATACCTAAGTTGTAGAACCTACATACCCACCATGGTGACAAATGACCCGCTGGTACAGGAGCGACAGACGCGGTGGCGGCTGTGGCTGAGGCTGAGGCTGTGGATACAAGTCGTTGGGAGATCCGATAAGCTAAGCTCTTACTCTGAGCCGTACTGTGATTCATCCACTGCGATTTGTCTCCAATCGTAATCTGCTGCCTCCACGATAAGTGGTATATCTTTTTATTCAACTTATACATTTCAAATAGCGATTTGGAAGTAATAATTGTTACTTAATATTATTAGTGACTTTCTTTTTAAAGAGTGAGAATGTTGTTACAACACCAGTATCATTGTGTACCATTAGGCTATCTCTATAGACTGATAATCATGGTACAAAAAGATATCTAAGGCAATTAATTCTACAGGTGACATGATTTAGATGGTAATTCTAACTTCTTTTCAATCAACAAAAAGACATTTTATGAACAACACCAAGGAACAGTTGTATCCTTTTAATTTAGACGAAAAGAAATAAATGTTCTTTGTCTTTATTTTCGACTTAGAAAGAGCATTTGATAAAAGGTTTGGTTGTAAAAAGTTATCAACAAGTATTTTTATTTTATGTAGACTATCCCAAATTTGTAAAATAATCATCTTACTAAACGTTTAACATTTGTTTTTTATTCCTCTTATCAAATATATCATACATATTTGGGGAATGACAAATTCCAAAGTATTACCAATTTTTTGTTTAAAAAAGCTGCTCTCATAGTTGTATTTAAATTAAATTCCAGTGAATCTTGCCCGCCTATCTTCATGCAAAATAAACTATCTTTTTGGTCTATTTAAATTTTTTTAACATTAAATTTTGTCAAAAACAATCTATCACTATTTCAAAACTACTTGCGCAAGAAGAAAATTATACCTACCGTATTCCACAGAACTTCATTTTATAAAAGACATATAAGTTACAATGCAAGAAAAATATTCAAAAAATCACCACACCAATTAAAAAATTTGTTCTCCAACGAACTTAATATTTATATTAATTGTATTTATATTATGCTGTAACAGATTCCAAGACCTTAGTTATATTTTAAATATTTTATAATTTGTTTACTTTTTAAGACATGTTTTGTTTTAAAGTGGCTTCATCAAATGAATCTAAAAGACTCAGGTGTACAATCAAACGAACGTGATAGTAAAGCGAATTAAAAGCCCTGATAAGGTTGTTAACATCATGATTCGAATTTTGCCAGTTGGAATCATATTTCTAGAGCTACACCCAAATATTCTAAAGCTTGGCCAAGGTTAAAACGAGCTTTAGTACATAAAGCAGCTAAGTTAAAAATTTTGTTACGTTTTTTTACTGTGACGTCTTAAGGGTATTAAGGAACAGTTTCACATGAGTTGCTTCATTTAAATGTAATATTAACTAAGATCCACTACTTATCTTTCAATTACTGATTAAATTGGCTTTTTGCCGGTCTAAAACAAAATTTATAGGCTTATCCGATATAACTTCGCATGAGATAAGATACATAATGTTATACCGTGAATTAAAAATAACAAGCTTAATGTTTATTAAATTTCGACTGTAAATGTTAACTCTGTTAAACCAGGGGTGTGAAAGTATTTGACTAATTATACTAATGCGCGGCGGAACGGTGATTAAGAGTCGCAGCGTAATGACGTGTGAAAGAGGAGATAACGGCGGTGATTCATCATCACCACACATCTACATCGCATCCTCTGGGGAAATGCGGAAATGAATTAGTCCTTTACAGAGTGAGTGAAGCGCCCGGTGGGCCGTTCGTAAGGAGCTTCTCAAACCTAGGAGAAATCTGTCTGCAATATTCAGGTTATATCGATGTATATGAAAATAAAGTTAAATCTCACAACTGCAAAAAAATTACAAACAATCAATAAAATCATGGTACTTAAGGACGCTGATGTGCTGGAATCTACGAATTAATTAAGAGCAGCTGTCTCTAACTTGTAAATTTACCTGTAGTAGTGATTATTGATTCTATATTGATTCTTGTGTAGTGATTCTGATATAGTGATCTCTTGCTTAACACCATCAATGAATATATTAAAAGTCAAATACATTATTGCTTAGAAAATAGTAAAACGTGAGGAATAAAGTGTTACTTTTGCTGGTTGTTTGAAAATTGTAGTATATGGTTATCTGTGGGAGTATTCAAAAGCGATTTTAAACCTAGTAGAAAAATTTAACAACCTCAGAAAAATAGATAATTTTTAGGTATGATAATTTTTGATTTTTTGATAAAAAAGATAATTATTTATGTAAGACTGGGCTGTCGGGGACAAATAAAGAGACTTGAGGGGTCGATCGTGGAGTTTTTATCGTACTGAGGATTGAGACATGTGGCAGTGTTTTCCGTCTAAGTGTGTTTGTTAGACGGATCATGGTTTGTTTGAGCAACACATAGTTTGTTCAACAATTATTTTAGGTCTACTAATCTAAAAGAACACATTATTAAACACAATTCACACAATTTTGGGATTACAAACTCTAACCATCTCTAAAGTTTAATTCGTTCAGCTTGATCTATTAAAAACAGTGACATACATAAAATCTCAAAGCATTACACTTATTTCTGGAAATCCTCATTTTAACACATGAAATAAAGAGGAATAGTCATAACACCGTCGTCTCACAATGTTTGAACATAAACCAAAGTACTCTGGGTTGAAATTATTTCAGGTATTAGGAGTAGAAGTACAAAATTTTGTTGTTTTAAGTTTAAAGAATAAGTCAAGGCATGCATTCTTGTTTTTATAACCTTGCATTGGTATATGTTTCCTCAAGAATTCATTCAAAGCTGTTTCGTAGCATTAGAATATTTTCATATATCTGATCTACAAATTGCTCACGGTATTTATTTCTGGCCCAACCTAAGGACACTTTCTCTCCCCTCCGAGTCTCTGATAGCCTGACGAAGGGTTGTGAGGGGTGTGTTATTGGGAGGGGGGGAGGAGGAGGTCCCGTGACCCATCGACACGCGCCGCGGCGTTCCGTTGATAATATCAGCTGACTCAGCATTTCACTATCCTTATTAATCCTCTTACAGGCTTAAGAAAAACTCCAATTTATATAATTGGGTTTACATCTTAAGAATAATATTACAGTATATTACTGTCTTATATTTTCACATCTACATATATGATTCTGTAAGCGAAATGCTTTGTGCAAAATTGTGAGCGTAATACAAATGGCACAGGAAGATGGGAGGGGTCTCAAATTAAAGGTCTCGGTCCCATTTACGAGGAAAAATTATTTTCGTGTACATAATTTTACCATTAAATGAGAAATAAAACAAAATGTTTTCCATAGGAATAGAATGGGGATTCATAAAACGGCTGCTTTGTGTATATTACAGCAAGTGTTTTGGTTTGATTAAAAAAAAAAAAAAAAAAAAAAAAAAAAAAAAAAAAAAAAAAAAAAAAAAAAAAAGGAAAGAGAGAGCCAAGTGGAAAACAATCAGTAACGAAGCTCTCACGTTATACTAATAATACAAAGTGGCAATACTATGATCAAATTGTTTTTTGAGTCGAATGGCTACAAAATCCTCTAGAAGCGTTACTACAATCTTACAAATAACTAAACATTTACAGCTTATTTTTACATCACCATATAAATAAAAGAAAATTTTGAAATCTAACGAATGCATGTATTCAAATAAACAATAAAACAATTACCAAGGATAATGAATTACAAATTTTTGAATGATAGCATCAATGAATTTAAATAAAGATGTTACAAAGACTAAGGAAAATAGCAAAATGCCCAAAAACCTTCCAAATAAATGAGAAAAAACGGGGAAAATTGTGCATTATAACAGATACTTTGTTTTTACGATAATAAGATACGTATTTTGATAGGTAAATTGACATTGAGTGAAGACAGTCTACTTTAAGGTGATGTGTGTGTGTGTTTTTTTTGTGCCGCTAAAAAATAAGAAAATGTGACAGGAACGAAAATATTATTTCAACTGAAGGACATATAAGATGATCAAATGGTTGAAAAAGAAATGGTGTCTGATGAACACTATTGAACGTGTGTGTACTAATCCTGAAATGGGTGCTGAGCATCCTTCAGTTTTTTCTCATTGCCACTTTTCTTCATTATATTAATATTTTGTTTTAGCTCAATGACTATGATTTTTTTAAAGCCCCTTTATGGAAATCGATGTATGTTTTAACGATAATCAAAACTAAGCATTCTTTCATGACGTGTGTCTTAAGATTGTAAAGAGTGCATTAGAAGCTGATGGTCTATGCAAACGATATTGCTAAAATATTACTGGTAAAAATTAAATCTTCTAAGAAACTTCTTAGTAAAATACCGGTAATTTAGTAGGGTCGTCGTTATTTTAATTTTATGATTAGAGAATTTCGCACCATTAGCTTTAAATGCTTTAACACTTTTAATATCTTTTTGTTGCGAATAATATTTTAAAGATAATGTACATATACAAATATGAATGACAAAATCAAAATTACATGTAGGACCGTTGGCTATGAACCTTTGTTTTGATTCAATGTGCATGCAAATCGGATCAGTGGAAGTCTCAGAAGAAATGTTAGAATCATAAAAAAATATTTCCCCCTCCTAGGTTAAATATTCATAAGAAATGTATTAAAAAAGAAACTATTAAAAGTTAATATTTAGGAGTACAAATGATTCCTGCTAATATAGGTCCCAAATTCAATTTTTTAGTACACCCCGTTTGTAAATCGATCCTGTGGAAGTCTCAGAAGAACGTTTAAAAAGTTACGGTATGCTACTACACGTATGATAGCCGATAGTATACATATAAACCCGAGTTCTATTAAAAGGTTGAATGTGCATAACTAATATTGGTAAATTCATAAGTATAAATAAATCTTAAATATAAGCCTAAGTTTATATGATATCCTTGACTGTACAGATAACCTCATGGAATATTAATATAATGTTACTACTGTTTTTTTTAATTTTCTGCACAACGTTTTAAAGAACACCTTTTACATTTTACAATTTAGTTTTTCGATTTTTTATTGAATTTAACAGATCGTATCCAATCAAGGAATAAATGTGGAATTATCACCGTATAGATTTACATAGTTGGATGTTGCAATGTAGGCTACATTATGAAGACGGATAAAAGTTAAATATCACAGTAATAATTTGAATCGTTGCCAAGGCCACTGTTGTGGGGTCGCCCAGTATTATGTCCTCTCCTCTCCAAACGTTTTCCACATACAAAACTGTGGTCTCATACGGGATATTCGAGTTTCATATTGGTATTTAATATCTTTTTGTGTCTTTTAGTCTGGTATGGTTTGGTGCATCAATCAGTGAAATTCTTACTGCAAATACATGTGATATTAGAGATAATAAAAACCATACGAATATTTGAAAAGTAAAAAATATTTATTTAGATTTTCCTTTAAAAGATATTTAAATGAAGAAACATATTTTATAAAACATTGAAAAATATAAACGGGAAAGCATATTTATAAAATTACTGTCGAAAAGGCCGCTGAATTTTCCATGTATTGTATGCAAGCTGAATACGAGTGCTTTGCAACAGAAAGTTGAGCAGACAAAAATTTATATTAAATGTTGATATATATCTTTATTCAATAAGAATAACATTCTTCCCTCATTTAGGGTTGCCTAAGACAAAGAATACTTATACAGTTTAATTTTGATATATTAGATAGAGTTGAAATGAAGATTTGAAAGAAGATTTCACTAGAAGAGTTCACACTAATATTTTGAATATAAATGGTGTCTTAAAATTATGATTGAGTCTTTGAGAATACTTGCTGAAATTTGAATTAATAATTTTGAAGGTAGTCCGAATTGTTTGCAAAAATTCACTTTTGATTTAGGAATAGTTCCTCTCGCACCGAATAACAAACCGATAACTTCAATTTTTTCAAGGCCATATTTCTTTTTGTAATAGTTTGTTGTCGGCAAGTAAATATTTTCTTTTTCTGTTTGAATTTGGTTTGGTTGTGTTCTTCCAATTTCAAACCGCACGGTGGGATCTATTATGGTGCCAATTTTGGAGCCTTCTTTAATGGCTATTATGTCAATTCGCCGTGTCCCTCCGTCATCAGATAATCCGTGCACTTCTTCAAAGACTTTGTATTTTAGATCTCGGAGGGATTCGGCAATCATTGATCTGACCTTGTGATGTCTGGCATTTATCAATGTTTCACTGAAGGGGCAAGATCCCAGGACATGGGCAAGGGTTTCGTACTCACTGTGGCAGTGCCGACAGTGGTTACCGTCCTGGGACCTGCCTGGAACAGTCCTTACTGGAGCTACATTGGCTGTCATCTTGATAGCTTCTCGCCATTCATCACAGGTCAGATCACCTTTATTTTTTATCCACCTATTTGCAGGGGGGTATTCTTCATACAGTTCTGCTCCTTTCCCTTTGTGACTAAGGGAGCACCAAGTTCTGTATTCTCGACCTCTTAGACATATTCTGACTTTTTTAACGTCAATTTCATTTGAATGCTTTCTCATTAAAGATGGCACTTTTTCAATTTTTATATTTTCAAGGCAGTTGTCTATTTCAGCTGTTAGGTCCCTTGTTTTTGATATGTAGAGGTTTTGACTCTTATGAAGGCACTGACACGAATTCATATATTGGAGAAATATTTCCCACCTTACGTTAAAAATGCCTAAGCCTTTGCACTCACAATTGGTATACAACATGCTGTCGGGAATGTCTGTTGGAAGTTGTAAAATTGTTTTAATAGAGCTTTTTATAATTTTGTCTGCGTCAATTGCAAATGCTTTTGGAATTTTCGTTGGGGAAATGGACTGAAATGGACAAATGAGTGTTGGACAAATGGAAGTAGACAAGATATTAAACTTTTGGTCAGGTTTAAGAAGGGGGGATGAGATAAGTATGTCAAGTTTGTCTTTCAATTCTTTCATCACTCCCTGTGCGTTGAATATGCATTCATCATTAAATGTGACTCCGAGGTACTTTACAAGTTCGTCTTTCTTTAAGGTTTCTATTTCTCCATGTCCAAGCAAAATGTTTGCATCTTCGTTTATTGAACCGTTTTGTATACAAATGCTTTTACATTTTAGGAGATTTATTTCCAGTCCAATTTCTTTAAATCTTTCTATGGATAGTTCTGCCAGTTTAATTGCAGCATCTTTTGATTTTCCAATTATCACTGTGTCATCAGCAAAACCAAGGACTGTGAGGTTTGGGAGCCCTGGAACGAGAGAAAATCCAAATTCTTCAGAATTTGTATCGCTGCTGATTTCTTTTAATATATGGTCTGTCGATAGATTATATAAAGCAGGCGAAAGGGGAGAGCCCTGCATTACACCACGCTTGATCGGGATTGGTTTAGTTTTCTTATAATTTATCTCTATCTGGGTTGAGTTATTTTTCATTAGCTTTGCAATAAGGCTTATTAATTTAGGATGTAATTTTGTTGATTTCAAAACGTTTTCTAAATGTTTGTGGCCGACATTATCAAACGCCTTACGAATATCTAAAAATATAACTGTAACGTCTGTTTTACTTTCCTTTGAGAATTTCATAATTGAAGACAATATAGAGGTGTTTATTAAAGTACCTGGTAAGTTTGTAAAGCCTCTTTGGTGCTCATTGAAATCAATAATCTCTCTCAGTCTTTTGTCGAGTACACGTTCTATGACCCTTCTGAGTACAGAGCAGATAGTAATGGGTCTCCAGTTACTTAAATTCTTTTTGTCACCTCCTTTGTATATTAAGACTGTTCTTGCCTTAGTAAAACAAGGTGGAATTTCAGAATGGTTCAACATTCTGTTAGCTATTAGTGACAGAATTTCGTAAGAGATATTATTTTTAATACTTAATTTATTAATTAAGTACTTAATTTATGACTGTTGCATTTTATTGTACTTGTTGAAAAATTTTGATGAACCCTTCCCGGGCTATTGACGGATATATCCGTTAAAGTTCATTTCTATTCCGGGGTGAAAACGGATATATCCGTTTTAGAAATTTTCTTTTCCGGGATAAAGACGGATATATCCGTCCAAAAGTACGAAAAACATATGTTGAATATATTACGATTATAAATATTAGATTGACTTTTTGGCGGGTAATTTAGTTTTTGCAGTTGGCAAGATTATGTCCCGTGACTTTTTCACCTGTTTAATGCCAAAACAACACATGTGTAGCGCGAAACTGTCAGTTTGCGCTGGGACCTTACAGCGAGTGTTTGTTTACGTTTTTGTAATGACGTACTATGTGTTTTATTTCAAAATAATTATTCCGAATGACCCAAATTTTGCTGAAGATGTTATAAAATACTAAATAAGAAGTGCATCTGAAGAGGATTTAATATTTGGCAGTGAAAATAACTATAATATGATAAATGATTCTGGCGAAGAAAGCGATGAACCAGAAGCACGATGTATTGTAATCCTTGCATTTTTAACTTGTTTTTTTTTACTGTTTTTAGAGGAACTGTTTTTAATGTTATGTTATGATAGGTAGTAAATAAAACAACAAAATGACATAAACGGATATATCCGTCCTCCGCCCGCAAAAATACTCCAAATTATCAGCATTTTTCATATTTCTAGATTGTTGCTCCAAGCGGCGGACGGATATATGCGTTTACTTAAGTTTTCTTGCGGGCCAAAGACGGATATATCCGTTATCTCAAATTTTCTTTTCTTTATAACATGTGCAAAAAAATTGTTTCACCACTAAAAACTGGGTTTTTTATAACGTATGAATTATTTGGAATAAATTGATAACAAAAAATCACAACATTATGTTTTGAACTTTTGCTTGAAATAATTCCGTCTCAGCCCGTGATTTAATGTAGCCCGGGAAGGGTTAATACCTAAAGATAAAAAAATGAAAGTATATGGTTAAAAAATTAACGAACCAATATGAAAAATAGAACAAAAATTTTTATTACAAGTAAAAATATCTTTGTTAGCTAAAAGCTATGTGATATTAACTTAAAGCAAGTTAAGTCTATTAAACCAAATTATATAAACCAGCGATTCCTATCAAAATAATTCTTTTCTCATTCATCTTATTATTAATTAACTGGGAAAATAACTTGAATGGCTTTTGGATATGACGGGATTGAATGATATTAAGTGGAAAATACTATTTGAATGAGACAAACATGGAACCAAAACTACTCAAACAATCCTTTTTCAAAATCGGTATTTTTATGTGAATATAAAATCCTACAATAGGCTACATTGCATGTCACGCATAATATACCACTGTTTATTAAGAGTTTGAACTCATTTATTTTATACAATTTGATAAGGATCTTTTGTCACAACTAGTATTTAAAACTAAAGAAACCGTTCAAATTTGTTTGCAATCATAATCTACTATATGCTTTGTCAAATACCACTCACATACCAAAGAACCTCTCTAACCACAGAGTATAGAGGGATGGAATTTGGCATGGATGTTTTCCTTTACTCCAAGGTGCTCACTAGGAAATGGTTTTGTAAATATTGTTTTTGAATCCATTAGAGCTCTGTCCCTCAGGACTAAAAAATTACTATATGTTATCCTTTTGGCCAATTTAAAATACGAATCAAGAATACAACGAATCTCAAAGACTAGATGGTCTGCGGCTTTGAAGTTTGTAATGGACATTCCTCTTTGCTCTAAGTTCTTCCACGGTTGTGTCTATTTCCTTTAGGGCTCGCAACCTCAAAACTACCATAGATGTTGCAGAGTTGAAATTTAACGTTGGAAGTTCCTCTTCGCTAACAGGTGATCGCTAAGAAAAGGTTGTTGAATATAAATCTTCTTACTAAAGGGTATGGAAGTGCATAAGAAAACGGGCAATACCGTAAATACATTTATTTGACATATTACAATAATTCAACAGCTATGCAACATTAAATATATGCTATATTTTTATAACATATTATAAATCAGCAATGAATTCGTAACCATCTGTCTAGCGGCCTTCCAAATGATATGTAGCCCCGTCAGAACTTCCATTGACCGTCATTTGTCTTATACTTTGTTGTAACAAGATTGGCTGGATCGATAAAAAAAAATTGAATGGCCGTGATAGATAGAGTAAATACAAGATGAACGTAAATATTTTTACACTGCCAGAACATGTTTACTGCTTCTGATAAAGAAAATTAAAAACACATTTTAAAACATTGTAAAAAATTATTTAATGTATTTTATTGACTTTATTTATGAAGTCTTACCATGACTTGATGAAAATAAACATTTACAAAAAAATTATTATAATATTTATAATTGTAACAATTTATATTTTTAACAATAATTATAATAGTAGTAAAAATATTCAGTATACATAGGGAGATGATGTCTATCATACAAATTTTACATAATAAAATTCAGGTATACTACCTTGTCTACAAAATTATGTGTTTTTATTTAAAACGAGTAAGTCAATTTTTTTTAAGTGGTATGGTAAAACATTATTTACCTTAGTTCTATTAATTTGATCAATAAAAACTTTGATCCAAATCTTGGTTTTTAACAAAGACTCTAACATCGTGATGTTTTTTCTCATACACCTCATACTAAATGATTATTTTAAATTATTTTTACATTAAGTTGAAAAGAATATATGTACCGAAGCGATGGAAGGCTGAATACAAAAAAATGAAACCAATCTACTGGTTCTGAAATCACTATGTATTATCTCTGTGTTCTACTGTAATCCATTTCCTAATTCGGTCTATGCTACATAACATGGCTAGGTCCGAGTATAAAATGGTCGACATTTGTTGGCCCCGACTCAGGTTATTGTTCAGTACTCCATAAAACACTCGTAGTACAAATTACAATTTAAATTTTTACTTAATAACAATCAGTGATTTGGATAATTAGTTTGTTAACAACATTTCATTTTTTACATTAATAAACTATACAATCCAGTATATTTTATTCGATAATTACGTAACATAATTAAGTAAATGTTTCTCGATAGATGTATAGGTAGATCCAAACTGAGTTTCCGTTGGATCACCCTGAATGAACTTGGACGTATTCAAAAATGTTGGGTGTCCCCATAAATGTACTGATTGGTACAATTACATAGCCACTCTGTTATTTCTAAACATGTGATGTTCTACCAGTATGGGTTTTGTCGAGTGTTTCACAAAGTTTTGTTTCAATACTTATCGTTGTAGATTCCAATCATTTTTAACGGTGATATGAAAAAATGTCTGCTAAGCGACTAATGTCAAAAGTTTAACAAAGCCTAGATAGCCTTAACACTTAACTCAAATGGGTTTTCACAGAGAATTAAACAGATAACTTACACCTTGTAATATTCTTTTAGATTATTTTCAGCTCAATTGTGGACCACCTCACCTGATATTTTGACGTAAAGAAACTTGATTGATATTTTGACATCAAACTAACAGCTTGGTATTGTTTGGTATGCATTACGCATAAATTTGTATGAAACTTGAAGAAGAGCTTCCATAATTTTGACTTTCACAGTTTACATACCGTACTGGATATACTGTTACAAGGTAAGGGAAACCAGGGGAAAAGCCGAAACTGGGTAATGGTTCCACTCCTGGTGGAGGAGACACTGTTGGTAATAGAGCAACGTGACTACAGGAACTTTAAGAAGAATGTATGAAACACACAGTGTCTTACGCCTGTAACTGTGCAAAGTACAGGATAAAAAGAATCATCATCCCATTTTATAGGTTTATAATTTCAAAACTAATAATCATATGGGCATGGGGTTATTTTTATACTAAAGGATAACTAATAAATTTTTTTTACATACCATTTACAGGTGCTCAATATGGCCCCCTGTAGATGCACAGAACATGTCTAGGAAATAATCGAATTGGTCACACAGCTTAGCTAGCATGTCTTGGGGGTTGGATTCGATGGCCGCTCTGATGATGTTCTGCAGTTCAACCAATGTTGTTGGAAGTGTTCGTATATAAACAGTGTCTTTTACAAACCTACACAAAAAGAAATCATGTGAGAGAGTTTTTAAATGGTAGACTTCCTCAAAGATGGATCGGCCATACTGGACCTAGCGATTCCACGTTAATCACTGGTCGCCACGGTCACCAGACCGTTAGTCACTGTTTGTGATTTCTTTTTGTGGGGATTTGTTAAAGACACCCCTTTAACTTAGAACCTCTTAGTTAACCCTTAAACTTGTGCTTTGCACCTAAAGGGGCCATATTGAGCACCTGTAAATGGCATGTAAAAAAAAAAAAAACTTGATTAGTTATCCAGTATAAAAATAACCTTATGTCCATATGATTATTAGTTTTGAAATTATAAACCTATAAAATCGGATGATTCTTTTTGATACATCCTGTATTTATGAAAGTATTATGACTTTTTTGTAATTATCGACATCAATAATTTTAAGAATATGTAAAGTCAGTCAAAATAATTATAATATCTCATTAAATATGATCAGTGCATTTAATTAGCTACATACTGACGTCCTTTGTTACTTTGATGATAAGAGGATTAGATAAAAAGATTATGTTTATGCAGAAAAATGATGCCTTAAATTCGTATGAGATGGACATTATATGTGGAATCCTCTGAAAAACATTACGACATACAATTAAAAGTCTATAGCCTTTGGAACCACAAGACGTGAAGCGCTTTCTTATTACGAGACAACATGTTTAGTTTTGGCTTTAATTTCGACGAAAATAAAAGAGAACAAATTGTTAGAATGACTATTAAAATAAATGTTTGTCACACAATCGATACAACAAACACAGCTTGGACCTCATATGTTGAAAAAAATACGAGTAACAGGCTGGCTTATAATTGAAATTGGACTAATACAAGTCATAACTATTTCAGTCGAATACAATATATAATACAATTTCAACATATACCTTTTACATCCAAATATAACTTACTACACTAATTCCTCACTGTTTTTTATTAAACACATTTTTTACTTAGGTCACAATACAATTAGACTTTTCTATACCCTAAGAATAGGATAAACTCTGCTTATATTAGTGAGAAAATACTTAATAACCCGTATGGACTAGGACTAAATAAGTGATAATATGTTTGTTTTTTTTTGGAAAGGCATTAATTAAAATAATTAAATTCTCATCTAATACTTCAGTTTTAATTAAAAATTCAATATACATTTCACATTGTTTAGATATATTTAACTTAACTTAAAAATTACTATTTGAAAAATTTCTAGCCACACACATCTGAAAGTCAAATATACATCCTATAAAATTACTAAATTTCTTAAGGTATTTCCTTTATTCGTGGTCCTGTTTAATGTGATGGAAGATATATAAATAGCAGAGAAATACTGCTAATTAACTTCGAGTTAAATCCATTAAAAATTATAAGTGACAACTAGAACCATTTAGGTTTTCAAGAAGAGCGATTTGAGTTACTAAAACAAACAGTTTAGACACGTTTTATAAAAAAAAAACTCTTTAACCTAAAGTTGTTTCACATAAAAATTGTTGACTATTCTCAATAGTTTAAATAATCGAAGGAAATAACATGAAGTAATTTTTAATAAGAGTCAACATTAACGAGTGTAATACAGCATGAATATATAAAATATTTCGCTTAAATATAATAGGCTAGCTATATAAAAATAATAGTGGCTCAAACAATTTCCTCACGATCAATGTATTATATATGAAACAAGAGTTTATATATATAAATTTTTGTATCAACCTATTTGTATATTATTTGCACGAAATGACGTATTTATTACAAATATTAAAAAGCACGAAATCGTTATGGACAACGTTTTTGTAACAGATTATAATTATGCAGTTAGAAACTGTTGACGTAAATAGTCGATGTGATATTTACAAAAAAATATGGTCAGTCTTGGGGAACATCGACACACGTAGTACATGCAGATGGGAACATCCGCACTACATCCAGGTCTAGCTAAGCGTAGTAGAGCCTCAGGGACATCAAACATAGAGCGAACATGAAACGTGATCGCGGCGTCGGCGCGGCGGCTGCTAGGGAACATCATTCGGAAGGTGTGTACACGATACAACCTCACTGGTCCCCGTCTCACGCGGACACCTGTAGGCCTATTATTTTACCGTAACCTAAAATAACAACTGAGGATGAAGTAATAGAAAAGTCAGTCAACCAAAATCCAAACATTTACAACTTAGACAGGTATAACTCTACTCAATAGCTTTAACACTCAAAAACCGAAAAACATCAATAACCGATTGTCTAAATCCATCAAAATGACAAATATTTACCTTAATAGAAGGTAGTTTTCTATTCCACTGCTGCTATCGGTTTCTTCAATTCAACTCGTTCCTTAAATTTACTATTATTTGGTATTCAGTAACAATTTATTAAAGCTATTTCGACCATATACAACATATAAATTACAATAAACGCTGAGCTATTTAAACTATTTCATACCAGTACTAAACGTCTTTTAAACAAGGACTCCTCCTAGTGATTCGTATTCACAGGGGTGATTTATAACGTTACATTTAACATCACAGTAATAATAAATTTGAACGCTTATTACTCTTATAAAAATTATATTTTTCTAATAATGTATTTTTTAGAAATATATAAAATATTTATTGGTGTATATAGCTCGATCGGTAACACGGATTAAAGCTGTCAAGTCCAGTATTGGAAGGGCCTGGCCCTTACAGGTGACTGTCAGAAGGCTGAGTCGAAAACTGACATGGACTTGGAGATGTCTTCATCAGTGGTGCAGCTCTCCAGGAACTCTTCCAGTGTAACCACTCCGTCATGGTTACGGTCCATCTTCTGGAAAACAACAAGTTGGTTACTGTCAAGAGATGCATATGGAGATGTCTTCATCAGTGGTGCAGCTCTCCGGGAACTCTTCCAGTGTAACCACTCCGTTATGGTTACGGTCAATCTTCTGGAAAACAACAAGCTGGTCATTGTCAAGAGATGCATCTGGAGAAGTCTTTATCAATGGTGCAGCTCTCCAGGAACTATTTAGTGTAACCACTCCATCATGGTTACGGTCCATCTTCTGGAAAACAACAAGTTGGTTATTGTCAAGAAATGCATAGGGAGGGAACTTCATCAGTGGTGCAGCTCTCCAGGAACTCTTCCAGTGTAACCACTCCGTCATGGTTACGGTCCATCTTCTGGAAAACAACAAGCTGGTTATTGTCAAGAAATGCATCTGGAGAAGTCTTTATCAATGGTGCAGCTCTCCAGGAACTATTTCAGTGTAACCACTCCGTCATGGTTACGATAGATCTTCTGGAAATAAAAAAGTTGGTTATTGTCAAGAGATGCATCCGGAGGGATCTTCATCAATGGTGCATCCCTCCAGGAACTCGTCTAAAAAAGCTGGGAGGCAATAAGTTGGTTATTATCAAATGGCGCATCTGGAGAAGTCTTCACCAGTGGTCCAGTTTTCCTGGAGATAGACATATTGCGTTATGAATATTGAAAACGTTAACATGCTGAACCAGTTCATTTTATAAACTGTTATTTGAAATACAAATTTATGTAATTTACTATACATACTAAGATTTCGTGTCATTTTGTAATGATAGGTAAAATAGGAAATTTTACTTTAAAAGAGAAATGCTATTTTAAAATGTGTAAGGTAGGTAATATTTATTTGTTAAAATAGATCAAAGAGCTGATATGTACTTTACGTTGTGACGATTTATGGTTGTTAAGTCATCAAACAACTATTCATGGACTATTTAAAGCCTTTTCAATCGCCAATATCCAGTCTACAGTCGATTGTATTGTTTGATTGTTGTATGTGCTGACAGTTATATCAATAATTCTTATTAGAATAAAATTACTGAGGTTAAAATGCTAAGAAGCGTATAAATGTAGTAAATTCAATGGCCTTATTATTCTATAAACTAAAAAAATACATAACAAGAAAAATTGGATGAATGCTATTCACTTGAAGTTGGACAAAGCCACTTGTCATTTTCGATTTGTCAAACATCGACGTTGAAATCCAACCAATATTCTGCTCTAGTGCTGCTGTGACAGTTATGAGTGAAGTGACACTATCAATAATTTAACTATGCTCATATTCGTGCATACCCATATCGATACCTTATATTGGCTGACTTAAGTACCCCTGACATCAGTATCTCAGTATAACGTACTATACTGCATTTGCATAGTTAAATGTATATATGTTATTTTTTAAGTGCTTCCAGCCCAATTATTTTTAATCTACTTTTAAAACATTTCGTAAAGGTACTCTGGGAACTCAATATGCTGAGAACAAATATTACGACGGCTTGACAAGTTATTAATAGCACACGCCTTTTTAAAGCTTAAAGAAAAACACAATATCATTATCAAAGCAATTAAAAAAATCAAAAGGAAATTTTATTAAAGATAAGGCATGCATTAATAAAGAATGCAGAAAGAAGGCATGTTAAGGCACTATTCAAGAAAGGCATGCCTTTCTTTCTTAATAACATTATTATTCAGTACTTATAAAAATTTCCTGGTTTTAATATTTTAACAATTAAAAAGATTTAATTATTTTTACTAATTTTTAATTGTAATTAAGGAGAAGCATATTTAAAAAAATATATATAAAGATTTAAGGTAATCTCATTCTATGTCAGACACTGTGGCTGATGAAATTTTTAATGTACGCTTAAGTATTGTTAAAATAATTGTTAAATCACCCATTTAGTTTAAATTTTATAGATAATTAAATCAAAGAATAATGTTGCTTTGTGCAATGTTAGTGAGGGGTGACAGCTCGCCACCTCAACATTAGTGCTACTCGTAATTCAAGATTTTTCAGTGGTGGTCTTGCTCTAGTTGGGTGGATATAATGACTCAACCCCCACTTTCCTCCCTTCTAAATGTCCTATCCTTTTTTGCGTTCCATGTTAAGCCGACCGTCCATCAGGCTCTACAGATTTCTCAGGAAGGGAAAGTTGAAAAAGCTAAAAAATATATAACAAGGTTTATTTATTTATTTATTGTTTTTACAAAGGGTTGGCATTTTTAAGAAATACGAGTTTACATTGTGTCTAATGCTATGTTAGGCGAAGGTGTGCTGAGGTCAACAACCATCCTTAGGTCAGCCCAAAGAAAAATGTTTTCTAACTCAACTGAAGTCATATGTGATTAAATAGATTAGTAATTAAGAACCAAGAATTTACTCATTACCTGTAATATTACAAAATTTTTCATTTTTTTTTAATTACTAACAACCAGTGCGCTAAAATGTCAACTGAAAAACCTAGTTTCTATTCAAGACGAGAACGTTCTCTCAGTTTAATCACTTTCACTACGAGATAGCTTCACATCGCCTTTCAGACTGTTTTATTGTAGGGCAATGGGTGCTTGGGTATATATTTATTAAATCTGTAAAACGTAAATTCTACTTCTATGGATAACAGCTGATTTCATCATTGTTACTAAATTCTTTAGTTTTTTCCAATTCAATTGCAACTCTACAAACTGTTTAGTGTTTTATCCTATTACTTTACTTTTATTTATATAAACTAATGAATTCACTAGTGCGATTATTAAAAATGTTACAATTAATGGTTTTTACAAAGTATACATAATCGAATAAGTAGAGACATCCTTATGGGAAAGTGAGAACGCCGCCCCCGAAACACAGATAGTACCGCCAAGATAGTAAAGATTATGCTGATTGGTTGAATGGAAACAGAAAATTATAATAATTTGAACGTAGTTTCTTATTGTTTATATATTTTTTTTTTGTAAACAAATATGCGTAATTTTACATTCAATAGGTAGAAAGAGCGCTTCCCGTGGAAGTAAGGAGAAGTAATCCTAGCATCAGCGCTTTATTTTTCTCTGGTTTTCTAGGGCAAAGCTAAAATACTTTAACATGGGATGTATCATGTTATTTGGTCCTGTATACATTGGTTTTTACTATAGTATACTTAAAAATTTTTTAAATGGCTACAAAATACAAACCCACATGTTTATAGTGGAACACGTGGTCTGTACTTTGACAGCTGTCTTCATCTCAAGTCAGCTGATTTCATCATTTATTTGTTTTGATTTTCAAATCCCTAAGAAATTTCTTCAAATCCCTAAGTTAAAATTAAAATATTTCAGTTAAAAATTATTATGAAATATGTTTTTTTCCAGCAGAGACCTGTATGTTTACTTTCCTCCCAAGACCAAGTTATTTGCAAAGTTTTGGAGAAAATCGTATGAGCAGTTTTTGCGATCAGTGTCCATAATAGATATACTTACAAATATAACTCTGTCGTATTAGAGTATTGGAGATGGCGAACGTTCTAACCATGCGAGGCTATACATTTTAATTTTCATGAAAATTAACTTGATTGATATTGACAACATGTATTCCAAAACTACTTTTAGACCAAGCAGAACACACAAGTACCACACTTGAAATGTTTTTCTCTCTTTCATACGTGGCTGACCTGGAATATGCGGTCGACCTTGGCCTGGACGATGGTGTCGTCAATGGTGGGTTCTGCGAACTTGCCCATGAGCTCGTAGACAGCGGTGACAATGTCTGTCATCTCCTCGCGCGTGATA